>CM059868.1:52108286-52791764 GCA_030490815.1 Acer saccharum | reverse complement strand
TCTCAAAGCTTGTCATCTCTAAACTTTGATTTTGAATGTTGTATAAACTAATTAATTGAACTGGCACTTACTATTATAGGATAAAGAATAAGATTTAATTATCTTCTTTTTTTTTTGAAAATGGAATTCATACATTCATACGCAAAAAAAATAAAAAAATCTCCTTTTAATACCATGCAATCACGTGGTCCTCAGTCAACGACAATTATATGTGGTTACTTGGCGCTCCAACATTCCACATCTCACAAACATGCTCTCTGATTTCCACGTGTCCACCATATCAGCCTCACATCACAAATCTCCTCGTGAGCATTGCCGCACCGAATCTCCTCTCCAGATTTGCGCTGCTCTCTTTATGATTGAACCACACTTGTATTCTCTATGGCAAACAAACAGATAACGAATCTCGACGGTTGAAAATCACCCTCCTTTTTCGATCCAACGGTCCAGATTCAAATTTCGTTCGCTCCTCGATTCTGCTCCTCAACATATAAATACTTGCAATTAAATATCTGATTTTAATGAACCTAATCCAAAAAAGAAAATGAAAAGAAAAAAAAAATGTCTTCGGTTGAATTTCTCAATCCGACGACAATCCACAAATTATACTCGAATTCGAATTCGAATCTTCTCCATATACATGGATTGAGCTTTTATCACAATCGATTTAGGGTTTTTTTCCCACCACAACACGCACTGTTTTGTCTCCAATTCAATCTCCTTCCCGTCATCCGTCGGCGTCAACCAATTGAAGAGCTATGAAAGGTTCAATAGGTTCCCTTTTATTCAGATAGATGCTTTGGCAAAAAGTCGTGATGGTCGGTATCGGATTGTTAGCAATGATGAGCGGGTGCAAACTTTAAACCAGTTGCTAACTGTATGCTTTCCGGATAGATGCCTTTCTGGTTTAGAACATCTGCGCGATACATCCCATTTAAGCTGATGAGTCTGAAATTACTTTGCAGGAACGCCAAGAACGCCACCGTTCGTGCCTCCTCGGCGACGGCACTGATGATTTGGACGCGGCGAAATGGGACCTCTATTGGACAACTTTGCGGCGATAAAGAAATTGAAATCGAGGAAGCACAAGAGAGGCACTGCCATTGGCAATACATCAGAATAATGGTAAAAGCAAGCTTGTTTACTTCGTTATGGGTGTGAATTTGGTGTGCGTGTCTTAGTTTGTTGAAGTCAAATGAATTTGGGAATAATATTCGGTTGTTTCAATGAAGATATGATGATTTTGTCTTTGATAACACATGTAGTGGTGGTGCTGGTTCGTTTGGGGAATAATATTTAGGTTTTTTTTTTCCCAATTGATGTTATTTCAATGAAGATATGGTGTATTTTTGTTAGTGACTGTTGTTTCAGAGGCCATCAAGTTTAACTTAGGGATATTTGGATCATTTGTAATGCATTGTAGTTAATTGTGTTCTTGATTGATGCATTGTAGTTTTGCTTGAATATGCTTATTCAGTTTGCTTATTTTCTGCAATTGTGAGGATAATTTGGAATAAAACAAGTCTTCTTTTAGTGTTATTGCATTGGCAGCTATATTAATTAGTTGCATGTTATGATCAACTCTGTATCAATTTGTTGTCAAAAGTCAAGGGGAATTCCATGTAATTTCTTAGAACTCAGACAAGGCTTTAGCTAGTTCGAACCAACAACCCAAAAGCAAATCATCAAAAGCTCCTATTGTAGTTTCGTATTTCCATGTTAAATCTTAAAATCTAGCTTATGATTCCTGTATTCAGTCTAATCGAGGAACCTTTAGTATTGTTACAATCAAATATTTACTTTTGAAATTTGAATCCGTTGTATCGTCCAGTCAAGCCTTTCAAAGACAACACACTTTAGCCTCTGCAAAAAATTATTTCGGTTTAACACAGCTTGTGTGAGTTCGGGGAATAATATTTCGGTTTTTCTTTTCCCAATTGATGTTATTTCAATGAAGATATGATGTATTTTTGTTAGTGACTGTTGGTTTCTGAGGCCATCAAGTTTAACTTAGGAGTATTTGGATCAGTTGTAATGCATTGTAGTTAATTGTGTTCTGGATTGATGCTTTGTAGTTTTACTTGAATATGCTTGCTTGTTCGGTTTGTGTAATCAAAGCCTTAGATCCCACAAGTGATGGTCTGGACTCTGGCTCTTGATTCCTTTCATAGTGATTGTATGCTCCCTTAAATGCAAGTTTCTTATTACAGGAAGTGTGTATCCATATTGGATGGCCCTTGTACCGGAAATATGGTCATGCTTTTGAGGTAAAAATGCTAACAAGTTTTTTGATTGCAGGCATTCAAGATCATTGTTACTGATCCTGATATTGTTTTGACAGGGGGGAGGAGTTATATCTTTTTCTTTCTATTGATGACTAAGGTTGTTCCTGCTGTTTGGTAAAGAATATTAGGAGAAGTTGAGGATTCGAGCTGATATTGAGATGAAATGCTTCTAGTTTGATGGTGTTCTTCACATCAAGGTCTTATTCATCTTTCCTTTTGGAATTTGGACTCTACTTTAGTTTGGCATTTATTTTCTGTGATCAATGTGTTGTTTGTTTTAAAGCTCTCTTTAGTTTCACATTGCTAAATGTTCATCTTTGACATGACGAAAGCCTGATCGAGGCTGCTGGAAATATTGATTGTCCTGTCAAGATTAAATTGGTTGCTGCTCCACTTTATGTCCTTACAACTCAGACCCTCGATAAGGTTAGCACAAAGTCTCAAACTGTTTTTCTATTCCTATATTTTCACTTTTCAAAGCCATTGTGTCTCAGGACTTATAATGTTTTAGCATGTTATATGGCAACTCCATACCAACAAATTTTCATTATTGCAGAATTAATAGTTATTTGTTGGGTGCATATTATATAATTTGCACTTATTCTTGCAATCAGTATCACTTTGAGCTATAGATTACCATCGTGTACAAGTTTATTTTCTGTTGGTCAAAAGAGTTATTGTCTACTGGACTGCTGCAGAAATTTTTGCTTCGAATGCCACTATCTAATCAAAGGAAAAGTTATTTACTCAAATAATAGGGTTCTCGATTGCAAAAAGCTAATGTTCTTAGCTTACTTTTCATGGATGCAGTTTCAAGGTGTTATCTGCCTGCTAAATCTAACGAAAATTGTTTCTCCATATTTGGATGGACAGGAGCAAGGAATATATCAGTTCTAAGCAAAGCCATTATAGCTTGCACTGAATAAATAGAGAAGCACAAGGGAAAACTCTTGGTGAAGGAGGAATTGCCAATCCGTTCAATTCGGTTTTTTTTTTTGGGGTGTTAAAATCAATCATTTGCTTGATATGGGGAGGTTGCTATCTGTTTATTGAGTGTCTCATTCGTGCAATGATTCAGGTGAGTGAACGGGATGACAAATTGATTGCCGAGCATATGGCTAAGCTAAACCAAGATAATGAGGAGGTAAGCTATGAAGAGGAAGACACAGGAATGGGAGAAGTGGATGTGCATATGCTTGCGCAATGGACTGGGTTTTTTTTTTTTTTTTGCTATGTTTTGTTCTATCAAAATAAAATGTTGAACGATACTATTGTACATTAAATTCGATTAACTTATATGAATTAAATGTAAACCCTTTCTCTAGCCTTCCTAAAAATTGAAAATGAAACTCTCTTTAAATGTGTATATGCTATTCTTAATATAAGATATTGGATCCTATATATCTTTTAGTTATTCTTAATAGAAAGAATGAGAATAGATACATAACTAAGCCCATTGTAAATTTTACTATTAATTACTATATTAGCTAACAATTCGAGATGAGTTAAGATCTCGATTTTGTAATGTTAGAGTTCTCATCTCCGATAGCACTTTTCTATTGCATGTTAAATGAATTACAACCTCCTGATTTGTCGCTTATTTTCTTATGCTTAATTGTTTCAAAACTAATGACCAGAGTCTCCAGAGAACAGGCCAACCCCAGCTAACACAAACTGCTAGGATTTGCAACAACAAAGAAAAAAATACACATAAGTCAAAAGACAGGCCTAAAAGAAGTCCTCATAAATTCATAAAGAAGAAACCTCGATCTTTAGGTTACAACTAGGGTTGGTAAAAAGAACTGGTTCCAATGGAACCGGACCATACCCATATGATACGGTTCGGGTATATACCCGATCCACAACTAACAAATACCCTAGCTTAATTCTCGTTACACTGAGATACAAGCAATGGCAAGAGGTATGATTGCCAAGTTTGATAAGTATTGGAGTGATATTCCCCGTGTGATGGCTGTGGCGGTAGTTTTGGATCCGAGGTATAAGATATTGCTTGTTGATTTTTATTTTAGTAAAATTTATGGCTCTAGTACATCTAGTCAGCGAGAAATAGTGCTCGAACTTTTAAAGGATTTGATTAAAGAATATGAATTAGGATCTAGCTTAGTTGAACAATTAGATGATAATTCATTGGATCATTCTTTTGATATGTTTGGAGCTGATGAAGAAAGCCAAGCAGTTTGCGGTATCAACAAGTCAGAGTTAGAGAGGTATTTGGATGAACAAGTTGAAAATAACTCTCCTGACTTTGACATTTTGTCATGGTGGAAAGGTAACAAAGGGAAATATCCTATTTTGGCTAAGATTGCCAGAGACATTTTGGCCATTCATGTGTCTACAGTGGCTTCAGAGTCCACTTTTAGTACTGGAGGTAGATTTTTGAGTCCACATCGTAGAAGATTGCCTCCGGACACGCTTGAGGACTTGATGTGTATACAAAATTGGATGTGGGCTCCTATTCGAGGTATCGAATTAGTTTCAAATTTAGTTATACTTAATACTTATATAATATTGGTTGCTACTAAATTATTTTTTTTACTTGATTTTTTTTCTTTATTATGTAGCATGCCGGAGGAAGAGATATATGCTACAATAGATGAGGAAGAGCCATTAGCATCCGCATGATTTTTATTTTATCTTTTAATTGGATGAGTTGTAAAAAATTAATATTTGGAGACTGTTAATGGATGTGTTATGGATATATTAAGAAATTAGAATTTTAATGGGCTTGTAAAACTTTCAACTTTTTAATTGAATTGGATATTTTGGTAAAAAAAAAATCAGGTTCAAAACATTATGGGCCAAAAAATTTAGATGGTAAAAAATTATGGCCCAAAAAATCTAGTTAAAAAATCCGGGTCAAAACATACATAATCGGGTTATAGCGGGTCAGGTAAAACCCGGAACAGTAGAGGGTCGGGTCTAGAACCGAACCAGGTGATTATTTAATGGATTTGCATTGGGTTTGGACCCTTTCAATTTTAATGGGTCTTTTGTAGATCTAGATATGGGTTGGATCTGGATCCATATTTTGCCAACCATAGTTACAGGCTTACAGCTGCATCCAAATTAAAGTTAAAGGAAAAGGAACTCCTTTGAATTAAGTTGCCATAGAAGCCCAAAGAGATGCCTAAAAATTGATTTTTTTCCATAAAATGTGGACATCCTCCTAATTGCTTCTATTTCGCTTCATGCAGACTACCAAAAAGGAGTCATTATTGCACATTTCCAAATAATTTATCTTTACAATTACGCCCCCACCAAAAGGAGAGAACTTCAAATCAGTGATCTTATCCTGAAAAGTGTTCCAAATCTACTTTAATTATCTTATCAACAAATAGTATACTATTAGTTCTAATTATTGACAAATTATTACTCGAGTGCTAATCCATTTTAACAAGTGTATCTTATGAGCATGCTTGCCAACATTTTCATTTACTATGATTGGATATGCTTGTCCTCTTCCTAATTGTTTGGATTAACTGCCGATATTGTTGTTGTGCTTAGTCTTGTTTGTTTCGTGTTTCGTTTTTTGTTGTTTCAGAACTGTTGTTACTATGTGTCGGAAATTGTAACCATATCACTATGCCGATATTATTTGTTTCTTTAGGTCACAATTTATCCTGAGAAAAGTTCCATGAAAGATAAAAAAGATGTGGTGTCCCTACTCTTCCATTTGAAAGGTTGGTCACAACTTGCTAATCGGATACCTATTTATGATGACAAGAAAGATCTATATACAGCAGGGTCATTGCCCTTTGAGTTGGACGAATTTAAAGTTCATATCAATTAACGCCCCAAGTATGTTGTAGTTTTAGAAATTTCATTTATGGAATATTTGTTTTGTACTCGGAATTTGAGGCCATGGGTTCTTTCTTAACCAGGTCTTCAACTTACAAGGTCACAATCAAGGTGGTGCCCAAACCTTTCTTAACCTCGAAATTGGAAAGACTTTTGGCAATTTGACAATTTACCAAACTATAGTATAATAAGAAAATACAGAACATATGAGGAATGTCTAGCTAATATACCCCAATTTCTTCAATTTACCAAACTATAGTATAATAAGAAAATACAAATATATGAGGAATGTCTAGTTAACATACCATAATTTCTTCCAGTTCTTCTTTTGCCTCATCAACACCTGCAACATCAACAGAGGTGATCGTTTCCCCTTGTTCGGACACTTTAGCACCACCAAAACCCCAAGACTTACAGTTTCTAATCTAACCAGTTGCATGCTGCACACATGTTCAATTGCACTTAGAACCTTAACACAAAGCATGAGTTTCAAAGTAAAAAGACATGTAGAATGTAGATTCAACTTTAAATATCTCATACGATAAGATAAAATACCATTTTTTTCATAGGAAACAAGAAAAAGTAAATTATTTGGGATTTCTCGGATTAACTGCCGATATTGTTGCTGTGCTTAGTCTTGTTTGTTTCGTGTTTCGTTTTCTGTTGTTACTATGTGTCGGAAATTGTAACTATATCACTATGCCAATATTATTTTGTTTCTTTAGGTCACAATTTATCCTGAGAAAAATTCCATGAAAGATAAAAGAGATGCGGTGTCCCTACTCTTCCATTTGAAAGGTTTAGTCACAACTTGTTAATTAGATACCTATTTATGATGACAATAAAGATCTATATACAACATGGTCATTGCCCTTTGAGTCGGAAGAATTTAAAGTTCATATCAATTAACGCCCCAAGTATGTTGTAGTTTTAGAAATTCCATTTATGGAATATTTATTTTGTACTCGGAATTTGAGGCCATGGGTTCTTTTTTAACTAGGTCTTCAACTTACAAGGTCACAATCAAGGTGGTGCCAAAACCTTTATTAACCTGGAAACTGAAAAGACTTTTGGCAATTTGTCAATTTACCAAACTATAGTATAATAAGAAAATACAGAATAAAAGGCTTTTGACACCTTTTCTATAAGCTAAGAGTTTAATGTATTTTTGTAACCATAGAATACGGTGTAAGATATGTTCAAACTTCAAATCATGATATTGGTTTCTTGATGTCTTTGTCTGCAATGCCTTACATTGCTACATTTCAGAAGTATCATGTTAATGAGAAAGTAATGAGATAGCATGCATGTTTTATTTCACATCATTTGAAAAAAAAATTAGAAAACCTATATTACTCTAATTATAATAAAGTAAATATTATGTAAAAGTAAGTTTTTATTATTAATTTAATGATTGGTAAAATAGTAAATTAAAAATGAAGTTTGAAATTGAAAATAGTTTGTTTAAAAAAATCAGGAACATTTTTCTTTTCACAGAACCCTCGTTTTTAACAACGGGATATACCTTTTGTATTTCTACGTTTTTGTTTACAAAGGACAAAATAGGTGTTGATACCAATTGAAAATTGGCTGGGTTAGTTTGGTCCAACCGTATTGGGTAAAGTACACCCAATTGGGTGCAGCGTGCTAACGTGGCATGATTAAAGAGAAGTGTGTAAACATTGAAATCAAAAGCAATTACACTACGTGTGTGTTATATGCAGGTGAAGCGCATGAGGGAATGGCCAAAGACAATATCCTTAGCACAGGCAGATGCTCACAGCTCATAAATAAATCCCTCCTTGAGAACCGAGAAGTCGAAACTTCATTTTACTTTTCACAGAACCCTCATTTTTGACAGCGGTAAACCTTTTGTATTTCTACGTTTTTGTTTACAAAGGACATGACAGGTGTTGATACCGATTGAAAATTGGCAAGGTTAGTTTGGTCCAACCGTATTGGGTAAAGTACACCCGATCGGGTGCAACGTGCTGACATGGCATGATTAAAGAGAAGTTTGTAAACATTGAAATCAAAAGCAATTACACTACGTGTGTGTTATATGCAAGTGCTACTGGAAACTAGAAAGACTTTTGGCAATTTGAGAATTTACCAAACTATAGTATAATAAGAAAATACAAGATAAAAAGCTTTTGGCACCTTTTCTATAAGCTGAGAGTTTAAAGTATTTTCTGTAACCATAGAATACGGTGTAAGATATGTTCAGACTTCAAATCATGATACATTCATTGCTTTGAAGACACAAAGTTAATAGCCTGCTCAAAGAAGCAACCGTAGGAAAAGTATACAGCATGGGACAATTAGAATTTAGAATATTATATATGCTATAGCAAGTAACCAATGTGAATGTGACATGCATGTAATATTACTCAACAATATTACTTAGGCATCAATTACATATGCATCGTCAATATGAAAACATAATTAAAAGGAAATTAAGAACGGCCCAATCGGCCCACTAAACCACTAGACACAATTGGCAACTAGAAGTCCAAAATGAAGCTTGGAGTGGGTTTGACTCAACAAGCCCAACTCACCTTCTAGAAGAAGCACAAAACCCTAACTATAAAAACCCCTCTAACTTCATTTGTTGTATGAAACCACACCTCTCTTCCTTTCCCTACCAAACCAACAAGATTACAAGAGCATCTACAGTGAGTCACAGCGAGTAAAAAAAAAAGGTGCTACTGGAAACTGGAAAGACTTTTGGCAATTTGACAATTTATCTAACTATAGTAATAAGAAAATACAGGATAAAAGGCTTTTGACACCTTTCCTATAAGCTGAGAGTTTAAAGTATTTTCTGTAATAATAGAATACGGTGTAAGATATGTTCAGACTTCAAATCATGATACATTCACTGCTTTGAAGACCTAAAGTTAACAGGCTGCTCAAAGAAGCAACCGTAAAAAAAGTATACAGCCTAAAACAATTAGAATTTAGAACATTATACATGCTATAGCAAGTAACCAATGTGAATGTGACATGCATGTAATATTACTCAACAATATTACTTAGGCATCAATTACATATGCATCGTCAATATGAAATGAAACAAGTATAATGGAATGTACGCAAATAAATACATGCTGCCCCAAAAGAAAAAGATGAAAATGAAAAAATTATTTAAAAATCATTTGTTCTCTCTTTTCTTTTTCTTTCTCTCTTATTCATAACTTCCTTCTCTTTCTGCAATCCCTAGAAATCATTTGTGCTATAAAGTATAAACAAATGAAAAGAAGCTATAATTATTGTTTGGTGTTTTTGCCTAGATTTGTTCCCTACTTGTTTGCACGCCACTGCAGTCGCATGTGTATATTAAATTTAATTATTTTGTAAGACTAATAAACTATTGCAAATGCCTTTTTGTAGGATTTTGATCCAATAAGTCACCTTTTAAATCACATTCCGATTGAAGAAAATGACTTGGCATATTTTGAGAAACAGTTATTTGTCCAATTCATCTCTTAATCTTTTTCCTTGGCTTCAAATGATAGTAGAGAAAAGAATGGGTTGTGAGCCGTTGGCTCAATTTTACTATTGAAGGTCTTAAATGCCGTCAAACATCTTTGTTGTTGTTGTTGGGAAATAGGGTTCCAAACCTAGGTTTTTTATTATCTTTAGTATATTAAAAATAAATTCCTTTCTCTAATATAGTTAAGGTTATTGTTAAAGTGCTTAAATACTATTATTAGTCCATTTCCTAATGGCTTAAAACTTTTTATTCTTATGGTTATTAACATGGTTCCCAAATTAGTTATACTAGGAGGGCTTTAGTTCGATTCCCCACATGATTATATCTAAACTTGTTATGTATTTGTGTTTATGCACTAGCCAAGTGGCAAGCCAATTGGTCTTGCACATAGAGGGTGTGTTAGAATGCTTAAATATTATAGTTAGGGCATTCTTGCTATATAATATGGTCAAATGTATTTCCTAGGAGATAATGCATCACCCGAATTGGAATAGTTTATCAACAAATGGCATATATCAGCAACTTAAGACTATT
This sequence comes from Acer saccharum, assembly GCA_030490815.1. Classification (NCBI taxonomy): domain Eukaryota; kingdom Viridiplantae; phylum Streptophyta; class Magnoliopsida; order Sapindales; family Sapindaceae; genus Acer; species Acer saccharum. The sequence continues at coordinate 52,781,630 of CM059868.1, read as the reverse complement.
AACACTCTTTTAGAGACTTGCATGCTTAATCTTTCCTTTCCTCATCCTCCTATTGTTTGTGGAATGTATGATTTTATAGCTCAGTGGTAAGAGTCTTAGTAACTCTTGCGGGTTTGTCTCTTTGGTTTGCATGCAGGATTTTGCTTCACCACGATTTTGTGTCGTCTTCAATTTGATTGTATTGATTTCAATACTTCATTTCGAGAATACACATTATTTGTAGTTAACTCGAGGGTTATGTGTGGTCTTTTGTTTTGTTTTTGATTAATAATCTACCGTATATAAAAGGTTGTTGTGTATTGTCATTCGATCGACAGCAGAATATTTTCCTGAATTGATTCAATTTATTATCTCAAAATCGGTATGAATTTCTCTTTTATAGGCTGCTCTCAGATTAGCTCAACTGGATAGGGTAGCTGAGCATCTGTACCGCCATGTTATGGAGCATCATGAAGTAATGGGTACGTTGTTTTGAACAAGTTTGTCTTATCTTCTCAGAAATTAAATTGTATTAATATAACTTTTATATGGGATATTTTATGTTTTTAACATAGACATTATCAGATATTTTTATTAAAATGATGACTAGTCTTCTGCTGTTCATATGACATGGTGTAAACTATTATTTTACCTTTTAGATTTAATTTTATAAGGTTTTTGCTTGGCTCGTAAAATATATTAAAAAGGGATGTGGCTGAACGTAATCGCATAACTTTATATTATCTTTCTGCATTAAATGGTCATTTCGTTTGAAGTTATCAAACATAAAAAGAAAACATTTGATTATTTCAATTTGGACATCTCTCTCTCTCTCTCTCCTTCCCTCTAATCTACCTTTGTCCTTCTGGGTATATATTGTGTGCAACTCTTCTGCGCCAGATCATATTTTCTTGATGTCATTAATGTCAAATGTTTTAGGTTCTATTTCAAGTCTCAGGAATTTTTTATTTTTGAAATTTTGATCAACAAACTGCTTTTATCTTTCCAGTCCTTATAGCTTGTTGAGGTTTTGATTCTCCAATTTGAGGTTGGTCATAAGTATAGAATGTCTTGCATGTTAAAATGAACATATTCACTCAAGCCTCATTAATTCCAACAATCTACACGTAGGGATTGTAAGAACTATGCTATTCTCAACCAGATGAGTTTAATTTGGTTTGTTATTCCTGATTCTGCATTCCAATTTGCATATAGGAATAATACAAGTCTCAAGTAAGGATCTCATTATTCTATTATTTCTTCATGCATCATTTTCTTGGTTTTTCTTTGGTAGCACTGCTTTGTGCTGGTATATATATATATATATTTTTTTTTGTCTAGTGTTTCTTGCGACTTACAGAATACATAAGTAAACGAAACACAAACTATTTCACAGCCCCCCCTCCCCGTTTAGTTGGGACTACTATTGATTATTAGAAGAAGCTGTTGCACAATTTCTATATCTGGCTTTTGTTTTGCATGCTTCATTTGTATTCATCTGGTACTCATTTTATTATTTGTTTTGTGGTGACATGCACACATCCACCTTTGATTAATTTGTGGTCTTGGACTGTTATGAGAATTGGGTTAGGACTTGAATTGGACTTGAATTATGAGCCTTCGAATTGGATCTTTGAGTCTGCACTTGAATTTGGGCTTGGATCTTTAAATATTCAACTCCTTGAAAGACCCACGTGATTTACTTTTTTTTCACACCAAATTAGCTTTTCAAATTCAAACGTAATCGCATAACTTTATATTATCTTTCTGCATTAAATAGTCATTTCATTTGAAGTTATCAAACATAAAAAAAAAAAAAAAAAAAAAAAAAAAAAATCATTTGATCATTTCAATTTGTATTCATCCACTAAACAATGGTCATTCCTTGTCTGCTGGATTTTCTTTTTTCTTGTATGGCACAACATATTAAAAGGTGAAATGGTTCTAAAACTGCGTGGCAGTTGGAGTTGGTACAGCATATTTTTTTTTCTTGTTGCTTCCGAGTTATTTGCTGAGATAATTTGTAATTCAATAGGTTAAGTTCCTTTCCAACATAAATTTCTCAGATTTTTAGATGTCTCACCAGCAGACAACAAATTTTATCTTTGTACTTATTTGTAAGGAAATAATCAACTATGTGCCCTAGTCAAAGTCAAAGTATGTCTAGCAATTGTTACAGCTACATGTTTTATTGCTCCCATCCATATATTGATTACATATGCCAAGTGGAATGCAATTAGGGTCATCTTCTCGTTCTCCGTGTGGTCTAATAGGTGGGTGATGCTCATGCATTGATCGGGGGTGTCTCTGGTCTTGCTTAGAAGATACAAAGATTTTATATAAATACTGATTTATTTATTTATAGCACTAACCCTTCACCTTTTGCATATTCTTATTTCTTACCACCATCTATCATACCAAACTACTTTTAATTTCAAAGTTCCCTACACATTTTCCCAAAATTTTGATTGATAAAATATAAAGTACTATTCACAAACTCTTCCACTGAAAAAGATAGATTATGTAGAAATTGTAATGTCAATAGTGACCGTAAAGTACAATGTTGTATACAGTGCGAGTCTTGGATACATATTTTCTTAACGAATTAAGAATCGCGAGTAATATGATATTAGTTCCCGTTGTTTGAAATTTTGTATATAGTCAAGATGTGTAGAAGATCAATTGGGGATCTCCCGGTTTGGTGTAATGGTTTGGGCTTGGACTTGATGTTTTGGGATTTGATAATGGGCATTTGTCAATTGGTGGGATTGAGGTATTATAATATGTTCATTACTATTTTCAAATCATATGTTTTGTTTTATAGGTTTTTTAGATTTTCAAAGTATGAAATATAGTTGAGAGAGTTAGATGAAAAGTTAGGTGAAGAAAGTTAGTTGTGGATTTTTTTTTGCAACATTATAAAAGGGGAGATATGTTTGTCATTAAAGCAAGTGAATTTACAGCGTTAAGGACCATTAGGTTACAATATTTGAAAACTGTTAGAAGAAACAAAAATCTCCGGAAGTCCTAAGCCTCATTAGTGTGCTCATCCTTTGGATGAAACTCACTAATGGTTTTTAGAACTTACGGGTCAAGGTGCCCTTATAAGGATCTTGCTACATCAAATAATACATCAGCTGCTCTTTGGTGACAATCCTGTCAATCTTCATAATAGTTATTTCTCTCTTTGTGTCTTTAATTTACATGTTTTAATTTACCCTTTTATAAATAGTTATATGTGTTATGTTTGAATTTCTCTCCCTTTAAGGTTAGTTTATAGTTTATAGTTTATACAGTCCGGACGGTTTTTTTTTTCTTTTCTTCAAGTGTTATGTTATATCATATATGCTATGAGGGGGAAAAAATAATTGTACATGTAATTATCATACTAATCTTTGTTGTTATGATTGTGTTTCTTGATAGGGGCCAACTTGCAAAAGAACCGAGTAGAACATAGAGGCTATTACAATTATAATTTGTTGATGACAAGATTGGTGTTCGTTTTATAGTATTGAAAACCATTTACTTGTTCGAATTTTTACACGGTGGGCAATTTTCTTATAGTACTCACCGTGAGTGTTAAAGAGAAAGAATATCAAAGCAACTGACCAGATTCGTGGATTGAAAATTCGAAATACCACAAAAAAATGTATTAGTTTTATAATGTATAACAATAAGTAAAATGTGTCTAATTAAACATACAAATAACTGTTGATTGTGTAAATTAATTAATAACATAAATATAACAAAGTTTGAATGATTAATTAATTAATATGCCTAACCTGATTCCCACAACCACCTTGAAATCCTCTTCAAGTGATCTATTTATGTATTTTTGGAAGTCAAATTGGGTTTGGCTTTGGGGGTGTTAAATGTGCCAGAAAATTGCATCCACAATATAAATATATATAATATATATATATAGACAAAATTGACCTTAAATTTAATTTTAAAAAAATTCAATTTTAATATATAGACACTTTTATATATATATATATAATATATATATATATATGTAAGTAAGTAATTACCATGATAAATTAATCCTATATAACTTCTCCTCGAAAGAGACTTTATATATATATATATATATATATATATATATCTATTGTGGATGCAATTTTTTTAAAATTAAATTCAAGGTCAATTTTGCAATTTAATTTTAAAAAAATTGCATCCACAATATATATTATATATATATATATATATATATATAAAGTAAGTAATTACCATGATAAATTAATCCTATATAACTTCTCCTCGAAAGAGACATATATATATATATATATGGGTTAGGTTAAACTAATTTAAATTTATGACTTAATTTTTGGCCAAGGGTTATAAATGCATTTAAATCTCAACAATTGGATTATGAGCACACGGGTGGATGAGAAGTTGAAGTCAATGAATTAATTCATAAATTTAAGTTGATTTAGCTTGACCCTCTCTATATATATTTGCATCGACTCTTTTAATTCTTTTAATCTTCATCTTTAGCTATTGAAAATCAAAACCAACCGGTCTCAAGACTTTTTAAGAATTTTCAATTTTTGGTTCTATGAATTTCATGTTATATTAATTGGTGGTTCTTGTTTGTCAAAACTTTTAAGGAATTTCTAATTTGGTGGCGGTAAAAAAAAGTTGATTCGCTTGTTTGTTTATTGAGCAGTAAATATATGCTTGACTGATTTCATTCCAAAATGGTATAAAGAAATATAAAAGAAATCAAATGTTTTAAGACTGAAAATAAAAAATAAAAGGGAAACGAATGTTGATTTAAGTGCAGAAAAACTAAACTTTTGAATTTTTTTTTTTGGTTTACACCATCTGGTTTCTGGGTGGGGCGGATCCACCTTACGGTGCAATCAGCTCATACCACACCCCAACTAATCCGGACTCGCACTGGGTCGGCCCACTAAGGGGTAAAGTGCTCCCAATATGTGTAACCCCGTTCACAAGGGGAGTTTGAACCCACGACCTTACTTAAGGGATGAGAGCGCCGAACCACTCACACCAAACATAATTAGAGGGGTGTATTCAATTAGGATTCTTAAGGACATTTAAAGACATTATAAATCCTGGTGTATTCAATTTGGACATTTAAAGACTTTAAAAGAGTCCATATGAATCCAATGGTATTCAATTAGAATTTCTATGGACTTTTAAAGAATCCTTCCAAATCTAGGTGTATTGAATTGAGACTTTAAAAATGTCTTCAAGAATCAAGGTGTATTTAATTAGGACTAGATTTTAAAGGATTTTCTTAGGTCATGGATTTTGATGGATTTTGGTAGACTTGATAGTGAGAGATATAAATATCAAATGCTATAAAATGTCTGGCATTTTCCCTAAAGATTTTGGTGGACTTTGCTTTCTCTCTCTCTCAAAACAGCTCTCTCTCTCAAACATAATCAATTTAATTTATACTTTTTGGTTCAATTATATTATGACATGTGTACAAATTTTAACTTTTTTTCTCTCTCTCACTCATCTCTCCTCATTCAATCTCTCTCTCTCTCTCTCCTTTCTCATCCTCTCTTCCCTGTTCCCACCGTTCTCTTCTCTCTCCCCTCCACCTCTTCTAGTCTTCTTCTGTTTCTCTTTCTTTAATTATTCTTGTTTTTAGCATCTAGATTTGTTTTATACAACATTATTCCTTCTAGCTGTCAACAATTTCATTCCCTGCATGTAAAAAAAACTAATGAGAACCCTATATACATACATCTATAGATTAGTATTGAAGCAACGAGGGAAGAAATTAAAAAGAGAAAAAAAAAAAACCTGAAAAATAAGAAATATAATGACAAAAAGAACTCTCATTTGCTGAGCAAGAGTGTAGTAACAATGAGTGTATAGGTTGTGTTATTGGGCATATAGTGGTATAATTCTCCATTTATAATAAAAGTCAGAGATAATAAATCCATGAAAGTCTATGGATGTCTAAACAAATCCATAAAAGTCTGAGATAGATGTCTAAACAAATCCATAAAAGTCTAAGATGAATGTCTAAACAAATCAATGAAAATCAATATGGATTTATAAAAGTTCGTAGAAATCCATGAAAATCTGTTACTTAAAAAATGTCTTTCAATGTCTACAAGAATCCTAATTGAATACACCCCCCTTAGTTAAACTTTTGATTTTCAAGCATGAAGCAACCAATCAAAATTCAAACAAACAAATAACAGAAAAAGTTAAATAAATAAATACACAAGGATAATCACACACAATGATATCTTTGGTTCGGCACATAACAAACGTCTACATATAAGAGAAAATTCAATCCATTAATAGCTATACTATAAAGGATCCGAATATTGCAGAAGTAATTACGGGGAATTATTGTTTTTTTTAGCTTAATTTTTTTTTTTTCAATTATAAATATAAAATACCCATTTAAAAGCAGAATCGATATCATTAATCTCAAAATTGTTAATTTACCATTACAAAATATTGCAAGCGTTGCTAATCTTTCTAATTTCAAATTCAGCAGCTAATGGTAAATGATCGCTAGGATGATAGAAATTTGGCAACCCACCAATAACATTTGCCGACAATCTGGAAGTTCAAGAACACTTATTGGTGTTATGAACCTACAAGGAGAGAAGAATATATAATCTAATGTATCTTTGAATTCTGGTTTACAATTTGTGTATATTTGATTGAACCGAAATGGATTGTTACAGACTCTATATAAAGAAAAATGCATAATAGAATTCAGCTACAAATAGGACTCTAGACTAATTAGGACTCTAAGGAAATATTATTCCCAATAGCCGACTTATTCTAACTATCATTGACTCTCAGGGATAATTCCCTACAACAAACTAACACTAATTAGGATAAGATCGTATGGGAAATGATTCCCTACAGTGAGACACGCACCAATTAATATGGACTCACACTAATTACCTAACATTAATCCCTAATCTCCTGATCATTACATTCCCTTTTCATTGAAAACATCCTTGTCCTCAACTATGGAAGCTTGGAATAGTGGCCCAATTGGCCAAGGAACTAAAATGGAAAATTAATTGCATGTGGTCCAATTGGCCAAGGAACTGAAAGGGAAAACAAATTGCAAGTGGCCCATTTGGCCGAGGAACTAAAATGGTAATTAAGTCTCCAATTGGCCCAATTCTGGTGATGACCCAATTCGCCAAGAGCCCAACCGAGAACTCCAAAACGCCACCGTTTGGAGTGCCCAAAAGAGCTCCAACGCCACCGTTTTTAGATTTAGGTTTCAAGGTTAACCTTATAAAATCTCTCTTCGTTTCAGACACAACCCTAGCAGCTTCTCTTCATTTCTACGCAGCTGCTCTGAAATCCCAGCATCTTCTTCTTCTTCAAACAAACAAAACCGAAATCTTCAATCGCCCAGAAATCCCAAACGTTGAACCCTAATTTCCTGTCCTTTCACCATCATTTATCCCCATTTTGCCTTTGATGTAATATAATAGTAGAAAAATCACACTCTCTCTAAACAGAGATCTTTAAACTTACAGGAACACACACTCACTCCTCCCTGACTTCATTTTCTCTCAACTGATTAGACTCTCCATTTTCTTCTTAGATTTCAATGAAATGCCTAGACACGCGGTGGTCGTTGTGGCGGCCTACCTTATCAGGCGCTGGCTCAGTCATTTCAGCGCGGAGGTCGTGGCGGCTCTCCTCAAGCGCACTATTCTAGTCCGCCAGTGGCTTCTACTGGGATCCGACTCCGGCTTCAAGTTCTTCGATGAGTCAGATCAGAAATTGACTCCACTGACCGGGACCGAAGGAAGGAAATGCTCCTATGTTCAATACCACCAATACCCGTGGAGGAAGTAGTTGGTCCTATTAATATAGGAGGGGTTTCATCAAAGTGTGCGACCAACACAGATGGGCCTGTCCCTTAATACGTAATCATCATTTTATTGTTATTATTATAGTGGTCTTCGCATTTTGCAGGTTAATTGTTGCTTAAATTGCTGAGCTTGATGTGCAGATATATTAGCCAGAGGTGAATATCATTCAGACTTATCAGCTCCACTATCAGAGCAAGATCGTCTACAGGTATTACTTTGCTCACTTTACTTGTTAATACATCTTTTACATTTGTGTCATTGTCTGTATGTGACTGCCACTTGGCTTACATTTTTGTTGTATTTTTTGACTGGTCTAAGATTCAGAATCTTTTGATTTATGATATGACAAATGTAGTAAAGGTTAATTTGTAGACAAGTTAACATGATGCTAGACACAGAATCTAGGTAGCAATTAACTACTGTTCAAGAATCCAAAAATCTACTATGAGTCTTCTTATTAACAACTTTGATGGGTGTTTAAGGCATTGATGGATGGAGCAGTAGAGATGTGTACGGATACATTAATTTTCCTCCTATTTATGATTAACTGAAAAGCAACCATATCAATAATGCCTTACATGATCATTCCCCTCCACCCCCCAATATATTTTGTTGTGTAGAGATCCTTGATAATTTCTTGATTTCGAGGCTGTGCAGAAACACTTCCTCTGTACTTCATAACATCAGGCCAATCCATTGCTGCCATGACTTGAGTAAATCCAAACCTTCAACACTACAAATCAGTATAAAAATAGTAAAAAAAAAAAAGGGAGTACTGCTGCTATCTAACAACTAGAGTTCTATCCAAGATGCGTAACATCATCACCAATTATAATTGTTATCATACACATGAGGTATACTTTTGATATATGCATTGTCCAGCGGTGTTTTGTCCACCAACCTCAAAAAAAATTAAAAGACAGGTTGTTATCATAATTTAAAGAGCGAATTCTTATAGTCAACTGGAATATCGAAAACCAGTCACGTTTTTCTCCTAACTCTTATATGTTTCCATGTAAAAATAAACTAATAAAGAATATCCAAGTAGATACATAAAATGTAAGAGACTACCTTTAAATTTATCTTCAATGCTATATTTCAAAGTACTCATCTTTGAGCTTAGAAACCTGCTCAGGCCGACAGCATTAAGACACAATTCCAAGCTTTGTTTCATAAACTCGTTTAATTTTTTCCACCAGCACAAAATTGTGTCTTAATGCTGGCAGGAAAAATTAAACGAGTTTGTGAAACAAAGCTTGGAATTGTGTCTTAATGCTGTTGGCCTGAGCAGGTTTCTAAGCTCAAAGATGAGTACTTTGAAAATATAGCATTGAAGATAAATTTAAAGGTAGTCTCTTACATTTTATGTATCTACTTTGATATTCTTTATTGGTTTATTTTTACATGGAACATATAAGAGTTAGGAGGAAAACGTGACTGGTTTTCGATATTCCAGTTGACTATAAGAATTCGCTCTTTAAATTATGTTAACAACCTGTTTTTTAATTTTTTTTGAGGTTGGTGGACAAAACACCGCTGGACAATGCATATATCAAAAGTATACCTCATGTGTATGATAACAATTATAATTGGTGATGATGTTACGCATCTTGGATAAAACTCTAGTCGTTAGATAGCAGCAGTACTCCCTTTTTTTTTTATACTATTTTTATACTGATTTGTAGTGTTAAAGGTTTGGATTTACTCAAGTCGTGGCAGCAATGGATTGGCCTGATGTTATGAAGTACAGAGGAAGTGTTTCTGCACAGCCTCAAAATCAAGAAATTATCAAGGATCTCTACACAACAAAATATATTGGGGGGTGGAGGGGAATGATCATGTAAGGCATTATTGATATGGTTGCTTTTCAGTTAATCATAAATAGGAGGAAAATTAATGTACCTGTTTGGTTTTATCAGGGAGCTATTTGAAGCTTTTAAGATATCAAATGGATGTTTTCTCCAAGAGATTATTTTCTACAGGTAGCTTTCTGTTTTTAACTGGATATATAATTACTTTCTATCTGTGATCTATTTTTAACCTGGACTTACATTGCTGATGTTTCATTTGCATGGCAGAGATAGTGTGGTGAAGATCAATTTAATCAGTTTTTGAGGGATGAAGTGGGTGCCATCCGTGAGGTAAAATGAATTTCTTTTCAGAATTATATTGGTCATTGTCAACTTCTAGTCAAAGATTGTTTTGTGGCATTCATATGAACATGTTATGTTGTTTGACGGTGAATGACTGGCATAAGAACATGAACACTATGAAAGACAATACTATTTATTGTTTGATCTGATTTAATTTTATGCTGTTTAGTTGAATGGTGAAGTGGCTGTTTTGTTGTTCTTTATTATAGATATCAATGGGTATAAATGTACACTGTATGATGCAAATTTGATGAGTGTATAATGAGTATTTCGGTTTTTTTAGTATATATATTTTATATTTAATATTTTTCTATTGTTTGTGCAAAACTGATTTATCATTATGAAAGTTTTAATGCATTCTGATTTGAAATAATGTCTTCTTTCCAGGCTTGTAGCAAATTATACTTGGAAAGAACTCTTCGTTCGATAGAGTTCAACTTGTAAAAATTTGTATTATTGTTAGAAATGTAACATTTTTATTCTATATCCCAAATTATCAATTCAACTTGTAAAAATTTGTATTATTGTTAGAAATGTAAACCGGGTTGGGAGGATATACTAGTGCTACAAGTCCTACAACACGTTATATGAGTTGGGCCATGATGGAGGCTGTTAGGCCTCACGATTTTTTTTTTTTTTTTTTTTTTTTTTTTGTTTAGTCCAATCGAGAAAAATCTCTCCCCATCGTATAGTTTAATACAGTATTAATATTGTACGGTGTGTTAGTAGTTAGTACTATCCAGTACGGCGCACCAAACGATGCCTAGATGGTTCTAACAACTATGAAATTAAAATTAAAATTAACGTCTCGAATATTAATTAATATGCATTAACTACGTAATAAACCCAATGTACTAAAAATAGAAAATTTAGGGAAATAAAAATAATTAAATCCATTACACCCAATACTTAATAATTTCAACAATTCCATTAGATCAGCAGCTTTAATTGACCTCTACTATCAGCTTCTCTTGTGTTGCATCATCAGCTTGGCCAAACATATTTCTTCAGATCATGGTCAACCTTTATCGTTGCATCATATGATGGTTGATACACTGCTAGTCCAGTGTAAGGTCTGGAATCACAATTCACTTGATTGGTACCTGATGCTGAAGCTGGTGTGATTGACTGGGCTTCATCCACCTTTGCTGCTACTGCTTGAACACATTATTTATTAAATGGACTTAAATTAAATTACAAGGTCATGCAACCCATATACAAGATGAAGTTGACCCAATGATTTGCTACTCACACCTATACTATAAGGTTATGGTTTTCGAGTCTATCCTTCTACCTAAATCCCAAATTAATGTAATATTTAAAATAATAATAATAATAATAATAATAATAAGTCATGCAACCCATGCTATATTCCATATTTCAACCCTATGAATCCATGGATATTGGTCCCTTTAAAATGTCCATATTTCAAAATGTTGATACTGGTAATACTGGTCCCCAAGAAGATCATATTACAATTTTCAATCTCCTTTTTCATTTACAACATCGTACCATCCAAAACCAAAAGTGGCATATCGATTAGCCTTACGTGGTCTATCTTTGACTCGAGATCATAGTGGTTTACATGCTCCGACTTTTGTTAGTAGAGATTTTTCTTTATTGTCTTTTTATCGTTTATTTCTTTTGACTTTTTTTTGAAGATGCTTTGTAGTTCTTTCATTTTGTACCCTTTTTAATTTTCTTTCATTTTCTTTTTTACAAAGTAATATCGATCGACTTATAGAGTTATGTGCACCATAAATGTTAGGATGCTTCAATTTCCTTGTGAGTTATGACGAAACACTTTTCAGCTTGAGTGGAATCTAGTTAACGAAATTCTGTTGAGTTAATCTTTGTGCTAATCTCAGTAGATATGGTGACATTTGTCAAAAGGAATATTCATTATTTGAGATCAACCTTCGCTAATTTTATTTTTTTAACTTTCATTATTTTTAATTACAGTATATTATTTTTAACCGTTTGAAGTAAACACAAAGATCAGCTTTCTTAATCCAAGATCAAAGACCTTGAACTTGAAAATTTCCAACTGAAATAGATAGAGGTAGGTCAGTAGGTGAATGGTGATTATCAAACGACAAACCCTTTACAAACAAAGTGCACGGCAAAGTATCTTGACAGTTTGAAAACAAAATTAAAATGAACAAAGTTCCTTTCCTTACAGTTGTAAAAAGGTAGACTTTTCTTTTGTTTTTCATACTTGCTTTCTTGCTTGTTTAATTAACACCTTTAAATTTTAATCACATGAATCCAAACATTAAATGTCTCCATTTGGCCTTTAATAATAATTAAAAAAAAATCAGATCCTTTGAAGCTTATCTGCTTATTTGAGTCAACAATTAATAGAGAATCATGCAAAAAGTTGAATGAGATACGTAACATTGGAATCGTTTTGATGAGAACAAAAACCCACAATTATACGTTGATTAGTATCTTAATTTATGTTGTATTTTAATGAAATTTCATCATCTAAATTATTGAAATTGCTTCTTTCTGTTTCAATATTAGTATATCCGATGACATTAATTTTTCAAAAGGAATCAAAGTTTGAGTTAATATTTATTTATTATTATTTGTAATTATATTGTATTATTTTCAATTGTTTGAAGTCAACACAAGCAAATTTCCAACCGTGATTAAATGGACAAAGTTCCTTTCCTTACGGTTGTAAAAAGGTGGACTTTTATTTTTGTTTCACACTTGCTTTCTAGTTCACCTTCAAATTAAAGATATTGTTGTTGTCGAATCTAGTCGAATCTAATCGAATCTTGATTGTTTAATTATCACCTTTAATTTTTAATCACATGAATCCAAACATTAAATGTCTCCATTTGACCTTTAATATAAAATATAAAAAAATATATATTTATCAGAGCTTTTCATGATGGGTGATTAATTAAAATATTGTAAACAAATGCGTGGGAACGTTGGACTCTTCTTATAGATTATTATATATTGTTTTAAAATTATCTGATAATATTATTGTAGAATTTGTAGGGACGACCTTCAACATCATCACATTCACATAGCTTTCTACGTACAATACACTATACTTGAAGAAGCCGGTAGCTTAGTTTTAATTTGAGTTTTGCATTCAAATATATATACAGAGAGTCTTTCTACTGCCAGTTCGTTCTAATATAATTTATATCAAGATAAAGAATGTGGATTATAGATTATGGAGAAGTTTTGACAAGTATATACATTTTGAGTCAATGTATATAAATCTAACGGTCCACGTTCTTCGTCCTAATATATTTTATACCAGGACGAACGAACAATATTCAATGATAATTCTTCCATTTTCATTATCAAAGAAAAACTTAAAAATAAAAAAAAATCCAACACATTAGAAGTTTATTTACTAATATAAGTAATGAGTGTTTGAGTCGACACAAGTGAGAAATATGTAAATAATTAAATAAAATACGTATCATCGGAATCGTTTCGACGAACACAATAATACACATCCGTTTGGTTAGTATCTTAATTTGTATTGTTTTTCGACGAAATTCATCATTTAGACTATTAAAATTATGTTTTTTTAATATATTTTTTTAATGATAATTTAACAGGTTAAGAGTCTAATCTCCGAAACAGGGTTCAGCACATCAAAATCAAAGCAAATACGGAATCCCTATAAATGAATTTTGGAATCATCCCCTTGTTTTTCTACTCTCTTATTGGAAGCTAGTGAAAGGCCCCCACATGCCACGCTCGTGTTTTTATGTACATTTTTTTCTTCAAAGTGCTGCTGCTTACGGTTTGTGGTCCACTTTATTGGCTCCATTGAGTGTTGACAATTATTTCTCTTGAATCATTCTTTTCTTTGCAGTGTCCAGCACTTGAACAAATCACTCTTCAATCTTGAAGGGTCTTCTGGATCATCTTGTGAAAAAAAAAAAAACAAAAAAAAAAATCAGGTTTGTGTTTTCTTACATTTTTAATAAGCTTTTTTTTTTTTTTTTTCTTCTGCTTCTGATTAATTGTTCTATTTTAAACAAAAAACATGATATTTTGTGTTCTATTTTGAACTGGTTTAATTTTCTTTTGTTTTTCTTGTCAAATCAAATCAACCATGAATCAAAATTCCCATTGAAGTGTTGTTTTATATGGGGATTTGATGATCATCATATGATAGATTATATATAGATAGGGTAATTGCTTGACTTTTATTACAAAATATTTCTGCACAATTTTATGCAGATAAGAGAGTTTCTGCTTAGTGCAACAATTAGCACATCAATTGTTTCTGTTTTTGAGTAAATTCCCACATAGAAATTCAGCTAGTCTACACAATTGATCACTGAATAATGGAGGAAGAAGATGTTTATACGAAAGATGGGACGGTAGATTACCGCGGAAAACCAGCAAATAAGAAGAAAACTGGAACCTGGAAGGCCTGCCCTTTCATTTTAGGTACTTATATTGTTGTGCAGTAGTTGAATTTATATATATATATATATATATATCTATGCAAAGAAAAGATTTCTTATCGGTTTTTTCGCTTTGATTAAATTGATTAACAGGAAATGAGTGTTGCGAAAGATTGGCATACTATGGGATGAGCTCGAATCTGGTAAGGTATTTCAAGCATAGATTGAATCAGAGTAGTGCTACTGCTACTAAAAGCAACCAGGATTGGGGTGGAACTTGCTACATCACACCATTGATCGGCGCATTTGTGGCTGATGCATATCTTGGAAGATATTGGACTATTGCAATTTTCTCAATCATTTATGTTTTTGTAAGTTTCAACTATACCCGAAATTCGATTTGGTTTTCAATGTTTGCTTGTGTGGAATGTGAACTAGAAGGGAATTGTCTACTTTCCGATGAATTTGTTGCACTGTTGTAGTATAAGTATGCGAAAATATCACCAACTAAGCTAGCTAATATGCATGAAATTTATGTTCAACTTGGTCCAGTCTTAAAAGTACACACGGTGCTTGAAAATTCTTCGAAAATATAATTTATGTTATTGTAAGTTTCAGCTACCCGAAATTCGACTTGGTTTTCAATGTATGCTTATGTGGAATGTGAACTAGAAGGGAATGGTTTACTTTCTAATGAATTTGTTGCACTGATGTAGTATAAGTAGACGAAAATATCACCAACTAAGCTAGCTAATACACATGAAATTTATGTTCGACATGGTCTGGTCTTAGAAGCTTGAAAATTATTCGAAAATGGAATTGAGATTTTAATGGAAGGTTTTGATCTCATACAGGGGATGACATTTCTGACACTTACAGCAACACTTCCCGGCCTACGGCCAACGTGTCACGGAAATGATAACTGTAATGCAACAGAAGCACAAAGTGCGGCTACTTTTGTAGCGCTCTATCTGATAGCGCTAGGGACTGGTGGAATCAAGCCTTGTGTCTCGTCCTATGGAGCCGATCAGTTTGATGATGCTGATGAGGTTGAGAAGAAGCACAAGGGTTCTTTCTTCAACTGGTTTTATTTCTCGATCAACGTTGGTGCTCTAATTGCTTCCTCTGTGCTTGTTTGGGTACAAGACAATGTGGGTTGGGGATGGGGGTTTGGCATTCCAGCAGTAGCCATGGCAATTGCTGTTGCGTTTTTCTTTTCGGGTACTCGTTTGTTCCGGAACCAGAAACCTGGAGGCAGCCCTCTGACTCGCCTCTGTCAGGTTGTGGTGGCTTCGATAAGAAAACACCGGGTTGAAGTACCTGCTAATAAGTCTCTTTTGTATGAGACTGCTGATGCAGAGTCCAACATCAAAGGAAGCCGCAAGCTTGATCACACGAAAGATCTCAGGTTTGTTCCTTAAACTTATCATAAGAAATTGAATTACAACTTTTAACTTGTATCAAACATTAAAATTGTCCTTTCTGACTTGTTATCGACTTCAGTTTCTTTGACAAGGCAGCTATAGAGACACAATCAGACCACGTCAAGGAATCAGCGGATCGATGGAGACTCTGCACAGTGACACAAGTTGAGGAGCTAAAAGCGATAATAAGGCTGCTTCCGATATGGGCAACTGGAATCATTTTTGCTGCTGTGTACAGTCAGATGAGCAATTTGTTTGTTCTCCAAGGAGAAAAAATGAACACACATGTTGGCAATTCTTCCTTCAAGATCCCACCAGCAGCGCTCTCCATCTTCGACACTCTCAGCGTAATCTTTTGGGTCCCAGTTTATGATCGAATCATCGTTCCAGTCGCCAGGAAATTCACAGGCCACAAGAATGGCATAACTCAACTGCAAAGGATGGGAATCGGGCTGGTTATATCGATAATTTCCATGATCTGTGCAGCAGTTCTGGAGCTGATAAGGCTTCGAATTGTGAGAAAAAACAACTACTATGAACTTGATGAGATGCCAATGACCATATTCTGGCAAGTCCCTCAATATTTCCTGATAGGATGCGCAGAAGTGTTCACATTCATCGGGCAGTTGGAGTTCTTCTACGAGCAAGCGCCTGATGCAATGAGGAGTCTTTGCTCCGCTCTATCGCTCACCACTGTCGCGCTAGGGAACTACTTGAGTGCCCTACTTGTCACCATTGTCACAGCTATAAGTACCAGGAATGGGAAGCTTGGATGGATTCCTAATAACTTGAATTACGGGCACGTCGACTACTTCTTCTGGCTGTTGGCAGTAATGAGTGTGTTGAACTTGGGAGTTTATATTCTGGTGGCCCAATGGTACACATATAAAAACCCAGTTGGAACACTTAGAGACTCCAAACAAACTCCATCACCTTGAAGAAACCATGTGTTTAAACAAAGCTGTTCAAAGTATACTTGGGATAAAAGTAACTGTTCGTGTTGTTGGTGGTTTCTATTTAATGTTAAGTAAAAGCCAATGTATAGTTCTTATACGGTTTGGATATCTGTATGATTTCAAAATGCAGATCAACAACAATTCAATCTATACTTGTTTTACGTGTTTACGTTTTAATACAAAGTTTACGTACACATCGGTTCTTAGTTCAGGTGGTGTTTAACTCTCATTCCTAATGTGTATACAGTACTTAATCTCGATAGGTCATATGACAGAATATACCAATTGTTTGCGCCTAAACATTGTCAAGCCGATGCATATTTTCCTCCTTATGTTATATGTTCATCAATATTCTTTACATTTACAACTAATATTAGGCTTTAAAAAAAAATTAAGTTAAAGGTAGATAGAATCTAATGATCCCAAAATTCATCATAAATTTTCTATTATTGGCTAATAATAGTAAGGAAATTATCTTGAAATTATCCACAAACCTTTATTAATAAAGGTTTTTGATAGATTTTCAATTAATATGCATTATTTGTATTTAATTAATACAAATGGCAAATGATGATCTAAAGTTTTTATAATACATTTAAATTTTAAGTAATTTGGAAAAAAAAATTGTGTTGATGAGTGGACACACCTAAATTACACAAACTACTAAATTTTAGAAAGAAATTTTTGTTAATATATAACATTACTCGAAAATTTTGAAGCATATGACGCTACAATTGAAAAAAAGTGGACATAAAAGGAAGTCCAAATTTGAGAAATAGACTTTAAGACTCTTATCCAATCCTCTCATGACATGTCAGCATTTAGACTTGAACCTGAGCGCTTGTGATCACTACTCACCAGTCCAGTACATTCCTGTAATTACATATTTGAAGGCTTCGATCAATCTTCATCAAGCAATTGCATAAACAAACTTGATCAAGAATTGCATCTTCTGGCAGAAAATGGTCCGCAAACGATTTCAAGAAGCCAAAACAGGTATTACCCAGAACCCAAAAATCGCTAAACAAGCTATTTCATTTATTTTTAGAAGCTATAAGCCTATAAACAATCATGAAAAGTCTAATTTGACGATTAACAAGTGGCCTCCCAAGTGTTCGATGAAATGTCTGAGTGAAAAACTGTTCTCTGTTTTCAGGTGTAGAATGGTTGAAATCGATCGACGCCGACAGGTACTTGAAAAAAATAGGCCTAGGCAAAGAAGACTGGTACTTCTGGAAGCAAATTGGCAAGGCTTTGCTATGCACCTACACGCTGTTTGGCGTTGCGTGGGTCTACAACGAGACATCGCCGTTCGGTTGGTGGACGCTCAAGCCTAGGCCGAAGGAAGAGAAAGAGATGGCCCATCTCTACGAGAGGATACAGTTTCCATACCCGGGTGACACGGAGGCCATGGAGGAGTTCATAAGGAAGGGTGGCATGATCGGGTCAGTTTACAATCCGAAAGGGATGATCGAATCCGATAGAGATGCCAATGCCTATCAACAGGTGTTGAAGGACAAGAAATTCGAGCAAGAAAGTCAGAAGATGTGGCTGAGGATGAGGAGTGAGGTCATTCAAGAGCTTCAAGAGCAGGGATATATTGATGTTGAGTGAGTGAGCTTTGCGTTTATGCAGATTTATTGATGTTGAATGTGTTTTTAGATGTTTGATGACACTGTAATTTTGTCTCAAACTTTCATGTTTGATCAACATCTGAATTCTGATGTCAAGACATAATAATTACTATAATTGGAATTCTAAACCTTCTTGATCCCACAACCTCAAACATAATTTTTTATTTAATTATAGATAAACCATTTGATTGATTTTACTTAATGGTAATAATAAAGTTGAAAATGTAAAGGCTGGGGTCCATTGACTCGATAGTTGAAGACTTTAAAATGAAGCTCCACCAAGGTATTGTAAATATAAGTCTACCTTTACCCATTAAACCAGAAAATATGGGCTGTGGGGAGACATCTCCTCCCCTTGAGTAGGAGTTAGTTGCATTCCGAACCATGTTTGTAGAATCTAATATCTCGTCAAATCCCATAATACTCTTCGCAAACACAATAGTGTCAGCAAAACACAAGAGTGACGACAGTCTCATACACTGTTAGTGGCACTCCACAGCAAATTGAACCCCATTTGCAGAAAATTTTGGAATAAAATTTGTTTTTAGTTGTTATTTAATTAAGATTGGGAGGGATGCATGCCCTGCCCTGATATGATGCTACTCTTGGGAACAGTGCTTGGCAGACCTAAGGGATCCTAGGCAGAAATTCCACTTGCATAGTTTCCCTTAGCTAACAAAATAATTCAACAAAAATACAATTATTGGCATCATGTCCCAGTCCCCCCCTGCTGTCAGTAGGATCCTAAGCATTATTAACACAAGCCACCAAGATCCAAACGCTTTTAACTACTGAATTACAGACAGAAGAGAAAATTACCAACAGTAATTTCTGCACAGGAGCACCTAGAAACCTAAAAGTACAGTGAACATAGCGGCCTCTCACTCTAACGGGTAGTCACCATTATTGCTACCTATAGACATGCAACAACCCCACAAACAATTCCACAAGCATGCAAGTATGCAACAAATATTAACTTCAGAAAACTATATTACCTAGGAAGAAGAAGACAAGCTCCTACCAGAGAGGATTGGAAACTTTTAACAGGCTGCAGTGAGACTGACTTGGAAGTTATAAAAAATCTAGAGCAGAGAACAGAAGATTGGAATTTTTTAGTTCAGGTTTGTCACTGAAGTGTTACTAGAAAACTTAGAGATCCCACAAATGGAAACCAATTCCCCAGAATGAAATTCCAATTCAAGTTACTGAGATAAAACATCCATGGATGATTATTTCTGAAAACAGATCGGAATGTGTTTTACAAGCATAAGAAATAACTGATTCAGGTTGCCATCCAACTTAGAATATAACTTTCTGCATATCAAGGACCAATTACAAGGTCTATGAGAAACCGATCAGCGCACATGAATATGCATGCACGAAAGGATAAACATCCAGCAATCAACATGGCAGATATGATATAAGGTATAATCTTTTTCATACAATTAACAACTATGACAACTTTTTATATATATAGTTCCAATAAGTTGGTCCAGAAAGGAATAAGGATTGCTATATAGATATCCAGCATGTCAGAAAATAATCAAGACACAGTTTTTTCTTATATCTTGCAACCTTTGTGATAACAACGTGATAAGACATACAGGTTATCTCTATCCAGAATCATCAATAAGAACACATGCACTTTACAAGTTCTACAAAACCCGAAACTTCATACAATGCTGAATACCCAGCAAACAATCTCGAACATATATGAATCAAATGATCTCTTCTCTTGCAAATGCTAAGCTAATGGTCATTTTTTTTTTTATATAAAGGAAAGACTTCTATATAAACAACAGTAATGAAACATTGTTCTAAATTCCTCTGCTGCATATTTTTGCTTATTAAGAAAACATCAAACATGTTATGCAGAGAAATTGAAAACAAATATGGATGTGCTTTTTATCTATAAAAACAAAGGAGAAACAGGGTCAGATTGCATATCTTTACAACAAAATATTTCATTCAAGGACAGCTGATGCACCTTTACAAGCCGCTCAAGGCCATAGACTGCGAATTCTTTAGCCTACTTCTTCCAGATTTGCTTCTCCTATAGCTCCTCACCGGCGTCAAGTAGAACCTTAACAGGCCATTATCGAGATTGTTTGGAGAATACGCAGTAGTAGTCCTGTTTCGCTGCAGCATCAGCTCATCTCTTCTCCTCCCACCAACACCATTGTCTTTGGACTCCATTAAACCAACACCATTCATGCCACTACACAATCCATCCACTTTGCAGGCATTGTTCTTATTAGCACTAACACTGTAACTACGGATAAGCTTCTCGCTGACAGTCCCGTTGGCTTCTCCATTCGCTACCCGCTTTAGCTTTTGCCAGGACTCACTCAACGGCCCATCAACCACATTCACATTCCCTCCAACGCGTCTCTCTTCTTCTTCTTCTTCTTCTCCTTCTTTGCCGTCTCCACAACATTTACTACTTTCGCTTCTCTTATGCATAAAACCCCACATACTCAACACCTTTCGCCACCTCAACGACTTCGACTTCCTAAACTTTAATCCTTTCTGGTCAGCCTCTCCTCCTCCAGCAGCAGCATTCTTCTTCGAATCAGAATCGACACTCTCCTCACGATAATCCTTGATCGAATACCAATTCGAATCCCTCAACTCCTTCTCTGTAACCAGCAGCTTGGCCCCATGAAACAGCCCCACGGTTTCAGGAGATACCTTGGCATGTGATATAGCTTTAACTTCATCAACATCAACTAAACTGGTCACTCTCTTACCCGAATTCGACCTGTCGAAACTCCTCCTCCGCCTCTGCGTCGTGAGACTCAAAGAATCCCCATAGTAATCCCTAGTCTGAGCCGATCCACCGGGACTCTCACTCTCACTCTCACTCTCATTCTCATTCTCATTCTTACTCTTGTCCTCTTCATTCCCCAAATTCACTTTCTCTTCAACAATCGCCATTGGAGCAACCAGCTTCGGATAAGCTCTACCGATCAAGTACCCATCCCAGGAAGCTCTGGGCTCTTCGAAAGAGTACCTCCCGTTATCGACGGAGAGTCTCGGATCGGTGTCGCAAGATCTCCTCCCGAGATACCCGTAAACGCCAATCTCCGATAGCGTGTCCCTTATCGGCCTCGAATTGGGCTTGTTGTGATCTTCAATGGAGTTACAATTCTCTTTTTTGTTGCTCTTGCGTTGTTGTTGTTGTTGCTGTTTTTGCTTCCATTTCAGCAATTTCTTGCTGAAAAACGAAGCTGTCTCCCAAAAACCAGCACTAGTAGTAGTCTTCTTGTTTTCCAATTCGAGATCTATGAACTCCTTCATTGTTTTGAACTCACCGTCGTCGTCTTCTTGTTGTACTTCCTCTTCGACTTTCACTACTTCAAGCCCTAAATTTGTTGAGGAGGAGATTTTCTCGGCTTTCAAGTGGTCGTCGAGAGTGAAGAGGTTGGAGAGGGTATCGTTGTTGTTGTTGTTGCTGCTGATGCGAGGCCCGACGACGTCGCAGGATTTGCGACGGGGCTCCGCCGCTGCGGCGGAGGCGGAGGATGAGGCTGCATTGGGGTTGGCGGATGTGGATTTGGTGCGGCGGAGACGCGGAGTGGCTGCGGCGGAGGAAGAGGAGGAGTCGATGGTGGAAAGACGCTCGCGGAGGCAGGATGCGCAGAAGCCGGTGATGGGCTTGGGGGTGGGGTGGCGGTGACAAGTCGAGAGGCGGTGATGAGTCATTGCCGGCGGTGGAGAGTAACCGGTGAGCTCATGATATTTAAGAGAGAGAGAAGTGTATATATATATATATATAGAGAGAGAGAGAGAGAGAGAGAGAGAGAGAGATGATAAGAGAAAAATCAGAGCAAGTGAAGTGTATGTGATTGATTTGGAGATTGGAACTAAAAATGGGAGAACCCTTGATAAACCTCTGTGTTTTCTGCTTTAACTAATATTAATTATTGCTAATTATTATTAATCTAAACAAATTAATAATATTTTGGAAAAAAAAATAGTATTATTCTTGTCGTTAGCTTGACGTATGATTTTTTTTAATAACAAAAACCATGACGTGTGATAACTTTAATTTGTTTTAAGTTTATTTTAAATAACTTTTCAAAAAAAAAAAAAAATTAAATAAGGATGTAAAATAGATATTTTTCTAGAAATATTCTCTATATTTTTCATATTGTAGTAGGAGTGCTACCAAAAATTTACTCGAATATTCTCGATATTTTGATAATATTGATGATACAGAAATTCTATTATCAGTTCGAACTGACAAAAGTTATATTAGTTCTTTGTATGTGGGCCATTGGATTTAAATACTTTGACTTGGCTGTATGCACTTGTCAGTCAAAGTATTTAAATCCAGTGGCCCACATACAAGGAACTGATATAACTTTTGTCAATTCGAACTGATAATATAAAGACTGATTGATGATATTTTGATATTTTGATATTTTTACCAAATTTTTTAAAAATTTAGATCATATTTTTATCGAAATGGATATATATTTTGACAAAAGTGCTATTAAGTATTTTAAACAAGATAGTTTCATCGAAATATTCTTAATATTTTTCATATTTTACTAGAAGTGCTATTGAAAATTTAATTAAATATTTTTGATATTTTGATAATATTGGTGATATTCCGCTATTTTCACCAATTTTTTTATTCAGTTATTTTCATCGAAACGGATATATATTTCTATTATTTTAAACAAGGCTTGTAAATATAAGTTTTTGTGAAAATACCAAGGATCAAATTTTATAAAAATATCAATAAAAATATCATTAATATACTCAAAATATTAACAAATTCAGTAACATTTTTTTATCCATACCAAAAATATGGAAAATATTGAGAATATTATTCATATTTACTTCCTTAATTTTAAAATAGTATTATTTTAAGTCTATTTTAAAATATTAGGAATATTATCCATATTTGCTAAAAACATACGGTATAATGAGTTGAAATAATCCCAAACCATAAGTTAAATGATAATTTTATCTATATCACTGTCCAATGTGACTTGTGTTGAAGGATTATCATTTAGCCTATAAATATTCAATTTGAATTGCTGCTACCATAATAATAATAATAATAATAATAATAATAATAATAATAATAATAATAATAATAATCGTCGTATCCGTGCATGCATAAAATTATGATCATATATTATAAATTTAGGGAAATTTTTGTTAATACAATTTTTTTTGTGAAAAAATATATCTATATCACTGTCCAATGTGACTTGTGTTGAAGGATTATCATTTAGCCTATAAATATTCAATTTGAATTGCTGCTACCGTAATAATAATAATAATAATAATAATAATAATAATAATAATAATAATAATAATAATAATCGTATCCGTGCATGCATAAAATTATGATCATATATTATAAATTTAGGGAAATTTTTGTTAATACAATTTTTTTTGTGAAAAAATATATCTATGTGTAATCAAGTGAATTAGTAGGTGAGTTTGATGGGATTGTTAAAAATTTAACTCAATGAGTCTAAACGGATTGATTTGAGTTAAATAATGTTCTTATGTATTTAATTATATTTATACTAATTGAATCAATTTACCAACCATTGTCTTACGTTTCAATATTTCAATTTATTATTCTCTCTAACAAAAAGATAAATGGGAATTATTTTGATTATCGAAACGGAAATATTAAAGGTAAGATATCGGTTAAAAACGGTATTTATAGAAGTGTTAGACACCCGAATTTCTTATGAAAGTTTAATCTATAAGGTATATGGTAAATAAGATAAATTATTAATTATTGTATATCAATTTATTAAATGACATTTAACTAATTTATAATACAAGTTGAAATGATTAAAACTTTCTATATAATGAAGAGTTGTCTTATTATTGTATTATTATATTGATTATTGTTTTATTTTTATAATAAAATAAATTACTTAATTTAAAATCGAATTAGATTTTATTAAAATTATACAATATAACTAAGGACTAATTGCACAAACGTCCCCTGAGTTTAGGCATAATTGCATGTATATGGAATTTTTACCCATAATTACACAAACATCCCCTGTAATTAGTTGACTTTGTTAAATCCAACTATTGACCATAATTTTAACCAAAAATGACTAAAGTGCCCCTAGTTACCTATTTTATAATTAATTATATATATACTCTTTTTTTTTGATAATTTATATATATACTTAAAAAAATAATTACATATATACTTAAAAATAATAATTACATATAATACTTAATTTATTTATTTAAAAAAATGGATTATAAAAATGTAAAAAATGGATTATAAAAATTGTTAAATAAATAAATTAAGTATTGTATATAATTATTATTTTAAGTATATATATAAATTGTTAAAAAAAAAAAGTATATATATAATCAATAATAAAATAGGTAACTAGGGGCACTTTGGTCATTTTTTGGTTAAAATTGTGGTCAATGGTTAGATTTAACGAAGTCAACTAATTACAGGGGATGTTTGTGTAATTATGAGTTAAAATTTCATATACATACAATTATACCTAAACTCAAGGGACGTTTGTGCAATTAGTCCTATAACTAATTACTAAAACGTATTGAATTTCTACATTAATTAAATTGATTACACTCATTTTTATTTTTATTTTAAATATACTTATATTAAATAGTATTTTCATATAAATAGAGACCAACAACACACCGTTTCGATTTTCGGTTTACTTTGGAAAAAGGTATAAGATGCACGACCATATGCAATATGCTCCGTGGATGTGTCCAAAATGTTACAAGTCAACTCCACTAAGGTCACACAACTGACATAAACAAATCAACAAATTTTGTTCATTTCAAGAGACTGCTTTGAAACATGAGACCTCTTTTTAGATTTTAGGAATTTAGGGCCTAAGCATCTTTTATTTTTATTTAATGGGTAATCAGGACATAGGTTAGCAACAAAAATTTTACTATAGTAGGAAACTTAATAAATGTATGATCACTACATTAATTGTTTTATGTCTAACCGTACATTTATTAAGTTTCTTATTATAGTAAATTCCTAGTTGTTAATGGCCTTAATCTGTGCCCTTAAGGACACAAGTTAACACAATGGCGGAAACAGCCGTGGCTTGAGTGGCTATAGCCCACCCAAGCATTTGAATATATATATATACGGTCCCGATCCTATCAGTGCATCCTGATATAACTTTATCAGGATATTGAATGTGAGCCACTCATTTATAACAGTGATTTGACAAGTGCATACATGTCAAGTCAAAGTATGTAAAACGAGTGGCTCACATTCAATATCCTTATATAATTATATCAGGATGCACTGATAGGATAATTTCCGTGTATATATATATATATATATATATATATATATACTAATGCTATATATATTATCTATTAAATAATTAAAATTATATTAGTCAGGGGTCGTTTGTTTTTTTGTCTGAAGACTGAATAGTCCTAAATTTTACTGAAGACTGAATAGTGACTGAAACTTGAATCTAAATAACATGTTTGTTTTTTAATAATAAAATTGTTTGAAAAGAAGTAATTTTACATCTATACCCATACTAATTCAAAAAAGTAATTTAACATGCAACACTCTTTATAAGATTTTGTATGTTCTTCCGCAAACAAAATTTAATTTAACAAAACAAAAAATTCATCCAAAAATATAATTTTGCATATTATTCTGAAAACAAAGTTCAAGTTCAATTTTTTTTTTTTTTTTTTTTTAAGTTTAAATTCTATTTTACATATTGTCCAAATATCCAATATATAATTCTATAAACCATTTTTTTTTTTTTTGGTTTCTTGGATCATATGCAACCAAAAACCAATTTTTTTTTTTTTTTTTTTTGTTTTGTTTTGTTTAAAGGTTCCTAGATACTTTTTTTTTTTTTTTTTTGAAATAGGTCCCTAAATTATATATACCGGTACATATATATATATATATATATATATATATATATATATATATATATAAACAATTATTATATAACTTCTTCAAGCTACGAAATCTACTCAATATCGAATGCAACCACAAAAGGAATATTTGATCAATTATATAACTGCAACTGTGACAATCATAACAAATTATCATTCTAAATTATGTTTAAAGAGTTCTATAACTGTCATTACACGTAGATAATAATAATAATAATAAATTAAAGAGTTCTTATTAGGATTTGGTAGGAGAGAAATTCAATTGTTTAATCCTAGGAAGATTTCAATATGATAAATGATGTTAAAAGTTAGGATTTCTTACTTTTTTTTAAAGTTGTTTTTTGATATTTTTAAGTTGTTTTGACCACTTAAAAAACAAACAAAACAATTTAACAAGTTCAATTCAAACCCATTAAGTCTTAAGTGGAAAAAACAAACGACCCCTTAGTACCCATAAATTAAGATTATCTTTTAGTGAGGATAAAACATACTATATGATCAAGTTTTTTTATTATTATTTTTTTTTTATTTTTTTTTATTTTTTTTTATTTTTTTTTTATGTATCTAAGTATTTACATATTTAATTCAAACTCAATTACTTTTAAAAAGAAAAAAACTATTCATCCCCTTGTCGGTTAATTTTAGATTTTAAAGTAAATAGTTGACTTATATAGTTGTTTAAAAATATATATTATTAATTTATCAATTTCAACTATAAGTACATTTTTTTTTAATTAAAGAAATTTCTCTCATAAAGTTGAAACATACCTTTATCAATATATATATATTTTTTTTCAGCCCATCTTGAAAAAAAATTATGGTTTTGCCCCTGAGTTAACACTATCCTTACTTAATTATCGAAGGGGAAAAAACCAACTTCCATTATCCAACAAAGTTCAATTACCTTACCAAGTTAATTAAATGATCTTTAATATTTACTTTAATGGATGTTTGGTTAAAGTTATAAACTACTGAGTACCAATAATATAACGAAATCATATTACTTTCTAATGTGTTTTGATAGTAAACGATACTCATTTAATCTAGCATTGTTTAAAGTTTGAATCGTTACAACATATGTTAGATTTATAGTAATTTTACGGTCATGCCACGTAGTTTGCATCCCAACTAAGGTTCTTTACTAATATAAACTTTTAGGAACATTTGATTTTTTTTTTTTAAAAACAATTAAATTTCACCATGGTCGATTTATTTTGGCAGTGTACTTCAGCCACCCGCCTCAACAAAACATTCAATAATTTATTAATGAAAGTAATTTGAAACAAGATTTTGATTTTGTTAATTACATATGCAAAAATTTATTACATAATTATATTAGAATATATTCGTTTTAAAATTTTTATTATCAAAAATTTAATAATTAAATTTCATCCGATAAACTTAAATTATCTACTTATTATTCTGGTATTCTGACCAGCACATACATGAGTAATTGTGTAAGAAATACACATTATTTGTATAAATTAAAGAAGTGAAAACTAGTAATTAAACTTTAATCCAACGGTACACAAAAATAAAATAAAAATAATTAATTCTCACAATCATCAATTAGCAATCCATACTATGTGTTATGTACTGTAGCTAATGTTATGAAAATTTCAACTGTCGTGATATTGGGGAGCACCTAATTAGTGTATGTACAGAAAACACTGGATAATTAATTCTCATAATTAATGTCTGTTGGTTTGTACGGAAATATTAGAGAGGGAAAGCAGCAGAAATGGAGAAAGCAAAAGAGTGGTTAGAACTTAACGGAGAAGAAACGGAGACCGTGTCACAACTCACCATCCACCCGCACCGAGTAGGGCTCGAGTCAAGCTTCTACGAAGACTTCGCTTTGAGAGGAATCCGAGTTGACCGAGTCGATCCAGGTCTCGTCACCTGTACTTTCAAGGTCCCTCCTCGCCTCACCGTAAGCTTCAATTCGCTTCCTCACAAACTCAAAAATTCCATAATCTATAACCTCCACTAACCGATTTCAACTTTGAATTTTGAAAATTTGAAGATAAATTGATTGTTTGATTTGAAATTCTTGGATTGTGTGTGACTGTGTTAGGACAAGAATGGAAATCTGGCCAATGGAGCGATTGTGAATCTCATTGATGTAGTCGGTGGCGCGGTGGTCCACATCGAGGGTCTCCCTTTGAGCGTTTCAGTGGATATGTCGATTTCTTTTGTTTCGACTGCGAAACTCAATGTAAGGGACCCTAAAACATTCCTCATTGTGTGTGAAATGATTTTTTTGGAATTTGTTTTTGGTGGATCTTTTACTTTGATTGTTCATGATATTGCAAATTTGGAATCAAATCATTTTGTTGTTGTTGTTTTGTAGAGTTAATTTGTTTCTTTTAATGTATGTTGTAAAAATAATGGAAAAATATACACTTTTTGAACCTATAGTTGTCTTGAATACAAGTATGCTATTTTTGGTAATCAAATATAGTTCATAATATGGTAGGTGAGATCTAGGAATCGAATCCACTTGGAGCCACCAGCTGCGTACCTGGGAGATTATATCCTACGAGTTTCCTAATTATTGAGGTTGTAGGATCCGAGTGTAGTCTCTAGTCTAGCGATTGGTTAAGAAATTCAAAAGTCGCGAAATTTGGATAATAGAAAAAATATCAATCCATTGTTGCATTGCTCAGCATACAAGACCTGTAAACAATCTTGAATATACTATATGTTTGATAATACAAGACCGGTACAGGATTCTGTTAGTATTGCTATACTTGATAATATGTACTATATGCTTCGTATTTATTTCGTAATGTTATTGAAACCTTGAAATATTTTGGATTGTCTGACTTTGTGTGCACCATGGCCATGCTGTGCTGCTGCTGCAGCATAACCTTGTCATATCGCAGCAGTAAAAAAATGTCTGGAAATTTGGGTATTAGAAAAAATAACAGTTGATCGTTACATTGCTGCATCACACAGCATATAATCCTGTAAACATGTATGTTGGTGAGACTTGAGAGCTAGTGATACTGCAAAAAGTTGTTGAATTTTGTATAGGATTCTGTTAGTATTACAATATTACTTAAATATATTGAAATCTTGTGTATACCATGTAGCATAACCTTGTTATCTATCCTACGTGTGAAATAAAATAAGTGGAAACAGGGTTTTTGTTTTTTTGGTATGATTTTGATCTATAGTTCGGATATTGCAGGATGAGTTAGAGATTACTTCAAGGGTTTTAGGACAAAGAGGAGGTTATTCCGGAACCATTGTTCTTATAAGAAACAAAGCGACGGGAGAGGTCATTACCGAAGGACGACATTCACTGTTTGGTAGACAACATAGCAAGATGTGATTTAATTTCTTCTTGGTTTATGAATGCAAAGAAACCACAAGCTTCAGACACTTCAGTTAGTACCATATTCGGGCACTGGTTGGTTTTCGTTGTGAGTTTCTCTACTGATTTTTCTTTCTTTGTAATTATGCATCATCTTTGAAAGGAGTAAAAACAAATAATCTGGCAGTAAAACCAGTCGTAAGAAGCTGTTCAGATACTGTATTACTGTGGCATATCATACATACCAATTTGCCTAGAATGTGTGCTATAGGCAAAGCTTGTAGTAAGAAATCAAGGAAATGTTGTGTTCAAAGATTCATTTTGCAAATTGTTATGATTCGATGCATATCATATACATATATGTAATTTACATTGCTTGTGTTTATAGGCTATATTCTATATGGCCTGCAAATGTAGATTTGATATAGGCAGTTTCCGGTTGATTCGTGATCCATGTGGTAGCCAAAAATGTCATCTAGGCCCAACATCAAAGCACCCGACAAACTCCGTGTTGGACCCGATCTAGGCCCACCTGATTCGGGTCGACCCAAGAGACCTTCGCTTGAATCCCAGTTTGATTCGGTCAAACATTTTCACTCTAACTCAACTACTCAATCCATATGATATTTGAACTGGTCAAATATCATGTTATCCCATGAAATCAGATTTGAGATTTCAGAGATATACACCAACGATCTCCCACAACCAACCTCCTGGGAAGACCTATAAATAGAACCCACCTCTCACTAGAGGAGGATTCTGAACTCTCTTTAAGGAACTAAAGCTCTCGCGTGCCAAAACTCTGTTCAACTATAAACTCCGGTCACCTGGAACTCATTCACCGCTAACGCATTTTACAAATACTCTACTTCACACTCAACCCAAGCGAACCTAATGCTAATAACGATCATCCCCATCTCTTTTCCTCTTTTTCTTTCTTGTTTCCATCTGTTTTCATCTTTTTGTAGGATAAAGAGTAATCAACACTGTTCGATAGGTTAGACCAAATTGCTTCGGTCTAACTCGAATTCGACCCGATCCATTACAATTGTAGATTGCCACCATCTAAAATCCTTCTATTGTCAAATTTATTTACCGTAAATACATAAGAATTTTCTTGAGAGTTTATTTAATTACTATGTTTTTAATATCAATTTTTTAATAATTAATTTCAATCCAATAAATGTCAAGTTGTCAACCACCTACTTATTATAATGACCGGCACATTAGTAGCACGAGTGCATGACCATTTTAACAATTGTCCGTCTCATCTCATGCAAAAATTTCTCCACCAATGTTAAGAAAATCTCAACCGTCTTGATTTTTGGGAGTACATGATTGGTGTATGTACACAAAACACTGAATAATTTCTTTTTCTGAAACATAAATGTTGGATTAGTTATTGGTACGGGAAATATCAGAATATCAGATAGAGTCAGAGAACCAGAAAATGGAGAAAGCAAGGGATTGTTTGGAACTGAACAAAGAAGAATCGGAGACCGTTTCACGACTCACCATCCACCCGCACCGAGTCGTCGGGGTCGACTCGAGCTTCTACGAAGATTTCGCTTTGAGAGGCATCCGAGTCGACCGAGTCGAGCCAGGCCTCGTTCCTGTACTTTCAAGGTTCCTCCTCGCCTCACCGTAAGATTCTCCCAAACTCAAAGAACCCTAGAAATCATTAATCGCTTCAAATTGAGTTTCGAAATTGACTGTTTGATTTGAAATTCTTTCGATTGTTGCAGGACAATAATGGAAACCTGGCCAATGGAGCCATTGCGAACCTCGTCGATGAAGTCGGTGGCGCTGTGGTCTACGCCGAGGGTCTTCCCATGAAAGTTTCAGTGGACATGTCGATTTCGTTTGTTTCGTCTGCGAAACTCGATGTAAGGGAGCCTAAAACCATCCTCGTTGTGTATGAAATGATTTATGGAATTTGTTTTTGGTAGATCTTTTACTTTGATTGTTCATGATGTTGCAATCAAATTAGGTTGTTGTTTTGTAGTGTTAATTTGTTTGTTTTAAATGAATTTTGTAAAGATTGTGCACAATTGTATGCTTTTTGATCCTGTTATTGCCACTCTAAAAAAGAAGAACCTGTTATTGTATTCAATACAAGTATACAGTTTCCGGTAATAAATTATAGTTGATAATATGGTAAATGAGATCTTGCTATCGAATCCCCTCGGAGCCACGTGCCTGAGATATTATATCCTCCGAGTTCAATAGTTATTGAGGTTGTAGGGTCCAACAGTAATCCTTAATCTAGAGCTCACGGTGAAGATTAAAAAAGAGGTCGGGAAATTTGGGTATGAGGAAAAATATCAGTCCATTGTAGCATCGCTCAGCATACAAGAACCTGTAAACATCTTGGTGAGAATGTGAGAGTAGTAATAATGCAAAATATTGCTGAATTTTGGTGCATGATTTTGCTATTGAATACCCCTTGGAGCCATGTACTTGATATATTATATTCTCCGACTGTAGTCCCTAGTCTAGTACTCTTCTTGCGATGAAGATTGAAACAACAGTCAGGAAATTTGGGTATTAGAAAAAAATATCAGTCGCTTGTTGCATAGCTCAACGTACAAGACCTATAAACATCTTTGTGAGATCGTGAGAGTAGTTATACTGCAAAATGTTGCTGAATTTTGTTGCAGGATTTTGTTTGTAGTACTATATTAATTATTCATGCTAGGTTTCATATTGATTACATAAAATTATCGAAATCTTGAAAAATTTTGGGTTGTTTTACTTTGTGTGCACTATGCTACTGCAGTATGACCTTATAGTTTGCATATTGCAGGATGAATTAGAGATTACTTCAAGGGTTTTAGGACAAAGAGGAGGTTATTCCGGAACCATTGTTCTTATGAGAAACAAAGCGACGGGAGAGGTCATTGCGGAAGGACGACATTCACTGTTTGGTAGACAACATAGCAAGATGTGATGATTTGTGTGGTTTATGAATGCAGACCACACCACATACTTCAGTTAGGGCACTGGTTTTCGTTGTGAGTTTCGCTACTGATTTGCTTCTGTAATTACACATCTTTGATAGGAGTCAAAACTAATTCTGGGCAGTAATACTAGTTTCAAGATTTGTATGGATTTTAATTGCTTACTGCTTACATGAACTCAACTATCGAAAAGAGTCCAGTTCGAAATTCGGAAGCTGTTCCCGAGAATAAACAGAATTAACAGCTATGATACTGTTGCATATTATCATACTCGACGATAAGTTTGTGCCACTGTAGCCAAAGCTTGTAGTAAGAAATCATTGAAATGTTAATGTGTTTAAAGATTCAATTTGCAACCTGTTCTGGTAGGAAGCATATCATATCATATAAATACAGTTACCAAATTTATGTTAATGTGTCGATGGATTCTTATAATTAACTCTTTGATGAAGGCTAATTTTCAGGATGTTGCATCATTTAGACATTGGTTTATTTACAATATGAATTCTCTAAAAGATAGAGAAGTTAAAAAATAAGTTTAGGTTGATTTCGTTTATTGCAATCTAGAGAGTAAGAATATTTTAAGATAGCTGTATAAATAATAGAAATCCATACTGAAAATCTTTTGACCACATATACAGTTCTACATATTTCCTTTTATAAGGCTTTTATATTTTCCTTCAAAAAATAAATAAATAAGGCTCTTATATTCAAGATATTTTCAAAAGTAAATTGAACCACCGTTAAAAGTAGATTTGATTCTAAAATTAATATGATTTTTTTTATAAATTATGTGTGATAATAATTTAAGAGTATTTATAAATAATATGTATTAAAATGAATATATTTATTTCAATAAGGGTACTACTGATATTAGGATGAGTGCTTATAGTAATATATTTTTTTTAAATTTTAGATATATTTATATTTATAAAAATGAGTGTGTTAATAAGTTTTATGGGTTGGGTGTCATACTTTTTTTAATATCAATTTTAATAATTAATTTCAAACCAATAAATGTCAACCACGTACTTATTATAATGACCAGTTGCACTGAGTGCACCAATGACAATTGTCCATGTCATCTCACGCATAATTGCATAAATTTCTCCGCCAATGTTAAGAAAATTTCAACCGTCTTGATTTTGGGGAGCAGATGATTGGCGTATGTACACAAAACACTGGAACATAAATGTTAGATTGGTACGGGAATGGATAATGTTTGGTGAGCACCCAAGAATTATCTGTACGGGAATTATGAGAGAAAGAGAGTCAGAGTCAGAGAATCAGAAATGGAGAAAGCAAAGGTTTGTTTGGAATTGAACGAAGAAGAATCGGAGACCGTGTCACGACTCACCATCCATCCGCACCGAGTCGTCGGGGTCGACCCGAGCTTCTACGAAGTTTTCGCTTTGAGAGGCATCCGAGTCGACCGAGTCGAGCCAGGCCTCGTTTCTTGTACTTTCAAGGTCCCTCCTCGCCTCACTGTAAGATTCTCCCAAACTCAAAAAACCCTAGAAATCATTAATCTCTTCAAATTGAGTTTCGAAAATTGACTGTTTGATTGGAAATTCTTTCGATTTTTGCAGGACAATAATGGAAACCTGGCCAATGGAGCTATTGCGAACCTCGTTGATGAAGTCGGTGGCGCTATGGTCTACGTCGAGGGTCTTCCCAGGAAAGTTTCAGTGGACATGTCGATTTCGTTTGTTTCGTCTGCGAAACTCGATGTAAGGGAGCCTAAAACCATCCTCATAGTGTGTGAAATGATTTTTGGAATTCGTTTTGGTGGATCTTTTATTTTGATTGTTCATGATATTGCAATCAAATTGGGTTGTTGCTTTGTAGTTTGTAGTGTTAATTTGTTTATTTTAAATGAATTTTGTAAAGATTGTGCACAATTGTACGCATTTTGAACCTGTTATTGGCACTCTAAAAAAAGAACCTGTTATACAATTTCTGTTAATAATTATAACAGGAGTAATTGCACAAACATACCCCAATTTTAGACCTAATTACACGCATATGGACTTTTTACCAAATATTACACAAACATCCCTACCGTCAATTGACTTCCATCCAAACTAGTTGTTGACCGGATTTTTATATTAAAAGTAAAAAACACCCTTAGTTACTTATTTATACTTTATTTTGTTCCCCTTAAAATAAAATAAATTATATAAAAATGAAAATAAAAACTTTTAATTATATTTTTTCAAACAAATTTTAAAAGACAAAAATATATATATATAAAAAAAAAAATAGACTTAAAAAAAAAATAGAAAAAATGAATAAAAGAAAATTATAAGAAAAGAAATGGAGAACAGATCGATATTAAATACGTCAATGCTGGGACTTGGATTAACAATCATGAAAAACAAAATTAGATTTTAAGTATAACATTAAAATACAATAATTATTGATGATTCATAAACCAACAAACCACAATTATATTCAATTTTCAATCATCAATAGGATTCCATTCAAGCCATAAGATTTGTAGCAATAAATGTGATTCCACAATTATATTCTATTTTCAATCATCAATAATGATTATATTTTAATGTCAAAAACTTAAAATCTAGTTTGTTTTACATGATTGTGGATCCAAGTCCCAACAATGGCGTATTTTAGATCTATTCTCCATTCTTTTCTTAAAAAATTTCTTTTATTCCTTTTTCTAATATTTTTTTAAGTCTAATTTTTTTGTTTTATATATTTTTGTCTTTTAAAATTTGTTTGAAAAAATATAATTAAAAGTTTTTATTTGCATTTTTAAATAATTTATTTTACTTTAAGGGGGACAAAATAAAGTATAAATAAGTAACTAAGGGTATTTTGGACTTTTAATACTAAAAATCTGGTCAACAGTTAGTTTGGATGGAAGTCAACTGACGGTAGGGGATGTTTGTATAGTATTTAGTAAAAGTCCATATGTGTGTAACTAGGCCTAAACACAGGGGACGTTTGTGCAATTACTCCTTGATAATATGGTAAATGAGATCTTGCTATTGAATCCCCTCGGAGCCACGTGCCTGAGATATTATATCCTCCGAGTTCCTTTTTTTTTTTTTTTTTTTTTTTTTTTTTTTTTTTTTTTTTTTTTTTTTTTTTTTTTCTTTTGATAAGGTTGTTGGGCGAGCCCAACATATTATTAAAGAAAAGAAAGAAAACAAAAGAGAACAGAAAACAACAAAAAAAACATTAACAGAACCTAAAAGAAGGTCTGCAACAAAAATCGTTGAAAATAAAAGAATTGCAAAAACTTGGAGCAGTCCACCACCATGTAGGAGAGACGATACTGGGGCTCCTGGAAGCTAAACTATCAGCAACTTGGTTACCCTCCCGATAAATATGAGTGACAGCAAAGTCCATTTGAGAGATTAAACGCAAACACCTATCCCATGCAGGGCGCCAACGCCAAGGAACCTTACGAGATCTAGAGCGAAGGATATTCACCACAAAAGTCGAATCGCTCTCCAATCTCCTCCGAGTTCCTTAGTTATTGAGTTGGACATTGTAGGGTCCAACCGTAGTCCTTAATCTAGAGCCCACGGTGAAGATTAAAAAAGAGGTCGGGAAATTTGGGTTTGAGGAAAAATCAATCCATTGTTGCATCGCTCAGCATACAAGAACCTGTAAACATCTTGGTGAGAATGTGAGAGTAGTGATACTGCAAAACATTGCTGAATTTTGCTGCATGATTTTGCTATCGAATCCCCCTTGGAGCCATGTACCTGATATATTCTCCGACTGTAGTCCCTAGTCTAGTACTCTTCTTGCGATGAAGATTGAAACAACAGTCAGGAAATTCGGGTATTAGAAAAAATATCAATCGCTTGTTGCATCACTCAACATACAAGACCTGTAAACATCTTTGTGAGATTGTGAGAGTAGTTATACTGCAAAATGTTGCTGAATTTTGTTGCAGGAGATTTTGTTTGTAGTACTATATTAATTTGCATTCTATGTTTCATATTGATTACATAAAATTATTGAAATCTTGAAAATTTTGGGGTTGTTTTACTTTGTGTGCACTATGCAACTGCAGTATGACCTTATAGTTTGCATATTGCAGGATGAATTAGAGATTACGTCAAGGGTTTTAGGACAAAGAGGAGGTTATTCCGGAACCATTGTTCTTATGAAAACAAAGCGACGGGAGAGGTCATTGCCGAAGGACGACATTCACTGTTTGGTATACAACATAGCAAAATGTGATGATTTGTGTGGTTTATGAATGCAGACCACCCCACATACTTCAGTTAGGGCACTGGTTTTCGTTGTGAGTTTCGCTACTGGTTTGCTTCTGTAATTACACATCTTTGATAGGAGTCAAAACTAATAATGGGAAGTTATACTAGTTTTAAGACTTGTATGAAGTTTAATTGCTTACCGCTTACATGAACTCAACTATCGAAAAGAGTCCAGTTCGAAATTCGGAAGCTGTTCCTGAGAATAAACAGAATTAACAGCTATGATACTGTTGCATATTATCATACACGCCGATAAGTTTGTGATATTGTAACCAAAAGCTTGTAGTAAGAAATCATTGAAATGTTAATGTGTTTAAAGGTTCAATTTGCAACCTGTTCTGATAGGAGGCTATCATATAAATACAGTTACCAAATTTATGTTAATGTGTCGATGGATACTTATAATTAACTCTTTGATGAAGGCTAATTTTCAGGATGTTGCATCATTTAGACATTGGTTTATTTACAATATGAATTCTCTAAAGATAGAGAAGTTAAAAAAAGCTTAGGTTGATTTCGTTTATTGCAATCTAGAGAGAATTAACGTTCCAATTTATATGTGGAAGAAGTTCATTTCTAACCATTTAAAATATTAAGTAATGTTTATAACCTACTTTTAAAATTTAATTGTTTATAACCTAATTTATACACTATTACCGTAATGTCCCCATATAAAAGCATCAAAAATATTAAAATATTTCTCCTCTTTGAGAAATTGAAATGGAAAAATAATATAGAACTACGTTTCCACTTTCAATACGCAAATCCAATCAATCAAGCAATGCCACACATTGATTACTCTAATCATAATAATTAAGAGAAATGATGACACCATTACATGATGAAATTGCTGACTGACAGCAATGAACATTTGAAATGAAATACCTAAACAACACCGAAAACACAACATGGATTACTCCAGATTCTGGTTGTTTTCACTCAAAACAATTTTGATAGAACAAGTGGGTTTTCTTATCATATCACTCCTTCCTCGAGCACGAGGTCTTGTTCTTTTCAAAGCACCACCCTCGTTTACTTGAGCTTCACTGACGAATAAATTGGCTTCGTTCAAACCCAAATTGTGTTAGCATTTGCTGCTACTGAATAAACCAATTTGAAAATCGGATTACATGCTCAATACGGCATCAGTTCTAGTATCGTTAGGGATTCCTTGTAAGATCGCCCACGAATCTAACCATTACTCTTCTCACTTTGTGAGCAAACATTCTTATTTGTTGACCTAAGGCGTATGCTTCTGCAGATGTAGAAGAGAAGAAGAGTTAAGGGGAAAAAATTAAAAAATTAAAAAATTAATTGGCTGGGGTATTTTTGTAATTTTGGCTAGGGACTGAAAGAAGTTATTACAAAATGGTTATAAACAATTAAAATATGGAACAAGGCTAAAAACAATTTTCTCATAATCTATTTGGCTGTATTTGACAATTTTCCCTTTATATGTTCAAGTTTTTTTTTTTTTTTTTTTTTTTTTTTTTTTTTTTTTTTTTAAAGATAGCTGTAGATATCAATAAGAATTTTTTAAGATAGCTGTATAAATAAGATAAATCAAGATTGAAAATCTTTTGATCACATATACGGTTCCACATATTTCCTTCAAAAAAATAAATTAAAAAAATAAAAAATAAGGCTCTTACATTTAAGATATTTTCAAAAGTAAATTGAAACATCATTAAAAGAGGATTTGATTCTAAAAATAATATGATTTTTTTTATAAATTGTGTGTGATAATAATTTAAGAGTATTTATAAATAATATGTATTAAAATGAATATATTTATTTCAATGGGGGTACTATTGTCATTAAGATGAGTTCTTAAAGTAATATTTATTTTTTAAAATTTTAGACATATGTGTATTTATAAAAAGGAAAATGCTTGAGTACTGGTCAGTATCCAAGATATTGACCAACCAATATGGTGTTAGCGCGTGACATTTTTTCTTTCACTTTTTATATTTATTTCTTTACATTATTTTAAAATAGACCACGTGTCAACTTCCCATTAGTACTGACAAGTCTGTACACAAGCATTGTCCTTATAAAAATCGGTGTACTATTGTCAATATTCGTCTTTTTTAAGGACAACGCTTGGGTGCTGACCAGTCAATACCCAAGGTATTGATCAACCCAATGGTTGGTTGCCACGTAACCCAAAGCAAGAAAAAAATGTAAAAAGTGAAAGAGTTTTGGCCACGTGGTAACACCCCATTGGGTGGTCAGTATACTTGGTATTGACTTGTCAGTACCCAAGCATTTTCCTTTTTTAATATCAATTTTAATAATTAATTTCAGTCCAATAAATGTCAACCACCTACTTATTATAAAGACCAGTTGCACTGAGTGCATGACCATTTTGACCGATGACAATTGTCCATGTCATCTCACCCTCATGCATAATTGCATAAATTTCTCCGCCAATGTTAAGAAAATTTCAACAGTCATGATTTGGAAAGCAGATGATTGGCGTATGTACACAACAACTGGATAATTTCTTTTTCTAAAACATAAATGTTGGATTCGTACGGCAATGGATAATGTTTGGGTGCTGACCGACGGTCAGCACCCAAACATTATCTGTACAGGAATTATGAGAGAGAGAGAGACAGAGAAGCAGAAATGGAGAAAGCAAAGGATTGTTTGGAATTGAACGAAGAAGAATCGGAGACCGTGTCACGACTCACCATCCACCCGCACCGAGTCGTCGGGTCGACTCGATCGAGCTTCTACGAAGTTTTCACTTTGAGAGGCATCCGAGTCGACCGAGTCGAGCCAGGCCTCGTTTCTTGTACTTTCAAGGTCCCTCCTCGCTTCACTGTAAGATTCTCCCAAACTCAAAAAACCCTAGAAATCATTAATCTCTTCAAATTGAGTTTCGAAATTGACTGTTTGATTGGAAATTCTTTCGATTTTTGCAGGACAATAATGGAAACCTGGCCAATGGAGCCATTGCGAACCTCGTCGATGAGTCGGTGGCGCTATGGTCTACGTCGAGGGTCTTTCCAGGAAAGTTTCAGTGGACATGTCGATTTCGTTTGTTTCGTCTGCGAAACTCGATGTAAGGGAGCCTAAAACCATCCTCATAGTGTGTGAAATGATTTTGGAATTCGTTTGTTGTGGATCTTTTATTTTGATTGTTCATGATATTGCAATCAAATTAGGGTGTTGTTTTGTAGTGTTTTTGTTTATTTTAAATGATTTTTGTAAAGATTATGCACAATTGTATGCTTTTTGATCCTGTTATTGGCACTCTAAAAAAAGAACCTGTTATTGTATTCAATACAAGTTTCTGGTAATAAATTATAGTTGATAATATGGTAAATAAGATCTTGCTATT
The DNA here is from genome assembly GCA_030490815.1 of Acer saccharum. Lineage (NCBI taxonomy): Eukaryota > Viridiplantae > Streptophyta > Magnoliopsida > Sapindales > Sapindaceae > Acer > Acer saccharum. The sequence goes on along the minus strand of CM059868.1, from coordinate 52,741,430 downwards.
GAATCCCCTCGGAGCCACGTGCCTGAGATATTATATCCTCCGAGTTCCTTAGTTATTGAGGTTGTAGGGTCCATGTTAGAAGGTTTAAATGCTATTGTGGGCCCTTTCCTATTAGCTTAAGCTTTTGGGCCCGTTGGTTACTAACATAGTATTAGAGCCTTGGTTCTCCCAGGAGTCCTGGGTTCAACTCCCCACACGTGATTGCATTTGCATTTGTTATTTGTAATTTGAATTTGTTTGAATATGTGTTTGGGCTTGGGCCACGTGTCAAGCCATATGGTCTTGCACGTGAGGGGGTATGTTAGAAGGTTTAAATGCTATTGTTGGCCCTTTCCTATTAGCTTAAGCTTTTGGGTCTGTTGGTTACACAACAGTAGTCCTTAATCTAGAGCTCACGGTAAAGATTAAAAAGAGGTTGGGAAATTTGGGTATGAGGAAAATATCAATCCATTGTAGCATCGCTCAGCATACAAGAACCTGTAAACATCTTGGTGAGAATGTGAGAGTAGTAATACTGCAAAATATTGCTGAATTTTGGTGCATGATTTTGCTATGGAATCCCCTTGGAGCCATGTACCTGATATATTATATTCTCCGACTGTAGTCCCTAGTCTAGTACTCTTCTTGCGATGAAGATTGAAACAACAGTCAGGAAATTCGAGTATTAGAAAAGTATCAGTCGCTTGTGCATCGCTCAACATACAAGACCTATAAACATCTTTGTGAGATCGTGAGAGTAGTTATACTGCAAAATGTTGCTGAATTTTGTTGCAGGAGATTTTTGTTTGTAGTACTATATTAATTATGCATTCTATGTTTCATATTGATTACATAAAATTATTGAAATCTTGAAAATTTTGGGGTTGTTTTACTTTGTGTGCACTATGCAACTGCAGTATGACCTTATAGTTTGCATATTGCAGGATGAATTAGAGATTACGTCAAGGGTTTTAGGACAAAGAGGAGGTTATTCCGGAACCATTGTTCTTATGAGAAACAAAGCGACGGGAGAGGTCATTGCCGAAGGACGACATTCACTGTTTGGTATACAACATAGCAAAATGTGATGATTTGTGTGGTTTATGAATGCAGACCACCCCACATACTTCAGTTAGGGCACTGGTTTTCGTTGTGAGTTTCACTACTGATTTGCTTCTGTAATTACACATCTTTGATAGGAGTCAAAACTAATAATGGGAAGTTATACTAGTTTTAAGACTTGTATGAAGTTTAATTGCTTACCGCTTACATGAACTCAACTATCGAAAAGAGTCCAGTTCGAAATTCGGAAGCTGTTCCTGAGAATAAACAGAATTAACAGCTATGATACTGTTGCATATTATCATACACGCCGATAAGTTTGTGCTATTGTAGCCAAAAGCTTGTAGGAAGAAATCATTGGAGTGTTAATGTGTTTAAAGATTCAATTTGCAACCTGTTCTGATAGGAGGCATATCATATAAATACAGTTACCAAATTTATGTTAATGTGTCGATGGATTCTTATAATTAACTCTTTGATGAAGTCTATTTTTTGGGATTTTGCACCATTTAGACATTGGTTTATTTACAATATGAAATCTCCAAAGATAGAAAAGTTAAAAAATAAGCTTAGGTTGATTTCATTATTGCAATCTATAGAGAATTAACGTTCCAATTTTTATGTTCAAGCTGTGAAAATTTGCAGGTGTGGATTGGGGTTTGAATTCGTCGTGGTTACCTACATGGCTAAATATTGTAGGATTCGATGAGTTACTTATCTCAAACTTGTGTTCGCTAAGTGGATTTGAAATTATTTTGGAATAAGTTCATTAAAAAATCAAAATCTGCACACCTTATCAGTTATCAGTTATCACCAATGATTCAAACTCTATTTGAATTTCTGTTTCCTGGTCAATTGCCGTTCAAGTTAATCGGGTTTGACCGTCCAAACTTCCGTTAAATGCTTGACGATAATCTTATTTGAGTCTTCGGATTTTTATATAAGTTGACAAACGGTCAAATGAATAACGCAAAGCAAACGCCTAACTTAAACTATTTTAAATTACACAATATACTCGTAATATTCCAATACAGCCCTCAACATCCCGCGAAAACTACAAAAATACCCGACACACGCGACGCAAAAGATGAGGGCAATTTAGTCATCTGGTTTATCAGCCATATATAAACTCGTCTTTGGAGTTTCTTAAATCAGTTATCAGTCTGTCAACATGAACTCTTCTTCTTTCACTGTAAATCGACCAATCCACAGTCACTCTTTCAATCTCTCACGAAACCCTAAAAATGTCAAAACCAAATTACTGTTCTCTCCGCATCATTTTCTCGAACAATCACGCCATGAGAAACAATGCTTTCGAAACGTTTCGTCGACGGTTCTGCTCAGACGCGGCGACTCGGTCGAGCTCCGTATGGTTCGAGCGATGGTTTCACCGGACGACAAGCAGTTCGGTTATTTGTCGGAAGAGCCGGCGGCGCCAAATTTCGGCGAGTTCATCACCTCGGAGAGAGTCAAAGTGGTTGCGATGCTCGCTTGGCACTGGCGCTCTGTAATGCAGATAGAGTGGTGATGTCGGTGGCAATCGTGCCGTTGTCGCTTTCTCACGGCTGGAGCCGATCGTTTTCCGGTATTGTTCAGGTTTGTCTCTTCTTTTCTTTTGAACTCTTTTGAATTTAGTAAGTAATTGTGTTGTGTCATAATTTACGCGTGATTAAGTTGCTTTTACTTGTGAATACCGCATAAAACAGGACTATGTTTGATTTTTTGCAAATAATTTGATTCTCTTAAGCATGTCAAATGTAGTGAATAGATGACTTCTAACCTTCTAGGTACTCCTTTGAATGTATTAAGTAACTGTGTTATGGCATAATTTTATTGATTTTATTTTATCATAATTTACGTGTGATTAAGTTGCTCTTAATTGTGAATACTGCATAAAATAGGACTATGTTTGGTTTTTTGCAAATAATTTGATTCTCTAGAGCATGTCAAAATGTCAAATGCAGTGAATAGATGACTTCTAGCACATGGAAATTGGTCTTGGACTTTGGGTTTTGGTTAGTAGTGTTCATTTACCCTTCCGGTGAACGAGTCTAGAAATTGCGTTATGGGTTTTTATTATCATTTGTCTCCAACCAACTGATAAATATGTCTGGCAGTCGTCTTTTCTTTGGGGATACATGATTTCACCGATAGCTGGAGGTACTTTAGTGGATTATTATGGTGGTAAGGTAGTCATGGCAGGGGGTGTAGCACTGTGGTCATTAGCTACTTTCTTTACCCCTTGGGCAGCGGAAACATCTTTGTGGGCTCTACTTGCTGTGCGAGCAACACTTGGAATTGCAGAAGGTGTGGCTCTTCCTAGTATGAACAACATGGTAGCAAGGTAATAAACGATCTTCACTATCCATTCAGTGATTTAGTAGATACACACACACCTATCATGAAGTTTATCATAGTAAGAGGTTTGTGAAGCTGAAATGTTGAAATTTTTTGTGCACTGGTTTTAGATGGTTTCCTCAAACAGAAAGAGCCAGGGCTGTTGGTATTGCAATGGCTGGATTTACATCTGGAAATGCAATAGGACTCATGCTATCTCCAATTCTCATGTCGCAAGCTGGTGTTTATGGGCCATTTGTAATTTTTGGTTTATCTGGTTTGCTATGGGTTTTGGTTTGGTTATCTGCAACAACAAGTACTCCTGATCAACACCCCCAGATATCAAAATATGAATTGGAGTACATACTCAATAAGAAGCAGAAGCCCTTGCAGGTAGAGAATAAACCTAAGACAAAAAAAGTGATCCCTCCTTTCGGGCGATTGCTCTCCAAAATGCCAACATGGTCCATAATTGTTGCAAATGCAATGCATAGCTGGGTAATTTATACATCACTTTCTCTAGTTTTTTATTCTAACATTTTCTCTATGAGACAAATATGCTATTGGTTTATGCTCCTGTTGTATGAGATGTACATTCTTTTATTATTATTATTATTATTATTATTATTATTATTATTATTATATATATTTAAAGATGTATATTCATGCATGCTCATAATTTAAGTAAAAATTTTGTGCAGGGCTTTTTTGTTATTCTTTCCTGGATGCCAATCTACTTCAACTCAGTAAGGCTTATGTTAACCATGGTTTTTTATCATTATCGGAGAATCCTGATTGAACATAAACCTTTTATGAGTTACAAATGCATAACACTATGTTGCAGGTATTTCACGTTGACCTGAGACGAGCATCGTGGTTTAGTGCTGTTCCATGGAGTGTTATGGCACTCACAGGATATTTTGGTGGTTTAGGGTCAGATATGTTGATACAGAGTGGTATAAGTGTGACATTGACCCGCAAGATCATGCAGGTGTGTACTTAAAGTCATCACTTTTCAGAAAGTTTTTTTTTTCCTCTCTCGCATATCCCCTTGTTCTCATAGGAACCTGGCATAACTGGAATGAAAATGTGAAATTAATATTGGATGTGTTGTGAAGAACCAGGAGACAATCTGAAAACTGGGTGATTGATACCATGTGTTATTTTCCTTTCTAAATTTTATGTTCTGATTGTCTTCTTTTATCCTTCATTAATTTTTATTCTCTTACCAATCGTTGAGTTATGTTGTAAGCATCCAATCTATGCTTGATCTGCAGTCAATAGGTTTCATTGGTCCCGGGATTGCTCTTATTGGTTTAACCACAGCAAAAAGTCCATCAATTGCATCTGCTTGGCTAACTCTAGCTGTTGGGCTGAAATCATTTAGTCACTCTGGTTTTCTTGTGAATCTTCAGGTTTGGGTGCTGAAAAACTCAAAAATGAAGTTATATGCTCGAATTGCGTTTTCACTTTTCTCTAACTTTTCCCCTTTTCTTTCTGTTTCCAGGAGATTGCTCCCCAATATACTGGTGTCTTACATGGTATAGTTAAACATTAATTCATGTTTGATTCATTTATTGATTTTGAATTATTTTTACCTGATTGCCTTATATTTATGGACTCTTTGATGGTGGTGAAATGGTCACATTGAATTCCTTTAGGAAGATTAATTTCGTAAATTATTGTTATTGCTGATTCCGACATATTTTCGCACCACTGTTGCTCTTCCTAGCTGTATACTGCTTTGTTGCTGATGTTTAATAAACCTCAGCTTCTTGTTACATTCGATTGCATTATCATTTAGGAAGGTGACCTGAATTTATTTATTTTTTTTGTCAATTTTGATAAACAAATTTAACATTAGTGGTCCGTAATCTTTTCTTTCACCTACGCATGAAATAAACATCAGAAGTGGTTTACGTCTTGGAAATTCATATTTGCCATGCTGTGTTAACGATTTTTTTTTTTTTTTTTCTGGTTATAGGAATAGCAAATACTGCCGGAACGTTTGCAGCCATTGTAGGAACAGTCGGAGCTGGTTTTTTTTGTCGAATTAATGGGTTCTTTCCGAGGATTTCTGTTGCTTACGTCGCTCTTATATTTCCTCTCTGCCTTATTCTACATTATCTTTTCTACTGGAGAAAGAGTGAATTTTGATGAAACTGGTGAGTTTCTCTGTTGTGACGAGACCTTGATAATTTTGTTTTGTCTTTCTTCTGGATTGGTTTTCGCTGTACATGATCATTTTATTTTATTTTGTTTGCTTATTGCACATTTAACTTTACTTTTCGCTTAACAGCTTCATGAACGAGTTCAAAAGCAAGTTGCCACACCTTCATGAACGAGTTCAAAAGCAAGTTGCCAGACGTTACCATTTGTATAGACTCGGATTCTGCAACCAAACAAACCAGAGTTGTCGAAAAACGGTAGAGAATGTTGAGCAGTTGAATCTGTGTAAAGAATTGGCTTCTTTTGTGTTTTTTTCTTTCTTTCTTTTTCTTCCAATTTACAAAAAAATAAATAAAAAGAAAATGTACAGTGTCTTGTTTTCTTCTCATCCCTCATTCACTTGAGGGTTTGGATTTCAGGTGCATTTTGGTGATTGATTGTGCCAAATCTTCATAGCATCTTGCAAGGTATGATGCTTGAACATACATGCCTTAACATGTAAAGCAATGAATAAATCTACTTATTTAATGAGATTGTTCGTTTGATTGAGTAACGTCCCTCTGCCTAAGCTACCAAATTAATAATAAGTTTAAAAATATTTTATTACTGTAGTTTTTTAAAACATAAAATTTTGAAACAATTTTTTAAATCATTGCATATACAGTATGTATATTTGTTAACATTCATTGACTTGAGTATTTGTATTTGTTTTTTCTTGGTAGACTGAAAAAAAAAAAAGTATAATGATTCTATTAACAAGTGTTTTACACGTAATTGTAGGCATAATGTATTTTTTTGTTTGAATTATTGCAATTAATTTGGGGTTTTATGATACACAACTAGATCTCACATCCTCAATAATGTTGATGTGATGAAATATTACTACTAAGTCGATCTCATTTCGTCAAATTTATCTCGTAAGGTATAATTTATTGTTAATAATCACATTTTTTTCAACAGATGTTGAAATTCAAAGTTCAAATTTCTTCTTAAAAATAAAATAAAATGTCTTAACATTATATACACAATCTCTGCTTAGTACTTTTAAGCACTACAATTTTTATTTTTTTTAAGAATAAAAAAGCAGGGCTTTAAAGAAATTGTTTGGGGTGTTTTAAGCACTACTTCCTTGAAAGCTAACGGTCCAGGTCAAGAGAAAATCTTGCGGGGATGGTCTTATTGCCATTTGGTGAGATCGTCCAATGAAATTGTATCGTTTATTTTAGGAACATAAAAATATATTATTAAATTCTAATTTCGTGCAATCTCAGGACGGTCTCATCAAGTAATTGGACGGTCTCATCAAGTGGCAGCGAGTCCGATGTAAAATTTTCTCACGGTCCAATCCCACTCTCTCACTGATGATGATATATTTTCTACGCGCTTTTAATGCACTGACTGACTGACTTGTCGAATTTAAAAAAACAGTTGAATATTTATTGTTCAATGAAAAACAGACCAATTCACAAAGATATTTAAAGGATAATACATTTGACTTTTGTCCTTCGTTAAAAAAAAGATTAATTAAATTTTATATATGAATAATTGAATCGGTCTTCCACCAGGAATTAAAATAAACCAAGAGACTACATGAAGACAGCAGCACAGAATTTTCAATCTTAATTAAAAAAACTTGAACAAAAGACATGATCAAACAACTGTCGAAAGGGCCACAAGCTCTGCAAATGAGGAGATCACCAAGTCCAAGCTCTCTTGTCCTCTCCTCCTCAAACCAATCAAAAAAGGAGTCCGAAACCAACCATGGACATGGAGTAGTAGCCATAAAACACCAGCACAAGAAGACTCTCCCTGCCTTGAACTTCGTCATAGTTGCAGCCAAGAAAGTAAATGGTGTTTTCAGAGTCTTCTTCACCAGGAAAAAAAAGGCCAATCCGGTACCGGAAGGTGGTAATAGTGAAGTGAGAAAACCATTCTGTAAGTCGGTGATCTCGTTTCGAATAAGTGTACATGTAAAATTATTAGAATAGAAATGTTTAGTTCAAGAAATCTGAAATTTCTTTGTCAATAAGTTTTGATCAGTAGAAGGAATTGGAATATCATGATGAAATGAATTTTTATATGGTATGCAGATTCAACTGAAACGAGGAGTTCATGGTCATCGGATTCATATAGTTCTTCAAGTTCCGTGGGGGGACAGGTTATGGCAATCAATTTCACTATTGGAGAGATTTATAAAGCAACAGATAATTTATCCCCGGCAAATAAAATCGGAGAAGGTGGATTTGGAACTGTATACAAGGGAAAGCTCAGGGATGGATCTGTTGTTGCTGTAAAGCGTGCTAGAAAGGTATACTGTTATGCCTAATCTCAGAATCAAGATTGTTTTCTTAGGATATAATTACCAGTTTTAAGTATGTCTATAAAACAATTATCGTGTACATAAGATATCGATTGTATGTAATCACTAAATTATAAATTGGATGTGAGGAAGTTTAAACAATTGTAGAAAAGCATAGGTGTCTTTTCGTTCAATATCAATATGTTGATGATGACTTTCATATTTTTGTGGCAGACTAAGAGTGACCAAAGCATATTACTGGAGTTCAAGAATGAAATACTGACCTTATCAAAGATCGAACATCTGAATTTGGTAAGGTTATTGGGATATGTAGAGGATAAAGAGGAGAGACTTATGGTGATGGAATATGTTGGCAACGGGAATCTCAGGGAACATTTAGATGGTAAGTTTAGAAAAGTATTATCGAACTCTGAAATATGTAACTAATCAGCAAAATCAAGCAATTCAGAAATATGACATATGTATCAATATGTAGGAAATTATATCGATAGATAGATAGATAGATAGATAGATAGATATAGCACGTGCTTGACATTATAGCTTAATGTTAGTGTTACAAATTTAAATGATGAAAACCATTTTTGATGCAGGTAAACTTGGAAATGGACTTGAAATAGCAGAACTTCTCGATATTGCAATCGATGTAGCTCATGCACTTGCCTATCTTCATACATATACAGGTATGTACATTATCTCCTGTTGAAAACAGTTTTTCAACAACTGACTATTGTAGAAGACAATCTCTTATCTCCAGCTTTACCGATTTATAAATTTCGAAGTTCAAATAACTTAACTCTTTGTGACACTGCATTATGATATTGAAGCATGACTTTTGCTGACTTAATCAACAGATAACCCAATTATTCACAGAGATATAAAAGCATCAAACATCCTCGTTACAGAGAAACTTCGAGCCAAAGTGGCAGACTTTGGGTTTGCACGATTGGCTGCGGATCCTTCTGTAACTCACATCTCTACACAAGTTAAGGGGACAGCGGGCTATTTAGACCCTGAATACCTCAGGACGTATCAACTTACCGAAAAGAGTGATGTCTACTCCTTCGGTGTATTGCTCGTAGAAATGATGACGGGAAGATACCCAATTGAACATAAGAAACCACAAAAGGAGAGAATTACAATAAGATGGGTAAGTATTACGTTCATCCCTCAATCGCCGAAAATAAAACTGGTAAATCACTTGGATGTGCCTTTTATTGCAATTAGTATCTGTATTGAATCTTCCTATTCACATATACATATTGTAACCTGATCATACCATTTATTGGTTATTGCACTCAGCATTGCACATAATTGTCGGCATAATTTTTTGTACAATTAAGTGTAGTTTTACCGACAATGGAAAATGTCTTCGTTTTGCATATCTTCTCTGGCTAATGCCACAAATTGTACATCAATAACGTGTATACAGTATTCAAGAAGCCGTCATTAATAAAACTGATTAGAATCCTCTATGTATGCAGGCAATACAGAAATTAAAAGCAGGAGATGCCATAATTGTCATGGATCCGAGACTGAGGAGAGGTCCAGCATCGACTATGGCAGTGGAGAAGGTCCTTAAACTAGCACACCACTGCCTTGCACCTTCCAGACAATCAAGACCTGCCATGAAGAATTGTGCTGAGGTGTTATGGGGAATCCGAAAAGATTTCAGGGAAAGAGCCTTATCTTCTTCCGCTGCTGCTGCTTCCACCTCCCACCATTCTGCGAATTATCCCATTGGAAATGCAAAGGAGAATAGATGTACATCGTTTGGGATCGATGATGGTGAGAACTATAATAAATTTATTTCTGCATGAGATGAATTTCTTATGCCTATTATTTCTCAATTCTTTTACATATTATATATACTCGTAGCATCATATTTGCTGAACAAAATCTTGAATGTGAGTGGTTTCTCCAGCATGTGTTCGATCTTCTTGATGATATCTATTACATACAAGAAGCAAGAGAAAAATGCTTGATCTTGTATATGTGTATTTAGCCTTACTTTGAATGTAATATTGATTTGATTAAGTTTAATTTTTCATTTTCTTCCGGTTAATGATATTACTTAATTGTCTAATGATCTGAGCTTTTGAAGATCTTGTAACCGACATAGTACACTATTACTAAATCAAATCATAAAATAATTAACCACCTTACTAAATATAACAGTATGTATTAATTACAAGAATATTTTTAAAACGCAAAACCTTTGATAATATTCACTGCATCATATACTATTTAAATCATGCCAATTTGAACACGTTAAAATATTAACAGATGAAAAACCAAAAAGCTTATTATTATAACTTAATTGACTTTACGATTCACTTTGTAGATATGATATACAACTTCACATGTTAGTGTTAATTATATAGATTGAATGTATTTACACATAAAGAAATTTGCATCAAACCTTTGTAGGTAGTTTGTATCTTGAGGTATTTTTTCTTGAAGCCCACGTTAATGAGATTGTCAATTCAGGTTAAGTTTTCCATTTACAAATCCTATAACTTGGTTAAGTGATCGTGTATCTGTACTTCAAGCTTCCACTTTGCTGATTTTTATCTTTGCTCATAAAACCTAGAAATGCTGGAAGATCTATCGTTGTGGGAGTTACTGTAAGTGATGTTTGTAGAAGCTAATCTCTTCTGTTCTTATAAACATGTTACCATTTGTGTCGAAGTTTCTAAAGAAAATATTTAAAAACAAAAATATCTGTAAAAGCAATTTGATGACGTGGACACATGTGATACAGTCCTTGTCAACCCGTTTAGCCAACCACAGCACCTCGAACCCGTGACCCATAACCAGATCCGTGAATCGAGCCTCTCTACGCTCCACCTCTGCCGCGCTTTTCATCAACTGAGAAGAACTTGGGTGCATCCCGCTGCACCCAAGATTTAGTCCATCAACCCCCTCCACGTGTCCCGACCTCCTTTTTTAAATTAAAATAATTAAAATATCATACGATTTTTAAAAAAAAAAAATTAAAAAATTAAGAAACAAACAAAAATCATCTTCCCAAAATCGCATCGTCTAACGTCAACCGTCAACTCTCCACTCTTCAGTTTCACTCATTGTCATGCTGATATTTTTCCCTGGTTCTCTTTTTGAGTATCATCATTCACAATCACTTCTCTTGTTTTTTTCCTCTTAAAATATCTTTGGACTAATTTAGAATATTCTCTGAATTCACTCACTCACTCTATAAAGTGAGTAAATATCTTTGATATATTTTTAAGCTCTTCGCTTTTGAATCCTCTGCTCTTCTTCGATTGGTTGGCCTGTAAGTCTCTTAACTCTTATCTACATTTTCACTGTTTTTGATATTTAAAATTTTTTAATTTTTCGATTATTGATTGTTTTCTGGAAGCAGTTTTTGAGTTGGAATCTGTTGTGGAGAGAGGTTTTGATATATACTAACTATTAAGATGGCGACTGTTGCTGAGGGAGTGAACGGTACGAGTGCGACGGCGAAATCGGAGAAGATTCCGGCGATTGCGCATCCGTTGGCAGAGGAGCCGGCGGAGGTCGCGGCGAATATAAATTACCACGCTAAGTACAGTCCACATTTCTCGCCGTTCAAGTTCGAGCCAGAGCAAGCTTACTATGCCTCCGCAGAGAGCGTCCGCGATCGTCTTGTTCAAGTATGAATGAGCTTTTAAGTTCTAAGCTTTTGCGTTTAGTGAACTGTTGTTGCCTTTTGTTGAAACATGATTCGTGTGGCTTTTCGATTTTTGTTTTTTTGTTTTTTGAACTTCTGTAAATAATTTTCTTGAAGATGAGTTCGTTTTTAGTAGGTAGTATGTTATTCTTCTATAAACTTAATAAACACCACTTGCTTTCAGTCATTTTACGTCACAATCACCAATAGAACTTTTGAGAAGTAAAATATTCTGAGAATAAAATTCCTGAGAATTGAACTATGTTGCTTACAAAGACCATGTTATACAAATACACAATGTAACCTGAGAAGTAAACTTTTAATATGTTGCTTACAAGGACCATGTTATCCAATGTAACCTGAGTTCGAATTGTTCTTTGCATATAATTTAAATGTATCAATGTGTGTGTTCTTTGGCAGTTAATGTTTTTTTTAAAAAAAAATATTATTAAACCATGATGTATGCAGCCTGTAGCTGGGAAAAATCTCTTGTTTTGTTTATGATTTAATTGTTTTGACAGCAATGGAATGAGACCTACCTTCAATTTCACAAAGTTGATCCGAAGCAAACATACTACCTATCAATGGAATATCTTCAAGGACGGGCTTTGACTAATGCTATTGGGAACCTGAATATTCAGGATGCATATGCTGATGCTTTAAATAAGTTGGGGCATGACCTTGAGGAAGTAGTTGAGCAGGTAATTAGATATTCTCGAACTTTAGTTTGGGAGGCATGATTTTTGGTTTGTTAAACATAGTTATTCAACCAACTCTATCATGGAGGTTTTCTACTACTTTTTTTTTCTGCATCCTTGAATTAAACTTACTCTCAAAGGTTTTTGTTTTCGTGAGGTAGTGATGTTCATACTTCCTAGTACCTTCTGGATGTGCAGGCATCAATTAATCAAAAAACAGCACCTTAAATTACTATGTGGGTTCAACATGTAAATACAATTATGCAGTTTGGACTACTTTTTCATGAATCTGACTTCATTTATAACATGCAGAACGTTGATGATTATTTGAATATTTGAAATGAAAATTTGTAGGAGAAAGATGCAGCGCTAGGAAATGGTGGTCTGGGAAGGTTAGCTTCATGCTTTCTGGACTCCATGGCAACATTAAATTTACCTGCATGGGGGTATGGTTTGAGGTACAAATATGGACTGTTCAAGCAGCTGATCACCAAGGAGGGTCAAAAAGAAATTGCTGAGGATTGGCTTGAGGTTCGACTTTACCTGGAACTTCTGTCATTGTTCCTTATCCCTTGGGATTTTACTAATGGGATTTTTTTATTTATTATTTAAATGTGCAGAAGTTTAGTCCTTGGGAAGTTGTCAGGCATGATGTCGTCTTCCCGGTCAGATTCTTTGGCCGTGTTGAGGTTTATCCAAATGGATCGTAAGTGTTAATTAAGAGTTAGTATAGTCATTTATTAGAATGCACTACTCAAATGAATTCTGGTTTCAACAAAATTCATCAATGAAGAAGGATTTATAACTTATGTTCAAATTTTCTCAATCTCACTTGACACTGAGTTCCTGAAAAACATACATTTCATCAAGACCTACTCTGCATGTATTACAGGAGAAAATGGGTTGAGGGGGAAGTCTTCCAAGCTCTAGCTTATGATGTACCAATTCCAGGATACAAAACCAAGAACACTATCAGTCTTCGTCTCTGGGAAGCAAAAGCTAGTTCCGGGGACTTCAATTTATTTCAGTTCAATGATGGACAATATGAATCTGCTGCACAACTTCATTCTCAAGCTCAACAGGTTGATTCTCAAGAGTCCTTATTGATATTGTGATTTCTCTAGAATTTTCGCATTATGTGGAACAACATGCAGGTCATTCTAAAGATTAATTAGGCTGTTGCTTCCCTTTTTGCTTAAAAAGTTGGTTCCTACTACAAAAACTTTATTTGTTACTAAATGTCTAAATTGCTGTTTTTATTTTGAGCTATTTCTGTCACTTGATATTTTAATTGATCTATATTTTGTTGCCTTTCTTAAAAGGTTTTAAAAAAAGGAATTGTATTCTGTTTTTTTTTTTTTTTTTGTTGAACTACCAAAGAACTATATCCTGATGAGCTTCTTTTATTATTTTATATTTTATGTCCAGGTCTGCATATTTACATGTTTGCATAAAGCTTAACTTTCCAATGTGGTCAATTTGCAGATCTGTGCTGTTTTGTATCCTGGGGATGCTACAGAAAGTGGGAAGCTTTTACGGCTGAAACAACAATTCTTTCTTTGCAGTGCATCACTTCAGGTTGGTCAATTCAGCTTAAGTTCCAGTCCTTCATGTCTTCTTGTTGTAGTCAGTAGTCCTCAGCCTTATTTAGTTTTATGTAAACTGAAGTCCCTCAACCATCCACGGGTAGATGGACAAAAGGTAGATGAGACAAGCATTCTATTGAAACTGCTAACATAAATGATAACCAAGTCTATAATTTCTCTTAAAACTTTTAATTTATGTCAAATCAGTTAACCCAAGTACGCAACAATGAAGTGATAAAACACGAAAAGGGGAGGTTATCATTCCAACACTTATCTGCATTTTTCCTTTGTTATTTCCAAGATGGATTTAATTGTTAACCAGATTCAAGGAAAGTTTGTTTTTCTTGTAAAATCTGTCTTTCATCTTCCCCAACAAAACTGAAGGCCAAACCATTTATTCCAAGGAAACGACTCATAACATGCAATGATTTAGTGTCTGATGTATAGAATTAAGCATGGACTTTTCAGTGTTAAAGAAGCCAGCACATTTCTTAGAGTTGAAATTCAAGGAAAATATTTAAACTCAAAATTTGCTATGTTTCTGTCTCAAAAGTGATTTTTTCTGCTTGAATGATGCAAGTATAAGAATAGTATAGATGCCTTGGATGAAACATATTACATTTTCTATGCTATTGTACTGTTGGTTTTTATCATCGTGAATCAACTGTTTCAAATCCATGTTCTTTGTGGGCAAACTTAGAAAGGTCCACGGATTACCAGGTATTGAAAAGAAAGGTTCTTTGTGATGTTTTTAGTCATGTCATCATTTATATTCTGACTCTAGTCTTGAGTTTAATACAGGACATAATTCAAAGATTCAAGGAGAGGAAAAATGGCAAAGACACCTGGCAGTGGTCTGAATTTCCCAGCAAAGTTGCTGTACAACTGAATGATACTCATCCTACTCTTGCAATTCCAGAGTTGATGAGATTATTATTGGATGATGAAGGACTTGGGTGGGATGAAGCATGGGATGTGACAACTAGGTACCTTTATTCTGTTCCTAGAGTATTTTTCAATCCACGGCATTTTTTTTCTCCTGTTACCTGTTGCTTGTATGTGGTGCATATTTGTGTTCGGACTTATCAATTTAACATACTAATAATTGATTCAGGACTATTGCTTATACCAATCACACAGTTCTTCCTGAAGCACTTGAGAAGTGGTCACAAGCTGTAATGTGGAAGCTTCTTCCTCGCCACATGGAAATCATTGATGAGATTGACAAGAGGGTAGACCATTCATTGATTTCATTCTTCAATTTTTTTCTCCATGCTTAAGTGTTCTACTACATTCTAATTCTAAGATTATACCAAATTGCAGTTCCTTGAAATGATACGTGTCACCCGACCTGACCTTGAAAGCAAACTTCCCAACATGCGCATCTTGGATAACAATCCCCAAAAGCCAGTTGTCAGGATGGCAAACTTATGTGTGGTATCTGCACATACGGTAAGAGCTCAATTCTGTAGAGCGTTAATGATGAATAACATTCTGTAGATTGTTTAACAAAGTCATTAATTCTCCCAAAACCTTCAACTTGTCCCAATAATATATTATAAGAAACTAGGATAACTGTTTCACAAGTACACCAGCTTGTGGCGGGAAATTAATTTTAGGAAATTTCCCACTGAATTTGATCATTTGATGTTATATGGGAACTTATTGTTGCTTGTGACCGTTTCAATATCATTCCAAGTGTCAAGAACTGCAAGAACATGCAGTGCTAATATAGGGCAAAGCGTTCCGTATACATCTTGTCATTATTATGTTAAAGAAGTGAACTATTTGTTAGTTAGGATTCATGTGTTCCTTACTGTCCTAGCCCTCACTTTTTGTTTTTCTTGCTTGTTTTCCTTTTTCTGGGAGAGATTAGTGTTCCCTCTCATCATTTATTGGTTGGTTTCATACCAAGTCTTTAATATCTAACATTACAGATTTCTTTGTAGGTGAATGGTGTTGCCCAGTTACACAGTGACATCTTAAAGGCTGAGTTGTTTGCAGACTATGTCTCTGTCTGGCCATCCAAACTCCAGAATAAGACTAATGGCATCACTCCTCGTCGATGGCTCCGTTTTTGCAACCCTGAGCTCAGTAACATAATCACAAAATGGTTAAAAACTGAGCAGTGGGTCACCAACCTTGACCTACTTGTAGGTCTGCGACAAGTATGTATCAAGATAAACGTTTGATATGTATCCTATGAATTTCATTAATATAGTTTCTCAACTGATGCTTTCTCCATTAGTTTGCCGACAATGCAGACCTTCAAGAGGAATGGGCATCTGCTAAGATGGCCAGCAAGCAGCGATTGGCACAGTACATATTGCGAGTAACAGGTGTGAACATTGATCCAAATAGTCTATTTGACATACAAGTCAAGCGCATCCACGAGTACAAGAGACAGTTGATGAATATTTTGGGTGCAATCTATAGGTACAAGAAGTTAAAGGTAATATAAGCATCTCAATGATACCCGTTACTTTTGTCAATTATTCATTCTTAGTGACATACCTTATTATATGCCTATGGATATAACCCAGTTTAAACAGGTTCTGAACTCATGTTTGTAGACCTCCCCATATTTCAATTCCTATACCTTCTGGTTCAGTCTTGTATGCTGTAGAGTGTAGACGACATTATACTAGAGCTCGGTGATTTATCTAATCCACAACTGCTATTCTATATTTTAAGTCATTCACTTTACGGTTGCTATTATTCAGCTGTGGCAATAACAGATATTATGAATCTAGAAATGCTGTGCTACCATTAGTTTATGCCAGGTCTTGATCTGTGTAATAGCTTCCATTCTTCCCAGCCGCATTCAGGCAGGCACAAATGCATCCTCATATACACATTTTATAGTTTGTATCTCATTGTTTCTGATTATTTCATTATAATCATCTATATCTTAAGGTAGTTTCACATTGAAAATAAAAGTATTTGTTAATATGTCGTATTTATGTACTATTTTGAGTAACATGCTTGGAATTTTGATAGGAGATGAGCCCTGATGAACGGAAAAATACTACTCCACGCACCATTATGATTGGAGGAAAAGCATTCGCAACATATACTAATGCTAAAAGGATAGTCAAGTTGGTGAATGATGTTGGTGATGTTGTCAACACTGACCCTGAGGTCAATAGTTATCTCAAGGTAATAAAGCTTCAATATACAGATAATGTTTTGTATCTTGTATTGGCCAAACAAGCTGATGTGTATATATGTATACTGTCCACAAGGTGAAATTTCATAGTTTGTTAGCATAAACCATTATATGGAGAGTCGGAACTTTAAATTTGCTAATTTTAAATATGAGTGTTGCATGAGTAAAGCTAAGACATGAATTTGATATTATAATTCTTTCTTTCTAAATCTTTCAGGTGGTATTCGTTCCAAATTACAATGTATCTGTGGCCGAGTTGCTTATTCCAGGAAGTGAGTTATCACAGCATATCAGCACTGCAGGCATGGAGGCAAGTGGCACTAGCAACATGAAATTTTCTCTCAACGGTTGCCTCGTAATAGGAACATTGGATGGTGCTAATGTGGAAATACGGGAGGAAATAGGGGAGGAGAATTTCTTTCTCTTCGGTGCAACTGCAGATCAAGTCCCTAAGCTGCGACAGGACAGAGAAAATGGATTGGTATGATATTGTTTTTTGTTTCTCTAATTGGACGATGAACTAATCAAATTTTCCTTAGAAATATTTGAATTTTTTTTTATATATCAATAAAAGCCTGTTCATCTCCATGTTTGATATTGGTCCTTGCCAATGACACAGTTCAAACCAGATCCCCGGTTTGAAGAGGCCAAGAAATTTATAAGAAGCGGAGCATTTGGAAGCTACGATTACAACCCACTGCTCGATTCGCTGGAAGGTAACTCAGGCTATGGCCGTGGAGACTATTTTCTGGTTGGTCACGACTTTCCAAGCTACATGGATGCTCAAGAAAGCGTTGATGCAGCTTACAAGTAAGATATCAACAATCCTACTTCCAACTTTAAGATATCATATCAGTTTATTAGTATAGTCTGTTTTACTTTGTTGCCGAGCTCTTTCTTACTAAGTTCTTTACTTTTTCATTAGTACCAAAATAGGTTCTCTAATGAACGAATCGATCTTAAGATATTTTAGAATAAAATTGGACTTTTAACATGAGATCTAATATGTTAACAAATGTAAAATCTAATAAATTGATACGTAACAAATTTTTTCTTAAAAAAATTAGGGAAAGATTGTTATTAAGTTGTTTAGCTAGCTAATTTTCCGAAAATGATTATGGAAGCTGCTCCTGAAATTTGGATTCAGGATACGATGGTAATCAAATCAACTGCCTTCAATGAATCTATTTATTTGCTAATTGTTATAAATATCTTGTGGGGATGTTTCCATGAAAACATGTTAAATG
Source organism: Acer saccharum (assembly GCA_030490815.1). Lineage (NCBI taxonomy): Eukaryota > Viridiplantae > Streptophyta > Magnoliopsida > Sapindales > Sapindaceae > Acer > Acer saccharum. The sequence continues at coordinate 52,723,193 of CM059868.1, read as the reverse complement.
GTCCCAACACTCTTGACATCAATTGTCATTACTCATTAGTCATTTAACAGTTCGTTGGTTGATTATTAATCAGAGAGACTGCAATTAAGTCAATCGTCAATGTCGTCGGCTGATTGTTTGCCACCATATGTTTTAAAAATGATTTGATACACTTGAAATTTGAAAATGAGTGGCACGATTGACAGTTTGTCACCCTACCGGTCCATTTATGTCTTATTTTTTAAAATTTTAATTTAATTAAATATTTTTATTAATTTATTTATTTACTTTCAAAACAAAGTAATTATTGATAACCAATCTAACGTTTACTAATTTACACTCATAAACAACTTTTTGAAATATTGACACTCATCTTCTCTGCCGTTAATGTTGACAAAGAATTCGTTTCTAGAGCATTCAAATCCTATCTTTATAAGCTTGAAAAATTTCGATGTTACTTATATATCTGATTCTATCTTTGCAGGGATAGGAAGAAGTGGTTAAAGATGTCTATACTAAGCACAGCTGGTAGCGGCAAGTTCAGCAGCGACCGCACCATCAGTCAATATGCCAAGGAAATCTGGAACATAGAGGAGTGCCGCGTACCGTCATCGTAATTCCTACCATCTCACTCTTGAATTTGTCTTATAATACAATCGTATAAGAACATATATAAATATAATATAATAAACCCAAGTATATGCATCTGTGGATGGGGATCAATAAGTTATGATAGCATCATACCACCTGTTTGTTTTGCTAGAAACATTTGATTCTTGGAGATACTCTCAAGTCTCAAATTGTAATTTGTTCATCAGCTAATAAATAATAGTCTGTTATATAATTCAGTTTTTTCTGAAAATTCCTTATCTTGGTCTAAGTGAAATTAATCCAATGGTTCTACACAGTTTCGAGTCCTCTCCCTCCCCAATCCCGAATTTATGTTATAAACTTTATATACATTTAAATAAGGGGTAATGTTAATACGTACCCTAATAATTAAAAAATACACATGCGATAAATATATATTTATAATAAATGTTTTCCTAATAATTAAAAAATACACATGCGATAAATATATATTTATAATAAATGTTTTCTTTTTTTAAATAAATTTTTAACATTACCCTAAATCAAAACCAAACCCAAACCATTAAGACCGTATAAAGTACCGAATGTCAAATATTGATAAATACACTAGATAGGCAGACAATAAACTCCACAATATACAGGGTAACAGCCAAGATGTCTAGAACACAATTTCTAGAAAGCTAGGATCCAGAACCAGACCTAGGGGTTACAGATCTAGAGACTGATCTGGAACTTGCACTCGGGCTCCTAGATGAACTCCTAGAATAACTCTCACTGCAGTTTTCCGGCTCCGGCTTGGATGAACCTCTATGGGAGACACTTTTCCTTGGTCTTGGGGATATGCTTTGTGAGTAGCTCCTCCTTGAGCTCCTTGGCCTGGGAGATATGCTGCGAGAATAGCTTCGCCTTGAGCTTCTCCCTCGCTTGGGGGTGACACTGCGATAATAGCTCCTCCTAGAGCTCCTTCGTGGTGGTGTGGGACTTCGTGAAATTGAGCGATATCGATTTCTTCTATAGTAACGATCATTGGGAGAGTCATATGGAGAGTAGGCTCGATCCCGCCTTCTATAGTAGCGATCATCATACCTTGAGTCATAAGGAGAGTAGGCTCGATCCCGCCTTCTATAGTAGCGATCATCATACCTCGAGTCATAAGGAGAGTAGGAACGGTCGCGCTTTCTATAGTAGCGGTCATCTGGAGACCGACTGTAAGGGGAACGAGATCGAGAGTATGATCTGTACCGTCCATAATCAGGTGAATAGGATCTCCGCCGACGATAGTAAGGAGAGTAAGATCTGCTCCTGCTCCGTTCAGACGAATATCGGGGAGACCAACTTAGGCTCCTACGATAAGGAGAGTAGCTAGGTGTACGACAAGAAGGAGAGTAGCTAGGTGAACGACGGCGTACTGTATCAAATATAACCACCAGAGAGGACATTAGAAACACAAAAATGTGATTGCCTATTGATTAACAAAATCGATTCGAAAACTAATTTAACTAAGGAAGTTATCTTACCACGAATGGTTTTCAGCCCCAGATACCGTCCTGGAGTAGGAGTTCGTCCTCTCCGCCTCCTAGCCTGCATAGCAAGCAAAAACGCATATGAGATAATCAAATTAACAAACCAGCCAACAAAAAATAAATGCAGCAATAGAAATGATTTCCTTGGTTCTCTTTTTCTATCTTTTTTTGTATAGATATATGATAGAATAAAACACATGAAATCATCTTTATAAGCCATTTGATTAATCGAATCAACATAGCGATATTGAACAAAAATATCACAAGATTTAATAGCTAAAAGAGAGAAATGCAGGGCATACAACCCTAACGGTCTGAATCTTGTTGATGTGTTTGATTTGTTTGTTTGTTAAGTTGTATTTGACTTTTGGAGTTTGGTGAAGAGCTGCTACACACAGCTAACCTGCTGCCACAAAAACTTCAACAGTGCAAAAAGGCAAACAACTTTCAAATATCAAGAACCAATAACAAATTATTCATGATATTTTGGAACATGAGAGCAGTAACAAGAAATATCAATGAATCGTTCAGAGGCAAGAACAGGCAAGAAACGTGTAATATTTTATTTTACCTTCTCCACCATAATGACACGACCTTCAATAACAGAACGATCCAAATTCTTGATGCAACGATCAGCTTCCTCCACACTGGCCATTGTAACAAACCCAAATCCACGAGACTCCCTTGTCCAGGGATCGACCACCAGATGAACATCAACAACCTGAAATGGTAACGCCAAAAAAATGTTAACAATCAGTCCGCGATAATAAAACACATCATAAACCACAAAATTTTGTTCAATTCAAACCTTTCCCTCAGATGAAAAATGCTTCTCAAGTTCCTTCTTTGTTATCCGAGGAGACAACCCGGTCACATACAAGTTGTTACCAGGATTTTCCACTGAAGGGCTCCTGTTAACCAAATCAAGAACAAATGTCAGAGCCTACGAAGATAAATCAAACCCAAAAAGGAGTCTGAAGCAGAGGCATTACCTCGAGTGGCGGCTCAGAGATCTTGACCTAGAGACCGACCTGCTATATCTCCCATATGGTGAAGGAGACCTCACATATGGGGAAGGAGACCTTGAATACCTAGACCTCTTAGAGTACGACATCTGCACAAAATATAACAAAAATACATTACTCCATACAGTCAGCACCGAGATAAGAAATCAACCAACACAACAAAATTTACCCCCAAAATGTAACACAAATGCTCAATTACACTCAAAACTTCATTGATTGGAAAAATTACAACACAATCAAATGTTCAGCTACAACAAGCAGGATATCACCAAAACGACACATGCTCAATTAAATTAAAATTTATCGACCATCAAAATTACAACATAATAAAACGCTCAACTAGAAACCAGATTTCGACCATAAATTAAACACATAGACTCATTAGATTCAATACTTATCGACTATCAAAATGACAACAGAATCAAATGTTCAGCAGAACACCGGATTTCAACTGAAAAGTAACAATAACGCCCAATTAATTTAATACAAGATTTATAAACTATCAAAATTACAACACAATCAAATGTCTTGTAGCACACCAAATTTAAACCGCAAAGTAACACATAAGCTCAGTTTAATTCAAATGTTCAACAGCACACCGAATTCAAAGATTATCGACAAAATTAGAACATAATTAAATGTTCAACAGCTTGCCAAATTTAAACCGAATAATAACCAGTACGATCATCTAAATAAAATTAAAAATCTATCGACTATCAAAATTACAACACGATCAAAGGTTCTACAGGAAAAACCAAATTTAAACCGAAAAAGCAACACGTGCGCTCAATTAGATTCAAAATCCATATCGAATTTAATTTGCAACACAATCAATCATAATTTCAACAGAAACAGACAACGAAATTTAACTCGAAAACAGTCGCGTGTGCTCAATTAACCTCAATTTTAATTACAATCAAAACTACTAAACAATCGAATGATTGATTTCATGATAACGGAAACGATAAACTTACCACAGCAAGCAATCAATCAAATGGTCTGAGTCTCGGAGTGTCTCTCGCGATGTTTCTACCGGATAAGATTCACTCGCTCACGATCTTTTTTTTTTTTTTTTTTCAAAAACAAGCATCAGATGAAATATAAAAAATGGCGAAAGCTTTATATAGCAAGTTATCAACTGACCTGAAAGAAGTTTCGAGAGAATCGGACGCGAAAAACTATCTATTCCGATTTAATTCTTTTTTCGCGCCCGAAGTAAACAGGCAGGCAAACCAGAGCATGCCACGTATTGCCAGGGAAGGTTTTTAAGGAAAAAAGTTAGGGACCTGTGGAAAGGTCATTGGTAAACGTGGCTTGCTGTGAATGGCTCGATTGGAAACTTGAGAGGATCTAACGGAGAGAAAAAAATAGAGAATTTGAACCGCATACGTAAATTTCATATGACACGTGGCAGATCACAATTGATAATCAAATTTCATTCTTCAAATCATAAATATTTTCAATTTTACTATAATATTTTTTTGACAAAAAAATTAAAAAATTGTTACAATTTGGAAGACCAGAATACTTGTGAAGCGTTCAAAGATCATCTCTTATAATGGGAGTTATTCTAAACCGTGCTTTAAAGACTTATCTAGTAAAAGTCAATTAGACTTAAATCTTATGTTTAAGAACTGGTCTTTAGATACTGATATCAAGACATTACAAATAAAAAAACAAACATATCTTTAGATTTCAGTCACGGTTCATACTAAAGTCAACTTCAAACCAAAACACAAACACCAACTAATTGTTTCATTCTTGTGAAGAAGACCCCTGTGATGCAGGAACCGGCGGGGTAGATCCTGATGCTGCAGAAGTGGAGGGTGCAGGCCCTGCAGGAGCGGAAAGTGGGGGTGCAGAACTTGGTGGGGCGGGATGCTGGTAATGTGATGCCAATGATGGTGCATTTGGCGGAGGCATTGACTGATATTGTGGAGGGTATTGCGGATAAGGTGCCATAGGTGGTGGTGGCATGTAGCCATATGGTGGATAAAGCTGCTGGTGATATTGCCCATGTGGAGGTGGCATTGCTTGATAAGGGTAATGCTGTCCTTGTTGCTGCTTCTCTGAAGCGGACTTGTTTTCGCCTTCTTGAGATGGAACAATAGCACCCATTCTTTGAGGATCCATGGACGGATAATAAGCTCTGTCCTGCTGAGGTGGAGGAGGGATATTGAAGTAGGGCGTCGGAGGTGGTTGGTCCTGAGTGCCAGGCTGCTGAAATTGATTCTGCTGCTGAGATATAAGTGAACGGGGCAACATCCCACTATGAGCCACTGCAGCCTGCTGCCTAGCTTCATCTGAACCTTCCAATTCAGGTCTCGGTGTCTGGGGTTTTCCCCACATCAGCTTCAGTCTTAAGCCCTTAATGACTAGTCTGTTAGAGAGCTCCTCCGCAGCCTTCTCTGCACCTTCTCTTGTTGTGTAGGTTACAAAGGCAAATGCCTTTTGTGGATGCATCTTAATTGATTCAATTTCACCGTGCGAGTAAAAGTTATCCCTTAGGTCCTGCTCAGTGACCCTTGCATCAACCCCACCGACATATAGAGTTTTAATACCTTCATCCTCGGGGGGTTCCAGAGAGGGCATTTCACCTGCCTTATTGAGTAGCTTCATTGCAACAGGATCATTCACTCTGCAACATTTTAGACATTACATTTTAGAAACTATTTTGAGGATCCTAGGTGGCATGTCAACTAACATCGAAGAAATGAATCATCAAATATTGCACTTGAGTCTGCAAGATTGAAGAAAGGAATCGTCAAATATTGCACTTACCCATAGTAACGATCCTTTATATTTTGCTGTGATAGCTCCCCAGTTATGGGCATCTCATGCCTATAAGGGCACTCAGCACCTCTTGTGCATTCACCCCGAACGTAGAAACTGCAAACATGTGCTCGGTTCCTTTTGTAATATGGCTGTGTTCTTTGAAGCTTCAGAATAGTGTCATTTGGTCGTGCCTTCCCAAACGAGGATTCATAATCTATACCAGCTCTTGCCTGCAAGAGACAACAATCGTATCAAATTGTAATAAAAAGAAAGAATGACTAAAAGAAAAAAGGATCCTAACATTCAACAAAAATAAACTACTTGTATGAATCCTTTCGTTTAGGCAAGGAATTATAAAGCACAGAAATAATTGACAAGCATCTGTTTTTAAAGAAATCAACTAGACATTCTTTAACTGACATGCATATTGTAAATGTAAACGAATCTCAGCGCATACTAATCTACACCACCAACTTCCATTCTCCCAAAACCAAATCAGAATCAGAAACATGGAGATATCAGAGAAAATTAAAACATGTAAGATTTTGAACAGCCTTAATTACATACAGGCCAACATAACAGCTCCTAAAGCTAACTTTTAATTGTAAATATACATACCCTTCGATCATGCTCCTCTGCAAAGAATTCCCTGTTAACATCACTCTTCGGAATGGAATCATTAGAATTGATACTGAGAGCGGTATCTCGAACCTGAACTGGCAACCCATATTCCAGATCAAGAAGACATACTTGACAAACATTTTTCAACTTACTACATGTCTGACAAATCTCCGTCTTCTTAAATCTTGCATCACGACCTGGCCTCCACCTAAAAACTGTAAATGGCCGTGTGCAAATCTTACACTCTTTATCATAATCTGCTTTTGTCTGCACATCCAAACACAACCTGTTAGATAAACTGAAACCTCTCCACATACAAAGTTAAAAAATGTGAATTCATTACATATATTATACTAACATATATAAGTTTTGAAGATATAATTATACATCTCTTTCTTACTGTCCACATTGCATTCAATCTTCTCAGCATCGAATATATAAAGGCATTTTTATCAAAGGTGCCAAACCAAACTTGATGTGATAAGTATCGGTCTATATAACCACAGTTACTATTGCAGACAAGTCAGATAACATGATTCCCATTAGACATTTCTAAACATGCTCTACACTTTTCAAACCAATGATATAGCTTTCCAAATTTCCCTTCATTTTTAAAGAAACAATTTTGAATTTCTCAAGATAAAAAAAAAACATATCCAATGGAGTGAGGAAAGGTAATACCATTCGGACATAAGGGTTGTCTCCAAGGCATGACTCACATATGATAGGAAAGTCAGAACGTTCCCACCCATCAGCCTCATGATCTCTTAACAATCGATGTGCCATCTAAATACTTCTTCACTGCCTAAAGAAAAAAAAAATGATCAATAAACAATTACGGTACCAAACAAGTAAAAAGACATCCTGTATCCACCTCTATAGCAAGCACGAGAAAACAAAACAAATCAATCACGCTTAATTAATACCAAATTAATTGTATCAATGCTACAAGTCTACAACAAAATGTCTGGAAGCTGCAAGCTAATGAGTTCACAAAAGCCTTCCAAAATACCTAACTAACGAGTCCACAAAGACCAGTATGCTTCCAAAAGGAAAAAAGAAGATGCAAATATTAGGTAATTACTTTCTATTCTCATCAGAGTTGCATGCCAAATAAGTGAACTTTATCCAACAAATTCATGGAATGAATTTATCAGGCCGTTACATTTTGATAAGCAGTCAATGTTGTTTCAGATAGTATTTGATTATTTGTACACTGGCCTAACCACAGAAAACCTAGGATTTTTTTTAAAAAAATGGATCCAACTAATTTTGTTTGGCAGAATCCATTTTGGCAAACTAATTATCTCCCGACAAGATTCCAGCAGTTAATTTGAGAAGACAAAACCATTGAATCAGAGAAATCGAATCATATCAAACAGAAGGGGATTACGCAATATATTAAATTGTTCATAAAACATTTTTCCCATTAAGTGGATGCTCAAATAAGTCTATAATTATTGATGCAGTCACTTCCTCACTAACCCTAACCACTTGACCATGAAAATACATCTGCAAATTGGTTCATATACAACTATTTCTCCTACTAATTAATCCAGAAAATACAACAAGTAAGAGAATGGATGAGAGGACTTACGTAAATATGAAGCTATGTATGAGGCGAGGTTGTGACAGACGACAGAGAAGAGTTGCTGCGGGGCGAGATGAGAATGGAGCTGAGGCGGTGAGGGGTTTTGAGAGTGAAGAGATGACGAAGAAGGAGATTAGGGTTTCAACTTTCAACCTGTGTTTTCGATTCGGGAAGAGAAAATGAATCCGTCTCTGATAGAAGAGATTCTATATTTAATTGATTAATCACAAGCAGCAAAAGAGATAAAACAGGCACAAAAAAAAAAAAAAAAAAAAAAAAATACAGAGAGAAGAAATTCGAGAAATTCTGATCGCTTCGTTATAATGAAAAAATACCCGTTTTATAGGGAAGGAACGAAACCATCTATCTCAAGGGGAACCACAAGGTCCTTGCAACCTTTATTATTATTTTTTGGGCAATTACAATATATAGCATGGACTTTTTTCTTAATTCCAATTAGTTTGTGACTTTTACAAAAGTGATCAGATTGGTCCCTAATTTTTTATAATTTTACCATTTTCATCCACTAACTAAATTTCAGTTTGTCAACTCTAACAGTCAAATGTTATTTAACAAAAAGTACAAAAATACGCTTTAAAATTAGATAATAACTTAAATAAAAAAAAAGTAATAAGAAAAAAAAAAGGCAATCACTATGGTAGCCAAAAATGGTCCAACGGCCCAACATGCCAAAGGCCAATCTCTATCAGTCTAACCCAGGCCTATTGTGTTAGGTCGACCCAAACACAGCTGCCAGCAAAAGCTACTGTTGAAGACTCATTTAAAATGAATAGTTACGAAACAAGATGTAACTGCCCATTGAGAGGAAATCTCTCCTAGAATCACGTCCACTATCAAGTGTAGATAGTGGGCATTGGAGCCAAGATGCCTAGTGTAAATAGGGGAGGCCTCCTTCACTAAAGCTCTCTGATTTTTCTCTGAACAAAAGCTTGTTAATTGCGTATTAAAACTCTGATTTTAGGAGTATTCCGATCATTGGAGTTCATTCACCATCAAGTCACGATTGCTCAGCCCAAGCATATCTAAGGCTAAACGATCCAAACCCACCACCTTCATTTTTATTGTGTTTTATCTCAGTTTTAACTTTGTTTGCAGGTTCATTGAATTTCAGACGACTACTCCTAAGCGATAATCAACGTCGACTCATCGACTCCCAATTCAGTTGCTTTGGGCCTGACGCAACTCGACCCACTTGACGTACCAAGTCGATCGACCACCTACAATCACCATATAATTACAAAATCAATGTTAATTAAAATATTAAATAATATCAACTCAAATATTCAAAATATTTATTTCAAAAATATATATTTAAAATATTTTAAAAAAATAACAAAATAACAAAAATTGGAGGCCACAATAATGGTGGTCTCGATGGAAGTCTAGAAGAGCAGATCGAGGAGGCGCTGCTCCTCCGTGATCTAGTTTGATTGTTCACCGTATCAATGGTGGCTTTCGTTACTATTTATTATTATTATTATTAATGATGGGTAGTATTATTACTACTATGTATGCAACTGTGATATTTTTAAGTTAGGTTTTGGGTTTTTTTTTTTTTTTGGAAAATCTGTTGTGTTGAATTGAAGAAAAATAAAAATATGTTCTATTATGGCCATCGCCATCTTTGTTCATTTGTACCGCTTTTTTACTAAATCTTTCTCTCTATTTGGATTTCTTGTTTTGTATCTTCTATTCAAATCTCTCTCTCTCTCTCATGTTGTGTTTTCATTTGGGTTTTGTGTTTGTGTTTCAAAACTCACACCTTCAACAACTTTGAACACTAAAAAATCAAAGCTTCTGGGTTTTGTGGGAGTGAATTGGTTTATCAATGGGAAATTTGTTGGATCTATTTATGGGTTTGTTTCATCTTTGGGTCCTCTCAATTTGATGTGTTATGTTATTGTTACTGTTGTTGAAGAATATGATGATGAAGAAAATGCATGTTCTTGTCTCTCTATTTTCCGAAAAATTAAGTTAAAAATTAAGTTCTTAATTAATGTAGAAAAAAAAAACTTTTAATGTACATGTGTCAATCTATTAGATTGTACACATGTCAATGAATAAATTTTATGTCAAGCACAATTTTACACTTGAGTTTGTTAAGTTTGACTAACGTATCCGTTAGTCAAAAGGACCAATTTGACTCAACTCAAAAGGTTAGGGACCAATTTGGTCAAAAATTAAAAAATCGTAAACTACTTGGAATTTTAAAAAAAGTCCAGGACCAATTTAGTAATCGCCCTTAATTTTTTTTTAATTGCCATAAAACCTATAATTAAAAGTAAAAGAAAACAAACTTTATAATAGGATAATATAACTAGTTAAAATTGGACTACTAACATTACGGTATTTCTTTTCAAAAAAGATAAAAAAAAATTAAAAATTAAAAAAAAAACATATTAATATTCTACCGTCCCCACTCACCCGAAGTGGCTTGAAGAAAATTAAAAAATATATATATATATCACTTTATCAGGTATACCATCGTACGGTTTCATTAATTATCGTTACCGATAATTAGTTTTAAAAAAATTACACTATTTCTCGGTAATGAAAATTAGTAAAACCGCACGGTAATATTCTTAGATATATCTAACTTGATAATTTATATATATAATCTAAGATTTCTTATTAAGATATGTAGCCTAACATTCATTATTTCATTCATTCTAAGAGTACGTTTGGGAGAGTTTCTCAAATAGATCTTTTTACGGTAGATCTTTTAGAAGTAGATCTTTTAGAGGTAGAGCTTTTAAATGAAAGTCGTTAGTCGTTTGGCTGCCAATTGAAAAAGAGTTTTTTTAATGAGAGAATTACCAAAATACTCTAGTAAATATTAAATGATAAGGTTATATTGGAGATTTTAATGTTATTAAAAAAACTCTAAAAGATCTACTTGAAAAAGCTTTAAATTTTGGCTTCTCCAAGTAGACGTAAAATAACTTTTTTAATTATCTAAAAACTCTATTGAGTGACAACCAAACGATTAAAAAAAAATTGAAAAGAGCTTTTTTACTTAAATAAGCTATTTTAGCCAGTAGACAAGCTCTCCCAAACGGACACTAAGGCAGCTTGTCCTCGGGTTGAAAATTAAAAAATGAGCTACAAACTCTTAATATTCCTCCAAGTAGGATCCTCATGAGGTAGTAATCTTGGAAATAGATCGTTTATCACACAAGATGGTCATTGGTTGTCACACCCACACTATAGAATTAGGAATACCTGGCAATTGTTGTTTTTGTTGAATGAGATCTTTGAGCTTGCGTTTCAAGCATGAAAAATGGAATAACAAATGAATTATACTTTCAAACGGTAAAGCTAGTTCGTGGGCAACTGAACCAATATGAGAAATGGTGCTGATGTGTCTAGTCATGTCAACGAATCATCTTCTATTGTTCTGATATGTCTGGTCACATTACGTCACTAGACATATTAACATACGATGATGATGTTCTCGGGTATATCTCCTCCTTTCTTCCACTTTGATCTAAAAGAGTAACCATGACCAATTCAATCGGATTTTCATGTTTCAATTGAACACTTATTATTACAGTAGAATCCATGTAAATTAATCTCTTATAAATTAATATCTTATTTAAATTAATAAAAAATTCCGGTCCCAACTTGGGTCAGTGTAAAAAATTAATAAACCTCTCTATCGTAATAATTAATAATTTCTTTTTAAAATCTAGTGTAAAATTTCGGTCCTATAAAGGAGAAGATTATTATCTTTCTTAACAAACATTTGTGGATCCAATAAAAGTTCTATCAAATTTAGCAACTATTTCCATAGCAAAACTCACAAAATGCATTGTTTTCTCTAGTATCGATAGGGCCGGGTCATATTACTATTTGGATCTGGATTTAAAATGGGCCAGCTTGTCAGCTGTATAGGGCCAGGTCAGGTTTTTGTATGGGCTGAAAGCGAGCGCAGCCGATCAGTCTCGATGAGCCAGGTTAATTCGTAATTTTAATGGTTTAAAAAATGAATTCCAAGCAAGGAATACACTATTCTGGAAACCAAACAGCCCCCACTGAATCTTACTCACAGAGTCACAGACCGTACAAAGAAAGCAGTCACTCACTCATTTTCTTCTCTCACACTCAAAACCCGCGAAAAACCACACGAGAATTCTCTTCGAATGATAAAAAAAAAAAAGTTTTGAATTTCCAAACAGCGCAAAACGGAGTCCACTCGACAGCGAATGGATCGGATTCAAGCCTCCAATGAGCTATCTTTCCGGGTCGGATTCTCCGGCCACAGTGGCCATCTCAAAGTCGAGCCTGTGTACACCGTCGAAGACCGCACCGACCCCGTGAAATCTCTACCCGATTTTGTCCTTGTAAGCGTGTGTGTGCATGTGTGTGTGTGTGTGTGTGTGTGTGTTTCTGTCACTTGCGGCACATGAATAATATGCATTGAGTTTTGTTTGTCTGTGATTTCATGGTCTTTGAATTTGCTTAAAAGTGAAGTCGTTTAATTGTTTTCTAGGGTTTGATTGAGAAATGCATTGAATTTTATCTCTTTTTTGTCGATGTTAGCTTGAATTGAGTGTTTAAGTGGCTTCTGGATTTTATTCTCTAGTTAGCTTGCATGTATTTCTCATTTGGGTTATGCTAATAGCCTAATATATTGGTTCGGTATAGTTGTTGTGGCAATTGACATTTATTCGATTTCAATCCAATGGTTCAGAAATAATTTCATATGTTAAAAATAAGAATATGAATATAGAGTTACTTGTGGTGCAATTGACATTCAGTGGATTTCAATTCAATGCTTTAGAAAAATTTGATATTATAGTTTATAAAAATAAAATAAGGATATAGAGTTATTGGGGCATAAGGGCATTTGAAAGTCACTGGATTTCAATCTAAAGGTTGGAAAAAGTTGATTAACTAGGCCAATTGACATTCACTGGATCTCAATCCAATGGTTCAAAAAAAGTTGATATTTTTAAAAGTAAAAAATAAGTATATAGGAAAAATCTTTTGAACTCTGTCGTAATCACCGAGTAACTATGTTGATACAGTATAATAGCTTAATCCTTCTCATTTATATGCTTTCAAAGCTCTTTAAAGTCTAGCTGCTTTTGGCTGCTGAGAGTATTTATGATCAAAAAAGGATTATGATCCGGGATTATTATTGTATTAATTTTTCGCAAAATGGGAGTGGGTGAATCAAACTTCTACTCATATAAAGCAGAATCATAGATTTTGAACTGATGTAATTTTTTTAAGTAATACAAAATGTGGTTACAGGTTATACACATGCCTCAGTGGATAAAATGTTGAGAATAAGATTATAAGAGTTAAGAGTATCGTCTTAAATAATAAAAACACCTGTGTATAGTATTTATTGCGATTCCAGTTGTTTAGGGATGGAAATATTGAAATTTTAAGGAGATTACAAGTGTTGTAAACCCAATTAATTTTTTACCTATATTTTTAGTTGCAATCAAAGAAGGTTATCATTTCTCTTGCCAAATAAATTGTATAGTTACCAATATTAATTCACTTGTATGTATATCTCAGCCACCCGCATTTCCTAGGGAAACACCTGAATCAATAAAGGAGCATATAGAGGAGAAATATCTAATGCCGGGATTGGACGCTGATGAGTTTTCACCAGAAAAAGTTGGAAGACAGTGGGATTTTGATTGGTTTGACAAGGCAAAGATACCCCTAGAACCTTCTTTGCCACGGTCTGTGGTGGTCCCAGTATGGGAGATACCATTCAGACGGCAAAAGAAACAAGGGAAATGGGAGCCCGATTCAATTGAGGTAAAAAATGTCCCTCTTACTGGATATGCTTGTTTGCCCACATTGATGGTTTAAGTAACTTGGCATGCAGTAATGTTTATTGTTTATCCTATGTTGTATCCATTTGAACTGAAACACTGATCTAGATTTGGTTTTTGGTTTTTGACAGAAGTATTGATAATTATAGTTGTTACGTCTTGTCTCTAACTTCAGCCAAGGAACTGGCTTGTTATATTCTTTTAGGTGGATGTATCAGAACTAATTTTAGGAGCTCAAGATTCTGGTCCTTTGCCACGCATGGCTGGACCTGCAAAAGATTTTGTGAGAGGAAGTATCAATAACCGTCCTTTTCGACCAGGGGGTTTAGAGGAGTCCCAATCTTCAGAGAGGATTCTTCCTGACGGTGCTTCAAACGGTGAGTGGGTGCGAGAATTGCTGAATGGTGGCCCTGTTCAGGTTGTTCCTCCAAGCTTTAAGCAAGGGTTAGATCTTGGTGAACTTAAGGTAATTAATCTATGGTAAAAGACTCAAATTGAGAAGTTTTAAATAAAATTATTAGTTATTTTAATAGTAAATAATAGTTTTAATTGATACATTTTTTTTAACGTCACCGTTGTTGTAGCCATATCCTTGTTCGTGGAACGTCTACAAGGACCAGGACCAAAGTTTGCCCAAATATTCCTCAAATGAAAAGTCGGTTAGTTAATGCATTATTTGTTATTTTACTATCTATCAGTTACCAGATTTGGGGTTTACAGTAAACCAGGGATTGTCAAACACACTTGTTCATGTATATGTGCTTCAAGTTGAAATGTTTCTAGGAATCGATTGATTTGTTTTCTGACATCTTAGTTTTTTTTAATGTCTAATGAGTTGATGGTATTTGCAGAATGAGTTGTCTGTACAGTTTGATGACTTGTTCAAGAAAGCTTGGGAAGAGGATGTTAAAGAATTCGAGAAAGATAGTAAGTATAATATTCACCTTGAGATTCTTTTTGGATTTGTCTTTACGTAAAGTGTTGACTTGAATGGGAAAATGGAAATAAAGAAGCTGAGTGAATTTTGTGTTCAAATATTCCAGCTACACAATGTTGAAAATAATTTTCTATGGGTAAGCTCAGGCTTGGCTTGGGCTTACCTTGCAATCTTAACTTGAATGGTTGAGATTGCCTACTTGCTAAGATTTGATATCCATTCAAGAGCCAATTTATTAAACTAATAAGACCCAGATGGACTACAGTTTCCTAGATAATCTGGGATGTTTGTAGAACCAAGTTTCTGCTTCTGATGGCTGACAAGTTGAAGAACCAAGCAAGCACTACATGGAAAGTTTGAAATAGTCAAATCGTTAACTATTCAGAACAATTTCTAGATTTGGAAAAATTTAGGTAATTAGATTGTTGAAACCAAGTCATGAAAAAAATCAAGCATCAAACGAATTTAGAAATAGCAATAATTATAGGTCAATGAGTCATATGCCGTAATCTTGGAAGTAACTTAAAAGGTCTTCTCAGAGTCGTGGAAGAACAAAACTTAATGTTTTTTAAATTTTTTAAATTTTCACTTATATAGTTATATTACTGCTGTTTTTGAGGTCATCTGTCGGAATCAGAGTCTGTTGAGACTGATGCTGAAGAAAGGCAAGTAACAGAGGCTGAAGAAAAGAAGGTAGCAGATGCTGAAGCAAAGAAGGTTGATGGACCCATAAGTCTACATGAGCCTGATCTATCTGTATTGGATGAGATATTGACAGTTGAGTCAAGAGGATCAACATCAGCATTGGATGGTGGTCGTGGACAGCAGCAGAAGGAGGTACTAATTAGACTAGTAGATTATGACAACTTGCTCATGAACAACATCGAGTCTCTTGTTCTTGACCTGCTTCCTTAACTATTTTTTCATATGTGAGCTCATCTTTTTAGCAGGCCTGGGCTGTTATTGGAGATACTGAAGAAATTGCAAATCGCTTTTATGAACTTGTTCCTGACTTGGCACTTGATTTTCCTTTTGAATTGGATAGCTTCCAAAAGGAGGTATTTTATGCAACTTTTCTTCTACCTTATATTTATTGAGTAGATTGATTATTGTTAGATTTAGAATGTTAATCTCTTGACACTTTTGACCTTCAATGCAAGGTTTGGTATTGTAGACTAATTTTCTTCAAGCAGTCTTTGATTAAATCTGCCCTTGTCATAGGGTGGAGAAAGTAGGTGATTATATTGTGCGCTCTGGGTCTGGTATAACTTATTGTTAACCCCTTTTAACAATTTTGCTAGTATAAAGTATATACCCAGTACCATTTAGTAATTCACAATCATATGTTTTTTGCTTTGTATTGTTGAGTTTTCGTTTTTGCATGTTTGAGAAGCTTAAGAGTCAGGTTATATTTCACTTTTAAAGTGGAGGGGTGGAATTTGAATCATATTCTTTTCTCTTTCATTTCGATACCTAGAACTTTCCCGACTTTTCTATTGGAGTCTACTGTGGGAACATCAATCTTGGACCTTGGTAATGAGGAAATTCGGGGGATATAATTTATCCTAATTCCTAGGTGAGTGGCCAAAAGGGATTTGAACTCATGACCTCATGGTTGGGGTCAAAGGCCTTTTACCACTCAGCACACCGCTTTGGGTTAAAATTTGGATCATATCTTTCCTCTGTAAGCAACATGGTAATTTATTCTGCTTTATTACATATTTTTTGTTCTAATGAAAATTGCCCTCCTGGGAGTTTATATTGAAAACTTTTGTGTCTTATTGGTAATTTGGTACATAGGATGCTATGTAGTGTACCTAGTACTATCAATGTCTAACCCTTCAACTGTAGTGAAAATATTTGCTTTTATTTTTATTTTTGTGATGATTTGCAGCTTATATTTTGTCTTAAAGACTTCTGAATTTTTGGGTTATAATTGCAGGCGATCTACTATATGGAAAGGGGCGATTCAGTTTTTGTTGCTGCTCATACTTCAGCTGGAAAGACGGTTGTTGCTGAGTATGCATTTGCTTTGGCATCAAAAGTATGACCTGAATCGTCCTATAGCTAGATCATTTTCTTTTTGTGTTGATAAAAGAATTGAACATTGTTTTCCCATGTGACCGTACGAGCATCTTCTTTTTTCTAATATCTGGAATTTCTGACATTCTCCTGTCAATTGTTCAATTATTTTGGATGTAAACTCATGTATTCTTTTCATTTCATGCAGCACTGTACAAGGGCTGTGTATACCGCTCCTATCAAAACCATCAGCAACCAAAAGTATAGGGATTTTTGTGGGAAATTTGATGTAGGTCTTCTCACTGGTGATATTAGCTTGAGGCCAGAGGCTTCTTGTCTCATCATGACCACCGAAATATTAAGGTCAATGCTATACCGTGGTGCCGATATTATACGTGATATTGAATGGGTAAAGGGGTTTGTTTCATGTGGTATTTTCTTTCAACAATAACTTGCACCTTCTTTTAATTGATCAAGTTATTTTACTACTTCAATTTTGCAGTTATTTTATCATTATTACTGATTTTTTTTTTTCTTTGCTTGTTTCTGCGTATTTAAAAAGATAGGTTATATTTGATGAGGTGCACTATGTCAATGATGTTGAGAGAGGTGTCGTTTGGGAAGAAGTTATAATAATGCTTCCAAGGCATATCAATATCATCCTTCTTTCGGCCACGGTAATTGCTTCTTCTTGATATATAAGCGTTTTGACGGGTATTGCAATATCGATAACTTACTATTGATAAGTGTTAAATTTGGTATATAGCCTTTCAATCCAAAAACTAGCCTATTGGATTGTGACATTCGTTGGTATATATACACTTCTCTGGCTTTTTATGTTGTCGATATGGGATTCATTCACATCTTTTATAGCTTCACATGTGGATTCTTTAACACTCCCCATCACATGTGAACCCATGATGGCTTTAATTGGCCACCTATTTGTTTTATTTATTTATTTTTAAGTTGCATTTGGCAGAGCTCGGCCTAGGCTTACAACCCAAAAGACTAGCCTATTGAATTGTGATATCCATTGGTATATAAACCCTTCTCTTGCTTTTAATGTTTTCAACATGTGATTCACACTCATCTTCTCTAGTGTCACATGTGAGTTCTCTACAATTACAACTGTTAAGTTGGGTGAGTGGTCAACTTTGTACAGGTTCTGACTTATCCAGGAGACTCCTGGTTTATTGACAGCCCTTTCACTATGTAATTCTTTATCATTGATAAATCATTTTCTTTGACTCCAAAAAAGAAGTTGGGCAGTCAAGAGCCTTCAATTCCCGGCCTTAAGAAATCAAGAGAGAAGTTAAATGTTGGCACAGGAATCTCTGTTTTGCTAGGCAGAGATTTTTTATTTATTTTTTGTGTCAATAATATTTCCTTCTAATATATCTTGTAAATATAATAAGCATGATAGCTTTATGGAATAACAATTGAAACCGTTTCTTCTGAACTATCTTCAATTAGCATAATGTGTTGTTATAATTTCACAGGTACCTAACACAGTTGAATTTGCTGACTGGATTGGTCGGACAAAACAAAAGAAAATTCGTGTTACTGGGTGAGTGGTAAATCTTTATGGTAATTGGAGTACAATTCTTTTAGCTGTCTTGATAGTTATGAGTTTTTCTTGATTATGTCTTCCCATTGCCCTTATCTTTTCTTTGCTTAAATAATTCTACATGCAGCAGAAAAGGGATTTATACTTAATATCAATTAGTGTGCAGTGTCATTGTTTTACTGTTATATGTTTCTGTTATTAGGACCACCAAAAGACCGGTTCCCCTGGAGCACTGCATATTTTACTCTGGAGAGTTTTACAAAGTATGTGAAAGTGAAAATTTTTTACCTCAAGGGTTGAAAGCTGCTAAAGATGTATATAAGAAAAAGAATTCAAGTGCCGTTGGTGGTGGTGCTACATCATACGTTGGGTTTTCAGCAACTCGTGATAGGCCTCAAGCTCATAAACATGATCCTAATCGTGGTAAACAGAATAAGCATTCTGGTGTCCAAAAATCAGGGAATTTCACTCAAAACAGTGGTGGAAACCAGAACAATTGGGGGTCAAGGAGATCAGAAGCTTCTATCTGGTTGTCGCTTATAACCAAGCTCTCAAAGAAGTCACTATTGCCTGTATGTTAGATTATATCTGATAACGTAGCCTTATATAGAGGACTTGCTTTGTCTTCATATCTGATATTGAAATCTCAGGTTTTGTGACTTTTTGTAGTTTCATCTTTTACTAATGAAATATGGAAAAGTAGACACAAACTGAATTTTTGAATTTTATAGGCTATTTTGGGAGGAAGCTTTAGAGGGAAAACATTTATAGGCAATTAAATATAGCATCATAGTTGTAGATATAACATATATGAAATTCTACTTAATATACCATACGTTACTGCATCCAGCAGACTTGTTACTTCAGTTCCCTGAAATATACCAATTGAACTAAATAAATATTTTAATTGTTTTGTTATCAATAAATCTATTGAGAGTTATACCTGAATTTGAGTGTACTTGACTTGTTAACAAATTATTGTATTGATATGCTTATGCATGGGCAAATTTAAAGTAGATTGCAAAATTAATTATCTAAATGCTTTTTTTGCGCAAATACTCACATATAGTTGTCCGTTTCATGTTTCATTTAAGGACAATTTTTAAAATACGTTATTGGGTTTTCTAATTGACGTGTTTATACTTGGGAAAATTTAAAGGAGACAGTGAATTTAAATTCCTTTGTTATCATCAAATACACATGTTTTTTGTCTCTTTCAGGTTACAAATGTGTCATTGAGGTTTTTCTTTTTATTTTATATACTGAATGTTTTTTCCTTGACGTGTGTGTCCAGGTGGTTATATTTTGTTTCTCAAAGAATCGTTGTGATAAATCAGCTGATAATTTGTCTGGCACTGATCTCACTAGTAGTTCTGAAAAAAGTGAGATCAGAATTTTTTGTGATAAAGCATTTTCGCGATTAAAGGGTTCTGATCGGAATTTACCGCAGGTTTGCTGACTTGAGGTTGTTTTCCTTTTAGTTCAAAATACTTGAATTTTATACTTATAAATTTTATATGATATATAGATTGTCAGAGTTCAAAGCCTTCTTTGTAGAGGAGTTGGTGTCCATCATGCAGGGTTACTTCCAATTGTCAAAGAAGTTGTTGAAATGCTTTTTTGTCGAGGTGTGATTAAGGTAAGACTATGCCCTCTCTGGACAGCTACTATCATAATGGCACTTATTTTAGTTTTTAAAAATGTTGCGGCCACAGTGATGTTTTTAAGAGTTTATGGAAGTTGGCAGTTATTTTCATTTTCTAATTTTTCTCGGCATGCTATTTGCTGCACTTTCATCCAGTTGTTTTAGCATGCAATTAGATTATACTGGTCAGTTGGAAGCTTTGATTCAAAATTCATTGACACTTGCCTCTGTTCTTGCTTTAGGTTTTATTTTCAACTGAGACATTTGCAATGGGGGTAAATGCTCCAGCCAGAACGGTGAGTGTCTGATTTGTTGGTAAAGTTGGAAGTACACTTACTGCTACCGTGGCTAGATATCTTGAAGGTTTATAATCTATTGTTGGTGTATCTTCTGTACTTAGATCTATTAATTAATGTGCATTCAGATCTTTGAACATTTATCCTTTCAATGGCTTTCATTGATTTTTGGGAAAATGGTCTTGCTGCATGACAAGTGGCGGACTCTGTGACTAGTCAAAATAGTTGGGTTCTGATTCATTTTAGAGATTAAATTTGATTGACAAATAGAGTGCTTACATTCAACTAGACATAATTGCCAGAGGTGTTATTTGCATTGTTTGTACAGTACTTTATAAGTTTTGATAAGATTTAGTTGCGCTGCACCACAATTTAGTATTTTTTCATTGTGGGAGTACATAATGTTGGTAGAAGTAGAAGACACCTTCATACCTATATTATGCATTACATGACTGCATGTTCTCAGATCAAATTTTGACTTGCATTTAGTTTTTTCCAGGTTGTATTTGATACTTTGAGGAAGTTCGATGGCAGGGAATTTAGACAATTACTTCCTGGAGAATACACTCAAATGGCAGGCCGTGCTGGCAGAAGAGGACTTGATAAAATTGGTACAGTTGTAGTAATGTGCCGTGATGAAATCCCCGAAGAAGTGGATCTGAAACATGTTATAGTTGGAAGTGCAACCAAGCTAGAATCTCAATTTCGACTGACTTATATTATGATAATGCATCTTCTTCGTGTCGAAGAATTGAAGGTATTAGAACTTTAGATTTTGGACTGATAGAAGCTCTTTCTGTGTGGATTGCAGCAATCTGTTGCATTCACCCAATTTTGGAAAATTTTGGTGCTTGCCATTCCCTATCTATTTGTTATTGGCATTGCTTATTTTTATATACCGTTGCATTGTGCTTGGGTAGCAAATTTTTATAAGGTATATTATGTTTCCTTTTTTTTTTTTTTTTTAAATAATAATAATAATAATTAATTATAATGAAGTTGTACTTTGTGCATGCATGAACTCATATGATAGTTAATAGTTTACTTGTGGGTGTCATTGGTGGTAATTATTTCCCCCAGGGCCTAAAATTACATGATTAATTTTGTAGCTTACTAATGACACTTTTCCTCAATAAAATTATAGTGGTTCATTGTATCAACCATATCATCTTCCTGAAGTTCTTTTGTGTGTGAGAATATGGGTATTCATTACATCCTCATTAATTGGGACATGCCATAACCGAAAGCTATCTTTTTAATTGATCCAAATTCTTTCCTTGGCATGGATGCCAAGTCATTCTCAATTAAATTCCTTTAAAACAATAGAGCTTTTGCAATACAGTTGCCAGGTCTTACATTGATTCTGTTTGCCTATGAATTCTCTAAAAAAACAAGGGAAAAATATTTATTAATAGTTTTAGATAGAATGATTATGAATTTTGGTGTTAACTCCCTTTGAAGTTCAATTGAGACGAATCATAAAAGATTCTATTCAGGGTGCACCTTGAATAAGATGAAGTCATATTGGATTTGTTAAAGCCAAGGATCAATTATTGCTTTGAATTATCAACCAGTTTAATTATGAATTGGCTCCCATTTTCACCTTTCCCCTCTCTCTCTCTCTCTCTCTCTCTCTCTATATATATATATATATATATATATATTGAAATGTATTTGTTTAGAATGGAGTTACTTCTCTTAAATAAATCTGAAGTTTCTGGAAGCCATTTACTCATTTTACTGTGTTGACTGTGAATGACAAATATAGGTGGAGGACATGTTGAAAAGAAGTTTTGCTGAGTTCCATGCTCAGAAAAATCTTCCAGAACAACAGAAACTTCTGATGCGAAAGCTTGCTCAGCCAACAAAAACTATTGAGTAAGCATATGAAATGAAGAATTATGGTGATTTTTCATAATAAATGCTTTAATGCAGGTTCTCTTATGTGCCAGAAGACAAATATCAAATTTTCAATCTGTCATTATACCCCTTAGTTTTGCTGTTATAATGCATCCTTATGGTCTTTCATTTACTCATATTCAATGATTGCTTTTAAAGAAGATGATTTGATGATGTGGTTGGATGAGTTTCACTTTTGTAGCTTGGTTCCATTACAAAATTTCCTTTGCTCTATGTGTACAGACTTGCTAATATTAATAATCAACTCATTTTAATATTAAGGAAACAAGGAAGAGTATATAGGTCATATATTTCAAAACCAGCTTAAGGGAAAATGACCCATGAAAAATATAGGGTCATATTTATGTGGCAATAAAATTTTCAAATGTAGTGTGTTATTTTATTTTAATCATTAGATTTTTATTTGTTTATTCTTTTCATTTGATAAGCTGTGCAGTGGCAGAGGACATTTAATTAATTAATTTGTAGTGTTTGATTATGTATTGATCATCATGGACATGGAAGTATCAGTATTGTCAAGTGTGTTGATACCATTTTATTATTTTGGATGTCATCATTGTTTCAGTAGCTACATCATTGTTGCCTTTCTCCTCTTGTTTAAATTAATTTCACAGTGAACCTTTAATTTTTTGTCAACTATTAATCTTCTGATAAGACAGGTCCAAACGGAATGCTACTGTCTCTTTAGTGTTTGAAGCTCCTATCTTTTTGTTTTATGTCTATGATGGTATATCAAGCATGCCTGTTTGCATATAGGTGCATTAAAGGTGAACCCGCAATTGAGGAATACTATGAGATGCACTTAGAAGCTGGGAAGTATAACGAGCAGATAACTGAGGCGGTCATGCAGTCCTCTTCTATCCAGCAATTTTTAACAGTTGGAAGGGTGGTAGTCGTGAAATCACAATCAGTAAGTTTCTTTATGTAGTTTTGTGTGCCTCATTACAGCCTTCTAGTCAATCATGGTTCTAGCGTATTTTTTATTGTTTTTTAATTTTGGGAATGAATAGAATATTATTGCTTTGTGAAGTACTAGATATTTGCATCTAGCCTGCATTAAGAAATATCAATAAAGATGTCTGTTTCTGGAAACTTAGTTTCACGGGCAAGAGCTGACACTATCTTCTGACATAGGTTGGTTTTGTATTTGGAGGCAATAATGTGAGCTAAGTTATATATAACTAAGAATATAAGGACCACGATTTTGTAACTGTTCCAGCCAAAAATGAGAGGATAGTAATGACTGAGTTAAATGTTTATTGGATATTTAGTGCTATTGTCTATTCCCTTTTTGTTTAGTTATATGTTGAATTTTTAAATCATTTGTGAAAACAATTTCCCATATTGAAAAAGTTAATATAAAAAGAATGGTTAACATAAATTAGACCGGTGATTTAAGACACAATCATTTTGGGTTGCACATTGTTCCAATAAATATTAGTTTATTCCAGGATATAAATTTCTAATTTGGTATTAGAGGCGAGTTTGATATAATAGGCCAAAAAAAAAAAAACTACTCAATTTAACTCACCTCAGACAAAACAAGAAAAAGAAGAAAATGAAAATGAATAAGACCAAGATGACCAAAGCAAACCCAACTCACATGTGAGAGGGAGTGTTGGAAATCACATTTGAGAACAAATTCCAATATTTGAAAAGTGAACTTAACAAAATGGTTTAACATACAATTTGGACTTGCTTTTGAAGAAGCTAGCTTTCTGGAATATACTTAGGTCCAACAAATATCAATTCATTCCAAAACATTAATTTCTAACTATGAAGTTTAAAGTGAGAAGTAGAAATATGATTCTTGTACTTAAAAAGTGAAGTTTATATATAATTTTTTTTTCTTTTTCTATTCAAGCTTTATGGTTCATTGTTTCTCTCCATTTCTTATCCAAAAAACTAATATAAAAAAAGGTTTTTACGGTTCATTTATTGTAGTTATGGATGCTAAATTCATATCATTAACAATTCACAGGGGCAGGAACACTTACTAGGAGTTGTTGTGAAAGTACCTTCATCCACTAATAAACAATGCATTGTTTTAATGCTGAGACCTGATGTACCATCGACAATGCAAAAACCCTTGGGCAAAAAAAATGTGGATTTTGGAGAAGGTTCTTTTTTGCTACCAAAATCAAAACGTGGTATTGATGACGACTATTTACCAACTGCTTCTACTCGTAAAGGCACAGGTGCCATCAATATAAAGTTACCACACCATGGTGCTGCTGCTGGAATGAGTTATGAGGTCAGAGGTGTCGATAATAAAGAGTTCTCAAGTATATGCAATTGCAAGATAAAGATTGAACAAGTTCGCCTTCTTGAGGATGGCAGTCCTGCTGCTTTCTCTAATACAGTTCAACAACTTTTGAAATTGCAATCTGATGGAAACAAATACCCTCCACCCCTTGATCCACGGAAAGGTATGGTCATTTCTCAATGAATATAACTTTTTCAGGAAATATGAACTGAATAACTTGCTTCTTACGCTTTTATCTTGCATGATGTGAGACTAATTATGTTTATAAGATCTGATTGAGACCAATGCAGGAGCTTTGTGGAATGACCTTAATACCCTTTTTTATTTCCTTGTTGTTTGTAGTCTTTTATTGTCGTTTTATCTAGGTCATATTTTGGGGGTTGTTTTAAAAGGCTACGAAGCCATCATTTATAGAGATCAGAATATTTTGGTATTTTTCTGATATAGAAATTGTAGACCAGAGCTCTCTTCTTCTCTTGTTGGCCATGGATTTGGCAAAGGTTTCTAAAGACTTCCTATGTCAGAAACCTCTGATTTGGCTTGTGGATCACATTTATCATTAACATTATTTTAATACTAATAAAGGTGAAAAGAGCTTAAAAATTCTTCCTTGCAGGGTCTTCCACCGACATTCTACATTTTCTTTTTGTGGGTCATAGTTATCACAGTTGTGCACTGGTCAGTAAATGATGTAGTTTGAAGTTGGTGTCTGACTTTATTGCAAGACAGCTTACATAGATTGGAGTAGGTTCTGGTTTACCCAAATTTATCTGTATACTTATTGGCTACACGCTACACACACAGAAAAAAGATGTTTAAGCATTAAAATTTATAAGAAATAATTGTAGGAAGAGAAAGATGAATTAGATAGAGGAAGCATGACATATGCAGTTGTTAAGCCTACTAACATAATGGCTATATGGACATCTAGTCGTGATGTCTCCTGTTGGCACTTTTTGCTGACTAGCAATGCTATAAGTGCATTGCCTTGGCTACTTTTAATAATTGGTTAAGTTTTCCCCATAAGGTGACTGTTGCGTTGCTGATCTTGTTTCAGATTTGAAGATCAAGGAAATGGATCTTGTGGAAGCATACTACAAATGGAATAGCCTAATACAAAAGATGGCAAAGAATAAATGCCATGGTTGTATAAAATTTGAGGAGCATATGAAGTTAGGAAAAGAGATTAAGAAGTACAAAGATGAAGTTAAAATCCTAAAATTCCAAATGTCTGATGAAGCACTTCAACAGATGCCGGAATTTCAGGGCAGGGTATGTTTAATTATGTTCCCAATTGATCTGCTTTCTATCTGTTTGATATTCTGGTTTTAATTATCTCTAGACTCATTTCCGTGACATCCTCTAAGTATTTTAAGCTTATTTTGCAGATAGACGTTCTCAACGAAATTGGTTGCATAGATACTGACCTTGTAGTTCAAATTAAAGGTCGTGTTGCTTGTGAGATGAACTCAGGGGAGGAGTTAATATGCACAGAGTGTTTATTTGAGAATCAACTTGATGACCTAGAACCAGAAGAAGCTGTAGCTATAATGTCAGCCTTTGTATTTCAGCAAAAGAATACTTCCGAACCTTCGCTTACCCCTAAACTTTCTCAGGCTAAACAAAGGTTAGATTCTTTCTCCTCTTATTCTCTGCATACCTTTTTGTTAGACTTCTTATTGTACTCCTGATCTGCCTACAAATTTATGTTATTTCCAATTTGAGCTTTAGAATTGAATCATGATTTTTCTTCAGCACCTCTATGTGAGTGCCCAGGTGTTTAGCTTATGGGTGATAACGTGAATGTGTAAATTCTGAATGTCTCCTTGCCAATGATTGTATGAGAAATGAAATGCTTGCATTGTTCCAGCTTCCATATTATGTGTGCGGAGAGAGAACGAGAGAGTGGTTATGTGATTTAGTAAATTTTCCATTGAGAAACCCTTGATTTTTAGTTCTAGCAGAATTTCATTTACGACACTATGATTGACATCAAGTGTTCTTATTTATTTTCATCATTCATGTGCTATGAGTAATTGAGTACATATATTTAGTCATCATTCTAATCCCTAAGTTATTGCATCTAGATTGTACAATACAGCCATAAGACTTGGGGAGCTTCAAGCGCGTTTCGGATTACAGATAGATCCTGCGGAGTACGCTCAAGGCAATCTCAAGTTTGGTCTTGTTGAAGTAGTTTACGAGTGGGCAAAGGTTTACTTTCTTCAAACACATTGTTAAACTTTGCAGTAGCTTTGATTTTATAGTTTGTCTCATCCATTTCTCCATTGTGGCAGGGCACTCCATTTGCAGACATCTGTGAGCTGACAGATGTTCCTGAAGGTATGATAGTCCGGACTATCGTCAGATTGGATGAAACTTGCCGAGAATTTAGAAATGCTGCAGCTATCATGGGAAATTCTGCTCTGTACAAGAAGATGGAAGCTGCTTCGAATGCAATAAAGCGCGACATAGTTTTCGCAGCCAGCTTGTACATTACTGGAGTGTAATCTGTTCAGAGCTTGTAACCTGGGGTGGTAAAACATACATTTTTGCGTTATACTAATCGCGAATGGTTGGTTGGATCGGAGATGCCGACATTCGGATGCTGGCTGATTGATCTGTGCATTATTCCCCAACTAAATTATCCTCATTACAAAAAAATTGTATCAGGAGACTTAGAAAACATGTAAAATTATTTTGTATCATCTTACTTCAGGAAGTTTTACCGGAGATTTTAGTCATCTGACAAGCTTGCTAAGTGCTTCTTTATTATTATTATTTTCAAAAAATGTTTTCAAAGGAAGGGGCTCACATGCGTCATTATTACTAAATTTTATCATTTTTTGACTTTTACTCTTAACATATAGTTTAGACTGTTTAGTATAACTATTTCACTAATCCAAATTTGGTAAGTGGTTTTTTCATTAACTACGCCATCTCATGTTGTGTGTGGTGATAGACAACTCATTTAGCACATCATTTGGGTTAATTGTTTGGATTGTATAGCATTACTCTTAACTATTTTCTTTGACAAATATTTCATAGTCACTTTTGCTCCTATAGTCCTATGTGAAATTGAATGCATAGGTTTTATATATAGTGATTAAATCTGTCAAGTTTCAAAGAAAAAGCTATTTATGGTTAATCACTAGATTGCATACTAAATTTGATAGCAAAATTTCAATATATATATATTTTTCATAGATACAAAGTTCTATTAATAGTAAAAATATTTTTAAAAGGAATTTTATTTTCTGACAGCACAGAAATGACTCATCTACTACACTCATTCTTATCCCTCATTTCTCCACCTCAGCCTATCCTGTATTACCACATAAGGCACGTCAGATGCCAGCAATGCAAGTTTACCATACAATCAACCATTTATCGACCGACACGTAGACACTCCACAGCATGTGAAATTGTTCCCGAGTGTAGACAATCCACTCTCGCTTAAAGTTGAGAATTTGAATAGACAAAAAATATATTTTGCATGAAACAGAGGCTCTCACTGTTGTATTATTTCTCTCTTCTTCACAACAAACAATTATTATTATTATTATTATTATTATTATTATTATTATTTTGCATCAAACACTCTTGACAAGTCATGGATTATTGGTACAATCTGATGATGTGAGTTTTTCTTCTTCATTTTTTTTTTGTTTTTTTATTTTTATTGATTTTGATGAATATTTGATTTTTTTTATTATTATTATTTTTTGTTTTGCAGGTTTGATTTGTATTTATACGATTATTTTAGAAATCGTAACATGCATGAAACTGCAGAGAATTTCTTGAGAGAGATCAATTTTCCATTTGATCCAACTACAGTTTATCCAGGTAATATTACAATTACAGGGGAAGATTAGAGATTTAATGTTTTGATTTTATTTAAATTGCCAAACTGAGAATATTTAGTTATATGATTGATAGCTTTTCTGTTGTTTGTGGTTGATTTGTGTTATTTACTTTGATTGTTAGTGGTAGATATATATTGGAGAGTGAAAAATTATTTTCTTTAAAGAATATAATTAAGGTTTTAGTGAATTTTAATGTGTTTAATTTTTAGGAAAAAATTTGATCGAAAAATGAAATTTGAATTTGTTTAATTTTGAGAATGTATTATTGAGTATAACAAATATATGTTATAGTTGGTACAGTGATTTCCCCCATCTTAATTGGTTTAATTTTGCTAATGTTTATTGGTTATTTACTACAAATTCCTTGGTAGTAAATGCATTTTTCTTTCTTTCTTTTTTTCTAGCAATAGATATCCATGTAGGGTTTTTGCAGGAGTGGTGGTGGTTTTTGTATGACATGTATATGTGGCGGCAACTAAGCGCTTGTGAGCGGTGGGAGGATCCCTCCTGGACAATGCCGGTTTATTTATTTATTTTTAAACTTTTTAATCACTATTTTTGTTTTAATATATTCATGTTTGTTGTTAAATCTAATTCAATCTTTCCATATCCTGTGTGTGTAACTAGCTTGAGCAAATGATGGGAGCTGGGCAACAGGTTGATCCTTTTCTATCAACGCAGTATGAGATGAATGCGCTAGCAATCGATCCTTCCCTATATGCGATGAACCGGCAAACAATTGACCCTTTTCTATCAACACTTTATGTGATGGATGAGCAAACGATTCCGCACTTTCTAGCTGGTACTGGTACTGGTGGTATGTTTTCTTGAAACCTGTAATGGCAAATTTGGTTCAGTTCAAGCTGTATGCTGTGTATTATTAACTGCCACAAAGTGATCACTTATTCTTATTCCTTTTTGTTTTTTTTTTCCCTTTTTTTTTGCACCACAATGAAACAATTTGTTTAAATGGAGTTGATTGATTTTTGGTTAGCTATATATGGCTAATAGTTTGATGTTTTACATTAAACCAATTATGTACAGTGCTTGATGTTTTGTTTTTGCAGGGTTGAACACCGGAAACGAAGCAATGGGGTCAATGAATACTTTAATAGTGAGCAACATCGGATGATTGCGCTTGATGTTTCGTTTTTGCAGGGTTGAACACCGGAAACGAAGCAATGGGGTCAATGAATACTTTAATAGTGAGCAACATCGGATGATTCAATGTTTTAAACTCCTTTCTAAGAAGTTTATATGTCAAGTGTTAAACTAGTTTCAAACATGTTCACGTCACAGGAGATAATTCCCAAAGGCTTCTCATCGACATTGCATCAACTAGATAAATTGGAAACAACATTGGCTCCGCTTCCAGGATACCTTGCCTATTTAAATGGTGAAGAAGTAGCCTCTTCAGTTCTTCCTGCATCAGTAAAAGATGACATTGCATTAAATGAGGTAGCAGCCTCCAAATTGATTATGTAGATTGTTTGTTTATACTTGGATGTGTGCATGCAATCTCAAAGTCATGTATGTATGAATTGAACATGCTATGTTATATACTTGCACTGAAATTAGGGAATACGTTGTGCTGTTGGGTGCATAAACTAAGCCTACAAGAGAAGGATGGATTTTGGTCATTATACTTGATGTGGCTGTAAACTAACTAATTGACGCTCTATATATCTCATACGTTTTACACAGGAAACTGAAGTAATTCCTCCAGAACTTGCAAATTATGTATTAAACCCAAATTGGATGGCAGCAAATCACCAGAAAGAGCTCGGGGACGAATCACAATCACCTCAGGTACTAACTACCGTAGAGATTTCAAAGTCTATATGTACTGTATTTAAGACCATTTATCAATGATGCGTAGATTCTTTTGCCGTTGAAGCGCAATAAAGTGATGTTTGAGAAATTGCATATGATCCAGTTTTGTTATTGTTCTTCTTTGATTTGTTATACAATGTACCACTAGTCTTTTACATTTTTTTGAAAGCAACAAAATCTGGGTTGAAGATGCACTAATGACCATTCACATGCTCAAACCCTCAACCACTTAAATCTATTTGGCTTACTCTTTATTAGTGAACCTGTCTTTGGGCATAAGCCTCTTTATCTACCAAAAATGGTGGTTTTGAGATGATGTTAGGATTTTGATTGTATTAACAGATGATATATATCTTTCTAAGTGTAGCGAACATTCTTTTTTAGCAAAAGTGAAATCACCAATTTTAGTGATGTTTGACACTTTTTATATTACTTGTAGTTACATCAAGCTCAAGGTAAGACTTTAAATTTTTAACACTTGATTACAAAAATATGACCTTCTTGTATGATCATGATATCATCCCTGCAATTACCTTTAACAACTTGTGTAACTCTTTTAAGCTATAAAAATGAATGCACAAAGAGTTTGCCAATCTGTTGGAAACATATATAAATTACCTTGGTGCGTGCACTCTTAATTTTTCTGTTTCTTTTGCATTAGAGTGGCGAGGAGAGCGTGAACAGACCGGAGGTGGAAGATGGAAAATGTACTCTGCAAGGAGATGTTGATGACGATGCCAAATCATATGCTCTATGTTAACAGTAGTGATAGCTTGATATATTATGAACTCACAGTGTTCCAAGAGTGAAGGTTTACATGGATGCAGTAGGTATTTTTAAATTAAATTGGAAATCCCTTTATGGTTATTTTCTTAAAGGGATTGTTGCCACTACTATCAAGAAATTTGGATATTTTAGTTGTTCATTTCCTTCTTTTTTGTTTTAAAAATATCTTCATGATTTTAGTTGGTAGAATTTCCGCTACTGTTTGTGCTTTAGTGCTTACTAGTTTAATACGGAAATGTTAAGTGCATTATTAGCTTAAATTAAACAAAAAAAAGACGGTTCTTCCGTTTCTTTTCTTTATAGTAATCTAAGAACTGAAATTATAAGATTTTAACACTAATTCAAAAAAATACTATTTGTATTTCTGTTAGTTAATGCCAATTTAGTTTTTTTTTTTTTGGATGACAGCTAAGCCTGTAATTTTTTTTTCTTTGTTTTTCCTTTGAGAACATATAGGGAGTGGATGGAGGTTGGAAGAGCTTGGTTGTTCATAACTCCGCAGAGATAATAAGATATTGACTATAGCATTCATAATTTTTAAATATTCTGGAATAGCAACACTAAAAAACAATCTTTGTTTTGATTTCGGACATAAGACCAAAAACGTTAGATTGTGTGATAACATAACGCTCACAATCAAATTATCTGGTTGTTTATGCCTTTGAGGAGTATATTTGCAATCTGCTCATTTCTTTTTAAACATTATTCCATTGCTATTATTTCTAAATTTGTGTTTATCATTTGAATAGTTGATGAATTATTAAATGCAGATGGGATACTATTGGGACACATATATATCAAGTACAAATTTTACAATTCTATACATACCAATTTTTCGGAACTTAAAGATCGGCAATTCATGCTTCATCTGGTGTGTAATTTACTATCAGCATTTTCAACTTTATGATCACAAGTATCACTTAGCAAATGGCATTAATAACTGTAAGTTTGCAAATGTTTTGTGGCAGTTAATACTACACAGCATACAACTTGTTTTTTTCGGTCCACAAAAGGATTTTGAGCTGTGGACCGAGAAAACAATTGATCCTTCCCTAGACGTGATGAATGTGCTAACAATTGATCCTTCACATATAGGGAAGGATCGATTGTTTGCTCATTCATCTGACACCAAAAGGTTTTGAGTGAACGCCTCTTGAGTTCAATTACTGCTCTCGACCTCACAGCAAAGGATCAAGAATGGCTTGGCAACGTTCTTTGCCCGAAGGAGAAGTCTGTTACATGGATAGATCTGAAGGTTGCAAGCAACACCCACTTCACCTAAGTTTACCTCAAAAACTGAGTAAGCGTCTCTCAAATCCTTATTTTAAATATTTTCTCAATGATAACTTGTCACCACTTAATCATTTTAGTTTAATTATCAACTGCTAACATGAAATGCTCTTCAACTTTCAGTTATAGATTAGTTTTTAACATATATTATCAACAAAGCTTTCTTTTATTTAATCACATATTATTAAAGTTATTAGGATCCTGGAAATGCCATTAAAATACCGAAGTATTCTTAGGCTACATAGACACTGCAAACACAACCATTTCTAACCATCTTCAACAGAAAGCAGTCGTAGTAGAATCCCCAAATACAACAACAAATACAACCATTCCTAACCCTCTACAACTGAAAGCAGTAATAGCAACTCCCAGATACAGACTTATTTCCGACACCACTATTAGGCTTGTCTAAAGAAAAAGTTACTTGAAACAAAGAAACGAGTTAATCAAGTTAGACCGGTGCAAAATTCTCCCTGTAAAAGATTTGTTTAAATGTAAATAATATAGGTGTATATACCATATCGTTAGCAAACGGAATCCAGTCATTGGTCTCCGGGTTCCCCTTGCACGAGCTGTGACTGTTAGTGTTTGTGTTAAGAGCTAGGCCAAACCGCCAAAGCATTTGCCCTTTGCATCTTTCATTTTTAAGAAACCTGTTCCTGTCTGGAAAATAAACAATAGGACCATTTATTTTAATCATATATAAATAATAGTTTGTTCTTGACTCTTTATTAAATAAATCATAAAGGGACCATGTAGCAAATCCCAAATAAGTGGGTTTGCTAGAAATCAATGAACATTGGGTCCTTAATTAATCTTAAGGGGAGAAAGAGAGAGTTTTTACATTACATGTAAAGAAACAATAGAACAACAAAGTTGGAAGCATCAACATTATCTAAGTTAGAGATGGAACAATTCAAGAAAACTTTGGGCATAGAGTCAGAGAATTCACTACACACTCATGTTTAACTTCCAACATCTTGGATGTAATCTTGAAGAGGGTAACAATGGAGTCTGAGAAAATCCCTTCAGTTTGCCACCTTCTCTGTTTTGACATTAAAACTAGTTGAGAGTCTAGTGGTTTTTGAAGGGTCGTCTGAGTAATTCTTCAATCTCTCACTCTCTGGTAACTTGAAAGAATTCTCTTGCTATACTTATTATGTTGCTGATCATTTCCTCAGGAATTCCATGATTCTTCACCTGGGCCATAACAGTAGGGAAAGTCTTATTGGCTTGCCATATCAAAATCAAACAGGAAGCTGATGCTGACATAGTACTGGACAAGGTTATAGACTATATTAATAGAGAATACAACATCAGTCATGTCACTATTCAAATAGAGCGCCAGTAGTTCACGCAAGAGATTATGGTGTGCACGAGCGTTTTATCTAACTGAGCTGGACGTATGTTTTAAACTTGTCAAATTCTTTCTCTAGTTTAAGATCACATCAGATATATTGCGTATCTGGCTTATATTTGTAATCCTTGGGATATATTACAGAAAACTTTATAGAAGGATCATTTCTTGTGTTTGCTATTTGCTGCCTGCTTGTGTTTGAAATTTGCAATGGAACTTTATCGATCAATATCTTACAGGCGGACAGGCCTAGTATTTCAGACTAGCATTCAATCCTACTATAGCTTAGCGCTACTATTTTTTTGAAAAGGTTAATTTATTCAAGACCACCAGGGCCGCAAACGGGGCAACAACCCCAACAGGACACCAAGACAGGCACCCAACACAGAGGCAAACAACAAAAACACAAATTGCAGGGGAAGCAAAACAGAGACCCCCGACTGAGAATCAACCAACAACAAACAAAGCACAACCGCCAACCAAAAACAACAAAGAAAACCCACACCACACCTACAAACAGCAGCTCAATCCACAGTCCACACCACATTATCCGATCTGGACTCGACAGCCTTTTTCGCCAACGAATCCGCCAACGAGTTGGTGCTTCTAGAATTAAAAATAACAGCCATATTACCCCTGACACTCTGAATATCTCTGATGTCCAAAATAGAACTGAGATGCTCATAACTACCCCAACCTTAGTCATTTATCCACGAAACGACAACCGCTAAGATATTGGAAACATCTTCTGCTTATACATTCAATTACTATCTTAGAAACTTTTATAGAACTCAACAACTGAGAAATTATATGCAGAACATGGCACTCGAATATGAGAAAACCCTGCTTCTTTAGCCAAGCTTTCGAACTCTCTTCTTGTCCTCTCCTTCCCTCCTGTATTCGTGTTCATCATGAGCAACTCGTATTGAAACAAGCTTTTTCCAGCAAGACTAGTTTCAGGGGCATCTGGTACCAGCATATCAACTACTATCACTTTCCCATTGACTGGTATTG
Organism: Acer saccharum; assembly: GCA_030490815.1. Classification (NCBI taxonomy): domain Eukaryota; kingdom Viridiplantae; phylum Streptophyta; class Magnoliopsida; order Sapindales; family Sapindaceae; genus Acer; species Acer saccharum. Next base: position 52,688,470 of record CM059868.1, on the reverse strand, counting down.
CCTCATAGCAGTTTTTTAGTATCTTCAAGCAGCGCTCATCGTCAAATTGGTGGATGATGAACTGTTTCATCCAAATTCTATGTTAGTAAAACATCTGCCCAAATTAGATATAAAACACAATCTACAAAATCTTTTTTGAACAAACATTCCTAGCTATTTGTTAACTGTATCAAAAATCTAACCTTCATGAAAATGGCATCTCCATTTGGAATGTGAGTAAACATATCCCCTGCCACATGCTCAATACCTGCAACAAATCATCAAAGGTCAATAGCAGAGTGTAGTATTTTACTATAACATTCCAAGATTTGTCAAGCTTGATTACTAGCTAGTGCTTGTCAATCATCATAACACAAGAGGTAAAGATTGATACAGTACCTGGATATGAAGGTGACTTTTCTATAACAGCTGCCATCTCGAAGTTGATTCCCTTAATGTTTGGATACTTGGAAACAATCATGTTAAGGATAGAACCATCCCCACCACCAACATCAACCAGAGAATTCAGACCCTCAAAACCTGTATATATCTCCAGCATCTTTCTTGTAAAGATGGGGTTGAATTCTCTTAGGGAGCTCATGAGTAGTTCACCAAATCCAGGATCGTTTCGCTGGATATACTCCATTGGGGTCATCTCATAAGCCCTGTTGAATAGATTCCCACCTTCTAGGACTGCATCTTTCAAATGGTACCACGTATTTAAAATGACTTTGTCCTGAACAATATTTAACATGAGTCTCAAAGACCCTCCTGATCCTTCTTGTTGGTTCTGGACAAAGTACTTTGCCACTGGTGCCAAACCATAGACCACCCTGTGGATTTGATCATCACTAACAGAGTATGTTAGAATAGAGTGGCTAGCGAGAAGGCGGAGAATTCGTTCAAGGACTAAAGGGGCTTCAGGTTTGTTTCCAGGAGCAATTTGAGCTGCAATTTGTGAAGGGGAGAGTTGAGCTCCAGAACCAGCTTTGTCTATGACATCAAACACACCAAGGTCAATGGCTGCTTTCAATACCATAGGCAGTATTGATGCACTTACCAGTTGCATAGCATATTCTCCAGGATCGTCCTGTCCATTATTCCCACAAGTTTGCATTTGTGGACCTAGAAAGTTGATGATGATGATCAGTGTTTGATCCGGGAATTAAATATAAGATAATTGAGGACTAAAACTGGTCTATATAGAATTATAGACATATCAAGATAAGATAACTTGATTAAATTACTAGTTACTCAAACCATCACGGCTTTGACTTGGCCTCCCATAACAAATAAATTAAAAGGCAATGTCCAATTAATTTATTTGGATTTTTTCATTGAATGTGTGCTCGAAACTTGTCAATTGTCAATTGTCAATTTGTCATGCACATAAATTCAAGGTTAAACACAGTGTACACTCCTTTTTCCAACGCCAATGGGACGGTCCCAGTGACGTGGATATGAGACCATCCAATCAAAGCACGTCACACGTGTGTCACATATTCTCTTGTGGTGTGCTCTGATTGGAGGGTCCCATATCCACGTCACTGAGACCGTCCCATACAAGCTTTTCTCCTATCGTTGTGCCGTGTGCGTTGTTGTTTAATTTATTTTCTATATACCTACTAATTTGTAATATGAAATTTAGAGCCACTTCTCGTTTTCAGCTCTGTGTTTCTTTATGAAAATCCATGTCACTGTCCTCGAATAACAAACAAATATTTCCATGTTCATCTGTTTTCAAAATTTGTCAGCTTCTAGTCGTTCTAGAATTATCTAAGAAAGCAACAAAATGTTGAATTGGATTGTCTTCATAAAGTGATTTTAATATTAATTAAAAATTAAAATCATCTTCTAGTTCTAGCCAAACTGGTAGGTGAGAAAGTCATTTAGGGGGTGTATTGGATTGGGATTTTAACAGACAATTTTAAGGTGCAAGGATTTTATGGATTTGCAAGACTATTAGGATTATTAGAATAATTAGGATTATACTTTTGAGATTATTATGATTATATGGACTAGACTTTTAGGATTCTGAAAGAGTCTTTGGATTTTATTTATAGATTATTAGGATTATCCAGACTTTATTTCAAGACTTTTTGGACTTTTATGAGTCGATTGTAGTATTCAATTTTCTCCCCACATTAGCAAATACCCACATCTAATATGAATATGTGGTTGTGGTTGGACGTTCTTAACTTATAATTTCAGGACGTCTTTACTATATATTTTTTTAAAAGGCTGAAAAGGCACATAATATTCTTAAAAATTCTATGGCAGGTGCAATTATCTGCCACTCTATGCTTGGCAACATATTTTCTTGTATCAGTGGTTCCCTGACTTCCCTCCCAATACTGGTTTTTCGGCTCTTTTGCTTGCAACAGATTTGCAATACCCAAGACTCTGCAGGTCTCCCTATAACAACCGAAGACAAACAACTTTAGTTAAAAAGAATCCTTGCCTCTGTTGTGACTTCTAAGCCAATAAATTGGAATCAATCTGCTGGATATTTGGGAAATTGTTTTTCAGTGTAGTAGAGTAGTTTGAAGATTTTGCACAGGGATTTTTCTCTAGGTAAATAGTGATCATGAGAGTCTCCCTTGAACCAGCAACAGCCTCAGCAATACTTTCAAGTGATTCTATTTGATTGTCATTAAGCCATAAATCTTCTAAGCGAGGGAGGTTCTGGATGTCATCCACTGACGTTAACTTATTGGATGATACATCCAACACTTTAGGTTAACCAAGGTTGATAAGCCTTCCATATAAATATATATATATATATATATATATATATATATATATATATACACATATATTAGTAAAACAGCTATATCTTTATCCATGCTAATCATTCCAATTTATGTATAAATAAACTATTATTTACACCTATCAAAGGAACATGAACAATAATAAAGATGTCACAATTAGGAATCATTATTCAACATCTGTTCTATGAAATTTAAGTTAAAAAAAAAAAAAAAATGAAGTAAAGTAACTTAAATTGCTGCTAGTCCCTACGCTATTGGCCAACTCAACCATCCAACTATTGATCAATCAAATTAAATATTCAAATGACCAAATTAAACGAAACCAAAATCCATGAACTACACACTACTCCACCCTCCGACTTCCAATCTCCGGTCACCAATCACCCACTCGTGGACCGCAACTCGTCCAAGCCGAAGATTTGATGGGGTATGGAAGTTGAGGAAGCTGAAAATTTGTGATGAAGATTTGATGGGGGTGTGAAGTTTGAGGAAGCTGAAGATGATTTTGAGCGAGAGAAAAAAATCTGGAAAGTATTAAGGGAGAGGGCAAGACAATTTTGGGTTCAAGCTATTAATACATATCACTAAAAAGTCTAGAAAATCCATTTTGTCATGAAATCCTAAAAATCTTGATCTCAATCCAATACCAGCAGACAATTTGCTGCCTCTTGAAAGTCTAGATCCAATACCATAAGACAATATGAACTTTTTTAAAAAATCTTAAAAGTCTAGATCCAATACCACAAGACAATATGAACTTTTTTTGAAAATCTTAAAAGTCTTGATCGAATACCACCAGACTTATCTAACTTGTTAAAAAGTTTCAATCCAATACCACAAGACTTTTACTTCCCCAAATTGTCTAATAAAATCTTGAACCAATACACCCCCCTTAATTTGCATATATATTTTCATGGGATGTAATCATTTTCCCCCTTAGTTTGCCATATTAAACACTTTGTCCCCTCTAGTTTCAATAATGGTCATTTCCCCCCCTTAGTTTGCTATATTAGATATTTTACCCTTTCTAGTTTCAGTAATGGCCATTTCCCCCCTAAAAAACTAAAATATTAGACATTTTGCTCCCTAACCGTTAGGAAGTCCGTTAGTCAACAACTTTGATAGTAAAAAAATCAATTAAATAACCTTATTACCCTTGAACACATTAGTTATGCCCCCTAATGACATCACTAATTGCTTTTAAAGAAAAAAAATCAGAAACAAAAAAATTAAAACTAATCAAAGTATTTTTTAAAAACCTAATTGAAAATAAAAAATTATAAAATTTAATTAAACTTTAATAAAAAAAAATTCAATATTTCAAAACTTTAGTCATTATGGGGTATAACTAATGTGTTCAAGGGTAATAAGGTCATTTAATTGATTTTTTGACGATCAAAGTTGTTAACTAACGGACTACCTAGCGGCTAGAGGGCAAAATGTCTAATATTTTAGTTTTTAGGGGGAAAATGGCCATTACTGAAACTAGAGAGAAAAAAATGTCTAATATTTTGGTTTTTAAGGAGGAAAATGGCTATTACTGAAACTTGAGGGGGTAAAGTGTCTAATATGGTAAACTATAGGGAGGAAATGATTATTTCCCATATTTTCATAGTCATAAAGTTTACATGTGCATGACTTTTTTGCCAATAAATAGATTGGCCACTGTCCCCATTACATCAACTAGAGGGGAAAAAAAAAAAAACTAGGGTACCATAAATACTCCGGCACGTGACATGTTTTTCCACGTGGCTTGCATCCTGATGCACTGAAGCAGGGCCAGCCCAAGAGGCAACCGCCTAGGGCCTCCAAATTTCGTTTACTGTATATTTCTATCTGGACGCATTACAAAAAAAAAAAAAAAAAAAAAAAAAAAAGAAAAGGGGGGGGCTATTGAGACAAATTATTTTCGTCCCAATAGTTAAATAATCGTCCCTATAGACTTATTGGGATGAAAAAAATTTATCCCTAAAGATTACTTGTAGGGACGATTTTTGTTCTTCCCCTTTGACCATCTATATTTCGTCCCTATAAATAAATTTTCGTCCCTATAAATATATCTATTGGGACAAAATTTGAAAAAAAACTTGGTTCCTTTAGAACCCACCCAGGACCCACCACCTCCCTCTCGTCTCAATTAATACTTCATCGTCCACCTGCCACATTAATTGAAACAAGGCTTAACCACTTTGCTACTGCTTCATATCTGTCAACTAAAGCACTATTTGTATATAACCTCTATATCTTATTAATTTATTTTTTTTGGTTTAATATTAAAAACATCTTCTCACTTTTGAACTATTATTGAATGTCTATATATAAATGCCTTTTTTAGAAACATTTATTGTGGACTAAAAAACAATGCTTTTATTTGGTAAAAGTCAGAGGGTACAATTAACCCTTTTTTTTTAGATTGATTCCACTAATTTACAAATTGATATTAAAAAAACATTTATTACAGTATTTAATTAAACTATTTTGTTAAAAATCATATATTGTCATATCAAAGGGTCTATTGTTAATTGTACTCAGAATTAAACATGACCTCAGTTCCAGTTCCGGTTCCTCGATTCTGGTCCGGTTCTGAAAGTTCATTTCCTTTTTTTAAAATAATAGAAAACCTCTCAAGACTAATAGTTATTGATCCATATGAAGAATTTATTAGGAAAAAAAATAAAATTAATCTCGATAGAGAACCACTTTGGACGAACAAAATGATCCATATTGCATCATTTTCTAATTTATATGGTAATTTAATTATTAATCTATCTTTAAGGAAAAACTTCAACAAAAAAAAAAAAAAAAAATCAAGAATTTTCAACAAAATTAATTAATTATTATAATTTTAAATAAAAAGAAAACCTATTGGGATGAAAATAATTTGTCCCAATAGACAGTCTATTGGGACGAATTATGTATTTCCTCCCAATAGATGTTATATTGGGACATAAAAAATTCGTCCCTAAAGATCTATCTTTAAGGAAACACTTCACAAAAAAAAAAAAATCAAGAATTTTCAATAAAATTAATTAATTATTATAATTTTAAATAAAAAGAAAACCTATTGAGACGAAATAAATTTCGTCCCAACAGACATCCTATTGGGACGAAAAATATTCGTCCCTAAAGGTCTTACCACATTGGACAAAATTTGTCCCAAAAGACAATCTATTGGGACGAATAATTTATTTCGTCCCAATAGAATGTCTATTGGGACAAATTTGGTCAAATGTAGTAAAACCTTTAGGGACGAATTTTGGGACGAATTTTTTTCGTCCCTATAGACCAATTGAGACGAAAAAAATTCGTCGCCTCAGGTGGGTCGCAATAGGGTATTTGGGACGAAAATTGAAATTCGTCCCTAAAAACTACCTATAGGGATGATTTTTGTTCGTCCCCTTTGACAATCTATAGGGATGAAATATTTCGTCCCTATAAATATATCTATTGGGATGAAATTTGAAAAAAAAAAATTGAAAAAAAACTTGGTTCCTTTAGAACCCACCCATGACCCACCACACATCTCATCATCACCACCCAGATTTTCTTCTTTCTCTTCTCTCGTTTTCTTTCTCTCCTCTCTCGTAGTGGTGGCAAAATGGACCAAGGCCGGCAGGCCAAGCCTGGCCGGCCCGGTCCCGTGACAGGCCTGGCCTGGTTAAGAAACAGGCCAGGCCCAGGCTGGGCCACAAGAGTGAGGCCCGCAGGCCTACTGGCCGGCCTGTAAGGCCGGTTAACATTTTTTTTTTTTAAATAAAACCTAATTAAACAATATATGCACAAATGTGCAATGATAAACTTGTAGTGAATTGGTGAAGGTTCTTAACTTTTTCCTTTACAACCCTGGCCCATTGTTCGATTCCCATCCATACCAATTTTACAATAAAAAATTTAAAAAACTTATTAAATAATATATATAGCATAATATCCATGAGTTTTGAGTTTGTAGCGAAGTGGTTAAGTTACTCAACAATCAATATCTTTTCCATTTCCTTGGTTCAAAACCCACAAAAGACGGTTTTACGAAAAACCTTTTTTTAAAAAAAAACCTTAAACAGCCCGGCCTGGCCTGTTTTTGCTTCAGGCTTCTTTGGGTCTGGCTTGTTAAGGGTCTGGCACGGCCAGGTTGAGCCGTTAACAGGTTGGGCTGTCCAATTTGCCACCACTACTCTCTCACGAATCACCCTGATCTCCTCTGATCTGTGTCAGATCTCTCTTCTATTCTTCTCTAAAAAAAAAAATGCTGCTTCCACTTGACTTTTAAGTTTAATCGAATCTAGATGAAACAATTCAAGCTTTCATATATCTTTTTTTTTTTTTTTTTTTTTTTTTTTTTTGAAAATTGACTTTTTAATATATATATATATATATATATATATATATTACTTTTAGTAAAAAAAAAAATATATTCATAAGTTTTTTTTTTTTTTTTTTAAACTATTAACCAAAGATTGATTGAGTAAATATGGAAATATGATTTTTTTTTTTTTTTTTTTAAATGGAGAGAGATTAATTAAGAGAGAGTGTTTAATATGGTAATAACAGATTTATGAGAGAGAGTTTAATATGTAATGATTTATGATTTTTTTTTAAATAATTTAATTAGTTTGGAATGTCTTTAATTTTTTTTTTTTTGTCTATTTTAGTAATTTTAATTTAGGTTAAAATTGTCATTAATAAAAAAAATTAAATTGGAGTGTGAATAGATAATTTGTGGATTGTAAGGAGAAGCTCTCTAATAGAAAACATGTTGCAGGAATATTTTGGTAATTACTGTTATGGACCGAAAGAAATTTTACAATATGTTTTTAACCGCTTCTTCATATAAATATGATAATTGCTTTTATTTGTTTGTAATGACAGTTGAAAATATCAATACGAAATTTTTTGTTACACATTTCATAGCAAAAGTAGACAATCCACGATAGGATTGATTTTTACTTATTTAGAAAGGTTTGTCAATTTTGCTTCCTATTTTCGAATGAAATTGTTCCAAGCATTGCAAATCAAATGCAAAAAAGAAAATGTCGATAACAAAAATACATCAAGGAATTCGAATCCATCATCTAATTTGAGGAGGTTGAATCCAAGTTAATCCCAACCCCTCATAGTCTATCCAATTATAAATTTCGTAAATTTGCTGGCACAATGGATAATAATCGTCAGGTATCATGTAAATTAGAGAAGAATTCTCAACTTGTGGAATAGATGGATGATGCTCGTCAGGTGTCTTGTAAATTGGAGAAGAGCACTCAAGTTGAGGAATATAAGTACTATGTTCTACTTGTATAGCGTTTGCAAATAATCCCCTTTTCTCTCCAAGATGCAATGTTTCATCATAATCGAGTTGAGGAGGATAACCATGTGCTACATGTACAGTGTTTGCAAATGATACCATTCCCTCTCGATCTTCTTCTTTTGCGGATCTAGCAAGTTGGAGTGATGTTAATGTGGCAGTACTCACGAATAACATTCTATTTCCCAAATTTTCAAGTTCACACCAAACCTTCTCTGCCTCATTGAACTGCCAAACGTGCCATGATAGATCGTAACAGTCTTGATATAACTTCAACAGATTTTCATTATCTTCAGATTCAATCAAACAATCCATTCTGCAGTGTAAACAACATGGATATGGATATGTTTTCCATTCCTGAAGTCCAAGTTTAAAGGCACCCATCACAAAGCTCACACAACCTAGTTCACAAAAAGTAAAATACAAGACTCCGTCTACTAGAGCAATTCGTGAAATCCTACGTGTATGATATTTATAACCATTCGTTCCCAACAAAACATTGTTCCATATTTTGCCTCCAGGACTACATGTGCTCACGCAAAACTCTTCGAAAAATGAAGTTCCGTAAACATCTTTTTTGGGAGGCCCAGTGGATAGCACACATATTACACAATCCGACGAAGTTGGAGCAGTAGAGAATGTTGCTATCACATTTGTGAAAATTTTCCCGGCAGATATCTTCATGTCCAGTGCTGGTAGTTCTATAATCTTATTAGTAAAAGGACTGTAGAACCTGAAGAAGTAAGTAGACCTTATATTTGTTGAGAGAAGCAGCCAACCGAATTTTGAAGCATGTATATGAGCACCATAAAGAATTTGGTTCTCAATAGTGTATTTTTGCTTATGAATAGGGTCATAAAGATAACATTGGTTACTTATGCTAACAAATAAGTTTGATGAAATATCTTTCTTTGATACCGCCAATATCCAGGGAATATTATCTGAATATCTCACTGATCCGTAAACCTTTGATCGCCAATCTTTACAAACTGCCCGGAAATATATTTGATCAACGTAGCAAAGACATTCTATAATGGAGATTAAAACATTACCTGGGAGATTGCACCATAAGCTTTCGATCTTTGGCTTCTCGTTGTTGGTCATTGGAGTCCCTCCGATTTTGATATCAATTGGAGAAGAATCTGTGGTTGCAGTCATCACTCCTCCAAGTTTGGTTTCAACATCAGAAGATTGGACCTCGATGACTTCAAGTTTGATATTATCAATAGATGATGATTTTTCCATTGTTGAATCTCAGTTTCTAGTGAATTGTACTAGTATAAACAATATACAAAACCAGGCAGGCGTGGGATATTTATAGAATCGTAATTAGTAGAACACAAGTATGTACTCTTAATAAGATTAGGGTTAAAACAAGTTAAAAGGTAACCTAATTTTATTAGGAAATAACTAATATTTTATTAGGAAATAAGGTAATACTACTCCTTTTTCAAAAATAAAAATAAAAGTAAAGATGCATAATATTACAAGCTATTAAAAAAGGGAAAACAACCTAAAACTATTAGGATTCAATATCCCCTAAAATCCTAAACAAAATAAAATAACCGAATCTCTAGGATTTAGTATCTTCTAAAACTCCTAAAAAAGAGGTCTAAAACAACTAAACTAAATTGGGAAAGAATCCCAAAATAAAGGAACAAAAACAAATTGTAAATAAAATAGGAAACAACCGTCTTGTTATGCACGAAACTAAATGGCCAAATTTGAGCCTACTACAGCTCGTTACAGAAGTCATAACAAATATAGGGCTTATCAAGGGCTTTATGAAAATATATTATAATAGCAAATACAACCCCATTTGCTCTCTGTAGAGGCCCACGAAGTTCAACCCCGTTTTGGGTGCTCCACGCGGCGGCTATGAATGAACTTGACTACCGATCCACATCAATAATAGTTTGGAAAAAACTGTAGAAATTTTTGTACAGAACATTCCATTGCAGGGAACTTGATGTGAAATCTTATTAGAGATTTTTGCTGTGGTTTTTTTTTTTTTTTTTCCACTATTTTAATTACGTTCAATGTTAAGAGCTCCGTTTTCTTGTTCATATTGTTTATGAAATACCATTTGAATACCGAACCTATTCTTAGGCTACAACAGATACTGCAAACACAACTATTGCTAACCATCTTCAAGAGAAAGCATTCGTAGTACAATATATCCCCAGATACAACAACAAATACAACAACCTTTCAGATTTATTTCAGACACCACAAAGTCACAACACGATCCAAGGGAACAACACGATATATGCTCGTTATTTGAAGTTGAAGGCAATAGCCATTTCAATTGTCACTCCTATTAGGCTTGTCTGAAGAAGAATTTACCTGAAACAAGTTAATCAAGTTAGACCGGTGCAAAATTCTACCCGTAAAAGATTAGTTTAAATGTCAATGACATAGTACATTGTGTATAATAATTCTCTAGTCAGGACCGGACCAGACCTGAAGTTTTTAATTTGAAACCGCATTAAAAGCTTCAGGTCTGGTCCTGATGACTAGAGAAGGAACCATATAGTTGTATATACCATATCATTAGCAGACGGAATCCAGTCATTAGTCGCCGGGTTCCCCTTGCACGAGCCGTGACAGCTAGTGTTAGTGTTAAGAGCTAGACCAAAGCATTTGCAATTTGCATCTTCCATTTTGATGAATCCTGTTCCTGTCTGGAATTTTTTTTTTTTTCATATGTGAGATCTTGAACATGTACCATATTATATGATTTACAATTTGTAAATAATTTTGAAATTTAAAACATATTTTGGAGTTTTGATCGAGATTTAAATCTCAAAATAATTACAACAATAATAATAATTTCATACCGTGTGGTGTTGCTTGTCAACACAATTGAGATCCTTGTAATACTCTGTCTCCACAAATTCTTCTGTCACTTTGCTTCCATTGTAAACTAGTTTCTGCTTTCAGATTTTAACGAAAACAAAACAAAAAAAATGCATGAAATTAGACTAATTTTCAATTTTCAATATGTTTTTTTCACATTTAATTTGCAGTGCTTTTATATAAAATACTTCAAATATGTCACAAACTCTGAAAAGGGTTTTTAATTTTATCTAGCAAAACTGCTTTAACTATCTAAAATTAAAAAGTACTTTTGATGTTAAAAGCACATCCAAAAACACAATCAAATATTCTGTATTCTCTACAAACAAATGTAAAGCGTTTGTAGTCCAACGGTTAGGATAATTGCCTTCCAAGCAATAGACCCGGGTTCGACTCCCGGCAGACGCATCCAGTAGATCATAATTTTTTTTTATTTATAAATATATACTTATGACATGTGAGTTGTTTTACATACCTGAGTATCATTTTCGAGGCGCTGAAACCGAGCAATCTCTGTATTGAAATCGTTGTTATCATCGTCGTCGCGGGCAAGAGCATCCACGTACTTGGAAGAATACTCGCTTCTCTGAGGCTTCGTATGGCGCTTCGGGGCCAATTTGTCGAAGTAATCCCTCGTCTCTCCTTCAATTTTCACTTCTTCCTCTTTCGATAAATGTACATCACTTCTGTTTGGCCTCCCTGCACCCTCCATAGCTTTGTTTTCCTTTTTGTGTTTGTTGAATCTCAATGTCTCTCCTCTTCTTATTATTTGTGTTCTTTCAAAAGCAATAATTTCCTTATCTTTTTTTATTTATATCAATTATAGAGACTGGATTTTATCAAAGTTGGAAGATATTTTTGTGCTTTATAATGTACGGATAGATAGCTGTTGGTCTGAAAAAAAATATCTGATGAAAAATATCTTGCAAAACTTATCTACTTTGTTAGATGGATGAAACTGGTAGGTGAGAAAGTCATTTAATTTCCATATATATTTTCTTTGCCATAAAGATACTTTTGCTTGCCTGATTGTGATTGAAAAAGACATGAATTAAATCTTGACCATTAAAATCTTTAATCGCTACATGTCATTAGATCCTTTGAAGCTTAGGAAAAACTTAGCTTAAAAGAGAATCCAAATCCATAATTTACATGTGCATGACTGTTTTTTTCCAGATAAATAGATTGGCCAGTGTCCCCATTACATCAACTAGAGGGAAAAAAATTCTTGGATGCCTAAGATGTACTATAAATACTCTGGTACGTAACATGTTTTACCACGTGGCTTGCATCCCGATGCATTGAAGCGCCTTACTGGCTTGCCACCTACTTTTCCGATTGTTTTAGGTCGAGAGGTCCCAACTGATCCGTTTGGTGTTAGATATCTCTTTCGGTAGCCTTTACGTGGTTTTATTATAAATCTCAAGGATATTACCTGGACTTGATATTCACATGGATTCTCTTGTCTTCTTCTTCTTGCATGTGATGAAGACCCCACTCTAAGCCATTCCTGATATATGCAGGTTTCTTTTCATTTTTTTAATAAGCATGCAATTGTTACTGCCGACAAGGAATACTAAAAATCAGTTTATTTTTGGGTAAATTGCAATAAATACCCTCACATTTGCCTATACTACTGCTAGATCAAACTTTTTTCTTTAATTACAGAAAGGTACCTTTGACTGCTTTGACTACCATTAGACTTAATGGTGTACTTCATAGTGCAATTCATACCAGACCACCAATGTTATGTATAACCGTTAAGTATACTGTTAAATCTAATGGTGGTCAAAGCAGTCAAAGGTACTTTTCTGTAATTAAAGGAAAAAGTTCGATCTAACAGTAGTATAGACAAACATGAGGGTAGTTTATTATAATTTACCCTTTATTTTTAATGAAAAGAGTTAAAAATTAAATGCTACGTCAAGAGTTCACTAAAAGATAAAATAACTTATCTTCTTCGGTATGGTTGGATCATTACATCCAAACAATTGAAATTTGATATTCAATGGAAATATTTGAGAAAGGCTCATGAATCATTTTTTTTTTTTTCTTTTTTCTTTTTTGCCATCCTTTTGCAGGCAAAAGCCTTTCAATTCTTGATCCAATCATTCATTGTGATTTTAGGTATTTAGAAAGCATTTCAATCTAAGAAATTAATTATAAAGTTACTTTCTCTCATGGACATCTATATGGTCAAAGACTATAGTTTATTGTTTTTGAACTTGAATTCGCTAAGTGAGTTCAGGAGATTTCCGGGTTATAGAAAAAAAAAAAAAAAAAAAAAAAGCAACGATGTAGATTTGCCTGCTAGTTTGTATGGTTGATATTGTGCCCAAAAGAACCCAACTTTTTACGTGTCTTGTCTTTTCTCTTCGTAGACTATAATCATTTAGCCATTGCCTTGCCACTAGCCCAACACAATATTTTGGCCATTAGATAAATTCATTAAACTCTTCACCCAATTATTATAGGAACAAGTCTATCACCATTCACCAAGTTATTAGGATATACGGTGAACCGTTGAAGTAGGTACGTGTCATCATATCATACAATTAATAATAGCACCACCACGTAAGAAAATTACAAAATGGATGGTATCAAGTTAGTGAAAAGGGAAATTAATTAGAATTTGAATATATGTTTCAAAAATATATCGAACATGGAAACATAACTCAAACCCATAAACTCATTAATATTGGGTATAAGGGTGTGTTTGGTATGGCTTTTCAAATACAGCTTTTAGAGTTTACAGTAGAGATTCTAATGAGTAAAGTTTTTAACAAAAAGTTGTATGTTGTTTGGTATTCAATTAAAAAAGTACTTTTAAGTTAGTAGATTGTTTGACAGTATATCTTCAAAAGAGCTTTGGTTGTGATAAATTACTAATAAGAGCATAAACAAATATTTATAATATTTAAATTTGTAACTACATGAGTTTTTTTTTTTTTTAAATCACATGTACATGAGTTTTTAAAAAATCACATATACAGGAGTTAAAAATTATATCTTTGTCTCAAATGTATTTAAAATTAAAAGTCCATTACTACTTACTAGAGAAAACATGATAAGATCGATGTGATAAATTGAGATTCATGTTGATAATTATATACCGAGTATAAGAAATTCTAATTTGAGATAAGAAAGAGAATTTGGGATCTAAGGGTGTTATTCATAAATATGATAAACGCACCTATATTTTAGTAAATAAAAAATTAAGATTAAAAAATTTTGTGTTTACTTAAAAGTTTAAATTGGGTTTCTCCAAGTAAACACAAAATAGTTTTTTTAAGATTAAAAAGCTCTTTTTGAAATTTACCGAACAACCAAAAAAACACCTTAAAACAGCCTTCAACATTAAAAAAGCACTTTTAACCCTTATAAAAGCCATACCAAACACACACTAAAATGCTTAACATGAGAGGTGAAGCTATGAATAAGTTTGCATAGGCTATGGCCAAGCTATGAATAGGCTTTGGAAAACTTCTTTTTAGTCTTTATTATTAATTAAAAACTCATTTCCCTTCTAAAAAAGAAAATTCTAAGGTTTAGCCCCTCCAATCTTGGCTGAACTTGAAGTTCTAGCTTCGCCACTGGTTACCGCTGAGTTACGTCTATATATTTTTGTATACATATTAGATGATTGTTTGATTGAATGATGTGAAAAGGAGATTTGCAAGTTAGTTTTATGATTTGATAATCAAACTAATTGACATCGATAGCTAATCCAGAAATATCCGAGCTTAGTTTAACCGGTAAAATCTTCTATAATTTATATAAACAATGTTGTTATCAAATCGATCTCACTCGCATCTGGGCAAGCAGCCTATCTTTCTTTATAGATACCATATTTTTCTTCTGCTATTGAAGAGATAAGAACCTACTAGAGTACTACTATATCTAGCAAGAGCATCCACAAGGTGGCACTACAGTTCATATACATAATACATAACATGTTTCACATCAATTTTTTGCTCTCTCATCCATAAAGCAATATTCCCATCATGAATCGGCTTTTTTGAAAATTAGTAAGTGTTTGATATTGCCCACTTGAAAACTCAATTAGGGTTTAAAATTTGGAGAAAAAAATCTGGATACAATCTCATAAAAATTTAGTGAATAACAAAATTATATAAATTTTGTTGTTTAAGATTTCAAATTTGTTCTTAAAAAAAAAAAAAAAAAAAATGTTAGACGTACATATCCAACTTAAACTATATCAAAGACAGTACTGTTCTGATAATTTTCATATAACTAAAATCTAAAATCACATCATTTTGGTTTCGGTGGAAATATCGAAAATATTCTCAAATATGAGGGATATTCATATCTGTCTCCCAAAATATGAAAAATATGGATGATATTTCAGTTAAAGTATCGATATTATTTACTTTATATTTAGAATCACGGATGGAACAATCCCCGGAACTTTCGGTCAATGTTGATGCACAGTAATGGAAACAAACAGATAATGTCTGGCAATAGTAGTTTAGACACCTCCATTCCCAGCTAAGTCCCTAACCAGTACTCACCATTTCATTTTTATCTTTTTATTCAAGCCATGCCCTCTCTGTCGGAAAAGCTTGCCACTCCAAACACCTCTGCCAAAATATTGAAAATCCCTTTAGCTAACAAAATATCAGTACTTCCCCCACTGGGCTATGTCGACTATAACCCCTTTGTGTCCCTCTAGAATTTTCTCCGAAGGATGTATTGTCACATTCCACGTTGCTAGTGAGTGAAGGTTCGGGACTTGTATTTAATCTTTGGTTTATTTTAATAAAGTAGATGCCTTTTGGGTCATGGATCAAAGATGTTTGTGTGAAGTCCATAATGGTGTCACTAGCACTCGAACTGAGACGTCAGACTGAATGAGCGCTCTTTATTACCAAACCACATTGAGCGGTGTTCTCGTCCATACTTTTGTGAAACCCATAACAAATGATAATATGAAATTGAAATTGTGAGTACCGGCTTAGAATTCAAGGTTCAACTTATGCTCAGAATTCATTGTTTATATATATATATATATATATATACGGAAATTCTATTATCAGTTCGAACTGACAAAAGTTATATCAGTTCCTTGCATTTGGATCACTGGATTTAAATACTTTGATTTGGCTGTATGCACTTGTCAGTCAAAGTATTTAAATCCAATGGTCCACATACAAGGAACTGATATAACTTTTGTCAGTTCGAACTGATAATAGAAAAACTGTATGTATATATATATATATATATATATATATATATAATATTAGAAGGTTCAAATGAATGTTAAAATGCATGAATTTGGATATATGAGAATTCTTATATGTATGATACATTAAACGTACATAATTTTTAATTCAATATCAACTTAGAAATTTTATAAATAAGATTTTCTGTATGAATCTAGACACACATATATTATATTATATTATATTATATTATATTATATATATGTATATATATATGTGTATGTGTTCACTCAACCACTAAAAGGATATACTTGCAGAAGAATAGCAACAAAATTACAGCAAAGCACTTCAAACTAAAAAAAACTCATGGTAGAATTATGTATAAATGTATAATCATGTTTTTGTCATGCACAAATTGGTGATCAGCAATTTTTTTAAAGAAGATCATCTCTTATCTTGGCAAGAATATGTATAATTAATCATGTTTTTGTCACATAAAAAAAATTAATAATAATAATAATAATAATGAACAATCCGTTATAGTCAATTACGATATTATCTACTTTGGGTCGAGTCAAATAGATTTTGTTAAAGTGTTTAAATAGTATTGTTGGTATTTTTCTATGAGCTTAAATGCTTAATTAAGCTTTTGGATTTATTAGTTACTAACATCGTATCATAGCTTGATTTGTCCTTATTGAATCCTCTCACATGCAATTATAGAATATTTTCTTTATATTTGAAACATTTTTCATTTCGACCCCTCTAAAAAAAATTATTTTTGTATGCCTGACTTCACCACTGTGTATCGTGTTTAAACAAAAACATGAGAAACAATACATGTGACTAAAAACAATAATTAATAATTCTAATTTTTTATAATTATCTCTAAAAATATCATTGTACATCACTATCCCAAAAAAAAAAAAAGGTGTAAAATAGGATTTAGACTAATAACTACAATTATGAAGCAGATGTTGATCAAAGAGTGAACAGTAATTTTTTGTCATTTCAATGAGCACTTGATCTCACTACAGTACTTCTTTTCAAATCTTTATATATCCATGCAATTGAGTCTTCTGTTCATCATACCAAACTCCAAAATTTTCTCTCTTTCTCTCACTTTTTTCCTCTGAAACAAACACTATGTTTCCTAGCATGTTCCTCTGCTCCATGGGCCATAATAATTCAAGGTAATCATCCTAACTTCAAATATTTTAGTATTATTGAAAGAAAAAAAAAAAAATCAATTATGCTTTAAAGGTTATATAACTTATAACACTGCATGGCTTCTTCTTTTGGGCTCTCTTTACATGCAAACTAGATCTCTCTCATTTCTGAAATTTATTTGTTTTCTCTGAATTTTTTTTTTCTTCTTGCTTGCTTTCATGCTTGTTCAATACAATTTCATTTCAAATACTCACCAAACTCAAAATAATGGTGACGGGATGAGATTGATCTAGTTGTATACCCCTTAATCCTGCACTATAAAGTTATGGATTCAAGTCGTATTCCTTTTCCTAAGCCCTGAATTTAACGTTACAATTCAATATCAAACATGTGCAAGGAGGGATGTAAGCATATATATATATATATATATATATATATATATCAAAATGTCACTATAGAACACATCTGCTCGTATACTTCCTATTCACATTTACGATAGTGGTTCAAATTAAATACCGCTCCCTCCTTATATGGGAGTTACTTTTCGGGCTTTCAACTGGTTTTTCAAAATACGGAAAACCGGGCATATATATAAAAGCAACTCTCTGGCCTCTCAAAAATTGCATGAATGAGATTCAAAGTGACCACCTTGGCACCTTGTACTAAAAGTAGAATATAACTTGACAATTCTGATGCATTTCGTGCTTTTATATTTGGTCAATTTTTGCTAGACAACTTCTCGTGTATTTAGGGCCCTCTTTATCTCATCCAACTACCCCCATCAACTTTTTCTATTCTCAACCCAAGTTTTATAAATTCCAACTGTGAAAGCATATATATCTAACTTTGAGTTCTTAGCCATCGGATCGAGGGTAAAACCGTAAAACCAGTTTATCAAATTTGGAGCGTTTGAGAGGTCAATTTTAAAAATATTAAAAATTATAATAGAAAAATATAAATAACAAAACAAATAGAGTAAAATTTAAATAAAATTTTGTGGGCTTACCGGCTTTGGGGGGTGCAATATACGGTGGTTTCACGCTGCATTGAATATATCTTACGGGTGATATTCGTTGTTTTTGCTAAAATAAGTTAAAATTTCATATGTGACATGCATCTTAGAGCTAAGATTTGAAATTTGAATTTTTGTTGTTAAGATTCAATGTCCCAATTAAAGATTGGTAGTTTTTTAACCCAACATCAAATCTCAACAGTAAAATGTATTTAGATATATAGATTATTAGTCCCAGAGGTGTAGTTCAACCGGCAAATGAATAATAGTCTTAAAGAGATGGATACGGTCAAAATATATATATTTAATTAATTAAAGATATTAATAAATAAATAATCTTTCTCTTTGTCTTGGGAGATGTCTTACATCTATTGCTAATTTGCTTATCCCGATTATAAATAATAATAATTATAAAAAAAAAAGTCGCAATCATGACCATACACGTGTCCTCTCTTGGGTCGTCACTGCCACACGTGTGTTAAAAAAAATAAAAAAAAACCCCACAAGAGCTCTCCTTCAGTCTCTGCTTCTTCTGCTTCTAACTTCACTGAACCCATATCGTGTCATACATTTCCCGGTTTACCGTTGACCGTACTCACTCAAAAACTCTATTAAAAAAAAAAACCAATATTTCCTGGTTTTCAGGAAGAAGAAACCCGACCCGATAAACCTGGACATCGAAGCCAAAGACTTGCAGTTCTGGTACTCTGTTCAGTTCAACAGAGATCTGTCCCAGAAACAGAAGCCGCCAAAATTCAGTTTAAGATCTGAAAACAACAACCACTCCAACAGGTCAGTTCAAATCCACCACTCATGCATTGATTTTTTATTTTTTTTTCACGCTTTGTTGATTTTTATTTTTGTTTACAGAGACGGTGTGTTTAAGGTGAAGAAGAAAGGAGAAATGGCGGCGAAAGTTTCAAACTTCTCCGATCTGATACAGAGAGTGGCGGCGTCTTGCTTGCTACACCCACTTGGGAGTGTCCGACATGGGACCGAGACTGTCTCCGGAGAAGACGGAGACCGAGACTACGTGTACAACTCTGAAGAGGAAGAGGAGGAGGAGGAGAAGGAGGAGATGGAGGTGGAGGAGGAGGTAGAAGAGAGGAAGAGAGGAGGGGTGGTGGTGAGTGTGGAGAGAGTGATGGAGCTGGAGACGATAACGAACGAGGTGTTCGACGCCTTCTCCGCCATGAAGAGAGCGTACGTGGGGCTACAGGAGGCGCATTCTCCGTGGGACCCTGAGAGGATCAGGGTGGCTGATGTGGCGGTGGTGGCGGAGCTGAAGAGGATTGGAGTGCTGAGGGAGAGGTATAGGAGGAAGAGGGTCGGCGGCGGCGGTGGTGGTGGTGGTGATGGTCGCCGCGGCGGAGGTGGAGGAGGGATGGTGAGGGAGGTAGTGGCGCCGTACGAGGCGGTGGTGGAGGAGTTGAAGAGGGAAGTGAAGGCTAGAGAAATGGAGGTTGTGAATTTGAAGGAGAAGTTGAAGAGTGTCACTGGTGTTAGTAGCAATGGCAAGAAAGGGAGGTCTCTGTCCAGGAGGAAAGTCAGCTGCAGCACTCAGTTCACGCACGGTATGTGAGATGACTATTTTACCCCTACGAATTACGAATTGATCGTATAGAACAATCTAACAAACAGGTATTGTTGATCACTAATAACAGTTGCAGTAGCTCCAGCACCGGAACTGTTCGAAGCAACGATGAGCCAGGTGAGAGAATCATCGAAATCGTTCACATCGCTTCTCCTCTCCCTGATGCGAGCTGCTCGTTGGGACATATCAGCTGCTGTCCGTTCGATTGAAGCTGCCACGGCCAGTGGCAATGAGAACTTCACCAGTACCACAACTTCTATTGTCTCATCCCACCACGCCAAGTACGCGCTTGAGTCCTACATTTCACGTAAAATCTTCCAAGGGTTTGATCACGAGACCTTCTACATGGACGGCAGCCTCTCCTTGCTCATCAACCCAGACCAGTTTCGCCGTGATTGTTTCACCCAATTCCGAGACATGAAGGCCATGGACCCTGTTGAGCTTCTAGGAATTTTGCCCACCTGTACTTTTGGTAAATTCTGCTCTAAGAAGTATCTAGCTATCGTCCATCCCAAAATGGAGGAATCCTTGTTCGGAGAATTGGAGCAGCGCCGCCAAGTATTGGCCGGAAACCATCCCAGGAGTCAGTTTTATGGTGAGTTCTTGGGGCTGGCCAAGGCCATTTGGTTGCTTCACTTGCTGGCATTCTCGCTCGACCCAGCACCTTGTCAGTTCGAGGCTAGCAGGGGAGCTGAGTTTCACCCACAGTACATGGAAAGTGTTGTCAAGTTTTCCGGAGGCAGGCCACCTGCCGGTCAGATTGTAGGGTTTCCAGTGAGTCCAGGGTTCAAGCTCGGAAATGGATTGGACATCAAGGCTAGGGTTTACCTGGTTTCCAGGACATGAAGTATCAGTTACAAGGAAGCAATCTTTCGAGTTTCTATAGCTTTTCCTTGGACTGCTTAGATGTTTAGGCTACTTTATTTTACTAGGATTACCACTACTACTAGATCATTAATAATACAATGTATGTAATATGAACTGTGTTATTCAGGGAATTTGCATCAAGACCTCCCCGACGCTAGACTAAAAAAATGGATCAGCAGTGCTGCAAATTCATATCAAAATCCTTGGCTTTCAATAAGTTATATTATACAGGAGCATAAGTTTGAAACTGCATATATTTTGCAGGGGACAATATGCATGTTTTACATGTTCTGGTTCTGTTTCGATGCTGTTTCGAAAGCAGTCGAAACAGACTTCAAAAACGCATGTCGAATCATTGCAAATGCGGAATAACAGGGAAGCAATAAATCAAAATATGGATAGTTGATGCTGTTAACGAATAATATCAAAAGATAAAGCTCAACTCGAACTTTTACCAGATGAATAAGCTATATATCTATTACATAATGCCATTACAGTCTACAGAAGTCTGTTTACAATATATTCAGAATACAATGTGGTAACGTATATCTATGCCATATAAGTTGGATAAGAAACAGCTTGTCTCTCACGAAAGGGTATGCTGATAATAATTAAATTTATTAATAACAAGGGCAACTAAGGGTGCAACTATTTGACCTCTATAAATGAAAGTCGAAAAGAATGTGCAGAGCCAACCTCATATCCTTTTGGTATACTTGGGGAACCAGCAAGCAAAAACCGTCTTCTGGCTCGCCAAACTCGAAATCAATCGAAATACACTTCCCTGATTAAAGCCTTTTTGGCCTGTCATGCAGATAAGGATCAATGAGTTCATAAACAATGTAAAGAATCAATTGTGAAACAAGTGCAGATATATTGTATATAGTATTCACAAATTATAAAAAGTAACGGCGAAATTTTTTTAAATGGACATTACTTGCTCAAGGGTTAGAAACATGATTGCATTCCAAGATCCCAGCCGACTGAAATTTGGGAGAAACCCCTTATAGAAGGCACAAATTCCCTGCACCACAATAGCTTCCCTAAGTTAAATGTTTATAAGATATTAAGATTCTATGGTGTTCATGGAAGTAATTTGCTCTTCTAGTGGGTAAGCAGCAAACTTCAATTAAGATTAGACTACAATGAGATTTTCGAGCATAAGAAGAGATTTAATATATGGCTTGTTATCTACATGGGTAATGTAACTTGCAATCCTGAAGCATCTTGAAAAGCTTGTGTAAAATCAAGATTTCTACATCAAGGATTTTACGTATAAACATTTGATTCTTTATCATTTGATTTGATAAACAATCAAAATAATATCTAGATGAAAGCAGGTAAAAGATTGTGAAATCTCATTGTATATGACTATTAGAGCTCTATACTACAAAATCAAAACAAAAAAAAAAACTAGGTGATAACTGAAAGAGAAAGACCAGCATACCTCAGTCTTTAAGGTCTTGATGAAGCAATCGATAGTGTTTTTGTAGGCGGAATCTCCCATCATTCTAGATTTTACCTGAACATTAACATGTGGCCTCCCAATCAATTTTTATGGAAAAGCTTATCCATCAAAAAGTATATGAAATTCATCCATCTCATGAAAATTAACTATTAGCACAATCTTTTCCTAATACAGTGCATCATTATGCGGATTTTGCTACAACTACAACTGCAGTGGCAATGTTGAACACAAATTCAACGTTCATATTTTCCTAACCTATCCTTTAATTTCCACAACTATGGCAACAAAGCACATGCAATAGGCTTCAGCTGTAAATCTAGCAAAATAGACGTTTGGAGCTACAGAGCAATGATAATATAATTAACTGTAAGCAGCCGAACTAATAATTCATTTCTGAAAACTGGAGCAGCGAAATAAAGCCTACCACATCAATAGGAGAACCGATACAAACTGCAAAAAGACCGGCACCGAGACCAGCTAGGAGTTGAGTTAAAACACTGTCAGTGAACCCTGGAATTTTCAAAATTGTCTGCATAAGTATAAAGATATTAGGACACAATCAGGACTATAATTTACTAGCAGTCTAGCAGTAGCAGCTTAGAAACCGAAACATGAGTATTTCCTTCTGCTTCAATAATAAGAATTCACCTGTTTCACTTGATCATAACTGGCTAGCTCAGCGGCATTTACAATAGCATTTCTTGCTATATTAGGTCCAAGCCCTGTCCATAAGGCCCCCAGTCCTTCCTAACGATCGTAATATCTTAAATAAGAAGTATGTACAAAAAGAGAAGAGAGAAATTACAATAGAAAATTACCTGTTTCACTATAGTATAATATGCATCTAAGGTCCCATAATAACGCTTGGGCACTCCAGATGGCAACTTTCCTTCTGCTTGAAGTCGAACTTTAACAAGATCAGTAGGATTTGCTACTGCAATTGCTATAGCACCTGTTCAAAGTGTATTTTTTTTTTGTTTAATTCAAATTTGATGTAAATAAGCATCCATAATATATTTCAAAATGCAAAGGAATTTTGTGAGTATAGTTTTAGCACCTACACCAATATGTTAATGCAAGATCTACACAATTTAAGCAACAGGTTGTCACCGAATATACTCACCAGTAATCAATGCTGCAAGTATTTTGTGATATATAGGAATATCTCCAACAAAATCACCGCCAACTAGAAAACTTTTGACCTGTCCAATGAGCATTTTGTGCATAACACATCATTTAAAGAAACAGAATGAACCGATCACATCCATGGCTAGGAAGCATATGTGAGACTCACAGGATCATACAACCCAATTCTTAAGCCTCCGTAAATACATTGACGATGTAACCCTGCTATTATGCCTTTCCAGAGAGCTGATAAACCTTCTTCCCTTGCGATAGTAGCAACTGTACCCAACAAACCTCTATATTTAGGTTCGCTAACCCCGTCCTCTGTAGTTGTTTTCTTCTGTAGCTGGAGCCTGACTTTAGCTGTGTCCAAAGGGATGGTACAGAACTGCAAAAACCATATCAAAATGAATGCATCATACTTCAGGATGTTCAAAATTGCAACGTGAGAAGAAATTCTTAATAATCAAATAATGAGTCTCTGTCATACTCGCTAATTAAACAAAATGTTAAGAACAATAACTAGCTAATCGAAGTTGAAAACTCACACAGTGACATGAAGATTAACAAGTTGCAAACTAACAACAAAAATAGCAAAACAATACCTACACATGTTAACTTCAAGGATTCAAACAAGTGAGCTCATAAATCTCACAATTACAGTAACTTCATTACCAAAATCGGGCAATCAAATTCATTCAAAAATCCAACAAGTATCATGCATTGTAATATATGAACTCGTAAATTACCAAATAACCGGATACTCCATTGAATAGTTATTAAGATTTGAAGCATGAAATTTTAATTGAAGCTGAAAACACACACACACAGTGAAATGTAGATGGACAGGTTGCAAACTAAAAATAAAAACAACAAAACAATTCCTACACAGGTCAACTTCAAGGAGACAAACAAGTGAGCTCATAT
Source organism: Acer saccharum (assembly GCA_030490815.1). NCBI lineage: Eukaryota > Viridiplantae > Streptophyta > Magnoliopsida > Sapindales > Sapindaceae > Acer > Acer saccharum. The sequence goes on along the minus strand of CM059868.1, from coordinate 52,664,219 downwards.
ATCTCACAAATACAGTAACTTCATTACCAAAATTGGGCAATCAAGTTCATTCAAAAATCCAACAAGTATCCTGCATTGTAATATACCAATTCGTAAATTACCAAATACCCAGATACTCCATTGAATTGTTATTAAGATTTGAAACATGAAATTATAATTGAAGCTGAAAACACACACAGTGAAATGTAGATTGACGAGTTGCAAGCTAACAACAAAAACAGCAAAACATTTCTTACACGCTTTTGACTTCAAGAGGGCAAACAAGTAGAGGTCACATATCTCACAAATACAGTAACTTCATTACAAAATTTAGGCAATCTAGTTGACTAGTTCATTCAAAAATCCAACAAGTCTCTTACGTTTTCATAAACCAACTCACAGATGATCAAATACCCAGATAATCCATTGAATTGTTATCAAAATTTGAAGCATAAAATTCCATCTAACAACTAAATGATGAGCTCATATATCACACAAACACAGTAATTCCATCACTAAAATTGGGCAATTTACTTCACTCAGAAATCCAACAAATATCCTACATTTTCATACACCAACTAAAAATTTACCTAATACCCAGATGTTCCATTGAATTGTTATCAAAATTTGAAGCATAAATTTCACAAATTTCACTCTAACCTTCCCAAACACATGTGAGAGAGAGAGAGAGAGACAGAGAGAGAGACGACAAATACCTCAGCAAAACAAGCAGCGAAAGCGCTGCAAAAGAAGGTTTCAATGAATGAGATCTCAGGCTGCTTGAGATCTGACATACTGGGAAGCTGTTAAATTAATGGAGAGCTATGATTGGTTGGGGAAAATAAAAAATAAAAAAAAAGGCAAAAAAAATGGTGAAATCAGCGAATAAATTTGAGTTAAAAAAATATGGGTTTTGTATATATATAAGGATTTCCAGAGAGGACCTGAGAAGAAGAGAAACGCAGCTGTTGGTTGGTAGTGGGTGAGTGAGTGAGTGAGTGTGATTGGATGAGAAAGGAACATGAAAAGACACGATCATTGAAGGCTGTGCAATTGCAACAACGATCAACAGCTGGATTTTATTTTATTTTTTTTCGTTTCTTTAAATCGTAAAAAAAAATTCTTTTTTATCTGATCAACATTGTTTTTGTTATGGTAGTTGAGGTAGATTATCTTCCTCTGTTTTATTAAATAGATTGATTTAATTTTTTTTTTGAAAAGATTAAATAAATTAATTGATTAAATATTTGGTGATAATTTTTGCCTTATTAATTCATTTTGGTGTAGTTGTTAATATATATATATATATGGTCTCGTTCTGGTCAGTGTACACTGATGTAACTACATCAGTACCAATGCACGTAGATATTATGGAAAAGTTTTGAAAAGTGCATACATTTTAAGTCAAAGTATGTAAATCTAATGGTTCACATCCAACGCATTAATAAAGTTATACTAGTGCGCACTGACTTAAACATTTATATATATGAAACCAATCGGGTCGGATCCAATAAAATAAATCACTACAAATTTATAAGCATGAGTCAGAATACAATTTTTTTTTTTTTTAAATATTACATAAATTCAGATTTTTTTTAGGTAACGAATCAAACCCAGATCATCATAGCGTAATATTGCAAGTAATTGTATGGTTAATATATGAATATTGAGATGATAAAATATATATATATATATATATATATGTATAGTAATTGAAAACTACTTAGCAAATTATTTTATATGAAAATTCGAGGAATCATCCGTGTATTTTGAATTAAAAACTAATGTTTTAAAGAAATAAAGATTTTAAAAAATTATACTTCATAGACAAGCTTGTATAACTGCTAGATCTAAAATTGATATAAGCTTTAAGAGTTGTGGTGTATATATAGTGAAAGGTCAATTGATGGTTACAATCGTGCTCACACTATTAAAATGACAAAATGATGTCACATTACTATGAAAACCGACTCATATATCAAAAGGTTATTTCATATTGTAAGCTAAGTCACAAAAAAGAAGTTTTTTTTTTTCAAGTGATGTGCACCTTTCATTCGATGTTTATGGTAAAAAGTTTGAATTTTATTATCCGTATTTTATAAATATACGTGATGAATTTTTCTTAACACGAGAGAAAGAAAAATAAATGATAAGTTAAAGAGGAAAGTAAAGGAAATGGGAGGAAATAATAATCTTTTCTATGATTATGAATAAAAAGGAGAGAAAATGAAACAAATGAGATATTAATAGCGGGTTTTGGAATATTGAAAAAAAAAAAAAAAATCATAAACTTTTGATTATTTTCCCTCATTTTCTATTCATATTTTATGAGAAACCAAATTGACTGAAATAAAAAGAGACTATTTCCATCATTTCCCCTCCATTTTCCTATTTTTAGAATAAATAATAAATTTATGAATAAATTCATACAGGTTAGAAAAATAGTATAGAAGATGACTACTTTTAGGGTCAGGGTTATAATACAGTGATACAATCAATATATAGTATTGTAGATTTTAATGTATAAATTATTTTAAAAATAATTATTAAAATATATCATAACCGTAATTATATAGTTTTTTTTTTTTATAAATTCCATAATTTGATTATTAAAATTTATTTACTATTAAGTTGGTAAATACAAATAGTTTTTAATAAATTCCATAAACATATTTGCTTAAAAAAATATTTATATTAACAGGTTATAACAAATTAATTGTTTTTCAAAGGTGAATTCAAAACCGACACATTATATTACGGGTTTTAATGGGTTGACCCGTTAACAAACTGGTTTGATAAACTAAACCCATCACCACTATTTTTGAATGGGTTTGGGTCTTGTGAAATTTTGATAGGTCTAAGAGCATCTCCAATGCAAATGTGGCTTGTGAAAAAAAGAGATACCACGTAGGATAAATAGACGTTATGTTAATAATTGTGTTTCCAATACTACTGTGCATATTCAACATCAAGCTGATGTGGTAAAAAAAAAAAAAATTAAACATTGTCAACATGACCGTCCACTTTCAGACAGTCTGTTGCACAACTATTTTTTAGGTTGACTCAGCAAACATTTAAAACTAACATTAATTTTTCATATATTTTTAGTAAGGAAATAAAATAAAAAATAAAATAGGAAAAAAAGATGGACACGTTGTCAAAAAAATTGTGTTTTAGACGGAAGCATTGGAGACCAAATTTTGAGTTGATTGTCTATCAAGTCTATTTTTATACCACATATGAAGCAAGTCTATTGACATTATTGCCATGTCAACAATTATTGGTATGCAAACCACTTTTGCATTGAAGATGCTCTAACATTGGCAGTGTTTGATATTGGTAGGTTTCCGGCAGACATATCAGATTTCAGACCGATTTTTGAAAATTCCCCCAAATAAAATGTTGTTTTGGGAATCTTCCTTTACATTTATTATTTACGGTCCTAAAGATTCACCGTCACCATCTGATCCCTTCCATCAAGAACACACCAAAATTGGAATATTAATAGGGTATTTGGAATATTAAAATAAGTAAATAAATAATTCCTTAACTTTTGAGTATTTTCCCTAATTTTCCGTCCATTTTTTGTGATAAAACTAAAACAAAAAGAGACTATTCCCTTCATTTCCACTATATTTTCCTTCTATTAGAATAAATGATAAATTTATGAATAAATTCATACATGTTAGAAAAGAGTAGAAGACAATTACTTTTAGTGTTAGGATTATAATATGAGTAATGCTACTTTGTCAAAATTTGGTGGCCAAATGATATGACATCAATATAGTCCATTCGTTTGAATCCTGCAAATATAATATAATCTAAATGAATGGATTATAATAATGTCATATTATTTGAGCAACAGATTTGAGCATCAAATTTGGGTAAAGTATTATTATTGTTATAATATACTGATATAATCAATATATATAGTTTTGTAGTTTTAATTTAGAAATTATTAAAATATATCATAACCATAATTATAGAGATTTTTGTAAGAAAATTCCATAACTTGATTATTAAAATTTATTTACTATTGATTCTGTAAACACAAAGAGTTTTATTTATTATTAAATTTAAAAAATATATATATGTTATAATAACAGTTATAACGAATTAATGGGTTGACTTGTTAACAAACCGATCTATTATATTACGGGTTTTAATGGGTTGACCCATTAACAAACTGATCCGATAAACTAGACTCATCAACCACTACTTTCAAATGGGTTTGAGTTGTGTGAAATTTTGCTAAATCTAATGGTGGTAGACTGGTAGTGTTTAATCTCGATAGTTTTCCAACAAACATACGATCAGATTTTAGATCGGTTTTGGGAAATCTCCTGAAAAAAATAAGTTGTTTTGGGAACCTTCCTTTACGTTTAATGTTTACAGTCTTATAGATTTCACCCTCACCGTTCGATCCCTCCATCTATAACCCACCAAAATTGGAATATTAATATGGTTTTTGGAATATTGAAAAAAAAAAAAAAAAAAAAATCTTAACTTTTGATTATTTTCATTAATTTTCAGACCTTTTTTGGTGAGAAATCCAAATTAGGTGAACACAAAAATAGGCAATTCCAGATTTCCAGTATACCCTTACTTTCTCCTTCATTTCCCTCCTTTTAGAATAAGTGTATGTTTGGTATGACTTTTATAAGGATCAAAAGCCTTTTTTTAATACTAGAAGCTATTTTGAAATTTTTACCCATTTTTTAGTTGTTTGGCAAAACTCAAAACAGTTTTTTTAATATATGAATTGTCTTAATTACCCTTTAAAAAAGCCATTTTATGTCTACTTGGAGAAGCCCAAAATTTGGCTTCTCCAAGAAGCTTTTTTCAAACATATGAATTGTCTCAACTACCTTTTATAAATTTTAGATATTCCACCATAACTCTTTTATTATAAATAAATTGTTAACACCTTTTTTGTAATTTACTTGACTAAAAGCTATTTCTAAAAGAGAGCTTCTCCTTACAATCCACAAATTATCTATTCACACTCCAATTTAAATTTTTTTATTAATGACAATTTTAACCTAAATTAAAATTACTAAACAAGACAAAATAATTTAAAGACACTCCAAACTAATTAAATTATTAAAAAAAGAAATCTCTCTCCTAAATCATTATATTAAATATTATGTATTAAACTCTCTCTCCCAAATATGTTATTACTATATTAAACACTCTCTCCTAATTAATCTCTCTCCATTTTTCAAAAATAAAAAATAAAAAAAATCATATTTCCATACTTTCTCAATCAATCTCTGATTAATAGTTAAAGAAAAAAAGAAAAAAAACTTATGAACATTTTGGTTTTTTACTAACAGTTATATATATATATATATATATGAAAGCTTGAATTTTTACAACTAGATTCGATTAAACTCAAAATTTCTAAGACTAATGAAAGAATTAAAATCGTCTATGCAATCACATACCTATAGGAGTAATAAAAAACATTTTCATATTTCGATTTATTTATTTATTTATTTATTTATTTTTAATATATACATGAATATGGTTCCTAAAAATTAGCTTATTAGTAAGTTTTTTTTTTTTTTTTCTTAACTGTTATTCTTGCTTGAGAAAGAATGGAAATAGAAAATTAGAGATATGTATTGGAGGAGAGAGAGTTTAATATGGTAATTAAAAATTTAGGAGAGAGTAGTTAATATGTAATAATTAATCTAATTTTTACACGAAGGTCCACTAGGATTGCACGTAGACTAGCTTCTTATAAGTCCGGGTCCTGGGCTTTTTCGAGGGTTTCTGATGATTAGTGTCCTTTATTGGAATTGTCGTGGGATTGGGCATGGTTCTTTGAGGCAGGTTCTCAGTGATCTGAGTTGACTGCATGGGTCGGGAGTCTTTTCGTTTTTCTTGTTGTTTTTGTTTTCTTGTGTGGCATTCGCGCCACTTTTCTAGTTGGGGCTTTTGCTCGTGGTGTTTTTGTGTTTGGTTTGGTCTTTGCTACTTTTTGTTCTTTTCTTTTTTTATTTATATAGTTTTATTTGATTGAGAAAAAAAAATGTAATAATTAATCTAATGATTTAGGAGAGATAATTTCTTTTTTTAATAATTTAATTCAAAAAAGATAAAAAGGGTAATCTTGTAACAAAATGAAGTGTCTTTGTAATTTTTTTTAAATTTAAATTTTGAGAATGGAGTGTTTTTAGAAAAGAAGTGTAAAAAGAAAAAATTGGATTGTCAAAAGAAGCTCTCTTTCTAAAATTACATTGTCAACACATTTTTTGTAATTTACACAACCAATTTTAATTTTTGTTAGAAGCCCTACTCATTAGAAGTTCTACTAAAAAAATATTATTTTAGAAGCTCAAATTGAAAAGCCATACCAAACACACTCTAAATGATAAATTTATGAATAAAATTCATATCGGTTAGAAAAGAGTAGAAGCGTTTACTTTAGGGTATCAAGTTATAGTCTTGTAGTTTTTAATTTAGAAATTATTTTAAAATTAATTATGAAAATATATCATGAACGTAATTATAGAGATATTTAGTTTTTAATAAATTCCATAAACATATTAAAAAAAAAAAAAACTGTCATATTAATCGGTTATAACGAATTAACGGTTTTTCAAATATGAACTCAAAATCGACCCATTATGTTATAGATTTTAATGGTTTTTCAACAGACTAAAAAAATGTTGTTTTGTAAATCCTCCTTTACGTTTACCGTTTACAGTCATACAGATTTCACTTTCATCGATAGATCCCCTCCATCTAGAACCAACCAAAATCAACGGACCATGATATACAAAAACACTACAATCACAACACACACAATCACTCCCTCCAAAAACACAAAGGCGGGAACAAAAAACCCAAAAATCCCGCCAAGTACAATCCAATAAACTCAAAAAACCGAACCGAACCGCAATATAAACCCTTTAAGCCGAACCGAAACCGAAACCATTTGTCTTCCTCAACAATTTTCCCTCTATTTCTTTCAAATCAAACCCTAACCCTAAGAAATCGAAGACTGCCCACCAGAGAAAGGAAGAAAAAATGTTGGAACTGAGGCTGGTTCAAGGGTCTCTTCTCAAGAAGGTGTTGGAGTCGATCAAGGACTTGGTTAACGATGCCAACTTCGACTGCTCGGCGACTGGGTTCTCTCTCCAGGCCATGGACTCCAGCCACGTGGCGCTGGTGGCTCTGCTGCTCAGATCGGAGGGATTCGAGCACTACCGGTGCGACCGCAACATCTCAATGGGCATGAATCTTGGAAACATGTCCAAGATGCTTAAGTGTGCTGGTAACGATGATATCATCACCATCAAGGCGGATGATGGTAGCGATACCGTCACTTTTATGTTCGAAAGCCCCAGTAAGTTTCGTTGTTTTCTTTATTTTAATTTTATGGTGGTCTGTGCTTTTTTTTTTTTTTTTTGTGTGGGTTAGGGTTTATGGGTTTTGGTTATAAATTGAGTGTTTTGGTTGTTGATTCGGGATTTTGATGGTTTGATTTTATCTGGGTGTTATTTAATTTATGATATTTCTCGTTCATTTGGTAAGTCTTGGATTGACAAAGAAAATGATTATTTACATTTGTTCTGTTTTAGTGAAAAGGAGTGGAAGAGTCTGTTTGCTAATTTAGATTTATTACTCATAGTGTTGTTAATTCAAAAGATTCTCGTATGCGTAATCTGTTTGCTATACTAGAACTTGTTTCTTTGATTTGTGATTTGATTATATGGGCAGTCTTCATTGCTCTGTGTTTGTTAGCGAAGAAATGAGTGGAATAGTAAGAGAGTCTATTTGCTAATTCTATTGTTCTTTTATGAACATGGTTTCGTAAAAGATTTGACTGTTTTGATGTAAAGTGAAGTTCTTTGCACCACTGAATGTTTCATATTAGTTTTAACTGACTTTTGTTTGTTCAATTTTTGATGTGGGTAATGGATGAATTGGGCTACAGCACAAGACAAGATTGCTGATTTTGAGATGAAATTGATGGACATTGATAGCGAGCATCTTGGAATTCCAGAGGCAGAATATCAGGCCATTGTTAGGATGCCTTCAGCTGAGTTTGCTAGGATTTGTAGAGATCTTTCAAGCATCGGTGACACTGGTATTGTCCTGTGTTTCCTTTACTTAATTCATGTAGCTTTTTACTCGGTGTCAATAGTTTTTCGGGAATGTAATTGATTACGTGTGTCCGTGCAGTTGTGATCTCTGTGACCAAGGAAGGTGTGAAGTTTTCCACAAGAGGAGATATAGGAACTGCAAATATTGTACTAAGGCAGAATACTACAGTAGACAAGGTATTTTCGTTGTGGCCTTATCTCTGTTTACCGCCATCATTATAATGAAAGATTATATAATCCTATTTGTGTTTTGAGTAAATCATGAGTTTCTCGTTCATCATTATTTGTGTTAGTTTTGTTGAATTTGTGGGTAAAAACTCTTGCAGCCAGAAGAAGCAACGATAATCGAAATGACTGAGCCGGTGTCATTGACATTTGCATTGAGGTACATGAACTCATTCACAAAGGCTACTCCATTGTCGAGCACTGTCACAATCAGCTTATCTACAGAGCTGCCGGTCGTGGTCGAGTACAAGATTGCTGAGATGGGTTACATTAGGTTCTACTTGGCACCCAAGATTGAAGAGGATGAGGATGAGCATGAGACTAAGCCTCAAGTTTAAGTTTCACTCACTGTATTGTACTCCGCAGCCTGCAGGCATATTTCATTGTTCTACCATCTAACTCTGTTCTAAGTTTGTATTAGGAGGAGGCTTGTTTTTCAAAAAATTAGTATCTTGATGCACCAAGCATTTGTTTGTCTAGTAGAATTTTCAAAAATTTTCTTCAATGTGCTTGGATCTTTTTTGTTCTGTGAAAAGCATCTGGGTTCTTTTCTGTTTGTGGCTTGGATGGTATCTTCCTTGACACAAAAACTCACAAAAGATTTGTGAACATGAACCAAATATGATAAAAATTTGATTGTTTCTGAGAATCATATCAAAATTTATGGAAAAATGAACATGCTCACAGTTGAAGCTTTGATTATTTTAAAAACCCAAATAATCAGATTATTTTTACTTTTATTTTGTTTTTAATTTTGAATTTCTTTTCTTGTATTTGGGTTGGGTGGAGAACACATGTCCAAATAAACATGGGTTGGACAATGAGCCCAATGAAAAAAAATCCCCAATCCAGTCCAACTAATAAGCCTGTGACACACTGACACTGCTTCAATTTAAGTCGCTCTAAAACGACGTCGCTTTTTTGCAGGATGAATTTTGTTGGAAGAAAACAATATGCTTGTTTTAAGACCAAAGATCAAGGAAACTAAAATGGTTATATGCTTCAAAAACATTTTCATATTATTAATTTTCAATTCAAATCAACATTCTTTTACATACTTTCTTGTGTTAGGTTGACTGACTTTTTATTCCATTTCAAGTTTGCATCTTATTTTATTGTGCATTTAGATTGTGCGACTAGTTATTTAGGTTACGAGATCAGACAAAAATCATACGGACAATTTGTACATATATTTTTTATATAAATGAAGTAAGAATTCATCATTCTTTTTTGCTTCTATACTTTTGTAAAATTTTCTTTTTAACTTTTTAAGGTAGCTCATACATGTATTAGTGTAAAATTAGGACAAGACATACTGAAATTAAAGAAACAAATAACCATTCAACAAGAGCGTATAGCAATTCTCTTCAAGAATCAACTCATACGTTCGTATATACATTAACGAGTCCATTTGATTAGGTCGCGGACTTAGGTTGCAAGACTAGTTGTTCAAGTTTACGAACTGAATGTAGTGCAAGACAAGATTGGGGATATTTTTCTTGTAGTCTTATATTCTTGTTTACCAGCATTATCATAATGTGGATTTATATATAACTATGTTTGTTTCGAATAAATTGTAATCCATTGTAAAAATAATAATAATAAAAAATAAATAAATAAATAGAAGGGCTTTTGCAATGTAAATCAGTTAAAATTTTGTGTTTTTTTGTTAATTGTCATCAGTTTTCTCACTCTCAATTACACAATCTTTCATCTATATTTAAATGTTCCTCTCAAAATGTTAAATAAACAAAAGCCAAAATGTAAAGAGGAGGAAAAATGTTACAGAGAGATTAAAAAAAAAAAAAAAAAAAAAACAACCCAGCGACGAAATTGCTGAGTTATTGCGGAAAATACTCCAAAAAAGGTGACGATTATAGCTATACAACTTGATGGGATTACAACGGCGTTCTCCATTCGACACCAGCATAAAATGCGTCATCCCCAAGTTCTTCCTGGATACGAAGCAACTGCAAGAAACTTTAGGCAGTTAGTTCGCGATAAAGAATCCGATAACCAGAGATAGTTCAAACGCTCGTTTGGAGTCGAGGAACATTTAAATGAGGATGATCACCAGAATTTTATGTGTATCTGAATATTTATTTGATGTATAAATTTCATTGGACTACTCTAATGGCGGTCTATGAGTCTATCCATCCTAAAGGCATGAAGGCAGCATTAGAAATATTTAGCAGACGTGCTTAGCTGACAAATGGCTCACGTATTCTAACACGTTTCGTACCTTTTATCTTCTAACGGAAAACTGTTTTGGTAAAACTAAAGTCTCTAACGAGTAATGAAATACAAAAAAAATGGCATAATATAGAAAAGTAAGCAGTGTCAGTCAAAAAGTGGACCTGGTTATACTTTGCTAACCGCTCTCCTCTGCAAGGAGCACCAGCTTTGATCTGACCCGAGGAAAGGCCAACTGATAAATCAGCGATAAAAGAATCTTCAGTTTCGCCAGATCGATGAGATATCACTACTCCCCAGTTAGCATCCTTTGCTTGCTTCACAACTTCAATGGCCTCTGTCACTGTTCCGATCTGATTTATCTGAATTAAAAACCATTAAATTATCAGACCTTTAAGGTCTACTAGGTGGATTCTAACATGATAATATCCAGCCTCAATTTGCACAGCTATTATTTTATTGACATACATAACTTTTTCACAAGTAATATAAAGAAAGTAGTTAAAGTGAGAAACCAAGGCACTTTGGCAATGCTATAAGAACTTCAACAACGATATTCTTATATTTAATCCAAAGATAAGCTGGATACCTTGAGAAGAAGAGCATTACAAGTATTCTCCTGAATTGCTCTCTCAATACGTTTTGGATTTGACATCAACAATTCATCTCCTACTACCTGCAAAATGACCCTCTCTTAAAGTAGGTCTAGTCAAATATAGAATCACATGGAATCGAGAAAATTTGGAGGGCATCCAACAGACCAACTGAACATCAAAATTTATGTTGTATGGGCCAGATCCCATCCAGATTCTCAGGTACACCATAAAGGCAAATCTATTAAATGATTCTAAGTAGAAAATACTTGTGAAAATGTGGTTTTTTTGTTTTTTGAACCTGGGAAAAAATTATCATGATATTTAAATCATTCAAAACGGAGGCTACAAAGGGGTGGGCGGGAGGGAGGGGGTACTGGGCAGTCCACTTAATAAAACTCTTTGTAATTGAAAGGCATGACCTAAAATGTCTGGGCCTATGCCTTCTATACCCATGTTAATCTGGTAGAGAAAGCACACAAATAACTTTATTTACGAAGAAACAGAACAAACCTGACAAATTCCAAGATTAGATATACACTTGATATGTTCCCAGTCTTCCTTGTCAAATGGATCTTCAATTGATATGATTGGATACTCTTAACAACCCAAAGAAAGAAACAGAACAACATTTAGTCATAGCAGAGAGTTGAAGCAACAAAAACAATCAAAATTATGTTGAGAGAGACTGATATACCAGCACACAATTCTTTGTACATCTCAATCATTTCCTCTCCTGACTTGAAATTTTGTCCTGACTTATTTGGAGATTTGAAATCTAAATCATACTTTGTACCTACATCATCGGGAAATAAAAAAAAAAAAAATCCTTGATTGTTAACAAGCAAGCTACATTTACAGACAAAATTACATCCTTGGCAGAAAACCAACAAATTGCAAATGTGAACTAAGAGTATTCGGTATGGATATAGCTTGTATATCAGCTACATAAAAATGTGCAACATATAAAAATTACTTATTCATATCTTAAAGTTATATTCTTCAACAGGTAGTACATAGTGATACCAACAACGGTCTCAACTAGCAACTTATAGCTGTTTTCTTTTAAATTTTTTTTTTTTTTTTTTTTTTTTCATAATGTATATACTCTTAACTCTTCACGCTACCATGGCTGTAGGATAACTTGCAGGTAAGAATTCATCACCTTGGCAAAAATTAGAAGCAGCAGCACCAAGAGCAATCGATATCTTCTCAGTATACTCTGTTCTGCTGATGGCCTCCTTAACAAGATCCAATCCTTCTCTTATGCTGCCAACAATGATAAAAGATAATTAAATGAGAACAAGGTGCTTCCATAAATTAAGCCTTTACTCCCATTTTTTTTTTTTTTTTTTTTTTTTTTGGGGGGGGAGGTGGTGGTGGTGTCGGGTAAGGAAGAGAGAGGTTGATTGTGTTTCTTGCGAACATAAAATACTCAATACTAAGAAGATTAAGCATAATATATAAAGACTTGCCTAGAGATGTTCGGAGCAAAACCACCATCTACACCAACATTACATCCATGAGCACCATGTTTTTCTGTAATAACAGCCTGTCCTTTTCATTGGCAGCATCAAGATTAATGAATAAATGAACATATGACATAAATCCTTAACAGTTGAAATTCATAAAAACGAACAGCACAGATTTACTGGCTGAACCATATGGAGCTGAAAACTTAACAGTTAAACAAATGAAAGCAATAGTATACATTTGGAGAATAGATTCATAAATGAATTCAGTTTAAAAATCCCTACAAAGATTATTATTTGGAAATAAAATCTTGAAATATATGTTCAAATCGTAACCCCAGATACATTCAGCATGCAAATAGAAAACAACTTTTTTATGCTTTTCTTTTCATACACAAACCATTTAAAATACTTCTAACAGATCTAAAAGAACTTAAAGAGACTAAATAATTCAGTAAAAGTTAAAAATTCACCTTCAAGTGATAATAGATTTCAGAACCCATTTGTAATGCCTCGTCAAACCTGATCGCTCCTATTGGGACAATCATGATTTCCTGATAATATTTCAAGTCAAATTAATTCATGTGACAAGTCAAGCATGTACTAAAACAAGAAAAGCTTTAGCATATTTTTATTTTGAAAGTCTAAATTATTACACAGCTGGCAGCAGGCATAGGAAAGTGACTCATATGCAGCAGATAAATACACAAGAAGGGGATAAGGAGGTGAGTCACGAAATAATAGCTTTCTACCTAATACAGGGTTCGTAATGTTTGATCAAACAACGGATCCACCTCGGTAATCTAAAACAGACAAACCTTATTCTTCAAGTAGTGAACATAACTAATATTAGTGAGGTAACCTGGTCAATACCTTTAAATTTCAAACTGAAAACACCTTTTTTTGAGGCAATAAAATTATTTGAAGCATGCACCCTGTTATAAGTTATAACATTCTTAAGGAACAAGTTGAGAATGGGATGTCATGTCAAAAAGTTCATTATGAGCAAAATCTATCAGATTATATTTTCTACAAGTGGTAAAATTAAACCCAAAACCTAGCTCAGGCCCACAACACATTTATACAGCCGAGTTAATGCCCAATGGAAAGAAGATTATATCTGACTCCATGGAAACAATAGCCTTGATACTTAGTTTTTTCATGAGTCACTCCTTTGATGATAGCATTATTCATCACGTACAGCATGGATATTTATATTATGATTTACAAATTTAATTTCTTGTGTGGAAATGAAGTAGAAGCACCATATGTGTTGCCCTGAGTCATTTCGATATCATATGGCCTAGGTTATCCTTTCCTAACTCCATGAAGAAATTAATTTCAAATTTCATATAATTCTCTCTTGTTGTGTTTCACATATGTCTAACTACAAATTGTACAGTTTGCATGAAAATCTATCATAAAATCATTGATTCTGCATCTCTCTTACTTCTTCAGAAGCTATCAGATGTTCCAATAAATATCATGGCACAATTTACTTGGAACAATACAATAGCATGTAAAAGAAAGAATCTAGCATTAAATAAAACATACCTTAATGGCCAGATTATTCCCAGCATGTTTTCCACCACTTATAACAGTGAAGGCAGGGGTAGGAATAGTCAAGTGGGGTTTACCCGCAAGATCAGCAATGTGTTTGTAAAGTGGAACCTGATATTAATTTTCTCTGTCAGATCTTTTTTTAAAAAGCAAGCAGCTTTTCAGCATAGCAACGTTAAGAATCAAGATATTAAATATTAGAAATGACAGGAATTCATACCTCTTTTTCACCAGCCCCAGCTTTGCATGCTGCAATTGACACTGCTAATATAGCATTGACTCCAAGTTCACTCTGCAAGATGATTTAAACAAAGAAAAAGAGCACCCCATAAGATGTGAACAAATAAAACAATGTCAAAGAGAAAAGGATGATACGATCTTTTATATAACACTTAAATGTATATTATGAAAATATTTATCCCTCTCAATTGCATCAAGAAAGTAAACATTGATTATAAATGTTCTTAACAAGCAAATAAATAATCTCCTGCAAGTTGGGTCGTTTGAGAACATGTTGAGCTTCAGACAAGCTAAAAACATCCATTTCTTGTTTAGCAAATAAAAGAAATGCGCATTTTATGACCAAGATGTAATTGATTTACTTCCAAAATCAACTAGATTTAATAAGAGAAATAATTGCATATATGTAAGCATCTGATGATACATCTATTATCTGCCATTAATCTATCCCAGAGAACGAGAAGCTTCAATCATGATTGTGCATGAAGAAGAATATTTAAAAAAGCATCATCCATAACTAGCACCCAGATGCCATGTACTTAAAAGGGCATGCAAGAAGAAACAACCACTCACATTTGAATTGCTGAAAAACAAAAAACTCTACCTTCTTTTCCGTTTTGTCCAAGTCTATCATGGCTTGATCAATTTGAGACTGAAGTGTAGGATCCATACCAATCAAAGCTTTTGATATTTTCTCATTGATGTTGTTAACAGCTCTAGTCACACTATTTCCAAGATAGACTCCCTTGTCCCCATCACGTAATTCAAAAGCTTCGTACCTGGCATTAACGATCACAATTCATTTCCAAACTATTTTAAAACTCGGGTAATTCCCGCGTGCAAGTGAAAGCAACATCAAATCCCTACAATGTTTAGAACTACCTTCCTTCTTGTCTACCTGACCGATGCAATGAAACCATAAACTTAAATAATTGTCACTATCCACTGTTTGATATTCACATTTCTAATTTTCATGTAAGACAAGGATAAACTAAAAAACATTGCTCACACTTCAATCAGTCTTATTCTTTCTGCATTTATGCCCATTTGAGGAATGATTAAGTTTTGCGGTTTTCACCTTTAGATACCGAAAATTTCCAACATTTTCTCCTATGAAAGTCGCTAACATTTCCTCTCGAATCTCGAAACAGTGAGCATACATATAAACAAACAAGATAGCTGCATGAACTCATGAAATTCAAATAAAACGAATAGGTTTCGGTTATATAAATAAATAAATGAAATGAAACTCACATTCCGGAGGGATCGCCGCTTGGAGCTGAAGCGCGAAACATGCCTTTATTGGTGAACAAATCCACTTCAACAGTTGGAATACCTCGGCTGTCCAGAATCTGCCTTGCTTTTATCTTCGTTATCACCGATGAAACCGCTTTTCGCATATGATTGGCCTGTAATTTCAAAAACGAAAACAAATCAGTCAACAGAAAACAGCATCGTGTAAGTGACTCTACATGACGTGACATTGAGAGAGATAGAGAGAGAGAGTGTGTGTGTTTTTACGATGAAGAGGACGGGATCGGGAGATTTGGCTCTGACGGCGGCATTGACGGCGTCTTCGATTTTGCGAGAGAGCAAGTGCTTGTCCAGATACTCTTGAACTGACATTTTTTTTTTCCCCTTTTTTTTTGTTTTCTCTTCACTTGTTCTTGGAAAACTTTCGAGCTCCAATTGTAATTTGAAATTCAGAGTTTGAAACTTGTAGAGCAATTAATTGATTCGATCCTTGACAGTGGTGATTCTCGCGAGTGTTTTGTGTCGTGTGATTGTGTGAATCTCTGCTGTGGATTTTCTGTGATGAGAGTTGTTTTTCAGCAGGTGCTTTGCTTCATTTCGTTAAATTGGGCCTATTTTTGGGCTTAGACACACGTGGCCGCTTCCTATTGGATGGACTGTTAATATTCCGAGAAGGTGTGAACTGTGAGTGAAGCCCATTAAGTCCATATCAGTATTTAGTTAGAATGGGCCTGGGCCGCCCCATTAGCTCATTCCAATCTCAAAATTTGTGTCCACCAACCCGATTTAACCGAAACCTAGGTTTCGGTTGGTTATATTGTCTCGATTCTATGATTGGTATATCGTAGTGTATTTCATTGGAACGGATTATATAATATATGGATTAGATTAAATAATGCGATTAAGAATTTTACCAAACATGAAACGATACTAATTTAGTATTGTATTGTTTGGTCTATTTATTCAGTTCCATTCGATGTAACAAAAACCGATGCTTTAGTCAATCAAAGATTATTAAAGCTTGCAATCAACTCTCTAGGGTTTAATAACCTTTTAATGATATAATTTAACTAGACTAATTGTGGTATTGACAAGACTAATAACCATGATAAACAAAAAAAAAAAAGATGACCTCTCAAAAAATGAACACAGTTATGTATGAGGAGGTTTTAGGTGCGGGATCTTGACACATTTATTTCTATGTGGGATCTCGCACATTTTTCTACGTGGGATCTTGACTCTCTGTAACGTTATAGAGTCAGACCTTACACTTGATAATATGCAAGACTGCAACTACAAAAAATCATATGCACGGAGAAGTTAAAACATATTAGCTTCTGACCCAATTGGATATAGCCTCTATTTTTGTATAAG
This sequence comes from Acer saccharum, assembly GCA_030490815.1. NCBI lineage: Eukaryota > Viridiplantae > Streptophyta > Magnoliopsida > Sapindales > Sapindaceae > Acer > Acer saccharum. The sequence continues at coordinate 52,647,212 of CM059868.1, read as the reverse complement.
GCAGAGTAAGAGCTGTCTGAGTTCAAGAAACTAGTATTATTATACATTGGCAAATTAAGAATCAATCACACATATATAGCACAGAATTATTACTCAAATCTTACAGCGTGCCGTACGTGTACAGTGTGGAAAGGGTATTTTCATGATACCACAAAAGCGCTAGACGAACCTGTGAAATGACGAATTGATGTCATCAGGCCTTTCGAGGCACCAAAATGTCTTATTCTGTACACACCAGGTGGAGCAGACTGTGGGATTCTCCATTCTATGGTTGCTATGCTTCGAGGACTTAGTTTTGAAGGTCGAGACCACTTAAACCGTAGGCAGAAATCATCATCATCATAAGCTGGGATCCAAGTATCTTTTCCGTGGAGAATCTCCACCAGGGAGAATGTACCTTCGGTCATGAGATCATTCCTTGGGCAAGCAGACCAGAAGATGACAGACACCATGTCACCTCTCTTGAAGGTAGAGTTTTGAGGAACATCAGTCTTGACATCCCCAAAATTTACACCGGAAGGGGTCGAGTCCATTACGACTGGTGCAAGTAAGCTTATTTGCTTATTCAGGAGATCTGGTGGTTGCAGGCCAGATTTGACAGGCTGACCACTGACGAGAGCACTCGCAAGTTTCTTGAACTCTTGAATGTAGGCACTGAGTGTGTGAGGACCAAATAGTGTCGAGGCACCCTGTTGAAGCAAAATATCAGTTTCTGAAACTGGGGAATTATGATGTTGGCATGTTGCATGGTGGTAAGAGGTAACAATGAAACCGAGTACTGACCTCATATCTTTGCACCTCGTATTCTTCAAAGGTGGTCACATACTGGGAATAGGTATTAGTCAATCCTGCTAAAACAACATGAACATTGCTATTGAATTCACCACTAGTAGTGAGTACGGTCTTCACAGCATCTCGTAGACGCCTCCCAGCCATCGTTGTAAACTCTGTTAGGTACAAAATGATAAAAATAACGTGACATATTAGTCAACTAAAATCAAAACAATAAGCAGGGTGTTTCCATAATCAACTAAAAATTGAATCCAACAGAACTCATATAGCATGTTTAACATTAAAATTGCTTTCTTATGGCAGGTTATAGTTGCAAAAAGAATTGCATAGATGGCTTACGCCATTTCAGCCAGAACATTGTTCTGGCATGTCTTGCCTAGATTCCCTAGCCTACGTGAACCTGGTCCCACTCATCCTGATCTTGACATGCTTTGATTCAATATAAAGTAATATAGTATGTTCAGTTTGTCACTCTATTCAAAGTTTAAAGTTTGAAAAAAGAAGAAAGAAACGAACACATTTTTTTACAGAAGAATCAAATAAGAGAAGAGAGTTTAAGCAGAAACAAGGTAAGGTACTACCTGAAGGTACACTGAGAATCACTAGCTGACCTACTCGGAGGATCTGTATCGGAAGTATTGAAGGCTGCAAAGATCATGAACCAACAAATGCTTCATAAAAAACTAACAATATTGCAGGAACAGAATCGTAGAACATGATGATGGTTCTGTAAAATATACAACAATGTTAACAGAGCTAGAGACCATCAGATCATCTATTATTGTCTATATGAATGAATGCTTACCAGTTAAGTTCTATGATTGATGATAAAGATATACAATTACACCAAGTTTCTGATAGTTTTAGATGTCAGAAAGACATCATTTGAATGCCAAGTATGGAAGCTTTCTACCTAAACAATGTTCAATTCAAAAGGGTTTCTTTTATTCCCGAACCAGAAAGATTGTGGATTCATCACTTACAAATATGAACAAAGAAGCACATAGATAGGGAATTGCAGATCTAAATATCGGTTCATGTGCCAAGTTACTACTAAAATTACAAAATAATAAAATCATCCAACTCCAAGTTATTTGTTGAATTTAAATGTCTTAGTTTGAGATAAAGTAATTTAACCTTGTTGGAGACTTTAAATTGCTACTTTTGTCCTACTCATTAAAAGTTAAGTCCAAACAAGATTGCAACTTACCGCCCAGTCATATGGTTGCTTCATTTCACCAGTATCAAGCAATATGGGCTTGGGATGCTGACAATCAACTTGTTTCTGATCTGGGGTTTTAAGTACATTGCGTACCAGCCTCCAGAAGGGATTTCCCTGACAAACCATTTCAGTAACTTTTAACACACAAAACAGGCAGGTAACACAGAACAATGCAGGACACACAATGATGCAGTAAAAAATTACCTGATCATCTCCTTGCTTAAAATCAAATGCTCCAGGACCATCAGTTGTTCCTGCAGCAAACGCAAATCCCATCGCGGCAGGACATGTTTTTACCACCTCAGAACCTCCACCCTGTTTAGGAAGTGTCACCTCAAGCTGGGAGAAGTCTAGGTAAGTATGGCGATAATCAACCTTTCCTTCTAACTGTTCAGATGCTTTGTTAAAAAGATCTACAGCTTTTCTGAATTGTCTGTCTCCAATAATACGTGTACTTTCAAATTCATCTGGATAGCTGCCATGTTAATTACAGCAAGCTAATTAGTATTCACAAAGTCGCAAGATTTGTATCCAATACTGAAAACAATTCTTAGCATGAAGAGGATTAAATACCCTGGTCCTCGGCCATAGCACATTTCGTTCTTCCCACCACAGGTGCTGTGATTGAAGTCACAAGGTAGCTCAGTGTCAATACAGAATGCTCCAAGCACATTTGGGCTAACATCACCACAGTTGGATTGACAAAACGAAGATACAAACTGAGGCTTCTCAGCCTGCCTGAGAGCACCCCTTACACGTCTTGCAACATTCAGAATCTTTGTTGCTGGTCTACCAGGAAGAGACTGGAAGGATGAAGCAAGTTCCAGTAACTCATGGCCTGAATCGCAAAGTCATCATATGATAAATGCAGAATTTATAAGTATTAAGGTGTTTTATTCGTGATCTGGAAAACAGTCTACCAAAACTAGGATGCAATTTCATTTATCCCTTTATGCTGACGCTCCTAGCCAAACCAATAAATTATTTGCAATGAAGCATAAAAAGAATTCAAAGTGCTACAAATAAATGAACCAAATAACCTTTCAGACCTATGTGACAGTGGTGCATAGCAGACTTGGCTGGACTGTGAATTGAGGTAGACAGTTACTGGAGAGCCACAGGCAAGCAAAAATGCTGTTAATCAGATGATTTTAAGATCTATGCCATTACGTATTTGATTACATTTTAAACAATTCTCTATTTTTGACAAGCCAAAAATTATTGGTTCCTTTTTATCCTACAACAGAGTGGTACATAGTGCAAACTATGAAACAGTTTTAACACCAAGAAGAAGTGATATTGTAAATTGCAGCCATTCAGGCAACAGTACGAGCAACCAACAAATTACATGAGAGTGATACCGATAACAATGCTTTGAGATCAGGAAAAGATTAAGCTTTGAGTTATTGACTGATCTATCTGCAAAAATGACTAAATCACTCTCACACAGTTTCCCAATCAAGTATCGGCAAAGACACTGACGGAATTTTGATGAGTTGAAGCCACATGACATAGATTTGATGACTATGGCAGACCAAAAACAGTACTGGGAAACTGTGAGTCAGATGAGCTTTTTCTTCATATTTTTATGACTCGATGCTTTTTGATTTAAAATGAAAAGTTAGTAACTTACGATTATCATGAAGATCGGAGATTATCTTAGAAATTCTTCGGGGGATTCCAGCACCACCAAAGTCATCAGCAGAAGAGCTTCCAACTCCATTCTGCTCAAACCAGTCTTCCATAAATCGTGCAGCAGCACCCTTGTTATCCCCACTTATCAAAGAGTTAGTACGACTCATAGAAGTTCCATGAGTTGCAAACCAATTGAAGCTACCCACTGGACCCCACTGATCATCTACAAACTTTAAAAGGGTCATTTGTTTATCAACGTCATACTTATATTTGCTGCGCTCTGCGGTGGGATTATTAAGATAAGCACTTGGACTGCGGTTTACACTAGCATCTAAGAGTTCTCCTGCAATGTCCAAATGCCAGTGAGGATAAAAGATTTATTTACAACTTTTATCAAAATACCATAAAATCATAGGTGCAACGTAAGCATGGTAAGATAATACATCAAGTTTTCTAACTGTTGAAGTTTATCATTTACTGAGACAGCCTAGAAGTTTTAGATGAGAGAATGAACCAAAAAATTGTATATCTTTAGCAGCGAAAGTAAATATCCACCTATTATATTTGTAATATATAGAGAATTGGAAGAGATCTTTGGAACTCTAATTACTTTAGAAAAATGAAATAAAACTTCCCCCCAAAAAATAGAAGCCGTAGCTAGATTCAATTCTCAGATATAAAGCACTTTGCCTAGTGTGTAAGAAGCACCTTGTGCATGTAATACTATATAATTTTATACACTCCTAATAAGTAAGGATGAAAATCAAATGGGTTTTCCTTTTTATTGCAAAAATATAAAGAATATTCACTGACAGAATTAAGTCAAAAGTAAGACTATATGTCAAAAATCGAATTAAGAAAAAAAAAAAAGTTCATTGGCTTTATATACACAAAAAATGACTAACCCCGATGCATGAAGTCTTAAACCAAGTGAGATGTTTCTTTCCATTTGTTTTCTTCCACCTCAAATCGTTATGAAAAATTACTCAAATCATATACACCTCTAGATATAAATGCCACTTCGGCTGAAGATGCTTGGTCAAGTTAATGCATAGAAAAAGAAGGTTGCAAGGATCAAAGTCCCCTGTCTTACCCTTATTCACAAAAATTGATCCAGGCCGGAGATTTTCATGAGCTTGTATAATGCTTTTCTCAATGCCATCTACGAGTACATCAAATGACTGGCGAACAAATCCAAGAGATGTCACAATATACACAATATACTGGAGGTAACCCCCAGGTCCAGCATGGGTGTGAATACCACTTATGGCAACATTCTTTTCGGTATATAGGTCCCCATACCTGCCAATATGACACAGATTTTATTTCACTCTAGGATATCAATTTGCAGGCTGTGTGCACAAGTAATTCCAAAAACTCTTGCCATCAAATTGCTAGTACTAGTAGAGAACTAGTACTAGCAATTTGATGACTCACACATCAAAATGCTATATTTTTATGACTATAATATTTTGTTCAAACATAAAATCACTCATACTTCCAAACAAATACCTTTATACATAACAAGTACAACACGTATCAAAAAACTTTGAGATGATAATTACCTAGCTTTCAACCTCTCAAGCACTTTAATTGTCACGAGTTGTGAGGCCATGCAAGCATCAAGGTTCACAAACACAATCCGTTCCCCTTGTGGCTCTGCCACAATGAATGCACGAGCTCGCAACCTGAAGTGAACCCCAGATGCAATCTGCTCCATGTTAGCATAACCCATCATATTAACATCAGCAGCAGGTCCAGTAATGTCATAGCTTCCCAACCCGATCATATAATTGGAATCCGATAACACCCCTCTATCGTTCCCTAACAAGAGCACCACAAACACCCACAAACAAACAGCTGCACATCTCTTTCGAAGACTTAGAGAAGCAAACAACTCCATTATAGCCTCACCCAAGTAAACCAAATATAAATTCAATCAATTCTTTCCATTCACCTTCATAAGAAAAAAAAAAAAAAAAAAAAAAAACTACATTAGCACATACATATATGATATATCTAACCCCTGCAAATGAAAGAAAGCAATATCTAAAAAAACCAAAAAAGGAAAGAAAAAAAAAACTATGATAAATGAACAAAAACCCAGTTCAGTAATTTGACTAAACATACAATAAATGAACAAAAATTACCATAACAAACGAAACTACACAATTCAGCTCACAGTTTCACTTAAATTAAAAAAAAAAAAAAAAACCTAATTCAATCAAAGAGAACCCACATCAAACTGAAACCCAAAATGAACAGTTACTTAATCAAAATGACGTAACATGCGTTATAGAGCTATGGCTAGAGCTATTTAAGCAGAAAATCAACGAGCTCTACATAGAACTAGAAGCAGCTGAGAAATTACTAAACCAGTCGATCACGGTACCTTCAACAATGAAAAATATGTGAGTGTGACAGACAGAGAGAGTCTGAAAATGGAGTCCAATGAGAGAAGGAAACAAAAAATTGGAGCTTTTGTTACGTGGAAGGGAGGATGTTGATGGGTTGGAGGGGGTTTTTTTGGTTTGCGGGAATTTCAATTTATTGTTTTTGGACTGGATTCTAGAATGCGACCGTTAGGTGCAACGAGTTTCTGTGCTACTGTGTGCGATTGAATCGGTCCCGAGACGATGTATCGGACTTGGATTTCGAATGTCTCGGGACCCAGGAGACCTGAGACACGGAGACAACTGAATTGGTTTAATACCCTCTTATACCTGCATTATGAGGTTATGGATTCAAGTTTTCATCCTTAAAAAAAAAAAAAAAAAAAAACCCATAAATTTATGTAATATTTAAAATATAAAAAAAATGAATTGTTTTTAAAAAATTTGGGTAAAAAATTGAAATCAATCATCCCTTTTTGGATCGGATCCAGACCCAAATTTATTGATCGTAGAAAGGGTGTAGTGCGAGTTTGGATGCGGGTCTGATTTGGATTCAAGTATGTTTCGAGTTTAGACCCGAATTTTGCCAACCATAGGGTAATGATGAACCATTGTATTAGAGAATTTATTACTAGAATTCAATCAAGCATTTACCGATGGACCAAATGCTATATGTATTAGGGTGTAACTTTATTTCTTGTTAGTGATTAATTGTTAAATTCTTTTTCAAAAACTAAAAATGTTTTTGTAAGAAACACTTTTGAACATATAATGGTAAAAACATACCTAATCACATGCTTCCAATTGTTATTTTGTTTTTGTTTTTTTCATTTTTGGATAATGAAGTTTTTGATGAGGGATGGACATAAATTTTCAGATAACTTGTCGTTTTACAAAAACGATAATTCGTTTTTTTGGTGATCCTCAAAAGGCTCCTATCCAACAAACAAGAAACGAAATTCGTTCGCATTTCACAAATCAGATCTCCACAAGCAACCAAATACACCAAAAATGTACTGCCAAGAGAAATTTCACAGAAATTGTAGTGGGCCCATTTAGTGAATATTATGGTGGGCTGGTGCCAGTAGACATACTAAGGGGGTTTATGTTACGCTCCCGTGACAAATTGAATGATCATCACGGATGTAATATTCAATTTCACGTTTACTAATTAGTAATGAAAACATGATATATAAAAATAAAGTTCTATTTCCTTCGTAAAATTCCTGATTAGTAGATACGTCATGAGTTTGATTCTCAATTTACTTATAAAAAATGAGTGTGGTAACGGTTGTTGGAGTTAGGGGTGGGCACCCAAACCGCCAAACTGATCAACCCGTCCAAACCAAACCAATTTAAGCGGGTTGGTTTGGTTTTGTTAAATAAAATAAACCGATTGGGTTGTTTTTGAACAGCCCAATTGGTTTGGATTGGTTTGTGGGTTGCATTTTATCAAACCGTATAACCCAACCCAAACCATTACATACTTAAATATATATATATATATATATATATATATATATATATTATTAATTAAATTATCAGAGAAAACAAATAAAACTAAAGTTATCCCAATGAAACAAGAAGTGAACTTCAAAACTTCAAAGTGGTTGCTTTGACGGTGGTAGATATTATTAATTTATAAGCTAAAACGATTTAGTTTTATTTTATAAGTTTTAGGCATTCTACACTTTTTTTTTTTTTTTTTAACGATTATCGTTCTACACTTGAGTTAAATTTAGTATTATAAATTAATATTATTGTTTATCTTATTGATAATTGGTTTAGCTACTTATATTGATAATTTGATATTATTAAATTTATTCAAATAAAAAAAAAATGTAATTATTTTCTTAAACCGTTAAACCAAACCAATTTTTATTGGTTTGGTTTGGTTTTATCTTATAAATGGTTTGGTTTGGATAGTAAAAAATTAAATCGATTTTATAATGGTTTGGTTTGGGTATACTCAAACCCAACCCAAACCAACCCATGTCCACCCCTAGTTGGAGTATCTATTCAGGCTATGTTTATAATAATGAACCTAGATAGGTCTTGACAGAATCCTAATTTGATTGTGTCGACCCTAATAAAAAATTAAAAATAATAATTTTTGAGAAACTAAAAAGAAGCAATGTCCCTTTAGGCTTATATTCTTATATAGCTCTGCCATTGCCTTCAAGGCAATGCTGCTTTGATAAGGCAATTTGAAGTTATAAAATAATTAAATCTATTTAATACAAAAACAATCCAAATCATTAAAATTAATTTGGATTGTGATTTACTAATTATATTATTAGCTGCGTGGAAGCAAAATCAAATATAGCTTGAAAGCAACATAGTTTTTAATTATCTCTCAAACTTCAAACAATGTAATGATGTATAACCAAAATATTTTTGAAAAACTAATAATAATCATTCTTAAAATCTATGTTTTGTTGAATATCAAGTTGTGGGGTCGAGATAATATCTATTTGATTGCTTAACAACCTTAAAAGATTACGTTATCATGTCGTCAGTCCAATTGTATATAAAGCCGACGAGACATGTAAGCACAATTTGAAATGCAACTCTCGCTATTAAAGAGGAGAGGGGTTTCTTCACACTTTACGATGCTAAAAGCATAACCCGGAATGCAACTCTCATTACTAGAGAAGAGTCTTCCCACACTTTACGATTTAATGATTAAATAAGAGAGTCAAATCTTTACCACTAAGGGGAAGGGAAAGTGCTCTACCACTTTGCTAAGAGTGGATGTGCCGTGAGCCCGTTATGATTGATGTTATATGCATTACTTTGTGCATTTTTCTCTACTAATTTTCTTAAAACTTAAAAGTGATATAAGATTAGATGTTGATAATTGCATAGAACTAAAAGAACTTCAATGACATTACAAGAAAAGAGAAGCACTGGCTTTGTAAAAGCAGCTTTTAAGTGCTTTCTCTTGATGAGTATTGTCTTGTGTATAAATATAATAGAAGTGAAAGCTATAGAATATAAGCCAAAGTTTAGCAAGATGTTATTTTGACCTGTCCTGATTATTCATCTTCCTGGAAATTTCTAGTCAGTCCCAATCATAATTGTGTGTTTGTGTTTGTGCACGTAAAAGATAGAGATAGAGAACACAAGAAAACACATTCAAATACATAGGTTTATACGGTATTGGAATGTCCTCCTAGGCAAGACAATACTAGAATACAAACACAGATTCTCACACTGATGATATACATAGGCTTCTGCTGAACAAGCTGCCAAGATGTCCTCAATATTCTGGATTTGGCTCTCTAAGAAATGCATTAGTTAGTGCAGATTCAGACACGAACGAAGCCACCAGCAGTCGTAAAGCCTGCAATGCAATGCAAAACAAAGAATTCACAATGTATCAACAAGGGAATGGATCGTTCTTCCGATAATCTTCCTAATTTGGTATCAATAAAACTTTATAACGTATGGACTTGATAGATAGTAACTACTATTGCAGAATTTGATGAGTTAACTTACCTCCTCAGTGCCCACATGCACGAAACGCTCCTCGACATCACTTAAAAGTACTTTCATTTTGTTCAGCAGGGACAGACATGAGACTGGGGATAATGGTGTTATGACCAGATTGTCAGTTACTGTAAATTTAGCCGGTCTAGTCACGAATCCTCCTCCACTGGTAGTTTGTTCAACACCACACTTAGGATCCACGACAATTAAAGTCGAGACTTTAAGTTCCTTAGAAGAGATGTCTGTTTTATCAGTAGTCACACATTTATAACCTCTGCGATTCTCTGCATGATAGTATAGTGGATGTTTATTTTCTTTGACGCCTAATGGATGGTTCTCATAGCTAAAATTAGGGGCGAGCTTCGGACTGAGTAGCATTTCCTTGTGCTTAGAGGATTTCAGGTATTGCTTGGCATCGAGTTCCTTGACACTATTGTAAAGGCGAGTTATGCAACCTTTAGAAGTGCCGCTGTGCATTTCCTTTACGATGCAACCAAGTGGAACAGTGAGGAAACTGAAGAGCAAATTGACAAAATCTTCACTTGCTTCTGCAAAACAGACCATATTCTTGGATTTGCTGACTACAAGCTTGACAAGAAACTTTCCGTTCACATTTGATGCCGGTTTTTTCATTCTAGATTTTACGTAGTTTCCCTGATCGAAATCTACTCTTCCCAACTCAGGTACTGGATTATGCTTCAACAAAGTTTCTGTCAAAGGCATGTTTGATAACAATGAGCACTTGAGCAAAGTGAGGACCTGAAAGAAGACATCAGATCAGAAATTAATGACAGATGAGTAACTATTTGACGAGTTATGTGACGTTTGAATCAGTACGAGATAGTTACCTCATCGACTCCTACGTTGAAATTGCATTCCTCAACGGCAGTCCTATCTATGACTCCTAGCTTGGAAAGCAAAGAAAGGCTTGCTTTGTATGATGCGGGCATTATCTCTAATTCATCACTTATTATAAATCGGGTCAGTCCTTTAACAAACGCGCCATTGTCTCGAGCATCCAAATCCCTTTCTTGTAGTTGCACCTTCTCGAACAGCTCGATCTCAGAAGCTATAGTTCCTCCACAAACACAGTTAATATCTTTGTAGTGACTCACTAGCTTGTAACTGAAAAGGGTACAATTTTTTCTATCACAAATGAAGTACTTATGGGGCTCGTCGATATTTATTTTTAGTCTCTTGCATTCAGCAGCAACTGCATTTTTGGGGTTTAACAACATTGTCTTGCATTCTTTGGTCTGAAGTTGCTGCACATCAAGATTCTCGACACTTTCGTACAAATTGTTCATACAACCTATTCCTAATGTTGGCGGTTTACTACGGATGAGCTTGATGATTGTTCCCATAGGCATTGTCAAGAAACTTAAGAGAACATCAACAAAATCCTCATCTGCTTCGACGAAAATAACTCTGTTGTTCCCCTTGTCCACCAAGGCCTTCAAGCTAATACAATCTACAGGTCTCCCAGGAATCAAAGCCATTGACTATATGCTGCTTTCGATTCTTATATTTGTTCAAATACTGAAAACAATGAACATGCATGATATGTGGTTAATATAATCAACGATTCTTGCCTGAGTTCCACGAACTTTAAGAACCGTGAAAACATAAACAAAGTTCCAAGATCTGGTGAACAATTTTAACTAAAAATGCTTAAATTCAACAAGTATATAAAAGGCAAACTTATTTCTATATATGTAAAACAGATTGAACATGTTCTCATGACATTTTCGAAGACATTTTGTTCGGTTGACTGTCCAAATCAAAGCATTCACATTATCTATATAATCTAATAGGATTTGTGCTTCTAAAAATGTATCTGATGCTCTCATTCAAACAAAGACAAATGGGGCCATTCAATTTCATAGGACAACCAACCATACTCTTTATCTTAATTCTTGTTGCTAATAAATGAGAAAATGAATCTTATTAGACGACTTCTCTAGCTAGTAAGTGATCTAAAACCTGACTCCAAATTTTTTTTCCAATTGCAAGTAAAGTTTAAATTTTGCAATTTTACCAAGTTAGAATTATTTAAGTCTTGATCATCACTACTGTAAAAAAATCATCATCATCACTTGACAACAAAAGAAAGACTATATAGTGCATGCAAGTGAGCAACATTTACAATACAAGCTGTAAAAATATTCAAATTCATAGCTTTTTTTGGGATTAGATAACAGTTAAAAACATTCCAAACTGAAATCTAATAAACTAAACCTAATTAGCATGCTCCAGTTCCAATATAGTTCAAGAAAAGAAAGAAAGAAAGAATGATACCTGACGATCAGTGTAGCAGATGCAGCTGAAATTTCTGGTTCAGTAGAAAAAGAGAGTGTAGACTGTAGATAAAAACAAGTAGAAAAAGCAGTTTTAAGGACAGTAAAGTTAAATTAAAAAAGAAAAAAAAATGTGCATGTGGGGTCCTCATGTTAAAGTTTTTTAAGGTACAAAGCCAAGACTTAACTGAGAAGTCATTGGCTTCAAGTCTTCAACTTGACTATGGTCCTTATTTTACATATACACTGTTAAATAAATTCAGGGTTATTTTTGGAAGGGGGAGGACTCCAACCGCAATCTCGTGATGCATGTGTGAGAGATTTTACCACCGTACCAGCCTCATCTCGTCGACTTATATTTTCTTACGCTAGATAAAAATGATAGAAAAATAAAAATAATGATAAAAATATATCATCAAAACTTATATATATATATATATAATTATATATATATACAGTCTTTCTATTATCGGTTCGAACTGACAAAAGTTATTTCAGTTTCTTGCATGTGGGCCACTGGATTTAAATACTTTGACTGACAAGTGCTTACAGCCAAGTCAAAGTATTTAAATCCAGTGGCTCACATGCAAGGAACTGATATAACTTTTGTCAGTTCGAACTGATAATAGAATTTCTAATATATATATATATATATATATATATATATAATATTTTATACGTATTTTGTTTTTTGAGGATGATAATAGAATTTCTGTATATATATATATATATCCTAACTATATAAAAAGTATGAGTTGGTGATTATAATATTCTTTTTTTGTTTGAAAGTAAAATTACAGATATAACCCTTAAAATTTATATAATTATGTCAAGGACTGTTTGCAAATTTGCCTAGCCCCTTTTTTTTCTTTTAATTTCTTTGACTCTTTTTTTTTTTAATTCCTTTGAAAGTAAAATTACAAATTCACCCTTAAATTTTATATAATTACTTAATAGATAGGTTTTAGTAAGATTTTAATTATAACATCCCTTATATTTTCTTTGAAAGTCAAATGACAACCACAAGCCTTCGAGTTTGTAGAATTACTTAATAGACATGTCTTAGTAATAGTAACACAATAGGGATTGTATAGTAATTTTCAAGATTTATCTTAATTTAAAATTCTAAATATGTTAAATCATTATTAAATAGTTTACCCAAATTATTATGAATTTAGATAGAATTTATTTGAGTTTGTAGAATTACTTAATAGAAATGTCTTAGTAATAGTGACACATGATGATATGGACTAGACCCAAATTAATAGGTATTTGGATTGATGATTATTTTATATTGTAAAATGAGATAGGGGATGAAAATATAATTTTCTATTTAATGACTTGAAAAGGAATAAGAAATATTATAGGGGTTAAGTTTAATTTGTCATGTAACTTGATGACTTAAATATAAATATATATACAGGGGAAATTTCTAAAGAAAAAAAAGGATTTGACTACAAGCGGTGGATTCATCTGATAAGGAAGATATGGATATCAGTTATTAAATATTTAAATAATCATTTCATCACAATTTATACAATTTAGTCGAAAATTACTTTTGGATGTAAAAAAATATATAATTTAGTTGTTGAATTTAAATTGTTGAAATGTTTAATAAAAGTTGCGAACAATTGTATATAGACTACCATTGTTAGATTATCATGAGAAGAATCTCTTTTGAGACAAGTGTAGGGGAGCTTTTTGTCAAACCCATAAATTTAAGACTTCCTCAGGATGTTATATCAATGTAATAACATTTATATGAATTAAAACTATACTGTGTTATATTGACATCTCTTATTTTTCAAGGATATAAATATTTGCAAATATGAAACTCAAATACTAATTTAAGCACATGTCGTGCATGTGCCCCAATACCTAGTATATATATATATACAGGAGAAAAAATGGTATGGGCTTAAGAATTATAGCTCATAGTTTGTTTGTTGGTTTATATTGAAATGACTTTTACATCCTTAATATATTAGAAAATTACTATAACAGTGTACAAGTTATTAACAAAGAAGGGGTATATATGTCATTTAAAAGCTTTTTATTCTCTTGCAATTAGTTGTAATTTGGAATGACAATTGCATCCTTAATCATTTTGAAAATTACACCAAAGATGCACATCAAGTATTATATAAAAATGGGGGAAAATGTACTTTTGTTAGTTGGATAAGGTGTTACCACCCTTAAATTGAAGGAAAAATTGCACTAATACACCTAACTATACTTGAAATTGCACTCTCTTAACATATTATCATTCTACAACAAACTTTTCCTGAAATTCGTTGACCAAACAGTTAACTAACTTACCTCTTAACTAAGACCTTGGCAGTTAAAAGTAGGATTTTGTTCCGTTCCCTTGACAAGATCGGTCCGTATATGAATATTTGAGTTTGAATGTAAATTATTTTACTATGGTTTTGTGATAAGACCGGTCCATATACAAAATATACAAGTTTGAATGTAAATTATTTTGCATTTGATGTGGCAAGGGAAAATTCAACTTTTCATAAATTTGGTTTGTCAACAATTAAAGTTAACGGTTTGACTTTAACGACATGGCATGTTTGTGTTGAATTTTTCAAAGTTGTCGATATTTTGCCTAAATGGATAAATTTAGGATATTAATCCTGCAAACAACTCATTCATTATACATAAATTTACAAAGGTATTGCAATGCCTACAAGGAAAGACAATACTAGAGACAGGCCATAATGTCCTTCAAACAACACAAGATCATATTGTGTGTTTGTGTTTGTGCTCGTCAGCGTGCACGCGCATATGAGATATAGATAGATTGAGAGAGGGTACACATAAATGCAAATGCATCCCTTATACGTATGTTTATATGGTATTGGAATGTCCTCCAAGGCAAGGACAATACTACTAGAATACAAACACATGCAGATTCTCACACTGATGCTGTAAATAGGCTTCTGCTGAATGAGCTGTTAAAATGTCCTCAATATTCTGGATTAGGCACTCTAAGGAAGGTATTGGTTAGAGCAGATTCAGACATAAAAGAAGCCACCAGTAGCCGTATAGCCTGCAACGCAAAGCAAAAATTTGCAAAGTGTAATCAACAAGGGAACGGATTTGTTCTTCTGATAATCTTCCTAACTGGCTGGGATGTAATGTGGCAACAGCAGCAGCTATTGAATAGTACTGCTAGTGAATGGTATTGAATACTAAGTAAATAAAGCTATTGAATACTCAGTAAATAGAACTACTAATGTAGATTTCGTTAAGTTAAACTTACTTCCTCAGTGCCCACATGCACGAAATGCTCCTCGATGTCACTGAAAGGTACCTTCAATTTGTTCAGAAGGAGCAGACATGAGACCGGGGAAATAGGTGTTACGACCAGATTATCAGTTACTGTAAAGTTTGCCGGTCCAATCACAAATCCTCTGCTGGTAGCTTCTTTGATGCGACACTTAGGATCCATGAAAGTTAAAGTTGAAACTGTTTCTCCAAGAGAAGACATGAATGTTTCATCGGGACTCAGAAATTGCACATGGTTTTTCTTTTTTGCAAAGTAGTATGGTGGATGTTTACTTTCCTCGATGCCTAATGGATGGTTCTCATAGCTAAAATTAGGGGCGAGCTTCGGACTGAGTAGCATTTCCTTGTGCTCAGAGGATTTCAGGTATTGCTTGGCATCAAGTTTGTTGACACTATTGTACAGGTGAGTTATGCAACCTTTTGAAGTGCCGCTGTGCATTTCCTTTACAATACATCCAAGTGGAACAGTGAGGAAACTGAAGAGCAAACCAACAAAATCTTCACTTGCTTCTGCAAAACAGACAATATTCTTTGATTTGCTGACCATAAGCTTAACACGAATCTTTCCATGCACATTTGATGTTGGTTTTTTCATTCTAGATTTAACGTAGCTGTCTTGATCGAAATCTACTCTGCCCAACTCGGGTACTGGATTATGCTTCAACAAAGTTTCTGTCAAAGGCATCTTTGATAACAATGAGCACTTGAGCAAAGTGAGGACCTGAAAAAAGACATCAGATCAGGAACAAATGATCCATATATAATATAATTATATAAACAATTCGACCATGCAACTACTCACAAATTTAAATTTAATTCAAAGCTCTAGTACTAATACTATATACTGATTCGTGACACATTAAGCAATTCTAATGAAGGTCTCTATCGAATTATATGATTGAATCTGATGAGATTAATGAGATAGTTACCTCATCTACTCTGATGTTGAGGTTGCGTTCCTCTGTGTTAGTCCCATCTGTGACTCCTAGCTTGGAAAATAACGAAAGGCCTGATTCGATTGATGCAGGCATTATTTCTAATTCATCACTTATTATAAGGCAGGTTGGTCCTTTAACAAACACCCCTTTAGCCCTTTCTTTATGTTTCTCATTTCTCGGATCCGGATTCAGATAAACCTTACGGGACATGTACCCTCCGCAAACACAAAAACCACCTCTGAACTGACATATTCGCTTGTGACTGCAAAGCACGTAGTCATGTGTATGGCAAATGTAGTACCTAAAGGACTCATCCACTTCATCATCGAATTTCAATTTCAGTCTCCGGTATTCTGCAACAGCCGCATTTCTGGGAAGAAGCAACATGGCCTTGCATGCTCTGGTCTGAAGTCGCTTCACATCAAGATTCTCAAGGCTTTCATACAAATTGTTCATACAACCTATTCCTAATGTCTGCTTGGGATTACTACTACTACTACTACTACGGATGAGCCTGATGATTGTTCCCATAGGCATTGTCAAGAAACTTAAGAGAATATCAACAAAATCCTCATTTGCTTCGGCGAAAATAACCCTATTGTTCTCCTTGTCCACCAAGGCCTTCAAGCTAATACTTTCTACAGGTTTCTCAGCCATGGATTCTGTGTTTTTGATTCTTTTATTTGTTCAAATAGTGAAATCAACCTGTGTGATATGTGGTTAATATAATCAGTGATTCTTTCCTGAGTTCAATTCACTTTAAGAACAGTAAAAACATAATAAACAAAGCTAAATAATTTTAATTAAAAAAAAGCTGAAATTCAACAAGTATAACCATTTTCATGAAGCAAGGCACAGGGAAAAGTTGTTGAAAATCAACTGATCCTAAACAAAGTTCCAAGATCTGGTATACAATTTTAGCTGAAATTCAACAAGTATAACCATTTTCATGAAGCAAAGGAAAAGGGAAAACTTATTTCTATTTATATAAACCTGATCCTAAAACTTGTTTTCCAATTTCAACTAACTGTTGAATTTTGTAAATTTACCAAGATGGAAATGATTCAAGTCTTGAACATAACTACTGTAATAAAATAAAATAAAAAGATATAGTTCAAGAACCTAGCTAACACTAAAAACAGCGAATGATTTTTGAAGGGAAAAAAAATGATACCTGATGATTAGAATGAGATCACCAAATGCAGCTGCAATTTCTGTGAGTGAGAGGTGTGTGTGTGGAAGAAAACAAGAAACAAGTAAAAAAAAGTAGCACAAAGCAAAGCAAAAGCAAGAAAAAAAGTTCTTGTGTTACTTTTGTTTGGTAGACCACCACAGAGCAAAGCAAAAACAAAATGGGGGCTCTTTTGTTTGTATTGTATGACTCTTTTAAGGAAGACTTGAATGAGAAGATA
Source organism: Acer saccharum (assembly GCA_030490815.1). Taxonomy (NCBI): domain Eukaryota; kingdom Viridiplantae; phylum Streptophyta; class Magnoliopsida; order Sapindales; family Sapindaceae; genus Acer; species Acer saccharum. The sequence goes on along the minus strand of CM059868.1, from coordinate 52,629,737 downwards.
TGCACAGTCCCACAATCACAAGATAAAAATAAATAATAAAAAAACTATTTTATTTTTCAATTTGTTTCTGAGAAATGAATACCTCCTCACCTTTAATATGATTCAAAATTTGTAATAATTCAAAAAAGAAAAGAAAAAGAAAAAGAAAAAAACCAACATTCTTCTTTTAAATATTGAAAAGGTGAATGAAAACTCATATTTTCAAACAACAAAACTGTAAATTGATATATTCATATATTAAAATAATAAATATGATCTTTTTATTCATTTTTTTTTTTTTTTATAGATGATGGCAGAGAAACTAAATATACAGTTGGCCCAAAACAATTTTTATTTTATTTTATATATACAATGTCTACCTAAAAGATCAAACACTACAGCGCGGCCCGAATGTCTACTTCCATAATCGGAAGAAAGTCGGCTACCAACACTGGGAGAGGTCTCTCCACATTTACAGTGGCATTAATCACAATGAAAAATAGCTATTTGGCATCCACTGTGGAAAGTTTGTGAAGGTCACACAAGGTTATAAGTTATAACTACAAATTTGTTTCTGATGTATATATATATATATATATATATGTTTATGCCATAACTGCAACACAACACTAGAGCACAAACACAGATTTTTATGCATATGTATATGCTTCTGATAAAAAAGATTTCATGTTCATCTGCAGTAAGTGAACAAAGATGTTCTCAATATTCTGGATTTGGATCTCTCAGGAAGGCATCGGTTAGAGCAGATTCGGACACAAAACAAGCTACCAGTAGACGAAACGCCTGCAATTCATAACAAATTCACAAGTTATAAATAAATAATCCTAGGTGAATTTCTGTGATAATAGTGTAATTGAAACAATATATGAATGATCACATAGCTATTTTACTCTTGACTGTGAAAAAAAGGAGTAAAAAATTTAAAGAATTATAGAGAGGAAAACTCTATAATGAATTTTAGAGAGGAAAACTCTAATTTTTCTTATATTTATTCTTCTCCACATAGGAGGGATTATATAGAGGAAATACAATTAGGAAAGAAATCAATCAAGGAAATCAATATACAATCCCTAAAATTAGGCTAATTGTCAACTACACTAATCAAGCAATTAATTAGGCTAATTGTCAACTACACTAATCAAGCAATCAATTAGTCAACTGTACAATAATTAATTGATTATATTCTAATAGAAACTAATCCCTAAACTTTAGGAATTAATTTCGGAATTCAACACCCCCCCTCAAGCTGGGGAATAGATGTCAATCATTCCCAGCTTGGAAGTCAATTCTTCAAACTTTATTCTTGGAAGAGCTTTCGTTAGAACATCTGCCACTTGAAGGTGTGTAGGTGTGTAAATCAAGCTCAGTATTCCAGCGTCAGCCTTTTCTTTGATGAAATGACGATCGATTTCTACATGCTTAGTTCTGTCATGATGGACAGGATTTTTAGCAATACTTATTGCAGCCAAGTTGTCACAAAACACCTTCATTGTTTCTCTTGTTGAAATCCTTAGCTCATTAAGTAACCTTTTTAGCCATAATCCTTCACATATACTCTGAGCTAAAGCTCTATACTCAGCTTCGGCACTGCTCCTAGCCACAACAGACTGTTTCTTGCTACGCCAAGTCACCAAGTTTCCCCATACATAGGTACAATAACCGGTAGTTGATCTTCGATCTGTAACGGATCCTGCCCAATCCGCATCTGAGTAGATTTCAACTTCTTTGCTTGTTCCTTTTCGAAAGAATATTCCTTTACCAGGATTCATCTTCAAGTATCTAAGAATCCGGTAAACTGCTTCAAGATGTTCTTCATTGGGCTTGTTCATAAATTGACTTATAACACTAACAGGAAAGGCTATGTCCGGCCTTGTATGGGAGAGATAAATGAGCTTTCCTACAAGTCGTTGATATCTCCCAGTGTCAACCGGAGGACTGTCTTCTTTGAAACTGATTTTATAACTTGATTCCATTGGAGTGTCCGCAGGCTTACATCCTAACATCCCAGTTTCTTTTAGCAAGTCCAAGATGTACTTGCGTTGGGAGACCACAATACCTTTCTTCGAACGAGCAACCTCCATGCCTAGGAAATATTTCAATGATCCTAGATCTTTTATCTCAAATTCCTTTGCCAAAACTTCCTTTAAATAGCCCATTTCTTCAGTGTAATCACCTGTCACAATAATATCGTCAACATAAACGATGAGAATAGCAACTTGCCCAGTAGGAGAAAACTTTGTGAACAGGGTATGATCGGCTTGTCCCTGAGAGTACCCATGCTTCTTGATTGCTTTTGTGAATCTGTCAAACCACGCTCTAGGAGATTGCTTGAGACCATACAGAGACTTTTGAAGCTTACAGACCTTGTTAACATTGCTTCCTGTCTCAAAACCCGGTGGAATTTCCATGTACACTTCCTCTTCCAAGTCACCATTGAGGAAGGCATTTTTCACGTCCAGTTGATGAAGAGGCCAGTCTAGATTGGCTGCTAAGGACAACAAAACCCGAACAGTATTTAGCTTGGCAACAGGAGCAAAAGTTTCTTGGTAGTCGATGCCGTAGGTCTGTGTGAATCCTTTAGCAACAAGCCTTGCTTTGTAGCGACTTACACTCCCATCTGGATTATACTTGACAGTAAAAATCCACTTACATCCTACTGGTCGTTTCCCTTCTGGCAAATCTGAGAGTTCCCAAGTACCATTCTTTTTTAGAGCATTCATCTCTTCTTGTATGGCTGCCCTCCATTCTGATTTTTTTAAAGCATCATGAATACCTCGTGGAATTTCTATGTTGGATAGATTAGTAGCAAATGCTCGATATTCTGATGATAGACCATCATAGGAAACAAAATTGGAGATTGGATGCTGTGTACAAGATCTCACACCTTTCCTTAAAGCAATAGGAATATCAAGATCATCATTAGCATAAATATCAGTCTGAGATGTGTTACCTGGAATATCTGGACTTGGATCGGATTCATGGTTCTGCTCAGGAAGTGTGCGATCCTCTATCTCCTCTTGTGGCCGTTTCCTCCTTGAATAAACAATAAGTTCTTTGTCAATTGAAGGTTGTGTGCGGGCAGGAGTGGAGCTATTAGTGTTTGGCTCGATTTCTGGAAGGACGGTTGACTCGGGTTCAGGTGGAAGGACGGTTGACTCAGGTTCAAGTGGAATGGAAGTGGTTAACTCAGTTTCATATGGAAGAATTGGAGTGTCAAGAGTGTCAAGCCAAAAACTACATTCTTGTATGGCTGAGTTCTCCCCCTGAATGGAAGTTTTTGGGTAGTATGATTGATTCTCAAAGAAGTTGACATCCATAGAAGTGTAGAATTTCCTAGTGATAGGCGAGTAACACCTGTAACCTTTTTTAGTGGGAGAGTAACCAAGAAAGAGACATTTGATGGCCTTTGGATCAAGCTTACTTCTATGATGTTGATATATATGAACAAATGCTGTACACCCAAATACTTTTAATGGTAAGGATGAGATGATTTGAGTATCTGGGTAGGAGCAGAGAATGGCTTGGCAAGGTGTTTGGAATTTGAGAACTCTTGATGGCATCCGGTTAATGAGATATGTGGCCGTGAGGACTGCCTCTCCCCAAAAATACTTGGGAACGTTTGTAGTGAACATAATGGATCTGGCCACTTCGAGGAGGTGTCTGTTTTTCCTTTCTGCCACCCCGTTTTGTTGAGGTGTGTCGACACATGAACTTTGATGAACTATTCCCTGATCCATCAAATATTTGCCAAGTAAAGAATTAAAGTAATCTTTGGCGTTATCCGTCCTAAACACCTTTATTTTTGTCTGGAATTGTGTTTGGATCATGCTGTTGAAATTTTTGAAGATAGCACCCGCCTCTGATTTTTCTTTCATCAAATATATCCAGGTTATACGAGTATGGTCATCAATGAATGAAATAAACCACCGAGCTCCTGAGATATTGTTGACTCTAGAGGGTCCCCATATATCACTGTGAATGATTGCAAATGGGTGAGATGTTTTGTACCCTTGGACAGGATAATTATTTCTCACATGTTTGGATAATTGGCACACTTCACATTGAAGAATCTCAGGTTTGATATTATCGAATAATGTTGGGAATAGCTTTTTTAAATACTGGAAATTGGGATGACCTAACCTATAGTGCCACAACATGATTGCACTATAGTTATTTGACAAGGCTAGAGGAATTGGAGATGACACACTACTTGCAGCTTGAACTTGTTCTTTAGGATTATTAGGACCGTTAAGAAGATAGAGCCCCGCACATTCCTTAGCTTTGCCAATCATCCTCCCTGATTCCAAGGCCTGAAATTCACAACGATTTGAGAAAAATTTAGTAACACAATTCAGGTTTTTGGTGAGTTTGCTAATGGACAGCAAATTACAAGTTAAATTAGGCACCAAAAGCACGGATTTTAAAGTCAGGTCATCAGTAATAGTAACTGATCCTATTCCTGCCACTTTAGACAATGATCCATCAGCAATTCGAACCATCAAATTTCCAGAACTTGGGCTGTAAGTATTGAATAGTGTAGCATTACCGGTCATATGATCTGATGCGCCAGAATCTACTATCCAAGGACTGTGTCTCTTCATTTCGGTGCTCAAAGCCGTAGAAAAATTACCTGTTTGATCAACAGAATGGAAGATGGAAGATGGAAAATTACCGATAGCGGATCTAGTTCTTATGGAGTTCTCGGCTGGGATCGGAATGGAAGATGTAGTTTGGTGGCTGATCATCTTCCGAAGAAACTCGATTTGCTTTTTGCTAAACAGTGTAGTTTCGAACGATGTCTTCTCCTTGCTGTTGGACATCATGATGGATTGAGACCCTTGGAGAAAGTTTTGCCCATTTAGTTTATGACCTGTAATGGGGAGATGAGAATTGTTTGCTGCTCCAAGGCTGTTTGGAATTGTGACTTTAGAGGTATGTTTTTCGGTAGCCATTCCGGTGGCTAGGCCGTATTTTGGCATAAGAGAGGAGAAGGTATTAGGGTTGTAGAACCGGGGAAAGGAGAGGAGACTAGGGTTTCGGTTTTACCGCTCTGATACCATAAAGAATTATAGAGAGGAAAACTCTATAATGAATTTTAGAGAGGAAAACTCTAATTTTTCTTATATTTATTCTTCTCCACATAGGAGGGATTATATAGAGGAAATACAATTAGGAAAGAAATCAATCAAGGAAATCAATATACAATCCCTAAAATTAGGCTAATTGTCAACTACACTAATCAAGCAATTAATTAGGCTAATTGTCAACTACACTAATCAAGCAATCAATTAGTCAACTGTACAATAATTAATTGATTATATTCTAATAGAAACTAATCCCTAAACTTTAGGAATTAATTTCGGAATTCAACAAAATTGTATGCAATCATGGGATGCTTTGTTAAGAGTTTACTTTGCAGAATTTGATACAGCAACTAACCTCCTCATTGTCCACACGCACAACACGCTCCTCAATGTCATCGAAAGGACTGAACATTCCTTCAGGAATGACAGACATGAGACTGGAGAGATAGGTGTTACAATCAGATTGTCAGTTATGTTAAACTTTGCTGATCCCATCACAAATCCTCCCCTTGTAGCTTCATCATATTCAGACTTGGGATCCATGACAGTTAACGTCGAACCGAACACTCCTTCGGAAGGTATACATGTTTTATCAGAAGTCAGTATTTTGTTGTTAGCACATTCATGGTGCTCTGCATAATAGTACAGCGGATTTATAACTTCATCAATGTCTAACAGCTGGTTTTCATGTCGAAAATTATGGGCAAGCTTCGGATCGAGTAGCATTTCCTTGTGTTCAAATGATTTCAGGTATAATGCTTCCTCAGCACTATTGTACAGGTGATTTATGCATCCCTTTGAAGTGCTGCCAGACGTTTCCTTTACTAGATACCCCAGTGGAACGGTGAGGAAACTAAAGAGCAAATCGACAAAATCCTCATTTGCTTCTGCATAATAAACAATATTCTTGGATTTGCTGATCACAAGGTTGATACTAGTACTACTCCCCCGATTCACAATTGATTCGAAACATGATGCTGGTTCTTCCAGACTATAGTTTGCCTCAGGAAAATCATCATCTGTTTCTGCATAATGAACCTTTGTCTTGGATTTGCCTATGATCATACGCTTCTCATGGATCTCCTCGCTCACATTTGATTCTGGTTCTTCCATTCTGGATTCATTACAGCTGCCTTGGTCGAAAGCATTTGTGCCCAACTTAGGTTCCAGATTATGCTCCCATAAAGTTTCTGTCAAAGGTGCCTTTGATACCAGTGAGCATTTCAACAAAGTCAAAACCTGAAAGTGAACATCAGGTCGCAACTCTAAAAAAAAATCACTACGAAATCATGGTTGAATCTAATTAAATTTAATGTGATCTTTGAATTACAATGAAATTGTTACCTCGTCTTCACTTATGTATCGATTGCATTCCTCAATGGTGTTACCATCCATGATCCCCAGCTTCGAAAGCACATAAAGGCTCGTTTCAGTTGATGCAGGCATTACTTCTAATTTATCGCTTATTATAAGTCGGGTCAGTCCTTTAACGAAAACTCCTCTATCTCGTGCATCAAAACCCCTTCTTTTAGGTTCCTTCTCACACAACCCCATCTCATAATCCATGTCTTCTCCACAGCCACAAATAGCACCTCTGTAGTGACTCAACATCCGGTACCCAAAAAGGATGCATTCTGGTCTCTTGCAAATGAAGTACTTCAGTGGTTCACCATCATCAATATTCAACTTTAGTCTCTTGCACTGAGCTGCAGCAGCATTTCTGGGGTACAACAACATGGTCTTGCATGCTTCGGTATGATATCGATGCACATCAAGATTCTCAATGCTTTCGTACAAATTGTTCAAACAACCTATTCTCACAATGGGTGGTTTATTACGGATGAGCCTGATGATTGTTCCCAAGGGCATTGTCAAGAAACTTAAAAGAACATCAACAAAATCCTCATCTGATTCAGCAAAAATAACTCTATTGTTCACTGTGTCGATCAAGACCTTCAAGAAAATACCTTTCACATGTTCCTCAGTCATGGATTATATGCTTTGGATTCTTTCTTTGCTCAAAATTTTTGAGAACCAGCTTGCCTGAACAAAGGCTAATCAATGACTTCTATTCTGTCCAAAGTCTGCATTCCATAAACTTAAAGAGCTGTAAATATCTCAACAAAAAACTCTTATCTCTGATTAATTGGGGACCCTCATCTGTCAATTATTGTTTGTAATTTTACCAAATTAACAGATAAAAGTCCTGATCATCACTTGACAACAAAGAATAGTGCAACATCTACTACAACTACAATTATAAGTGGAACCATAGAACTAGATAAAGACAAGTGTAAACAAATTTACAAAATTAATACCTTTCTAGTGTTGAAACAGCAGCTGGCATACCAAGCAAAATTGAGTGGCAGCAAGAATTAAATAATTTGAAATGAAACTGATACTGATAGCTCAACAAACGAAAAAGATAAAATTAGCATACCCCAAGTTTTCATTTTAGTTCAAGAACCCAAAAATAATGAGTTGTGAAAATATGATACCTGATGAATGATGATCACCATAAGCAGCTGATATATCTGGAGAGATGAGAAATCAATAAGGAATTAGTAGATCAAGAAGAGAGTGTAGTGTAGATAAAAACATACAATTGTGAGGTCCAAGATATATATATATATACACAATTGTTTAAGCAAAGACTTAGAAGAAATGAACAGTTCTATATTGACTAGAAACCTTGACTTTTATCTCCTTGCAACAGAGAAAATATCGTGGGGATTTACATGAATATGTCAGTTTGAAAGTAAAATCTGTCAAGTTTCATGTAGGTTTGTGAAGCTTTGAGCTTTTATTTCATTTATGGGTTTTAATGGCAGCCAAACACGAAACATATATAATAAGGATAGCAATCAAGCCATTACTAATTCATTTTTGACTTCTCAAGTTGGTTTTCAAGCCATGTAATGCAGCTAGATGATGTTGCTGTTGAAAAGCTTTGAACTTTGAAGCTCTCTTCTTCAATCGGAAGAAACCCAATTCATCAATTTCTTCGAAGAATCTCCTGATAATTTTTTTGGATTTGATTTTGACCTAAAAACAGACCTTTTTGTTGGAGGTTTTTTGGAAGAAGACCCGGTTGGATATTCGGGTAACCTGTTCCAAATTCCAAAAACAATTATGACATGAGTGGGCACGTCATCAAGTTTGGCTGACGAGCTCAACCAACTCTTTGAAGAGTTGTACACGTGTTTGGACACATCAGCTTATGTGATAATGTGTTTAAACACATCAGCAAAGCTGGCTTCCATGGCCAGTCATGAGTGGGCCACTACACGCTGACATATCTAGACACATCAGCCATTCGGCTTGACGTGCTCAGACATGTCAACAAAGTGGCTAAAAATCAAATAAGCCCTAAAAGATAAAACCGTTTCTTCAAAAAAAAAAAAAAAAAAAAAAAAAAAACCTAAAAATGGTTAGAATGACAGAGAAGAAGAAGAAGAAAATGGATAACAAGAAGAAAGAGGCTGCAATCGAATTACGATTGTCAAAGTAATGGTTTTTATTTTATGTGATTTTTGTTGATTGATTGTAGGACTGTATTATACAGAAGAAGAAGCCAGAGCTCTAAATAAATACATTTTCAGTGAACACAGAGCTTGAACCTGGATTACAACTCAATATTTGATAATTCTCAGGGTTGTTTTCTTGCCTAAAATGACATATACAGTAAGAATAGTAGCAATCAAGCCATGTATGGCTTCAAAGTGACATAATAAACTCTACTAATTCATTCAATGAATTATAAGAGGAGCCATTTTTTTGGATGCAAAGTTGAATCTTCAGCTTCAGATTTGCAGCTCTTTGCTTCATCTCTTTCCCTTCTTTTTCAACCATTAACGTTTTTATAGCTTTCTCTATCTCCTCTCTTTGCTTCGAAGAATCTCCTGATAATTTTTTTGGATTTGATTTTGACCTTGAAACAGAGACTTTACTTTTTTGTTGGAGGTTTTTTTTTTTTTTGGAAGAAGCCCCGGTTGGGTTTTTGGGTAACCTGATCCAAATTCTATAAAAAAAAATAAAAATAAAAAAAGACATGTGTGGACACGTCATATATATGGCTGACGTGTCATAACACGTAAGCCAAAAGTTTCTCAAGTGTATATGCAAATCAGCAGAAGAGGGGTACAATGCTGACGTGAGTGGGCATGTTATTAAATTTAGCTAACAAGCTCGGCCACCTCAACGAAGATTTGCACATGTGTATGGATATATCAACTTATATGATGATGTGTCAAGACACATCAGTGAAACTGGCCACTGTACACTTATGTGTTTAGACACATCAGCCATCTGGTCTGACGTGCTCAGACACATCAGTAAAGTGGCTAAAAATCTAATAAACCCTAAAAATCGTTTCTTTAAAAAAATAAAAACCCTAAAACCTGTTAAAATGATAGAGAAGAAGAAGAAAATGAAAAACAAGAAGAAAGAAGCTGAAATCGAAATACGATTGTCAAAGTAATGGGTTTTTATTTATTATTATTTGAATGTTTCTGTGAAACTACTGTTGATGCGACTATTGTTGATTCTAGTGTTATAGATTCAAGGACTGTATTCTAATAAATACACATCAGTAAACACAGAGCTTGAACCTGGATTGGAGATGACAACTTGTGATTATCAAATCGCAAACGAAACCTGAAAGAGAAAAAAGGGACCACATCTGTTTGAAAAAATTTGCAAAGGAAATCAAGACAGAATTCCATTCTATCATGTGTAGCTAATTGTGGTCCTTGATTTGAAAGCAAACCTCCCAGAGATAGAGATCGAGATGGAAGAGCAAGGAGGTAGAAGACGGCGTGTATCCATGATTTGATTTAGTTTCTGAATTGGACAAATTAATGATGATTATTCAGTACAAGGTTGACTTGTAAAACAATGATGACTATTCATGAGAAAATACAAGATTACAACTTCGATGCTTGATAATCAAGCCATGCATGGCTTCAAAGTGACATAATAAACTGTACTAATTCATTCAATGAATTATAAGAGGAACCATTTTTTTGGATGCAAAGTTGAGTCTTCAGCTTCAGATTTGCAGCTCTTTGCTTCATCTCTTCCCCTTCTTTTTCAACCATTAACATTTTTATAGCTTTCTCTATCTCCTCTCTTTCCAAACCATTCTCCAATTCAATCCCAACTCTCCATACATGGCTTATGTATCTTGAATTTATCCTTTGATCCCCAAATATCGGTCTACAAATCATGGGAACCCCTTCGCTTATACTTTCAATGGTTGAATTCCATCCGCAGTGAGTAAAAAATCCTCCCACAGCGCGGTGTGCTAGCACTTGCTCCTGCGGTGCCCAATTCACTATGCAGCCTCTTTCTCCAACATTTTCTTTAAAATCATCAGGCAATAAATCAATTGAATCTGATCCATTAACTGAACCAGACCTAAGCACCCACAAGAAAGGTTGCTTGCTGTTGGCCAGACCCCAACCTATTTCTGCTACGTCCTTCTCATCGATCATTGCAATGCTTCCAAAACTTACATATATTACTGAATTCTCGGTTTGCTTGTCAAGCCATGTAATGCAGCTATGGTCCTCTTCCCATAAACTGCTATAGGATGCTGGAGCAATTTTCTGCATAGGGCCTATCGAAAAGTTTGGAACTTGGCATTGTTGTTGGAATTCTTCCAATGATGATTTTTCAAGGCAGTCCATGCTATTCCAAATCATGGCTGAAGAAGATGTTCCTTTATTTTGTAGAATAGCTATTAGCGGAAGTAAGGTATCTTCGTTTTTGATATCGAAAACAGCTAGATCTTTGAATCGAAAGGGATGAAGCCCTGGCACTAGCTCCATAGACTTAGAAACTGCATAACAAATATGTTGAGTTACGTAAATAAGACTTCGAATTCTATCAACCCTTTCACGTACACTCACTCACAATTCATTTAAAATAATACCTTGCGAAGGAATATGAGCTTCTTCTCGGAGTTGAGCATATGCAAAGAATGATAGCAAAGAAGAAGCACAGGAACTGTGTAAGATGATGCTTGGTAGCTTCAGAGAATGAGCAACTTCTTCTACAGAGTACATGAGTGCATCGTAAATTATGCAAGGAAGCCCCTCATGCTGCTCCTGCTCCTGTTCTACAATCTGAGTCAATAGTTTCTGAAGAGAAGCTTTGTGATTTAAGTTAAGATTTGATAGAAAAACTACAAAATCATCTGAATCATTTCTTTCTGATGATGAGTCATCCGACAACAACGGTAAGAAGACAAAATCAGGATGATTGCTAGTGTTAGGAGAATTGAATTGGGTGTGAGCAACTGTGATTGAGAATCCCTTAGAATGAAGGATGGTGCCTAGTCGAAGCATCGGATTTATGTGGCCTTGCAATGGACATGGAACTAGCACTACCCTGCGGCATCCAAGTCCTTGTTTTTCCATCTCTCTCTTTCTTTGGGAGGGTTTACTTTGACAAAACTGATGTGAATGAAGGCTATTGAAATCTCAAGACAGAGAGAGTTGAGATCTTGTACATGTGAATGGATCTTTTTCAATCGATTTCTTTATTTTTTATTTTTATTTTGTAGATCTTCATGTTGTGTGTTGGGATTATTGTGTGAAGCCTTCAATTAATTGAAAGCAAGTGAGGTTGCTTTTGTCTTTTATATGATAAATTGATAAAGACAAATTTTGTCTTATTTGAAGGTTTGGTGAAGTGTGCTATAAAGTCAACATAGAAGAGCAAGCTAAATTTGGTTTGTAAATTGAATCACGCTGTGTATTGCAGCGGTGTGGCAGCGTGATAGGCAGCGGGCTACATATTTGTTGATAGCGCTGCGCATAGTGCTGTATGTTGTGGCAGCGGTGAGGCAGCAGTTTCACCAATGTTTTGCGTTGCGTATTGCGCTGCTAATTGTTTGACAGCGGTGTTGTCACAGTAGGTCACGCTGCGAGAGCGCTGTGGCTATGGCAGCGGTTCGACTTAAATCCACGTGCAATAAAGTTTTCACAAAGTAAAGATAATAGAAAAGGAAATAGATCCCAATTAAGATTTGGCCAACCCTAGTGCTCCCATGTAAATACCACCATTATGTGTACTCTGATGTGTGTGTTAAAATCACTGTGAGTGAGAAAATATTGCTAGAGAGATAGAGAGCAAATTGTAGAGAGACTGAGAGAGAGACAGAGAGATTGTAATCAACTCTGAAAGTAGTGGATTGAGTGCGGTGCGCTCCGTGGACGTAGGCAAATTGCTGAACCACGTAAAATCTTTGGTGTCTTCTTTTTCTTCTTATTGCTTTCATATTATCTGTGTGTTTTAGATTTGTGTGTGCGATTTTTTCTTACAACATTGTGTAGAAAGCAGACACAGAAGGAGGATTCCAACTACTGCCAACAGAGAAGGAGAATTTGAAGTCTGTTAGAATATTCACTATAAATATAATTGATTTATATATTTGACAATTGTATGATTGATTAATTATTCTGATTGTAGGAGATTGATTGATCAATATAGTTGACAATTGTATGATTGATTACATTAATTATCTTGATTGTATAGGATATAGATTGATTATAGGAGATTATTTTCTTGATGCCTACTCATGTATTTTCCTATATATTTCCTCCATATGGAGATGAATAAAATAACAAAAACTCAATTTGTTCATGGTATCAAAGCCCAAATCAAATTTTTAGGTCTTTTTTTTTTTCTCTCTGAATCTCACTGCCAGTAGCTAGTGGCAGTGGTGCCAGCAGTGAGGAAAAAAGGTACTACCATTCTGCTTCTTCGACATCCGACCTTCCTTCTACTGGATTTAATGTTCTCACTATTCGATTTTACTGTTCCGACCACTGGAGTACTGTTCCAGTTGCCGGACTTATTGTTCCAGCCATCGGAATTACTGTTCCGGCCAATGGAGTAATTGTTCTTTTGCTTCCGCTGCTACCTTGCTGCCTCTTTTTTCTATCTACCCCTTTTTTCTACCTCTTTCTTTATTTTATACCTCTATAAGTTGCTAACAGGACTATTGCCTGTTTTTAACTTTTCTACTACTAAACAGGACTGCTGCCTATTTTTTCTACTACTACTATAAGTTGCTAATAGGACTATTGCCTGTTTTCAACTTTTCTACTAATACTATAAGTTGCTAACAAGACTATTACCTGTTTTCAACTTTTCTACTACTAAACATGACTGTTGCCTGTTTTTTCTACTACTTCTATCTCCGACCACCGGTACCACGACTCAATTAGCAAGTTGGGCATGAGTGACATCTATGCACCAACTTGAGGGAGGGCGTTAGAATATTCACTATAAATGTAATTGATTTATATATTTGACAATTGTATGATTGATTAATTATCCTGATTGTAGGAGATTGATTGATCAATATAGTTGACAATTATATGATTGATTAATTATCTTAATTGTAGGAGATTGATTGATCAATATAGTTGACAATTGTATGATTAATTACATTAATTATCTTGATTGTATGGGATATAGATTGATTATAGGAGATTGTTTTCTTGATGCCTACTTATGTATTTTCCTATATATTTCCTCCATATGGAGATGAATAAAATAACAAAAACTCAATTTGTTCAAAGTCAACGTTTTTCATATGAGAAAAATGTCAACTTTAGATGCCTGCAAGTACCTAAAATGTTCTACTGTAAACAACACAGGAATCTGCAATATTCTAATACAAATTGGAACAATGTACAACAGTTGGTCCATATTCTGTCGATTTATTGTCTACAAAATCATGGGAACCCCTTCACTTATTATACTTTCAAGAGTTGTATTCCAACCGCAGTGACTCAAAAATCCTCCCACAGCGCGATGTGCCAGTACTTTCTCCTGCAGTGCCCATTTCACTATGCAGCCTCTTTCTCCAACCGTTTCTTTTAAATCATTGGACAATAAATCATCAGCAGAATTCAATCCATTAACCGAACCAGGCCTAAGCACCCACAAGCTATTTCTGCTACCTCCTTCTCATCCATGATTATAATGCTTCCAAACTTACATATATTACGGAATTCTCAGATTGCTTGTCGAGCCATGTAATGCAGCTACAGTCCTCCTCCCATAAGCTACTAGAAGATGCTGGAGCAATTTTCAAAAGTTTGGAACTTGGAATTGTTTTTGGAATTCTGCCGATGGTGAATGTTCAAGGCAGTCATGTTATTCCAACTGGTGGCTGAAGATGTTCCGATGTTTCGAAGAGTAGCTATTAGCTCAATTAAAGTATCTTCATTCTTGTAATCAAAAACCGGTAGATTTTTGAATCTGAAGGAATGAAGACCTGGCACTTGCTCCATTGACTTAGAACCTGCATAATACAGTGAGTTACATAAATAAGACTTCGACTTCTGTCACACCTTTCACGTTAGAGAATTTTCGTATTTTACTTTATTAAACACTCAATGATAACAATGCCGAGTTTACGTACCTTGCGAAGGAATACAACCTTCTTCCCAGAGTTGAGGATACGCAAAATATGATAGCATATCGATAACACTGCTACTGTGTAAGATAATGCTTGGTAGCTTCAGAGAATGAGCAACTTCTTCTACAGAGAAGCCCTTCATGCTGCTCCTGTTCCTCTACCATCCGACTTAATAGTTCCTCCAGAGAAGCTTTGCAATTTAAGTTAAGATTCGATAGAAAAACTATAAAATCAAACATATCATTTATTTCAAATGATGAGTCGTATTTTGACAACAACGGTAGGAAGACAAAATCAGGATGATTGCGAGTGATAGGAGAATTGAACCGGGTATTCATGCATTAATCAAATCTTAATTTATGCTGCATTACAGTCTCTCTCCAGGAACTATTGATTGAGATGATCAAAAAGCACTATTAATCAAATCTTATTTATGATTCACTCGTGTACTCTGCCGAAGCTGTGGCTCATCATTGCAGAAATGTCAACTTTAGATGCCTGCAAGTACCTGAAATGTTCTACTATAAACGAAAAAAGCGTAAAATCATATGATAAATGAAAAGCAATAAGCAACAGATAAGGACTCAATACAGAAGCCAGAGCTTTTAATACAGTTTCAAAAATACACATCAGTAACACAGAGCCGAACCACAAACAAAACCTGAAAGAAAAAAGGGACCACATTTGCAATGTATTCCTGGAAAATATGGCCAAAGCTAAGTGGGGCATTGATTGAATGTTGGAATTCAGCACCAGAACCAAGCCCAGCTGAACTTCCGGAGCTCTCATATCTGAAAATGTAATGAAAACTGGTATCCACATAGCTATACCAGTCAAAAATTTCTTACAGGCGATTCGTATAAAAAAACGCATAACTTGGTGCAGAAAATAACAAATCAGTTCCAACAGCACAGAAATCTGCAATATTCTAATACAAATTGCAACAATGTACAACAATGAGAACATCCATATATGGTACACGTGTGGTGTGTGATATGATATCCACATGTTGGCAATAGTGATTGTGTCAATGCAATGCACACCTTTTATGTTCTGTGATTTGATCATATCTACTAACCAAACAAACAACACAGGTTTTGATTGCAATTTGCTTTGTCCATTAATGTATCTTTGAGTAGTATAAGAAAGAGATAGTAGAATTCAGAAAATGGATCATTTTTAAGTAATAAATTAATAGATTTTTGTAGATCTTAATGGTAGTGCTGTGCACTCCTTATTTAATACTAAAAAAAAATTATATATAGCAAGCAGAGACAGAAGGAGATTCCAACACATAATTGTTAATTAAAAGGCCACATGATCTTGAAGTCCACAGTTTGCATAAACAATTATATAAACTTTAGTATATGTTCATATTACTTGCTGAGTGGATCTAATTGACTAAAAGCAAACCTCCCAGAGATAGAGAGATGGAAGAGCAAGGAGGTAGAAGACGGCGTCTGGTGCTCGTTCCATATCCGTTGCAAGGCCATATAACTCCTATGCTTCAATTAGGCACCATCCTACATTCCATAGGCTTCTCCATCACCATTGCTCACTCCCAGTTCAATTCTCCTGACACTTCCAATCATCCTGATTTTGTTTTCCTACCATTATCGGATGATTCATTGTCCAAATACAACCCTTCTGATGATATCGTAGCTTCTATCTCATATCATAACTTAACTTGTAGAGTTTCTCTCCAGGAGCTATTGATTGAGATGATCGAAAAGCAGCAGGAGCGACATGAAGAGCAGCTTCCTTGCATTATTTTTTATTCAGGCATGTACTGTGCAGAAGCTGTGGCTCATCGTTTGAAGCTACCAAGCATCATGTTCCGCACAAGCTGTGCTGCCTTGACATTGTCGTTCTATGTTTGTCCTAAAATCCAAAAGGAAGGTTACACTCCTTTCCAAGGTATGTGAGAACTCAACAATATAATATTCTCATTTTGCAATGATTCTGTAATTGAATTCATAAGCATACCTGAGATGACTAAATTTTGATGCAGATTCTAGTTCACTGGAGTTGGTGCCGGAATTCCATCCTCTTAGATTCAAAGATCTACCTGTTTTCAATGCCAAAAGGGTAGATGAATTTCTGCAATTTATAACTACTATAACGAATTTACGAACATCAGGCCTGATTTGCAATAGCATAGACTGCCTTGAGCAATCATCACTGGCACAGCTTCGACCAAAATTACAAGTTCCAATCTTCTTAATAGGCCCTATGCACAAACTTGTTCCATCCATCTCTAGTAGCTTATTGGAGGAAGACAGAAGTTGCATTTCATGGCTTGACAAGCAAACTGAAAACTCAGTTCTATATGTGAGTTTCGGAAGCATGGCTACAATGGAAGAGAATCAAGTAGCAGAAATGGCTTGGGGACTAGCCAACAGCAAGCAACCTTTCCTGTGGGTGCTTAGGCCTGGTTCGGTTCATGTGTCGGAGTCTGTGGACTTACTGCTTGATAACATTAAAGAAACTGTTAGAGAGAGAGGCTGTATAGTGAAATGGGCAGCACAGAAGGAAGTGTTGGCTCATAGTGCGGTGGGGGGATTTTGGACTCACTGTGGTTGGAATTCAACCCTTGAAAGTGCAAGTGAAGGAGTTCCTATGATTTGTAGACCATTTTCTTGGGATCAGAAGATAAACTGCAGGTATGTGAGCCACGTATGGAGGGTTGGTATCGAATTGGAGAACGTTTTCGAAAGAGGGGAGATAGAGAGAGCTATAAAATTGTTGATGGTAGAAAGAGAAGGGGAGGAGATCAGACAGAGAGCAGCTGATTTGAAACTAAAGCTTCAACTTTCTGTCCAAAAAGGCGGTTCTTCGTATAATTCCTTGAATGAATTTGTCAAGCATATAATGTCAGTTTAATGCCTCCATATTACTCGCATCAGTTATATTGCAATATCTCTTACTATCAAAATATGCCATTTCAGTGAATTTCGATATTCTTAAGAGTATCAACTTGATTAGATACTGTAATAAGCATATATTATGCACGCAATCGTTTTGGTTTGGTATCGTTAGTCTTCTAGTACATTAGAGAAGTTTCTTAATTTCGTCTTGAAGGTTCCTGAATCTTCCATTCAACATTCAATTCGAGTAATATGGTACTAGTAGCAAACACAATACAACAGCAGGTTTAATTCATCAATTACAGTACAGTACAATCCAATACATTATGACTCGACGATATATCAAACACAAACACATGTATTGTATAATGTCATACAATATTGCAACACCCTCCAAGCAAGACAATAGCTATATAAATTCATACACTGATATGATATTAGGCTTTGGCTGATTCTGCAGTAACAGAAATTCCTCAATGTTATGGATTGGCCTCTCTGAGGAAAGCATTGGTTAAAGCAGACTCGGACTCGAACGAAGCCAGCAATAACTTCAAAGCCTGTAATGCAAAACCAAATTTACAAGTTAACGACAATGGAATTTAGAAAATTGAAAAAGAGTATTGGATTCACATGAAATATATAATATGTTCGGAAATATAGGAAAACAGCGAAAGGATTCACTTGAGAAGGTCTCATCCAGAGCATCAGCATCTGGAGATGACAATTTGTTGCAATTTTATAAGAATTACAAAGTCAAAAACAAGAAAATTTGAAATGAGATATATGACTGACAGTATTCACCTTCATTGCACTTCAAATTTAATATGTGCTTAAAGGTAACGGCTATTGCCAATATGAGGCAAAACCTTAAACATATGAAACTTGGTCTAAGATTTTCCCCCAACCTATTCGGTGCATACTCCTAGGTGAAATCCTGTGATTGTGTCGTAAAATATATTTTGAACCATAAAAAATATTCATTTAGCTGGTTTCATGTTCTACCAGGTCAGGCAGACGGAAAAGACAAATCTGTTGTAATGACTGTGGAAGAAATCGTAAAGTTGTAAGCCAAAATTCACCGGAACTTTGTAAAACAAGGCTTGTTATTGTCAAAAAATCATTATTTGAACATCATAGCAGCATGTGATATGTTAACTTACCTCCTCATAGCCCACACGCACAACACACTCCTTGACATCATTGAGAGATACGTCCAATTTGTTCAGAAGAGACAGACATTTGATTGGAGATATAGGTGTTATGATTAAATCGTCAGTTACTGTAAACTTCGCTGGTCCCATAAGAAACCCTCCACTTGTAGCTTCTTTAAAGTGAGACGTAGGATCCATGACAGTCAACGTCGAACAATATCCAATAGCAATAGATGGTTTATCAGATTTCAGTTCCCCAACTCTGTTATAGCCCAGCTCATAATAGTATGGTGGATGTATATCTTCCTCGAT
Organism: Acer saccharum; assembly: GCA_030490815.1. Taxonomy (NCBI): domain Eukaryota; kingdom Viridiplantae; phylum Streptophyta; class Magnoliopsida; order Sapindales; family Sapindaceae; genus Acer; species Acer saccharum. The sequence goes on along the minus strand of CM059868.1, from coordinate 52,610,884 downwards.
GCATAATGGATGGTTCTCATAGCTAAAATCAGGGGCGAGCTTGGGACTGAGTAGCATTTCCTTGTGCTTACAGGATTTCAGGAATTGCTCGGTGTCAAGTTTCTCAACACTCTTATACAGGTGACTTATGCATCCTCCAAAAGTGTTGCACATTTCCTTTGCTATATACCCAAGTGGAACGGTGAGGAAACTGAATAGCAAATCAACAAAATCTTCACTTGCTTCAGCATAACAAACTATATTCTTGGATTTGCTGACGGTAAGCTTCACACAAATCCCCCCACCAAGTGTATTTGATGCTGGGGTCTTTCTAGATTTAGCGTATCTGCTGCAACAAAAATCTTCTTTACCCGACTCAGGTTCTGGATTTTGCTCCAACAAAGTTTTCGTCAACAGTGCCTCTGCTATCAACGAGTGCTTGAGCATAGTCAAAACCTGAAAAGAAGACATTGGATCACAAACCTATACTGTGCATGAGTAACTATTTAATTAGACAACAACTCATGAATTTGGTCACCTTATCTACTCCTATGTAGAAACTATGTTCCTCAATGTTCTTTCCATCTGTGACTTGTAGCGCGTAAAGTAAAGAATGGCTTGATTCAATTGATGCCGGCATTACTTCCAATGCATCAGTTATTATAAATCGGGTCAGTCCTTTAAGAAAGACCCCTCTGTCTCGAGCATCAAAAACTCTTCCTTTGGATTCCTTCTTAGACAGAACCATCTCAAAACCCATGTGTTCTCCACAACCACAAACAGCATTTCTATAGTGACTCAATAGCTTGTTCCCAGAACGCCTGCAATCGCTTCTATTGCAAACAAAGTACTTCAGGGGCTCGCCGTCATCAATGTTCAATTTTAGTCTCTTGCACTCAACTTCAGCTGCATTTCTGGGGTGTAGCAACATGGTCTTGCATGCTTCAGTTCGAAATTGCTGCTTGTCGAGATTCATAATGCTTTTATACAGATTGTCCATACAACCTATCCCTGCTGTTGGTGATTTATTATGAATGAGCTTGATGATTGTTCCCATGGGCATTGTCAAGAAACTAAAGAGAACGTCGATGAAATCCTCATCTGATTCGGCAAAAATAACTCTGTTGTTCTCTTTGTTCACCAAGGCCTTTAAGCCTATACCAGGTCCCTGTACACAGGAGCGTAGGCTTTGCATTCTTTTCTTGTTCAACTATTTAAACCAACCTGCAGAATCAATGGTTAATCAATGAGTTTCCTCTCATCCGAAGCACATGTTCCATACACTTCATGATTTATAACAGCACAAAACAACAAAAAAAAAAAAAGCCATTTTCGTCTCCAATCCGAAGCTACTACCATGAGGTTTGACATTGTGTATATCCATCTCTGCATATAGGAAAAATGTGAATGACGAAGATCTTCTTGATGAAGAAAGACATTTTGTGATCATTCAAATAGAAAGGTACAAATCCATCTTCACGAACAATGCTATGCACACTCTGTCTCTATATATGTGTAAGCACACGTATGTGAAATGACACTAAATTGCACAGAAACACATGGACTGTCTGGCTTTCTTTCCTGTAGAAAATCCGGGGTTCTGCTGCTGCTAACTGCTTTTGCCTTTCTAGCACTGCCTATGAATACTAAACTGTCATGGAATCCTTGACGAATTCTAACAAGTAAGCAATCTAAAACTGACCCCAACATTTTCCTACATCATTCAAACAACAGAAGACAGTTTTTAAGGATAAGAATCTTTCGTTATCAGAGCTCTTGCCTGAGCAATTATAGGCTTCTAAGGGTGTGTTTTGCATGGTTTTTCAAGTAGAGCTTCTGGACCGGTATAGCTTTTAACAAACAGTCGTACATTGTTTAGTATTCAATTTTTGAAGTTATAAGTAACACGACCGCTATTTGTTATACAAGATCCTTCAAATTAATGCTTAGTTCTCTAGTTTTAGTGTTTTACCAAGTTGAATGACAAAAGTACTGATCATCTAAGTGGGAGGATCCATAGAACTAGACACAAGCTGTAAGAAATTGTTCAGATTTACGGCTTTTTGGGTTGAAATGATTAACAATTTTCAACCACAAGTGAGTGAACTGTAAAAGTTAAATCAACTATAAACCAAACAGATTTTGCATGCTCTAGTTCTAAAATAGTTCAATCACTCAAAGTTGTAAAATAACTGATAACTTGTGAACACAAAAATCATACCTGGTGAGTGACGATGATGATGATGAACAAGCAAATGCAGCTACCTGGTACTCTGGAGAGAAGAAGGGTTTAGAAAAAAAGCAGTTTCAAACAAAGTAACTAAAAGTAAAAAGCAGTTTCATCAAAGCATCTTTATTGCTTTGATGATAGAATTCTTATATGATAAGAAAGAAAATATTATTAATATATAATGAGTTAATTACACAAAAGGCCCCGAGGTTTAACAATATTACATGGTAAAGAGATGTACCATTAACAAGAAGGAATTTTTGTCTTCGGGTTCGAGACAGGTGCAATTCAGGGTGGGTGATTGATGAAGATCAAGTTATGGGAGAATTGCATATATCAGAGTTTCTTCTTCTTTTTTTTTTCTTCTTTTTTTTTGTTTTTTTTTGTTTTTTGAAACTAACAGTGTTCATTAACAAGAAAGTAAAATACATCTTCCCGAAGCTGCCTCTTTTCAGAGGAAAGAAAAAAGCTTCTGAATTGGACAAATTAAAAATGATTGTTCAGTAGTACATAGTAAGGATAGCAATGGTTAAGCCATTTATGACTTCAAAGTGACATAATAAACTCTACTAATTCATTCAAGGAATTATAAGAGGAATCATTTTTCTGGATGCCAATTTCAATCTTCATCTTCAAATTTGCATCTCTTTCCCTCATCTCTTCCCCTTCTTTTTCTACCATCAACGTTTTTATAGCTTTCTCTATCTCCTCTCTTTCCAAACCATTCTCCAATGCAATGCCAACTCTCCATACATGGCTTATGTATCTTGAATTTACCCTTTGATCGTGAAAACTTGGTCTACAAATCATGGGAACCCCTTCACTTATGCTTTCAAGGGTTGAATTCCAACCACAGTGACTCAAAAATCCTCCTACAGCGCGGTGTCCTAGCACTTGCTCCTGCGGTGCCCATTTCACTATACAGCCTCTTTCTCTAACTGTTTCTTTAAAATCATCGGATAACAAATCATCAGCAGTATTCGATCCATTAACTGAACCAGGCCTAAGCACCCACAAGAAAGGTTGCTTGCTGTTGGCCAGACCCCATCCTATTTCCGCTACCTCCTTCTCATCCATGATTACCACGCTTCCAAAGCTTACATATATTACTGAATTCCAGGTTTGCTTGTCAAGCCATGTAATGCAGCTATGGTCCTCTTCCCATAAACTACTAGAGGATGCTGGAGCCATTTTCTGCATAGGGCCTATTGAAATGTTCGGAACTTGGCATTGTTGTTGGAATTGCGCCAATGATGATTGTTCAAGGCAGTCCATACTATTCCAAATGACGGCTGAAGATGATCCAGTATTTCGTACAGTAGCTGTTAGCTCAAGTAAGGAATCTTCATTTTTGAAATCGAAAACAGGTAGATCTTTGAATCTGAGGGGATGAAAGCCTGGCACTAGCTCCATTGACTCAGAACCTGCATAATAAACAAGAACAAAAATGGCAGTCTAAGGAATCGGAAACTGTTACGTGGATAAAACTTCGAATGTTGTAGTTTACTTTAATAAACACTCACACATGCAACAATTCATCGAAATAAATATTGAGTTTGCATACCTTGTGAAGGGATACAACCTTCTTCTCGAAGTTGTGGATATGCAAAATATGTTAGCCAAGAGATCGCATTCATAGTGCGTAAGATGATGCTTGGTAGCTTCAGAGAATGAGCAACTGCTTCTACAGAGTACATAAGTGCATCATAAATTACGCAAGGAGACCCTTCTTGCTGCTCCTCCTTTTCATCCTCTACAATCCTAGTCAATAGTTCCTGTAAATAATTAATAATCACTCACTATATCTTATCAAATCAACCGCAAGCAACTCATTAACAGATTTCAAAAAAGAAAATAAATAAAAAAAATGACAGAATTTGATTCATGAACTAACCCAAGCAGCAGCACCCACAAGAAAGGTATTGCTGAATGTGAATTCTCAGGTTGGTTTTCAAGCCATGTAATGCAGTTTCAGGATGATGTTGGAGCCATTTTCTATTTACAAGTTTTCAACTTGGAAGCTCTTTCTTCAATCAGAAAAAACCCAGTTCACCAATTGCTTCGAAGAATCTCCTGATAATTTTTTTGGATTTGATTTTGACCTAAAAGCAGAGACTTTTTTATTTTGTTGGAAGAAGACCCGGTTGGGTTTTCGGGTAACCGCCCAGATTTAGTTGACGTGCCCAGGCAAGTCAACAATATCTGATAACGTGGCTAATCACGTCATGAGAGATTTGCTGATATGTCCACACATGTCGGCACGATTGGGTGATATAGGCAGACCACATCAGCAAATAATGATGGCGTGCCCAGTCGAGTTGACTTTTATCCTCTTTTTTGAAACTCAAGTTGACTCTTTTACAGAGCAACAATGGAGTTGGGATTCTTCACAGCTTTATATTAAAAAATATATATATTTATTGAGATTGATTCTAACATTAAAAAATCCAAACTTTTACATAGAAAAATCGACTAACATTAACATCAAACTAACAACACTTTTACATGTTTTATCGAGAAAAGCAGAGACTCTGTCTCTCAAGACTCTCAACCAGAGATTTGAATAGACTTGACATCAGCTTTCTTGGCTTCATGTTTGGGAAGAGTGACAGTGAGAACACCATTCTCCAACGAAGCCTTGATCTGATCCATCTTCACATTCTCCGGCATCCTGAATCTCCTCGAAAACCTGCCTCTGCTTCGCTCCACGCGATGCCACTTGTCCTCCTTGTCCTCCTTGTCCACATTCCTCTCTCCGCTAATGAGAATGACCCTGTCGTCTTCCACCTCCACTTTCACTTCCTCCTTCTTCATCCCCGGAAGATCCGCCTTCAACACGTGTGCTTCCGGGGTCTCCTTCCAATCCACACGAGTGTTGACGAAACCAGAGAAGGTTTCCTGAGGAAACTGAGAGGAAATGGAAGGAAAACGAAAGTCCTGATAAGGGTCCCAAACGTCGAAAGAGAAGGGATCGAATAGGCTGCTGCCGTTGTTGTTGTTGTTTGGTTTGTTTCCGAAGAAGCTTGGAATCGTCATCGCCATTGTTTTTAATTTCTCTGCGAACGAGAACGAGAGCTGAGATTCGATGGAAGTTGAATTTGGAGGCTTAGAATTTGCTTGATTTGATTTTCACTGGATGGTTTTGATTGAGAAAAGTAGTTGCTTATTTATAACCACCATTCGAAGTTTCTAGTATTTTCGCGCGCAATTGTTCCGGTTTAGTCGTTACTTATTATCTTGAGTCTTCTAGAAGTTTCGAATTTCGTGGGCTTGCTAGAAGGTTCTCGACTTGCTTTGTTATGGGCTTTGAAGCCTATGCTTTTGCTATAGAGAATGGATCAGGCCCAAAATTATATGGCCCAACTTAGTTAAGACACTAATAATCCATTATAAATTTCGGTAAATTAATACTCGATAAATTAAATAAAATTTTTTAAATCAGTTAAATTGATTTTGGTCAAGTCTTATCATACGGAATTATCAATCCTCAATGTTGTGTTAATAGATATCTTCTGATTATAGGAATAGATATCTGACCATGCTTGCAGTGCTTAATCCCGATAGACCACTGACTCATCATCTAGTGTCAGATAGTCGATTACAATCTAATCCATTAATATGTACAATGCAATCCAATACAGTAAGCATGGACATGCCAAATGCACCAATTTGAATAGAGTTTTTACTTGCTAGGCATATATATATATATATATATACAATTTTTCTACTATCTGTTCGTCTTGATATAAAACATATCAGGATGAAGAATGTGGACCATAAATTATGGAGAAGTTTTGATAAGTACATACATTTTGAGTCAAAGTATGTAAATCAAATGGTTCACATTCTTCGTCCTGCTATATTTTATATCAGGACAAACTGATAATAGAAAAATTATATATATATATATATATAGCAAAATAAGACTATAATATGAATATTGTCAAAGTAAAAAAGCCTTTCTTGACTTCTTGACTTCATGGACATTCATATTGTTTGAAGAGATGTAAAATTGTTGTCCCAAAAGTCAATATCATTCATGGTGTATATGATAAGATTACATGTGCTTGAACTCAAAAAGCTGCACAATCCAGATGAAATAATTTAAACTATAATGCACTAAATTAAGGTTTTTTTTTTTTTTTTTTTTTTTTTTTTTTAAAGTAGACTGAAGAGTTCAACATCAAGCTCCTTATAAAACAGCAACTCTTGTTCACATCAAAACAAGCCAATGATTATACATAATGTGTTCAAACTTGGTTACATTTCAATGATTCATTTATGTTCTCATCATATATGTCTCCATGCATTCGTGTTATACCGGACAAAACATACCCGTCTTGTAATTCACAAAATTCACGTTACTAATCTGAAAACAACATCTACACTTTATTGTGAGAGTAGTTATCCATACTGTTTAATCACAGAAAATTCTATTAACATCTCTTTGACTCTTTTTCATTGAGAGATTAGCTATTCATACCATTTGATCCCATTTGATCACAGAAGAATCTGATAACGATCGCTAGAATAAAAAGTATGCAATAATTAAGTATAAAGAATGAAACAAAAGTGTACATGAGCGGCTGAGCCGTACAATATAGGTGACCCCTTTGTCTTTTTTTCTTTTTTTTTTGTGTGCCACTGTCTCTATTTCTTAAACAAAAGTGAGGCTTGCCTTAGTGCCTTGAAAGTAGAAACATATGGGTCCAAAGTCGGTGGATTTCTATTCTAATTCAATGGTGAAAGGAATAGAAATATTATTATTTCAAAGATACATATGATGATGATCATTGATCACCACATGATCTGAAGATGATGATATTATTTACTAATGAATCTTATCATGACTTCTAATTTTCTGGATGATGTTTTTGCTTTTCCTCAGTGTCATCAAGAGTTCCTTTAAATTTGTCAGATTCATGGCTCAAACACATGAAGGAAAAAAAAAAAATTGGAAGTTTGTAGGTATATAACGATATGAAATGTTATAAGTATGGTTTGGATAACATCTTCATCCTCAGAAAGAGATTTTTTTTTCTATATTTTATGATTTTATAAATAAATATGGGATTTGAGTCATTATCGTACATATGAAACAAGAAGCCTACAAACATTTAAATAAGAGTAAAAGTTAAAGATTGAATTATTTGTATATTGAAAGATAATTATAAAAGAGGTGGGACTTATTAACTTAGTGGCATCTACCTTTTACCTTTTATAATGGCAAATACTGTAGTTCATGAATATTCATCACTTGTGGGTATTTATTATTTTAATTGAAATCAATGAATTTTGATAAAAATAAATAAATAAATAAATAAATAAAGCAATGCATAATCATGTTTCAAATACCATATATGCATTATGATATTTGGACATCACAATCTTATTATTACTTTTTAAAGTATTACGAGAACTATTACAATAGGACTATCGGGACCTGTCGAGAGCAAACAATACATGTGCAGCCCGTATATCTACTCTCATACCCACAGCCCGGAAAGAAAACTCCCCACACATACTTGTAAAATACGTATGGTGGGATTTAAACCCCTCACCACTTAAGTGGAAGGGAAGTGCTTTACCAGCCCTGCTAAAAGGTGATGTGCACATCACAATCTTTTTATAATCAAATGGTTTAATTTCATATATAATTAAATTATTTTTTGAGTCATTTTCAATGTGCATTCATATCATACATATATATATATATATATGTATATATATATATATATGTATATATATATATATGTAGAAATAAATACGAGAAAGCCCACTAGATGTGACCAAGAAAAATTGAAACTTTTGTTATTTTATTTTAAACATTACTATTGATAATAATTTTGATGAGTGCTAAGTGGCTAACATTTCCATTAGTTTCAGAGCAAACCTCCCAGACCAGAAGATAGACAGATGGAAAAACAAGGAGATAGATTTCACTGGCCGGTGCTCGTCTGGAAGGTTCTTATGTGCCTATAGAGATGGATCAGGCCCAAACTTATATGTCTCAACGTTGTTCAGTAACCATCAATATGGTTTGATCCGAACGGAAGCTCGGAAGTTAGAAAATCAAGAACACATCATATACACCATGCATCTTCTATTCAACATTCAATTTCAGTAATATGATACCTTTTTTTAATCCACAATATATAGTACTAAGCACAATACATTAACAGGTTTAATTCATCAAATCCAGTACAGTACAATCCAATACATTGTAACTCGACGATAAGCCAAACACACACACACCCGTAGCATATATGTCTGTACAATATTGCAGCACCCTCCAAGCAAGACAATACCAGAGTACATATATAAATTCTTACACTGATATGATATATATAGGCTTTTGCTGATTCTGGAATAAGAGAAGTTCCTCAAATGTTATGGATTGGCCTCTCTTAGGAAAGCATTGGTTAGAGCAGACTCAGATGCGAACGAAGCCAGCAATAACTTCAAAGCCTGCAATGCAAAACCAAATTTACAAGTTATCGACAATGGAATTGATTAATCTTACTAACTGGTGGGAAGCGGTAATGCAATGCAATGCAGCGATAGTGAATTTGGTGGGTGCAATTCTACACTTATAGCACTTGCTTCTTGACAATAAAACTGCATAGAATCTGACTCTCAAAACCTGTGTTGTATAATATGTTTTCATCACTAGGAGCAACTAAAGATTCCCAAGTTGAGAAAATTGAAAAAGAGTTCTGGATTCACATGAAATATATAATATGTTTCGAAATTTAGGAAATTGGCAAAAGGATTCACTTGAGAAGGTCTCATCCAGATATACTTTCTGTATATCAACAATCTGTCATCAGCATCTGTAGATGACAATTTGTTGCAATTTTATGCGAATTACAAAGTCAAAAACAAGAAAATTTGAAATGAGATATTTGGCTGACATTACATTGTTCACCTTCATTGCACTTCAAATTAGCTAATGGTAACGGCTATTGCCAATATGAGGCAAATTTGAAAAGTGCAAAACCTTAAACATATGAAACTTGGTCTAAGATTTTCCCCAAACCTATTCGATGCGTCCTCCTAGGTGAAATCATGTGATTGTGTCATAAAATAGTATTTTGAACCGTAACAAAAATTCATTTAGCTGGTTTCATGCTCTACTGGGTCAGGCAGACGGAAAAGATAAATCTGTTGTAATGAGTAATGACCGTGGAAGAAATCGTAAAGTTGTGCTAAAAAATTCACCAGAAATTTGTAAAACAAGGCTTGTTATTGTCAAAAAATAATTATTTGAACATCATAGCAGCATGTGATATGTTAACTTACCTCCTCATAGCCCACATGAACAACACATTCCTTGACATCATTGAGAGATACCTCCAATTTGTTCAGAAGAGACAGACATTTGATTGAGGATACCGGTGTTATGATTAAATCGTCAGTTACTGTAAACTTCGCTGGTCCCATCAGAAACCCTCCACTTTTAGCTTCTTTAAAGTGAGACTTAGGATCCATGACAGTCAACGTCGAATATTCTCCACTAAGAGTAGATTGTTTACCAGATTTCAGTTCATAAATTTTCACACCAGTTCTAGGATAGATTGAATAGTCAATACGGCTCATATTATAATAGTATGGCGGATGTATATCTTCCTCGATGCTTAATGGATGGTTCTCATAGCTAAAATCAGGGGCGAGCTTGGGACTGAGTAGCATTTCCTTGTGCTTACAGGATTTCAGGAATTGCTCGGCGTCAAGATTCTCAACACTCTTATACAGGTGACTTATGCATCCTCCAAAAGTGTTGCACATTTCCTTCATTATATACCCAAGTGGAACGGTGAGGAAACTGAATAGCAAATCAACAAAATCTTCACTTGCTTCTGCATAACAAACTATATTCTTGGATTTGCTGACGGTAAGCTTCACACAAATCCCCTCATGCGTATTTGATGCTGGGGTCATTCTAGATTTAGTATATCTGCCGCGACAAAAATCTGCTTTACCCAACTCAGGTTCTGGATTTTTCTCCAACAAAGTTTTCGTCAACGGTGCCTCTTCTACCAACGAGTGCTTGAGCAAAGTCAAAACCTGAAAAGAAGACATTGGATCACAAACCTATACTATGCATGAGTAACTATTTAATTAGACAACAACTCATGAATTTAATTGGTTACCGTATCTACTCCTATGTGGAAACTATGTTCCTCAATGATCTTTCCATCTGTGACTTGCAGCGCGTAAAGTAAAGAAAGGATTGATCCAGCTGATGCAGGCATTACTTCTAATGCATCGGTTATTATAAATTTTGTCAGTCCCTTACGAAAGACACCTCTGTCTCGAGCATCAAGAACACTTCCTTCAGATTCCTTCTTAGACAGAACCATCTCAGAACCCATGGGTAATCCACAACCACAAACAGCATTTCTATAGTGACTCAATAGCTTGTTCCCAGAAAGCCTACAATCACTTGAATTGCAAAGAAAGTACTTCAGGGGCTCGCCGTCATCAATGTTCCATTTTAGTCTCTTGCACTCAACTTCAGCTGCATTTCTGGGGTGTAGCAACATGGTCTTGCAGACTTCGTTTCGAAATCGCTGCCCGTCGAGATTCATAATGCTTTTATACAGATTGTCCATACAACCTATCCCTGCTGTTGGTGATGTATTACGAATGAGCTTGATAATTGTTCCCACGGGCATTGTCAAGAAACTGAAGAGAACGTCGATGAAATCCTCATCTGATTCAGCGAAAATAACTCTGTTGTTCTCTTTGTTCACCATGGCCTTAAAGCTTATACCATGTCCCAGTGGTACTGATCCCGAGGAGTGTAGGCTTTGCATCCCTTTCAAGTTCAACTTTTTAACCAACCTGCAGAATCAACGGTTAATCAATGAGTTTCCTCTCATCCGAAACATATGTTCCGTACACTTCATGATCTTTTTGGGTTGAAATGATTAACAATTTTCAAGCACAAGTGAGTGAACTGTAAAAGTTAAATCAACTAAAAACCAAACAGATTTTGCATGCTCTAGTTCCAAAATAGTTCAATCACTGAAAATTGTAAGATAACTGATAACTTGTGAACACAAAAATCATACCTGGTGAGTGATGATGATGATGATGAGCAAGCAAATGCAGCTACCTGGTACTCTGGAGAGAAGAAGGGTTTAGAAAAAAAGCAGTTTCAAAGAAAGTAACTAAAAGTAAAAAAGCAGTTTCGTCAAAGCATCTTTATTGCTTTGATTAAAGAATTATTATATGAGAAGAAAGAAAATATTATTAATATATAATGAGTTAATTATACAAAAGGGCCCCGAGGTTTAACAATATTACATGGTAAAGAGATGTACCATTAACAAGAAGGAATTTTTGTCTTCGGGTTCGAGACAGGTGCAATCCAAGGTGGGTGATTGATGAAGATCAAGTTATGGGAGAATTGCATATATCAGAGTTTCTTCTTCTTCTTCTTTTTTGTTTTTTTTGTTTTTTGAAACTAACAGTATTCATTAACAAGAAAGTAAAATACATCTAGAATCAACATCTTCCCGAAGTACATAGTAAAGAAAAAAGCTTCTGAATTGGACAAATTAAAAATGATTGTTCAGTAGTACATAGTAAGCATAGCAATCAAGCCATTTATGACTTCAAAGTGACATAATAAACTCTACTCATTCATTCAAGGAATTATAAGAGGAACCATTTTTCTGGATGCCAATTTCAATCTTCATCTTCAAATTTGCAGCTCTTTCCCTCATCTCTTCCCCTTCTTTTTCAGCCATTAACGTTTTTATAGCTTTCTGTATCTCCTCTCTTTCCAAACCATTCTCCAATTCAATCCCAACTCTCCATACATGGCTTATGTATCTTGAATTTACCCTTTGATCGTGAAAACTTGGTCTACAAATCATGGGAACCCCTTCACTTATGCTTTCAAGGGTTGAATTCCAACCGCAGTGACTCAAAAATCCTCCTACAACGTGGTGTCCCAGCACTTGCTCCTGCGGTGCCCATTTCACTATGCAGCCTCTTTCTCCAACTGTTTCTTTAAAATCATCAGATAAAAAATCAACAGCCGAATTTGATCCATTAACTGAACCAGGCCTAAGCACCCACAAGAAAGGTTGCTTGCTGTTGGCCAGACCCCATCCTATTTCCGCTACCTCCTTCTCATCCATGATTACCACGCTTCCAAAGCTTACATATATAACTGAATTCCCGGTTTGCTTGTCAACCCATGTAATGCAGCTATGGTCCTCTTCCCATAAACTACTAGAGGATGCTGGAGCCATTTTCTGCATAGGGCCTATTGAAAAGTTCGGAACTTGGCATTGTTGTTTGAATTGCACCAATGATGATAGTTCAAGGCAATCCATACTATTCCAAATGATGGCTGAAGATGATCCTGTATTTCATACAGTAGCTGTTAGCTCAAGTAAGGAATCTTCATTTTTGAAATTGAAAACAAGTAGATCTTTGAATCTGATGGAATGAAAGCCTGGCACTAGTTCCATTGACTCAGAACCTGCATAATAAAAAAATAAAAAAATAAAAAAATGGCAGTCTAAGGAATCGGAAACTGTTACGTGGATAAAACTTCGAATGTTGTATTTTATTTTAATAAACCCTCACACATACAACAATTCATCGAAATAAATATCAAGTTTGCATACCGTGTGAAGGGATACAACCTTCTTCTCGAAGTCGCGGATATGCAAAATATGTTTCAGAGAATGAGCAACTGCTTCTACAGAGTACATAAGTGCATCATAAATTACGCAAGGAGACCCTCCTCGCTGCTCCTCCTGTTCCTCCTCTACAATCCGAGTCAATAGTTCCCGGAGAGAAGCTCTGTAACTTAAGTTAAGTTTTGACAGAAAACTTGCAAAATCATCAGAACCATTTCGTTGTGATAATGAGAACAATGGTAGGAAGACGAAATCAGGATGATTGTTGCGAGTGTTTGGAGAATTGAACTGGGTGTGAGCAACTGTGATTGAGAAGCCCTTGGAATGATGAATGGTGCCTAGCCGAAGCATCGGAGTTATGTGACCTTGAAATGGACATGGAACTAGCACCAGTCCTTGTTTTTCCATCTTTCTCTTTGTTTTGGTGGCAAGGATTCGGATTGCTAAAAAGTCAAAACAAGTGAGATCTATTAGAGACTTGGAGTGTATTATATTAATTATAAGAGTAGAATAATGAGAAACCCTAACCCCTCTTTTCACTCTCTCTCTCTCTCTTCTCTCTCTCTCTCTCTCTCTCTCTCTCTCTCTCTCTCTCTCTCTCTCTTCTATTTGATTCTTTGATTTTGCATTAAATAATTCACAAGGGCTCTCTACAACTACAAGGTAATGTTCAGCTTTTCAAAACATTTTTCGAGTAAATAATTAATAATCACTCACTGTATCTTATCAAATCAACGCAAGCAACTCATTAATAGATTTCAAAACAAAAAAAAAAATCGACTGAATTTGATTCATGAACTGACCTAAGCAGCAGCAGCCACAAGAAAGGTATTGCTGAATGTGAATTCTCAGGTTGGTTTTCAAGCCATGTAATGCAGCTAGAGGATGATGTTGGAGCCATTTTCTTTTGAAAAGTTTTCAACTTGGGAGCTCTTTCTTCAATCGGAAGAAACCCAATTCGCCAATTGCTTCGAAGAATCTCCTGATAATTTTTTTGGATTTGATTTTGACCTAAAAATAGAGACTTTTTTATTTTGTTGGAAGAAGACCCGGTTTGGCTTTCGGGTAACCGCCCAGATTCTGTTGACGTGCCCAGGCAAGTCAACAATATCTGATAACGTGGCTAATCACGTCATGAGAGATTTGCTGATGTGTCCGCACATGTGAGCACGACTGGGTGATGTAGGCAGACACATCAGCAAATAATGAAGACATGCCCAGTCTAGTTGACTTTTATCCTTTTTTTGAAACTCAAGTTGACTCTTCTACAGAGCAACAATGGAGTTGGGATTCACAATTTTATATTAAAATATATAATTTTTTTTATTAAAATTGATTCTAACATTAAAAAAATCCAAAGTTTTACATAGAAATCCACTAACATTAACATCAAACTAACAACACTTTTACATGCTTTATTGAGAAAAACAGAGACTCGGTCTCTCAAGACTATCAACCAGAGATTTGAATAGATTTGACATCAGCTTTCTTAGCTTCATGTTTGGGAAGAGTGACAGTGAGAACACCATTCTCCAACGAAGCCTTGATCTGATCCATCTTCACATTCTCCGGCATCCTGAATCTCCTCGAAAACCTGCCTCTGCTCCGCTCCACGCGATGCCACTTGTCCTCCTTGTCCTCCTTGTCCACATTCCTCTCTCCGCTAATGAGAATGACCCTGTCGTCTTCCACCTCCACTTTCACTTCCTCCTTCTTCATCCCCGGAAGATCCGCCTTCAACACGTGTGCTTCCGGGGTCTCCTTCCAATCCACACGAGTGTTGACGAAACCAGAGAAGGTTTCCTGAGGAAACTGAGAGGAAATGGAAGGAAAACGAAAGTCCTGAAAAGGGTCCCAAACGTCGAAAGAGAAGGGATCGAATAGGCTGCTGCTGTTGTTGTTGTTGTTGTTTGGTTTGTTTCCGAAGAAGCTTGGAATCATCATCGCCATTGTTTTTAATTTCTCTGCGAACGAGAACGAGAGCTGAGATTCGATGGAAGTTGAATTTAGTGGCTTAGAATTTGCTTGATTTGATTTTCACTGGATGGTTTTGAATGAGAAAAGTAGTTGCTTATTTATAACCACCATTCGAAGTTTCTAGTATTTTCGCGCGCAATTGTTCCGGTTTAGTCGTTACTTATTATCTTGAGTCTTCTAGAAGTTTCGAATTTCGTGGGCTTGTTAGAAGGTTCCCGACTTTTGTTATGGGCTTTGAAGCCTATGCTTTTGCTATAGAGAATGGATCAGGCCCATAATTATGTGGCCCAACTTAGTTCAGACACCAATAATCCATTATAAATTTCGGTAAATTAATACTCGATAAATTAAATAAATTTTTTTAAATCAGTTAAATTGATTTTGGTCGAGTCTTATCATACGGAATTATCAATCCTCGATATTGTGTTAATAGATATCTTCTGATTATAGGAATAGATATCTGATTGCACTTGCAGTACTTAATCCAGGTAGACCCCTGACTCATCTAGTATCAAATAGTCGATTACAATCTAATTCATTAATATGCACAATGCAATCCAATACAGTAAGCACGGACATGCCAAATGCACCAATTTGAATATAGAGTTGTTACTTGCTAGGCATATATATATATAGCAAAATAAGACTATAATATGAATATTGTCAAAGTAAAAAAGCCTTTCTTGACTTCTTGAGGAGCTCCAAATCAGCGTTCATATTGTTTGAAGAGGTGCAAAATTGTTGTCCCAAAAGTCAATATCATTCATGGTGTATATGATAAGATTACATGAGCTTGAACCCAAAAGTCAATATCATTAAGGTTTTTTTTCATTTTTCTTTTTAAAGTAGACTGAAGAGTTCAACATCAAGCTCCCTATAAAACAGCAACTCTTGTTCAGATCAAAACAAGCCAATAATTATACATAATGTGTTCAAACTAGCTAGGTTGCATTTCAATGATTCATTTATTTATGTTCTCATCGTGTATGTCTCCATGCATTCGTGTTATACCGGACAAAACATACCCGTCTTGTAATTCACAAAATTCACGTAACGAATCTGAAAACAACATCTACACTAAATTTATTGTGAGAGTAGTTGTCCATACTGTTTGATCACGGAAAACTCTAATAACATCTCTTTAACTCTTTAGTTATTCATACCATTTGATCACAGAAGACTTTGATAACGACAATGAACCATCAGTACCCAGTAGAATAAAAAGTATGCAATTATTAAGTATAAAGAATTGAATGAAACAAAAGTGTACATGAGCGGCTGTGCCGTACAATATAGGTGACCCCTTTGTTTTTTTTTTTTTTTTGTGTGTGTGTGTGCCACTGTCTCTATTTCTTAAACAGCAGTGAGGCTGCGTTAGTGCCTTGAAAGTAGAAACATATGGGTCCAAAGTCGGTGGATTTCTATTCTAATTCAATGGTGAAAGGAATAGAAATATTATTATTTCAAAGATACATATGATGATGATCATTGATCACTACATGATCTGAAGATGATGATATTATTTACTAATGAATCTTATCATGACTTCTAATTTTCTGGATGATGTTTTTTGCTTTTCCTCAGTGTCATCAAGAGTTCCTTTAAATTTGTCAGATTCATAGCTTAAACACATGAAGGTTAAAAAAAAAAAAAAATAATCGGAAGTTTGTAGGTATATAACGATATGAAACGTTATAAGTATGGTTTGGATAACAACTTCATCGTTAGAAAGAGATTTTTTTTTCTATATTTTATGATTTTATAAATAAATATGTGATTTGAATCATTATCGTACATATGAAACGAGAATCATACAAACGTTTAAATAAGAGTAAAAGTTAAAGATTGAATTATTTGTATATTGAAAGGTAATTATAAAAGAGGTGGGACTTATTAACATAGTGGCATCTACCTTTTACCTTTTATAATGGCAAATACTGTAGTTCATGAATATTCATCACTTGTGGGTATTTATTATTTTAATTGAAATCAATGAATTTTGACCAAAAAAAAATAAAAAAATAAAAATAAAAATCAATGCATAACCATGTTTCAAATACCATATATGCATTATGATATTTGGACATCACGATCTTATTTATTTATTTTTTTAATTATTACAAAAACTATTACAATAGAACTGTCGGGACCTATCGAGAGCAAATTTCTCCCATAACCGAGAAAGAAAACTTCCCACATATGCTTGTAAAATGCGCATGGTGGGATTTAAACCCCTCACCACTTAAGTGGAAAGGAAATGCTCTACCAGCTTTACTAAGAGATGATGTGCACATCACGATCTTATTATAATCAAATGGTTTAATTTCATATATAATTAAATTATTTTTTGAGTCATTTTCAATGTGCATTCATATCATATATATATATATATATATATATATATATGTGGCAGGCCACAGCACCTGTTGACTGTTTTTTATTATAAAATAAATACGAGAAAGCCCACTAGATGTGACCAAGAAAAATTGAAACTTTTGTTATTATATTTTAAACATTACTATTGATAATAATTTTTAAATACAGAATCCCGATCTTTTTAATCGTAATTCTATGTTATCAGTATGGTTCAGAATACAACTTTCACGTCTTTGTCTCCCTACCGAGAAAAACTTCAGTGGGACGGTCCCAATGACGTGGATATGGGACCGTCCAATCATAGCACGCCACAAGTGTGCAACAAGTGTGCCACAAATTCTCCCAATGTATATGTGGTGTGCTCTGATTGGACGGTCCCATATCCACGTCAGTGGGACCGTCCCACTGAAGTTTTTCTCCTCCCTACCACACCATTTAATAATTTTTAAAGTGACATTTGAAGCAAACAAATGGGAAATGAAAGAGCCGGCCATTATTGATAATACCTAATTAAATAATGAAGAGAGATTTGTTCTTGATGTGAGCATCTAATATAATTCCAAGAACCTAACCTGAACAGATTTTTTTATAATTATTGAGATTTTTACTACAATTAGGCAGGTAAACAAGTGGTCACAGACTCACAGCTATGACATTTTAATAATCTAATCATGAGATTTTATTTTAATTTGTTTTATTAATGATAAGATTTGTACTTAAGTTGGTAGTAAATAGTAATTAACAGAAACAGTCATTATATAAAGTTTTTTAAAAAAGTTTTAATAATAAATTAATAATAACAATAACACTAATAATAAATTGGTCAATCATGTACTGCACGTGGAATTCCAGCTGGATTTCATCAGATTGGTAATGGAATTGTTACTGTGTAATTTTTGTTTTCTTATTGTTTAATAATGCCCTTTAATTCATCTTCGGTTGGTTTTTGATTGAGTAATTGACCATTTTTGGTCATATTTGTGATGAAAGTTCGAGTTTTATTTTACTTATACAAAATAATTGTGAAGAGACTAGAAGAGTAACTATCTTGTTTATATATTCGTCTTTTGGTTACGTGTTTATACATAAGAATAGTTATCTGACCCGTGCTAGTATTATTTTATCTCGATGAATCTAGGAATATGATTTGTGAGTGTGAAAAGTTAACCTTGTAAACAAAGATTTGGGATTTAGGGAGGAAGAATACAACTTGAACTCATAGTCTTAATGTGTGTATGTAAAGAGTTTACCACTAAGTTACCTCAATTTTTGTCGTTTTAATATAATTATTTAAAAAAATTATCGATACTAAATGAGATTACGGGGTCTATTAGAACCTATCGAGATCAAGCACTATTACATGCACGACTTGAATATTTACTCCAATAATCAAGATATATATATACCCTTACAGTATTAAAGAGAAACCTACTCATATATGTTTATAAAATACGTACACAAATCTCCAGATCCCGATCACAAACGTGGGAAGGGAACTATGGAAGTGCACTTTAATAACAGTTCTCCTACTCATAAAATAATAATAATAAAAAAAAACCTTAAATCCAGCCGGAACTTTGGCGCCGTCCGATCTGGTCTTGGACTTTTTCCGGTAGCCAAGGTCTCCTTCCTCCGATCGGTTTTATTTTGCTTCGGTTTAGGTATATTTGGTTTCTGTACTGTTGTTGTTTCCCTCTTTGTGAGGGTGTTTGTCCCCTTTGTGTGGGGTGTCCCACCTTTGTGTGTGGGTTTCTCTCCCCATCGTGGGAGATCTTGTCTGGGCCGTACTTGAATGTCGATAGTTGATGGGTCTCAGTTTGTTGTTTACATGTTTTCATGTATTCATGTCCTGGATTTATATTCCAGGTGTTGTATTTCAGTTGTTGGTTATTGCAATCAAAAACAAAAAACAAAAAAAAACAAAAAAAAAAAAACAAAAACAAAAACCTTAATTATGATTTAACTCCACTAATTTTGTTTTGGGTCATGACAAAATTAAAAAAAGTTCACATGCACACCCCAAAAAAGAAAACAAAAAAAAATAATGACAAGGACACAAAAACTATGTAACTTCTTGTTGTTGTTAGTGTAACTACTGAAACCCATAAACATCTTCTGCTACTTGAAACTGAAAAGTCTTTGAACAAACTGGATTCACCGGTCACGGAATAATCAATCCAATAATTGCTGGCTGTTCGGTTCTTGCCAAGCAAAACGACAATTAATGACTGTAATCACGATGCCGTTTCAGTTCACCATATATATTTGTTTTTTTGTTTTTGTTTTTGTGATTGAATTATTATCACTTGCATGACTTTCAAAACATTTGTTCATTTGATTTTTGAACAATAATGTTAATAGGATCATTATGATTAATTAATCTTGGATCTACCAATTCATAATTGTGTTTTTAGATTAAAGTTAGAAACTCCTTTTTTATTAATTCTATGTATGCACGTCTTTACCGATTCTTTTCTTCTTTTTTAATCACTTTCACTTCTTTTTTTAATCTCTTTTTGAACTTAAAAGAAACACTTTTGATCTTTGGAGCGGCCTAAAAAAACTCTTTTTTTTTTTTTTTCCTTAATTTGATACCGAATAGATCAGACGCCTCCTACTACAATTGGGAGATAAAATAAAAAATAAATAAAAATAAAAAAAACTAGAAAACTATATTTGATATTTTATAAAGTTTTTTTTTTTTTTTTTTTTTTTTTTTTAATATACAACAACTTGAGATTAATGGCCAAGGGGGACAAATAATATATATATATATATATATATATATATATATATATATCGGGCGTTGAACCGTGGTAGTGGAGGCTCCCAAGGGAGGGTCCAACCACATTGGCAAGTATTATAAAAATCATTATATTTATTGTTGTTTTTTATTTATTTTAAATATTACGTTACATATTGTTGCTATTAGAGACATCTTAACTAATAATATAATTATTCATATAATAATATTTTAAAT
Organism: Acer saccharum; assembly: GCA_030490815.1. Taxonomy (NCBI): domain Eukaryota; kingdom Viridiplantae; phylum Streptophyta; class Magnoliopsida; order Sapindales; family Sapindaceae; genus Acer; species Acer saccharum. The sequence goes on along the minus strand of CM059868.1, from coordinate 52,590,678 downwards.
ACCAAATCAAAGAATTAATGTGACTTAAAGGTCTTTAAAAAAAAAAAAAAAAAAAAAAAAATGTGCCCTAAAGGGGACCTCCATTAAAAGGTATGACCACAGAATCTCATTAATTCCTTAAAATTCACAATTGATATAAAATATATTTATGTAAGTAAAACGTGTGCATCTCTCTTTTCAAGTTAATGGTAAGGATTTGTATAATATTATACATATCTTATAAGCATATATAGAGAGTTTTCTCATTGATTATAAGAGTAGATATCTAGGTAACACATGTAGGGACCTAGACCCGTTCCAATGTTCCACAACTCAAAGACATTACGGACTGAATGAACACCCTTACCGGTTACCACCAAGCGTTTTTCTCTTTCTATTTTGTGTTTCTTCCTTTGTTCCATCAAGCCACGTCAGCCCACATGCCATCTGTCAGGGAATCATATAATTATGCAATAAATAGCTACAAAAAAAATAATCAAGAGAAAAACGAAATAAAAAGAAATGAAACCAAAAAAAAAAAAAAAAAAAAAGAGAAAAAAAAAAAAAAACAAAATAATAATAATAAAGGTAAAAAAAAAAAAAACCATAGATGTACAAAGTAAAAGACAAAATGACAAGTGCTCATCACAATCAGTCACCGTACAATGAAGACCCCACCACATAGATGTATCACTGATAGGTCCCACCACTTGATCAAAACTTCTACGCCTTTGATTGATTCTCTGCGATCGATTCTCTGCAATCGAGTGATGATAAATAAATAACAATAGAAACCAAATAAATATGGCTCTCAAAAGTGGGTCCCGGTGTTATTTTAAGGGTTAATAATACCAATACCCTCTGAATTATACATGAAATCGTATGTTGCCCCTTGAACTTTTTTTCTTTGACATTAAACCGCATGAACTTTCATTTATTGGCAAAAACTGACGGAATAGTAACAGAACTTCATTTCCGTCCATTTCTTTGTCACGTGCTTCTCACATGGGTTCGTATGAAAGTCAGTTATGTCATTTCATCTTGATTTAAAGAAAAAAAAAATTAAGGATTTTTTTTTATTACATAATAAAAAAATAATGAAAACTTGAAAGAACAAACTCCATCTTCATAAACCAATGAAACCCAGAAGCCCCCACCACCGTCTAGACCCAAATCCAACCACCCAAATCCCTATCTCCGTCAGTTTTCAGAAGCACAATCACCACTCAAACACCAAACCCACCGCTAACCCCCTTCTCTTTCTCAAGCCCTCTTCTTCACATCATCATCTTCTCCAAACACCCAAATCCACTCAATCAAAATCAAAATCAAATGGTACTCAGTTGTTTCATTTATTCCAAATTCTTGAAAATAAAAAGGCAATCAATCTAAATTATCATCTTCGATCAACTAAGCAATCAAATTGTAGAAATCTTCATATTAAAAAATAGGTAATCAAACTCAATCCTTTCATCAGTCTTCATCTTCAATCAAATTGCAAAAAAAGAAACCTATAAATCTTTTATAAAAAAATAAAAAATAAAAAATAAATCATAGAGCTACAAGAATTGTTCAGACCCATTTTCCCTGAATTGAAACCAAGGTTTTCTCGCCTAAATCTATTTGAAATCAAAATGAGTTTGTTGAAGATACCGTGAAGACAAAAAGCTGCAATCAGAATTTTATTTTATTTTTCTTCTTGCGATAAATCTTCTGATCCTTTCGTCAACCAGTTCTTGATTCCTCTTATCAATCTTATTATTCTCCTCCGTGAAACCGCATCGATGATGCCAGTGACGGCGCTGAACTACAACTCCTAGATTTTGGCCGGAACCATTTTCAACTCCTATATTTAGATTTTGCACAAGTAGCAGAAGAAATGGTGGTAGAGGTACAAATATGTAGTTGAACAGGGTTTGGGTGTCAGAGAAAATGATGATGTGAAGGAGAGGGCTTGAGAAAGAGAAGGGGATCAATGGTGGGTTTTGGTGTTAGAGTGGTGATTTTGCTTTTGGAAAACTGATGAAGATGGGGATTTGGGTGGTTGGGTTTGGGTCTGGATAGTAATGGGGGTTTCTGGGTTTCATTGGTTTATGAAGATGAAGTTTGTGCTTTCAAGTTTTTTTTTTTTATTTTTAATTTTTTTATTATTATTTTTTTATTTTTGACTAGGTGGATATCCAGATTGGATCTCCACCAAATCAATTTTTTTTTCTTTAAATTTAATTTTTTTCTTCTTTAAATCAGGATGAAATGACATAACTGATCTTCATACAAACCCACGTGACAAAGAAATGGACGGAAATGAGGTTCCGTTACTATATGGTAGCTATTGCCATTAAATGAAAGTTTAGAAGGTTTAATGCCAGGAAAAAAAGGTTCAAGGGGCAACATGTGATTTCACATATAATTCAGGGGATATTGGTGCTACTAACCCCTTTTTATTATTTTTTATTTTTTATAAAGCATTACATTAATATATAAATTTAAGATTTTTGTTAGGAATAGAAAGACTCGAACCCGTAACTTAGTGGTGTAGGCGTGATGGGTTTAGTATTGGACAAACCTCATATCGTCGAGTTCAGGTATTCTATTATGTGAATTTTATGACAACAATTTTGTATTATCATGTTTTATTTAGGTAAGTGAACCCAAATGTCCCGTATTTAAGGAAATAAATAGCGATGATAATAGTATAATTTTTTTATATATAAAAAAAATGTTATTAGAATGAAAAATAATCAAAATATCAAAATTTTAACGATATTTTTGATATATTTATGGATAAGGATCCTCTTATTTATTTTTGCTGATAATAATCAAATCATCTTTTAGATTTCGCAATACTATTTATTATTTACTTTATGTCTTTTCAAAAATTATCAATCTTAATAGAAATTGTGATGGCCTTGACAAACCTCTCACATCTACCCCTAATGTGACAAAGTAAACATAAGTATCAATGAAAAGAAAATAATATTTTTTTACAATAAAGTTTCGATAAAAATATTGACCGTCCAAATTTATAAAACGAGTAATGCTACATTGTCCAAATTTGGTGTCTAAATGATGTGGCAACAATGTAGACCATTCATTTAAATTGTATTAGATTTGCATGATTTAAATGAATGGTCTACATTGTTGCCACATCATTTAGACACTAGATTTGGACACCAAATTTGGATAATGTAGCATTACTCTTATAAAATTATAGGAGGAAATATAAAAAATATAGAAATTTAATCAATATCATTAAAACATAGAGATATTTAAGGATTGTTTTTAAATATAGAAATATACTAAATATCATTGAAACATAGAGATATAAAGGTGCAGTCTTTCTATTATCAGTTCGAACTGATAAAAGTTATATCAGTTCCTTATATATGGCCCACTGGATTTAAATACTTTAACTGACAAGTGCATATAGCCAAGTTAAAGTATTTAAATCCAGTGACCTATATGCAAGGAACTGATATAACTTTTGTCAGTTCGAATTGATAATATAATTTCTATATAAAGGTGAGTACATACTTAAAGTGCCTTTAAATGTAGAAATATAATCAATATAATTAAAAATCAGATTTTTAAGGATAGTTTTAAAATTTGTACGTTTAAAATATGAAAAATATAGTGAATTAAATAAACGAGATGAGGTATGTCCGAGTTTCATACGGCAACACTTGCTTAAAAATCCGTAACCACCCGATTAAGCGGTCTTCTCTTAATTTCAGCCGTCTGATGAAAACGATTTCTCTCTCTCTCTTCTCACTTCTTTGACTCAGTGTAATCACTGTAAAAATATAAAAAAAATAAAACAAAACAAACAAGCTGCAGCCAGAAAACACACACACACACACACTCTCTCTCTTTCTCTCTCTAAGCTTTCTGTTTGGAAGAAAAGAAAAGAAAAGAAAGGAAAAAAGGAAGAGCATTACAAGGCGGTTGTTGTTGTTGTTGTTGTTTTTTTCTTCTTTTCCTTCTATGGCTCTCACTTTCAGTCTCTCTCACTCGTTCGCTTTCTGTTTTACTGATCTCTCTCTCTCTCTCAGTTCTCTAGTTTCACATAACTGATAGCGCACCGACACGTGCCGTATGCTTTCACCGCTGCCGGCGACGCTATGAACGGCATTTCTCGGCTCTGCATTTCCTGAACTGGATCACGGTACGTTTCATTTCAACCGAAGTAAAATTTTTAGTAAGTTTTATGTTGTTTGTTTGCATAAAGAGAATTTTTATTGTTTGTTTCAATGTTTGAATTTGCTGTTTATGCAATGTTTGCTTTGTTGTTACTGTTCTTACAACTTTTTGATAAATTTAGCCTTCAATTAGCGTCTTTAAATTGAATTTTTTTGAGTTATTTGACTTATTTTCAACCATTAGACACTGTGATTTTATTTATTTATTTTTGAATAAGAGAAAGAGAAACTAGTAACAAAGTGCTTACTTTATTTAGCTAAATTTTTTGGTTCTATTTCGTTGCTTTTATTGGCGAGAATCAAACGAGGTCCCAAAACTTTCGAAATTTTGAAAAAAAAAACGATTGTCTCCTCTGGTTTTGCTGAATAGCTGGGAATCTTTTGTCTTTTGGCTCCGATTACGACATGTCGTTTTACCTTATCTCAAGATTTTCAACACTGTTCCGATTTCATGGACCACTCTATATATTATTTTTATTCTACTAGTGATGGCTGTTTGAGCTTCCCTATTATGTCTTCTTGCATCAGATTTCCATTTTGTGGCGCGCAAGTTGGAATAATTTTTTTGTTTTTGGCTTCGGTCGTATTATGGAATTAGAGAAGAAAAGACTAAATGTGAAAAGCAGAAAGAAAATTAAATTGTGACCACTGGATTTATAAAACTATTGTAAAAAATGTGAAAAGTTTTACCCATTCTGTGTCTGGGGAGTGGAGGGTGGGGACTCTACCTTTATTGATTCCTTATCATGGTCGTTGGAATTTTTTAATTGAATTGAATCTAAGAAGAAACGATCACTTTTTTTTTTTTTTTTTTTTTTTGTTAGGATATTTTAGAGATGCAATCTATACCACCAGACTGTGGTCTGTGAGGAGATAAAAAATCGAGTGATTAGAGATTCTGAGGATTGCTTCAACTTATTCTCCATCCCAATACAGTGGGCACGATTCTGATTGAAGTGTCATTTAGTTTAGATATAGTGATATTTCATCTATAATGTGAGTATGGTAGCTATTAATTTTCCTGCCTGGTAGGACATGTCGAAGCTTCCTGAACTACAGAATTCAGGGATCGGTGTAAATATTGTTATATATACTGCTATATAAAATTGTGGTTCGTGTTCTTGGAATATCAATGCAACCTATAATCTTGTGGTGGTTGAGTGAATATCTGTAACAATGCTTGCCATCTGTTTAGAGGAATAGTGCTTGTGTTATAAGGCCACTTTGTATATCTATTACCTTTTTGGTAGTTGGTAGATGTTATGTTTCGTTTTTTTTGAAAGCCCTGCTTCAACATGTTTATAAAACCCTGAATCAATTCTGAATGTGTTATTTTTCGTTTTGTTTTATCCTCAGAGTAGAACGCGTCTATATGAATACTTTGTAAGTGCAGCTGGGAAAGAAACATTTGGACCTGCCTCAGTGTAGGCTTTCGCAGAAACGAGACAGGTTGATTGCCATTATATCTGAAATCACATTATTGTGCCATCTGAGAGTGTAGCTGGAATCAGAACATATCCAGTCTATGGAATACTGTTCAGAGCTCAAAAGAAATTCTGGGGATCAACAAACATTTGGAACTTCTGATAAGACTAAATTGCCCCAGTCAATCCCAAGTATAAATCTGCAGGATAGGATCAACCTAGAAAAGCCTGATTTGTCGTATGCTGATTTCCACCATGAAATTATGAAAAAGGTGAAAGATGTCTCACCAAAGTCTCCAGGGAACCACCACAAGCAACAGGTTGGTAGAAAAGGGAATGAAGAAGACGAGCTCGTCAAGTACATGTCAAAGTTACCAAGTTATCTGGAGAGGGGAAAAAATCCCAAAGAGACGGTTTTAAATGTTGGGGTTCTAGACTGGGGTCGTCTAGAAAAATGGCAGTGTAGCCAGAAACAGATGCCACACAGGAGCGGCAGGTCTTCACTATCTAGTAGCAATTTGTCCTCATCTTCCTCAACAGATGCATCATCTTCCAATTCTAGCAGAGGTTATATATTCTCTCCTGATCGCCAAATGATGCACCGCCCTTCACTGCAATTCCATTTTAAGTCGTCTCCCGTTGAAGCTCATTCTCAAGTTGTCAAATCCTTAGGAGAAAGTGTTGGAAAATTTCCTGATCTCAGAGATTCACAAAGTAATAACTTAAACAAGGAGGGGATCATCAGAACAGATCAGTCTTTTGACAGAAGTCATCAGGAAATCAGCCCATCCGAGTGCAAAAGAAAAAATTTAGACGCAAAGATTGGTCAAGAAAGTGGAACCTTGCCAAACGGGGTAAATGAGGTACTATCATCAAGGAAGGGGAAAATGAAGAATCAAGATGTTCAATTCATGAAGAAAACAGAGAAGCTGCAACAGGGAAATCGAAATGTTGATCAAGATGTTCATGGGAAACAGAACACTGTCGTTCTCCTCTTGCCAAGAGATCTCCCCGAAAACAATATTTCTGGAGTGTCCAATCTTTCTGCTTCAACGACAATATTAGGTGAAAGACCATTAGAAGCTAGTCGAAGGAGCTTTTCAGAAAGATCTGAGGATGCAGATCTCAATTTTCATGTCCCACATTCAGGTCCACTGCCTTGTGAAGTTGATAGCAGTAAAAACTTACTGATGAAACGAACCAGCTTCACAGAAACAAAGAGTGACAAGCCATCAGTAAGATCTCAATCAGTACCGCGTTCAGCAAGATTAGGTACTTGTCCATCCACATGCGGTAATCTGGAAGATAGAAAATCTACGGTGACAATTAACAAGCCCTCTGCAAATGTGCCTTTTGTGGGAGCAGATCTAAAAGTTAGCAAAGTAGCACCTGAAAAAGAGAGAAGCACTTCACCCTTCCGCCGATTGAGCTTCAGTATGGGTAAGATAGGGAGATTTTCCAGCTCCAAGGAGACTCCCATTTTCTCAAAGTCGAGCTCAACATATGTTTCTGGCCAATCGGGTTTAGAGAATGCTGTGGCTTCTTCCGGCCCCAACGCATCAAATAGTGATAAATCCAATGCCACAAGCAGATCCAGGTCAAGTCCTTTAAGAAGGTTGCTAGACCCAATACTGAAGCCAAAGCCAGCGACCTGTCATAATATTGCTGAGCCATTACCAAAGGACTCGATTTCAAAAGATAGAGCTTCTAAATCATCTGATGGGCGACTGTATTCTTCGTCTGTAGCTGGACAACCAGGAAGAGTAAAATTAGATATGACCGGTTGTAAGACAATCAATGTCAATGATTCATTTCAGGAGAAGAAACATGGGTCATCGGCAGTCCAAGCCCTTCTGAGAGTTGCAGTCAAGAATGGCCAGCCTTTGTTCACATTTGCAGTTGACAATGAAAGAGACATTCTTGCAGCTACAGTGAAGAAGTTGAGTACTTCAAGAAAGGAGGACTATAGTTGCATTTATACCTTCTTCACCATTCAAGAAGTGAAGAAAAAGATTGGAAGGTGGCTTAATCAGGGACGCAAAGGCCAAAGTCACGACTACATCCCGAATGTTGTAGCACAGATGAAGGTTTTTGGTTCTCATTATCCGAATATGAGTAGAGAGAAGAACAACGTGGATCAATTTAGCATGAGAGAATTTGTACTCTTTTCCGTTGAACTAAGACAGTCAGATCAGCAAGCATCAGATTTCAAGCCAAACGATGAGCTTGCAGCCATCGCCATGAAGATCCCTCTGAAGGTCTGTAGAAGTTCACTCCTAGATGGGTATCAGAGTGATGTGCAGAAAGATTCCCCGCAAGTTGGATTTAAAGAGTCTTTGCAAGAGGTGACATTTGTTTCCGGGGAAAAACTACAGAATCAAACTTTTGCCAGCAGTCAAGACATTAGTGCTACGGTCATACTTCCTGGTGGTGCTCATTCTTTACCGCATAAAGGAGGGCCATCATCACTGATCCAACGTTGGAATTCAGGCGGATCATGTGATTGTGGAGGTTGGGACTTGAATTGCAAACTCAGGGTTCTTGCCAACCGAAATCAACCAAGCAAAAAAGCAGGTTCATCCAAAGCTTGTTCCCGAGCAAGTCAATTTGAGCTATTCTCTCAGGTAAATTTCATTTTAAAAAGATATGTTGCGCCAAATTTATGCGGATTATACTAGTAATTGTCAATTTACGTCTTATTTTCCTTTCGATGCTTGTCCGATATCAGGGAGGAGTACAAGAAAACCAGCCGCCTTTCTTCAGCTTGGCCCCTTATAAGGATGGTATCTATTCAGTTGAGTTCAATTCATCAGTCCCACATCTAGAAGCATTCTCCATTTGTATAGCAGTTTTAGATAGTCAAAAACCTTGCGTCTCATCTGAATCAAGTGATTCGTTCGAAGAAAAAACTCCCGTAGAAACCATGTCAGCTCCTGATCAATCTGAAGGAGGAGAAGTTCCTGCAAAATACGTCTCGTATCCACCTCTTTCTCCAGTGGGGCGGGTCTAGTTTGACGTTAAAAAGTGATCTTGTAATTAAAAACAGGAAATACAGATAAACATATTTCCAGTTTCCGGTTTGCTGGGTAGAAGCTGAGAATTCATATATTTTGTACTAGTTTTGATAGCAGAAGTAACATAAACTTAGCGTTTTGCAATAAACTCTCTTTATCAATAATTCAATATAATGCAAGTGTGCATATTTTCAGTTTATAAGGGGGTATTTTGCTTTTAGTGATCAACTTTCATTAAACTTGAACTTTATGGTTAATTTGTTTGTTTGATGCACATCAACTCTTGCTTGATTGTTTTGTATACTTTCCTATGTTGTGAGCGATGTCCCGGTGCACCTACCGGTTCCGATCACTAATAACTAGTGTGGTTTGATTTCAGAAGTCTAGCTCACAATTTGGCAATCCAACATGAATACGAAGCGATTTTAACGTGCTAGGGTTGAAGGCTAATTAAGTTATGTCAACTTGTTTAATAAACATGTGTTCATATTTAGCTAATCGTGTTATAGGTTGACACAATTCAAACGAGTTAAATGTGTCATTTGACACTATACAATATGACTTCTATAATAAATGGGTTAAACAGGTCGTGTTCGTGTTTAAAGGGCTTGACCCGGTTAATAATCTGATTAAAAACAAGAGTGACGGTATTTGCACCCCTAAAAAACTGTATGTACACCCCTATTTGTATGACACCCCATTAAAATTTTTTAAAAGATGAAATTTTGTAAGTACACCCTATACATTACCAAATATGCCCTTTCTTTTAATTTTTTAAAATATTATAAAATCAACACCTTTTAATGTCAACTATTTCAACTATTAGAACAATCCAAGAGTTGTCATTTAATTACTCTTTTTTTTCTTTATTTTACATAAAACACAATAAAAAGAAAAAATTAGTAATAATGATGAAAAATGAAAAACGAATAAACAATAAAAAAAATTGTAGACACCTTCTTCGTCTTCATCTTTGATCTCCTTCCATCCTTGATTATAAATTTTTTTTTTTTTTTTCTAGTTTGTGTTGTTTCTTCTCTTCTTCTTTTTTTTTCATTTTTTTTTTTTATAATGTAAGATAAAAAAATTTAATCCATGCTTTAAAATATAATAGGAAGAGCCATAGTTATCTATCCTTGAAGAATAACTGCTATGATAACAAAACAGAAAAATCTAAAGAGATTTTGATTTTGAAACTAATTATAATTAATTCAAAAGTTTCACAACCAATTTTGTATGATTTTGATTCATTCTTCATACTTAACAATCAATTTGTATTTCCTTGAAAGAAATTAAAAATATATAGGGAATGTTTAAGAAAATGGAAAGAGTTATTAATTATATATGTTAACATCTAATCCTTAATAGGAAAAAAAAAAATTTCACAAAAAAATTTAAATAGGAAACTAATCAATTATAATTATTTGTGGGGTACCTACAAACTATTTAATTTTTTTGGTAATTTTATACAAGGGTATTATTGGATTTTCAAAAATATAATAATGTGGGGTGTACATACAATTTTTGAGGGGTGCAAATATCGTTACTCTAAAAACAATCGTGTTGTGTTCGTGTGGACTCATACATGACCTGTTATTCTGTTAACCCTACTTCTTTCTCCTTAGTGTTGCTCAGCCTTCGGTTAAAATATTGTCGGTTCGGTTCGGTTTCTAATTTGGAGGCCCATGAATTTCTTAATGGACTATTTAGAAACCCACAAAAAGTAGTAGAGAATATTGAAGCCCAATGATTATTTATCTAATGCAACGGTGAATAGCTCTCTAAAATGTAATTAAAGCTAATCCCTTATTGAATTTACTATTAATCTTAGAATTTCAAAAATAAATATAAATTAATTATTCTTCCGCGCACAACTGCTCTCCTCAACTAACACGAAAACTTTTTTTTTTTTCCCCTTTTTGATTCAAAACGAAACCTTATCGTCTCCGGATCACATCTATTTTGTTATCCTAAAATCATGTTTTGATGATTTTTTTATTTTTTATTTTGTAATCGAAGAAATTGGAGTCGTTCAAAATGCGAAAAACTTTTGAGCGGTTTACGTGGAGAATGCAAATTGTTATTATTATTATTTGATTTTTGTTTTTTAATTGCTGACATTTTCCTTTCACTAGTTTCGTTTTTGATTGATTGATTTATTGAAATGCATCGCCAATGTTCTAAGGTGGTTTCTTCTCTCTCTCTCTGTGTGTCAAGATTTTGTCTTTATAATCATTTACTTATATTAATTTTTGATTGATTCATTAATTGTGATTTTTTTTTTAATGATTGCAAAGTTATGGAGGAAGATTTGTACGGAGATGACGATAGAGATTTCGCTTCTTGCAGAAAATTGGAAGCATCTTCTTGCTGGAATTTTTTTTCAGGTTTATAGTTAAATTCTGTTTATTAGTTTTTTCAATTTGGTAATTGATTGATGCAATTGTGAAATTGTGGAAGACACAATTTAGGCATGTTTTCGTGATTTACGGGTTCTTTTGTTATGGCTTGATGATGTATATTTGTTTAACATGTAGAACAGTGGAGTAATATCTTTAATTGGTGTAATATAGCAAGCTTGTATCTGGGTTGCTTTAATTATTTTGTTATATATTTTGAAATTCTAAAACACAAAATGTCTTTTATTTAGAAATAGAAAATCTCTGTTGTATGACAATTAAGAGTATATATAGAATCTTGGTTTGTCTCCGAGAAAATTGTCTCGAAAACTCTTGTTTTGAAGATAGATTTGTGTTCTTTTTATATTCAGAACCTGTTTATAAGGATCAGACAACAATATTAGTTTTGCCGAGTTTTATGTTGTAAAAAAATTTACTTTTAGTAATTAGTACCGTAATATAGTTTTACAGTTTTGTCGATCCAATTGTGTGTAGTTTAGGATATATAGCATAAATCCATTCTATATTCTCATTTTTGAAATTTGCTTTTTGGAACAGAAGGCAGAAAGCACCACCAAACATTCGTTAAGATTTTTTTTTTTTTCTCTCTCTAAGGCATTTGAAGTGTTTAACCATAAGAGCTGAATGGTAGTTGTTCAAGGCAGTCCATACTATTCCAAGCTGAAAAAACTGGAGAAAACCATAGTATACACCCTGATAGACATTATATGTTTGACCTTCCCTTGTGCAGTTCTACATGATGGTTTTGACTCTTTAAGCTATACCCTTTGATTACAAACAGAAATCATGCAGGTCCTTATCTCCTAGGTTTCTTTTCATTTTCAGTACATTCATGGATTGGCAGCTCATGGAGTACACTACATTCATCGGCCAGGACCAACGCTTCAGGATTCTGGATACTTTCTTCTTCCTGTGGGTACCAATTCTGGTTTGTATTGTGATTGTGTTAGTCTTTGAAGTGAAATTTTAGTCCTATTTACCTCCATTGCTGTTATGTATTTTAGGAACTGGGTCAAGATAAAGCTTTTATTAGTGAGACTTTATTCACCTTCATCTTTGCGTCCTTTGTGTTGGTAAGATTTTTGGTTCTTTTTCCTTAACTAATTACCAGCTAAAGATCAAGCTTTTGTTGGTCATTTCCTTTTAACTAATTATATTTAAGGTGCCCCTGTGTAACTGTTTGTTATTTATTTTATTACTCTCTATTGCAGTGGACTTTGTACCCTTTTGTTTTCCAGAGTAAAAGGATCTATACAGTTCTGATATGGTGCAGAGTTCTGGCTTATTTAGTTGTAAGTACTTATTATGGTCATCAGCCCCTTTTTTGCTTACTGGTGATTACATGTCTTTAAGTTTTTGAATTGCTTACCGGTGCCAAATAGAGCTGAAAGGCAGCTTTTCTGTCATTAAAATTTTATCTTTTTTGCCATGCTTCATAGTCATCTGTCATTGACCAATACATTGTTTCTACTTCTATTGTGGAGGTCAAAATAGTGCTACACTTTCTTATTGTGCTCTGCTACATTTGTTTGACAATTTCTTTAGGCAATTTTTGTATGTTTTAGGTTTCACAGATGCTTCGGATAATCACATTCTATTCAACTCAGCTCCCTGGTCCAAATTATCATTGCCGTGAAGTAAGATTTTGACAAACTTGGCCTGAATTTTTTGTTAGGTTAATGTATTTTATTTACTGTTACCTATTAACTTCTCGTTGAATTAAGTTTTTACAAACTGTCACTTTCAGGGATCAAAAATGGCCACGGTGCCGTGGCCAAAGAATCCACTTGAAGTGCTCCTAATCAATTGTTAGTCCTATATATTATTAAACCTATACCTATTTTTTGTTCTGATCCATTGATTGGTTTTGATACTCTATGTTCATTTGATTTTTTTTGATGTGCAGTTCCCAAAGGAATGATATATGGCTGTGGTGATCTGATTTTTTCATCACATATGATTTTCTCCCTTGTATTTGTGCGCACATATTACCAATATGGCTCAAGAATGTAATATTTCGTAATCAGTACATGCTATGAACTTAGATATTACTTTTCATGTCATTTTTGTTTACTAATTTTAAGTGTTAATGCAAAGTTGAGCAAGCATATAGATTTTTGGTTCCAAGTCTCTGCACTTGATGTTGTCATGATGTATGCTTGCAGATGCATCAAGCAATTTGCTTGGGTTCTTGCTGTGATTCAGAGCCTCCTGATTATAGCATCCCGCAAACACTACACAGTTGACGTCGTTGTTGCATGGTAAAAGGACTATTCTATTCTGCTCATGGATTAAAACCCTGATGGAGACATTCCTTCTACTGATTTTCCTTGACTTGTTTAATTGGGTGCAGGTATACTGTAAATTTGGTAGTATTTTTTGTTGACAAGAAGTTGCCAGGTTAGTATTATTCACTACAATTTTATTTCTTTATTCAATTATTATTTACTCATATTTTATTTTTCATATAATTTACTACCTATAAAAAAGAAACGATCTCATTGTTCTTTCCGATTTTCAAAAACTGTGCACGGAGATGGGAATGTAGGTGTCATTTGAGTTTCAGTTCACTTGTTTAGAACTAGCATAGCATGTTAAACAATGTTTTGCTTTATATTCCATTGCAGAACTGCCTGACCGATCAACTATGCCATTACTACCCTTGAACAACAAAGACAAGGACGGAAAGAACAGAGAGGAACAACACAATTTACTTAATGGGAATGCGGGCAACACTGCAAATTGAATATGAATTATCAGTAAATACTTCCAATCACCATTCATGTTTCTCTACTGGATGCGTTTTCCGTAGGCATTTGGAAACTGTTTCTATAGAGTAGTAGAACACTAGTGAATAATAGGTTGTGAATTAGGAATATAGGCAGCGTATATATTACCTAGATAGCAGCACTAGCTGAAGATAGCTTGTGCTGTAGTCACAGGATATTGGGCTTATACCAAAAATCTTTATAGTCTGATAAACAGCAGTGTACTTCTCTCTTTGAAATGGAATGAAATGTTTCGTTTCAGTTTTTCTCCTTGTGCCTTTTTTTTTTTTTTGGGTTAACTGATACATCACCCTTTGGTTTTAACTATTCCATGTGAGTGTGTACAGAGAGAAAGAAAGAGAAAGCGTGCTAGACGTTCCAAATAGACAGTCAGCCAAGCCAAGCCGTATTGTCTTGTTTTGTTTTTTTATGATTTCCTGAGCTTGTCTCGGCTTGTAGGAGAAAATCTTCAATGCATCGGATGCATTGTAGAGTAGTGTATTCGGCTCTTGACTAAGTAACATGTGCCAAAAAATATACATGTCACAAGAAAATACACGTGTCAGCAACATATCACATCTTCGATGGTTAGATGCACTATTCATTAGATTTTCTCGATCTATTGAGAAATAGAGGCTAACTTTACTCTCTAATGAGAAAGAAAGCAATATATATATATATATATATATATATATATATAGTCTTTTTATTGTCAGTTCGTCCTGACAATAAATATATTAGGACGAAAAATGTAGACCATAGATTATAGAGAAGTTTTAAGAAGTACATACACTTTGAGTCAAAGTATGTAAATATGTAAATCTAATGATTTACATTTTTTGTCCTGATATATTTATTGTTAGGACAAACTGATAATAGAAAATTTGTATATATATAATCTTAAACGTGAAGTTATCATGTTGGAAGATTAAATTCTCAAATTGATCACCGATCATGGGCTGCCTGTACAAAAGAAAGCATAAAAGATCAGAGAGACATGGTACTTTTCAATAGTAAAAAAAAAAAAAAAAAAAAAAAAACAAGCATGTGATGCTTTTGATTCAGGGAGATGGAGATGAGGCTGGCAAGAGTCAATGATGCAATTTAATAATGTTGCTTGTCAAATCTGATGTCCCACCACCACCACCACTTTGCTTTTTGCACTGATTGATTTAAAGTCATTCTCTTGTGCAAAATTGGAGAGACATCATTTGTTACATCACATGCCTTGTCAAAAGTGCTGCCTTTTTGCTTGCTACTGCTTATCTTTTGTACTAATATGACTGATGGATCTACATCTACTCTCTGCCCTACCATTGTCATTTTTCTCGGAAAAAGTTTAGATGAATTTTCTCGAGAAAAGTGGTCTTCATCATTGTATCTGCTGCATTTCTGGACTGGCTTATCTGTACAATCATCTGAACAACTTGCTTGCTGTTGCTTCTCTACACAACAGCAATATTTCCTCATAGCATGGTTTTTTTTTTTTTTTTTTTTTTTTTTCCTGTATTGGAATATGGGATCTTAGTTTATGTATAATTAATTTTACAGCAATACAGAACTGGACGAGATAAGATTGTTCTGGTGGTAAAAAAAACTCCTTACACTTTTATCATGAGGTTACGGGTTCGAGTCATCCCTCTATTTAACAAAATTGTTTATCGCATCTCATAAAAACTATTCCTCACAAAAAAATAATTTTTTTTTGTTGTTATGGTACACATTCATTCATTGAGTGAAAAGAAAGAAAAAGGGAATAGATCTTTTCCTAGTCCAATCAATGTTGGAAAGTTCCTAAACAGATTCTTCACAATATCTTCTCTTCCTTGTCTCCCTGCTGAATTTCTTGCAAATTTATTCCATATTCAAATCATGGCACGTTCAATGTTTTACCCGCGTGCTCTTACGTGTATCGATTGAATTGTGGTACTGGAAAAAGTCTTTAACGAAACAGACATATCTTGTGAATATGCAGTAAGATATCTCTATTTTTAATAGCATTGAAGACTTTTTCTATGATAAATAAGTCTGTGTAAAAGTGTTTTTGTGTCAATTTAGCTGGAAAAGCCGGTCAAGAAGGAATCAATCTAGGCTTTTTTTTTTAAATATATTTAATTTTCTTCATCATTTGAGGCATGTCTACCAAAAAGACCTCCATTATTCTTCACTTCACTTCAATTTTATATTATATGATTTCTTCACTTTGCTTTCTCATTTTCAGGTTGAGATTGCACCATGTTTGGGGCACCAAAGTATCTTCTTCTAAGATATAAAACACTTCCAATATTTTTTTGTTGTTTGGTTGTCTTTGGACATGCTTATTTGGTCCTAATTAGAATTGTCTTCAATACTTTATTACATTGATTTTCCTAAAGTGTGTACAATACTAGCTTTACTAATGCTGGCAAGTTGCACAACCACCACGAGTAGCAAAGTGGTTGGACACTTCCTCTTTGTCCCTGTGATAGAGGTTTAGTCTCACATCTGCCCACTAAATCATAAAGTGTGGGAAGACTCTTTTTGTAATGACAAACCTATAATGAGAGTTATATTACGAACCGTACTACTTATAGTGGTTGATTTTGTCGGTGGCAACCTAGTTAAGTATTGATAAAGAAGATATCAATGGAGGTGTTCTTGAAAGTACTTTTTAAAAAGAAGTGCTTTTGCTTTTGCTCGAGAATATATATTGTTTTTATTAAAACCAAATCATACAAAACTTAAAAAGTAAGGAATTTGACAACCATTTGTGTTCACCAATTGTGGTTTAAAGTGTCACACCTTTTTCCTTCTTCCAACCGCACATTATTTTATCCATATCATGTAATTATCAAACCTATTCTCCTCATGAATATTCAAACCCTAAAAGAACACAATAAACATAAAATAAATTATCACACATTAGATAATTAGTTCTTTTAAATGATGATCTTTATTTCCATTTGGATATCAAATTTCAATTTCTTCTCTAAATCCCACTTTAATCGTAAAAAAAAATATAAGTGTAAGATTATCTTTTTACATCTCACTTTACTGGTAAAAAAATATTAAATTAAGTAAAGAATATTTCTAGAAGCCGTAAAAGTAAACCATCTAAGTTAATGATTCATGACATGACTTTAATCAGATTAGTGTTGAACCTATACAAATGAAAAGAAATAAATTAGATTAGAAAGTTGTTAATTGTAAAAGGATATTATGACAAACACTTTAACATTATTAAATCATCACCCACAAAAATGTTAGCTTTAACTAGAATTACTAGATGTTGTATAAAAATCTCGACAGATCTCGATAAACCGATCAGTTATATATATATATATATATATAAATGTTCAAATCAGTGCGTACTGATATAACTTCATCATTAGTGTGTTAGACATGGATGATTAGATTTACATACTTTGACTCAAAGTGTATGCATTTGTCAAAACTTTTCCATAATTAGTGGTCTATATGTATTAATACTGATGTAGTTATAACAGTGCGCAATGACCAGAACGGAACCGTATATATATATATATATATATATATTATCAAGTTCAGGTCCAACAGGGTAGAATAAGTGGAAAAAGAATTACACTTATTCCAACCGATTGGAATCGGTAAAACCATACAAAAAATATGTCCGGAATCCTGCATTAGAAAGTTAATATATATATATATATTAGAAATTATCAAATACAGGATCCTATGCAAAAAAATTGTATGGTTTCATAGATTCCAATATATATTATATATATATTTATTTATTTACATTACACGGTCTAAAGATTATATACATCCATGACTTTGAAAATGAGTCTTTGACCCACTCGAAAGCGATGTTATTCGGCGACCAATCGCCGATTTCTTCATTATTTTTTCCGTCCACCCAACTACCAATCCCACCGTTCAGGAATCCACGTGTCCAAAATCTAACAGCAGAGCACAAAACGATAGAATGGGATTACTCTTACTCGACTTAAAAAAAAAAAAACAAAAGAATGAAAAACAAAAACGAGAGAAGAATGATGAGGTGGTGAAAAAAAAAAAAAAACCTTGGATCCAGAAAGTTTTTTTCTTTCCTTTTCTTTTTCATTTAAAATTTTTCTCTCACTTTCTCGGTTCCCAAACAGAATGCATCTTTTTCTCTCTTATATTTTCCTGCCTCGCTTTGCCACTCTTTTCCAAGCTGTGAGTAAGTCAGTACTACTCTGGTGAGCAGAAAGTGAAAGAAAAAAAGTTTCCGAGATTATTTTTTTTGTGCTAAAAATAGAAACTTGAAGTTAGCAGCCAATGGGAGCTCGTTGCTCCAAGTTGTCTCTGTGTTGGTGGCCGTCAAATCTCAAGTCAAACCTCCACGACTCTACCTCTGATCTCGGTAAGTCCAAAAAAAAAAAAAGAAAAAAACTGAAACTTTTCCGGCACTTTCCCGATAAAATGTCTTTTTTTTTTTTTTTTTTACCCGAGAAAATTTCGTGCTAGGGTTTTAGAAAGTTTAACATTTTAAACAAAAAGCTTGAAACTTATTTTTTGTTTGTGTAGAGAATGGGAGCGGCGACGCGTTGCCGGGTTTCAAGGAGTTTAGTCTGGACCAACTGAGAGCTGCCACGTCAGGTTTCTGTACGGACAACATAGTGTCGGAGCACGGAGAGAAGGCGCCCAATGTGGTCTACAGAGGCAGGCTCGCAGATGAGGATCGTTGGATTGCCGTCAAACGCTTCAATCGAATGGCTTGGCCTGATTCCAGACAGTTCCTTGTCCGTGCATTTTTTTAAAAAAAAAAAAAAAAAACTTATTGACTGATTTTAGCTTGCTAATTTTAAACGATGATGATACATTGATAATGGGTATTTTGTATTGTGAAAAAATTGATAATGGGTTGATTGGATGGTTGCAGGAGGAGGCGCGGGCGGTGGGGCAGTTGAGGAGCGAGAGATTGGTGAATTTGATAGGGTGTTGTTGTGAAGGAGAGGAGAGATTGCTGGTGGCTGAGTTTATGCCAAATGAGACTCTCTCTAAGCATCTCTTTCACTGTAAACTTCTTATTATTATTATTATTATTATTTTACTTTTTGAGTTTATTTATTTAGTTTCTTGCTAGTTTGAGTTGATTGCAATGTGGTATATTGTTGTAGTGTATGTTGCTTTTGTTAACCTCTGTTTTGATGCTGTTGATGATGGGGATTTAGGTTTTTTAGTACAAAATCAAACTCTGTCAAGTTCCTTTTAATATATCTATATCACTATATGTATACATTTTTATTGGGTATGTGGGTCATTTTGTGATTTGTAGGAATCTCAAGAGATCAACAATTTTAGTATAAATTTTTTATGTCTACTTATTTTTAATATTTGAGCAATCAAGGAAAGTCCTACAGAATGTAAACCTTAATTGTTACTATTAATAAGGAAGATTTTTTTAATTAGGAGAGCATAAGTACACCTGAAAATATGTCACATCCATAGACAAATTTCACTATTTGAACACTAATAGACTTATAGACTTGATATAGATAGATTAATTTGTTTTTGGTTGAAATGTTTCAGGGGAGAACCAACCTATGAAATGGGCGATGCGGCTGAGAGTGGCTTTGTATCTAGCACAAGCTTTGGAATATTGCAGCAGCAAAGGGAGAGCACTATATCATGACCTTAATGCTTATAGAATTTTGTTTGACCAGGTACTTTGGCCTTCTTTATTTTTTTGGCTTCTAGCGGTTCTCAAAAAGTTAGCTATGTTTTTGTTGGCTATTCCTTATCGTAAGTTAGCACTTGATAGGATGGTAATCCCAGGCTCTCTTGCTTCGGCCTCATGAAGAATAGTAGAGATGGCAAAAGTTATAGTACGAACTTGGCTTTTACTCCACCAGAATACTTGAGGACAGGTAATAGCTGTTGTTGATCAATGTCCCATCTTATAATGCTAATGTCTTGTCTTTATTTTTCTTAAGCTGAGGAGCAAGTTTCGATTATTTCTTCCATTTGATCTGCTTTCTCATCGTATTGGTGTTTGTACTTTTATTGATTATCTATCTTGAAGCTTTTTTTTTTTTTTTTTTTCCTAAAAAAAAGAAATCTGTTATTTCTATGCATTGCATTCCCATACATGAGCTACTGAGCCTTTATTTTTCAGCTAATGTTAATATATCTATGTGGCAGGAAGGGTGACTCTAGAGAGTGTGGTTTACAGCTTCGGCACCCTGTTGCTGGATCTTCTCAGTGGCAAACACATACCCCCAAGTCATGTAAACTTTTTCTTCATTTAATTTACTTCATTTGAGGCAGAGGTTTCCGATAAAATTATTCTTTTAAGTTCGTTGGTAATTAATCGCTTATTATAAGAAATTTATGTTATTGGAAATATTTAAAGTGGTGGCTACATAAATGTTGCTTCTTTTTAGCATCTTATGAGGAAATATTACAGTATGTGCTTGAGATTTGACTCAGTCATCCTACTGTTTGCTCAAATTTTATCTTTTCAGTAAAATCTGGGTTAAATATTTCTCTAATCTTCTTCTTTGGCAGGCTCTTGACCTCATACGCGGGAAAAATTTTCTGATGCTGATGGACTCGTGTTTGGAGGGTCATTTCTCAAATGATGATGGAACTGAACTAGTGCGGTTAGCTTCACGTTGTTTACAATATGAGCCTCGTGAAAGGCCAAATGCCAAGTCTCTTGTGGTTGCTCTCAGTCCTCTTCAGAAAGAAACAGAGGTATGCCCAATGTCTTTGAGAAATTCAATATTTCAATATTCATTCACTCATTATTGCAAGCTGTCAGATTCAACTTCTTCCAATCTCTTCCCCATCTGATGTAACAATTAAAGTCTTATGCAGTCTTATATGGTATTTACAGACCCTCCTACTAGCACTAGCAATAAGCTTTTGGAAAATTTTTTATCTAGTTACGTATTAAATACCGATTTAAAAAAATATATATATTTAGAGTTTGGACAATATGGAAACCCTCCTAGTTATTAAACGTCAGGTCTGAATTTTCTTGATAAGAAAATGTTAAACTCTGAATTACATGCACTACTTTGCTGATCATTACAATTTGATTGCTGGTTTTTGCCTTTTGAGGTTTGCTTCACCTAAATTAACTACCTTGAGATAATAACAATCTTATTTGTTGGTATTTAATAGGTTCCATCATATGTTTTAATGGGCATTCCTCATGGGACTCCATCCTCCAAGCAAACAGTGACGCTAACACCTCTCGGTGAAGCTTGCTCGAGACTAGACCTTACTGCTATACACGAAATATTGGAGAAGATTGGCTACAAGGATGACGAAGGAATTGCAAATGAGGTTAGTAATATTATCTTAATTTAAACCGGTGCCTAAAAAATAAAAATAAGATAAACAAAGATACAACAAAAGAATTGAAATCGGATCAATGCCTCTGTTATCCTTCCCTGGTGTATATGAGTGAGGCTCTATTTCGAACAATGTTTGCAAGCTTCACTTTGTGGCTTCTTGTAGAACTTTTTTACTCGATTCCTCTTGCACATCTATTTTATGCTTACTGTGTTACTGGAAACCATTGCTTTGCAGCTCTCTTTCCAAATGTGGACAGATCAAATACAGGAAACATTGAATTCTAAGAAGCGTGGAGATACTGCTTTTCGAGCTAAAGATTTCGTCACTGCTATTGACTGTTATACACATGTAAGTCATTTTTTTTTTCAATAAAAATTTAATCTGAAAGTAGTGATCTTGAAAAAAAATATTGGCACATTTGATACCATTGTAGCACTTTTTTGTACTGAAACCGGTACCACTTTCAGCATAAGAAAAAAAAAACCGACAGTAACGTATAAATGTAAATCTTTACCTATTTGGTTGTTCTGGTTTCTACTTACTAGTGCAATTGTCCTGTTCTCTGTAGTTCATCGATGGCGGGACCATGGTATCTCCAACTGTGTTTGCCAGACGCTGCTTATGTTACCTGCTAAGTGACATGCCTCAAGAAGCTCTTGGAGATGCTATGCAAGCACAAGTAATATCTCCAGAGTGGCCCACCGCCTTCTATCTTCAAGCCGCTGCCCTCTTCAGCCTCGGGATGAACAACGATGCACAGGAAACTCTCAAAGACGGCACAAACTTGGAAGCCAAAAAGCATAGAAACTGAAAAAAGAAAGAAAAAAAAGTATATAGGTTTTCATTTTTCTCCATATTTTTCTTTCATTTGAATATTCCTTGTATCTACCTCTCTCAATTTCCTTGGCATTTTGAGTTTCTTCTCAAGCACCACAGGTTTAGTCTTTACATTTATATATGTTTATGTTGGTGAACGTTTCCATTTTATTAAATTATCATCTCAATCCAGACCAAAATGATCTGTTTCACTTTTCTTTTTGACGGGAACATTGTCGGACCTTTACCTCTAAACCACATTTGGCCGCGGATTTTCCTGAATGATATGTTTTACTTGATGGATTTTTGAATTTGGCATATCTCAAAATTCTCTATAACCAATCTTTTCAATTATTCAAGATTATACATCATCTTTTGACATTCTCTTTAAGTAATCAAACATTATCATGTAGGTATTCTCTGATTGGAAAGTTTAATGGTCATTGAATAGTTAAAGAATGGCATGAAGAGTTGACAACAGTAAGGTATTACGGTTATTACAAAACGTTCGTGAAATTTTCCGGTGAAGCTACCAAAAGAAAATATACCAAACATAGATGAGCTCAAACAAGGGTATACCAACACAACCCATTTTGCTAATTCAAGAAGAAATACATAATCTTTTATTAAATTGCATTACTAAACAACTGACAAATTCTTCCCCAAACAAGAAAATAAATAGAGACCAAAAATGGATTAAAAAACCAATTCGGCCTCCACCATCTTCTAACAACAGGCTTGGAATGGATTTGAATATAAACTTCAAACTAAGGTATGCCTAAATCTCACATCGGAGGAGGTCGACCACCAGCACTGAGAAGCTGGCCAATCATACTATTAACCTGAAAAAAATAGCACAGAAGAAATTTGATTATATGAACATCAAATGAGGCTGCTCCATGTACGAAAAAATATATATATAGAATCAAGACAATGATGAGAATCAAGCGAAAACCTATCTATATTACAGGAGTAAAAGTTAAGTAAAGTGAACTTTCAAATTAGAATTTTAGAAAGAATAAGAATACAAGATCTTTTCTGCTAAAAGAAAGATTCAAGTACCCTTGAATCATTTAGTCCAACATATATTTCCAGAAATACTTAATAAGAGTACTCCAAGTCCAAGCCTACCTGCCAATACTTTGAAACACAGCGATCAATGCAACTGTTTTCACCCATATTTAGCTCATTCTCCTTATACCTAATAAGAGAAAGAATTGAACTTGAAAACATTTTCTTTTGCACAAAAAAGCAACGGCGAAAAGGTAATTCGTATATTCATATATTTGATCATGCAAACTGAGAAAAAAAAATGCACAAAAAGCAGAGGATCCCCGTACCTTTTGTCAACACACTTACTGAAACAAGTTTTGGCAAGCCTGATTCAAAAGAATAAGAAATGGACATAAGCAAACCTGCAATCTAGACTAGTTTGAAAATTTCTCATCTAAAAAATAAAAAACAAAACTCACATTTAAGTTCTTACTAGAAATTCACAGTATGAAAATGGTAAAGCTACTATCTTCCTAAATGAAAAGCTAATCCTGAAATTCAACCAATGAAAAAAATGGAAACTCCGGTGCATCTTTACAACAACGGAGTAATGATACACCTTTAATAGTTTAAGTAAAGCTGAATGAATCTTCAGAAATACAGTCAAATTGCATTGTGCGCTGTCAAATTAGGCCAAAGAAATCAATTTGACGGAAACTGGACAGATCAGAATCTCCAATTTCACTCGATCCATTTTGAAAGCATGGATTTAATCAAACACAGTGCCAGTATATTGGCATCTTTTCAGGATAAAACTTTCATACAAGTCATCGAACATACACCCGTCCAATCAATATAAAAAATTATAAATTTTTCAACACGCATTCACCTACCTGTTAAACAATTCTACCCTGTACTCCATTTCAGTTTCTGCCATGCCAAAGACCTGCACAATATCAAAAGATAAAATCAAAATCAATCATGGTGCTAACGACTCAAATCACAACCAATCTACCAAAATTCAATCCAGAGATCAAATCACAGCCTGTAACCCCAGAATTCATCAAAGACCAAGATGATACTTCATATGACTAAACACCAAAACTCCAGCTACATGCCTTGGTTCAATAATTTCTAGCCTCGACACATAAACATTCCGAATACGAAGCTTTAATTTTACACTTAAACTATTCCAACACACATTAACATATATTTCCTAACAAAAAGATTTCAACTTGACACACAAACATGGCCTAAAGTTCCATAATTAACAAAACCAAAACAGAATAAACCCACCTGTTCTTTATCAATACCCACTGCATTGTTTGCCGCCATTAGACCCTGAAAACAGCAATTAAATTCATAAAAATAAATATTAAATTGTCATATCAAATTCCAATTTTTTATTTATTTATTTATATAATTAACAAATTCCAACAACGCTAATGTACAAAACCAAAGATGAGGAGACGTAAAAATACTTACTTGCGATAGATTAATCACTACAAAATCTTCAATTAAGGTTTAAGGATCCGGATCACAAGCTGCTGCAGAAAAAATAAAAAAAAAACAGAAACCCTAAATTTCCAGTTATATATGCGAGATATATAAGGGGTTAGGGTTTTGTTAGAAAAATCTCATTCTACGGAAATCAATATCCAATTATTGAACGACACCTGGCAATTACGATTAAAATTACATTTTAACCATCACGTTTGTGGAGAGAAATTAGGGTTAATAGGGAATAAAAGTGTAATTGTGTACTTAAAGGTGACTGACGTGGACGTATTTTTGGGTGTGAGTATAAACATCTGAGACTTTCTCAAAGTTTATTTGTAAGAATTTTGAGAGGTTTCTGGGGTTTTAGGGTTCTTCAGTTACACGACCAGACACAGGTAAAATCAATCGTCCTTCCTGTTCTTCGTTTTTTTGTTTGTTTTATTTTGTCTCCCGACACAAACACACAAAAGCACATTTGGGGTTCGGATTTTTATTTTTATTTTTTTTGGTCTGGTTTTTAGAATTTTTAAAATTGGTCTTGAATTGAAGTAGATTCGAGCTTATTTGCAAATTACAAAAAAGAATCAAACTTTTTATTTTATTTCGAATTTTCGAACGTATTTTTATCTAAGCAAGCAAATTATCGCTCAACCCAGTTTCTAATTTGAAGAGAAGATAATAGCTTTTAGAAAATAAAGTTTTTTCTTTTTTTTTTTTTAAATTAGATTTTTTTTTTCCATTTAGAGAGGTGATAGAGATAGCAGAGAAGCTTTAGCAAAGAATGAATATTTTTTTGCTTTTGTTTTTTATAGTGTTGGGGTTATTTATTTGGTTGCAGAATATCGATTTTGGGGATTGAGGATTGAGTGAGCTGCAGGAGTATTAGTAGCAATGGAGCACTCTGCGTTCGGTGATCAAAGTAATGCAACATTTTCTATTACCGATGAGGATCATACTCTTGCCAATGCAATCAGATTCACTTTGAATCAAGAGTCAGTATCCATTTGTTTCTCTAAAACTTGTTTACGTATCAATCTTTTGTTTTTGTTTGATTTCATAACTTGAAGCCTTTCGATATTATTTGTCAATCTGTTCTTTAGTTAGTATATTCTGTTGTATCTATTTTGTTTATTTGACCCGCGGAAACTTTGACTGAATTTCAGATTAGTAATTGTGTTTTGCTTAAAATTGCTCCTAGTGTTGGGATTATGGTTTTGATAGTGAAATTGCAGACCCTTCTCTTAGATTCAAATCAAAATTATGAATATTTGATTCACTGGCAAACAGTCAATACAACTTGATACATTTGTTACCGGTTCCTGTGGATTTTTCTTCTTACTTTATTAAGTTATTTGTTGTTTCAAGTATATTTCTTTTCGTTGTGGATTATGTGTATACTGATAGTGTTGTTCTAAATGCATTATTTGTAATTTTGCAGTTCAAGGGTAACATTCTGCGGTTACAGCATTCCTCATCCTTCAGATGCTCTAGTTAATGTTAGAGTTCAGACATCAGGTAACATTACTCGATCGCCAGCTGTCTCTAGCAATGTAAATGGCCTGCTGTGTTGAGAAACTTTTTTTCCGAATCTCAGCCTCAATCTCGTCCTAAATTTTCGAGATTCCTTTTAACCGTTGTGAAAGATATGCTGCTATTGGTTTCTCATACTCCAGTATGCATGTTTGATGAATTTGTCGTCAGTATTGTTTGAGTGTGTCTATATGTGAATCAGAGCCATATTGCTCTTTGATGGAAAATTCTCAGCACGAACATCATTTAGTGCCTTTAGCATGTAACAAGCAGATGGTAGATTATAGACAGGCAGTGTTATTCTTGTAGTTTTTCTCTGGTTGCGCTTGTGTACGTGTTTGTTCATGTATTTACGACTCTTTTAAATACCCTGTTGACTGATGTGAACTTTTATTTCTTGTTCATGGAATTTTGCAGGTGATCCAGCTAGAGAGGTATTGAAAGATGCATGTCTGGATCTAATGTTGATGTGTCGGCATGTAAGGAGCACTTTCGACAAGGCTGTTGATGATTTTAGAGTGAATGAAGGAGTGCAGGCAATGAATATCGACTCTAAAGCGAATGAAGGAGTGCGGGCACTGGATATTGGCTCGGAGAGTGATTGAGATTGAGAGATATTCTTTGTCTTGATATATATATAGGTCTTATTTATTAATGTAGCTCAAGAGAATCGTGAACTAATGATTTGACTCGATCCAACGAGTGCTTTAAATTATATTCCAAGGGCTGCTTTCATCTTCTTGTTCAATATTATGTTGATTTATCTGTCAATTTTCCCATTGGACAAATGCATTGAAGAAAGAAAAATTGTTTGAACTCCTTCCGTTGCATCTGAACAAGAACTCGTTCGATTAGTTGTAACCCTTTGCATTGTTTAGTTAAATGATAGGGCAAAAGAACCAATTTTGTTGGACCATCTGTGATTGGTAGTTCTAAACAAAGAATTCCCAGATGCGAAAATGTATATACAAGTTATATTTCTAGATCATTTTCCCAGAGCACACATTCTAAAACACAGTTAAAATGATTTTCAGAAGACAAGGGGTATGAAGTTGCTACTCAAGAAAGACACTAAATTGCATACATGTGCACAGAAGCTTTTACAACTATACAAAATTCAAATATTCAACTGACAGTGAGCAAGAAATGGAGGGGCAATCGGGCACGTGTGAGCACAAGGAACCAAATACAATCCCCCAACGGGGTGGAAGTCGCTTCTTCTTATCCCTCAGATTGGCAAAATGCCACACTTTTCACTCTTAGGATTGATTCATGTTAGGACTTTGAAGTGAAAGAGCCATGAAATGACAAAGGCGAAGATCATGGTGGCAAATAATAAGTTCATTGCGCGGCGAGGGTTCCAGAATCTTTGATCTGGCAGAACGATCAAAGATGCTCCTGGTGATGCCGATGAGGCTGTAGCAGAAGCAGCGGTCGACTGGTTTGTCTGTTCACCGCTGATGTTAACTGCAGTAGAGCCACAAATCTCACATGTCCTGTAATACATATAAATTATAATGAAATAAGGTACAGATTTAACACAGTTCAGCAAAACAAAACTACAATTAAGAGCATAACTTGCTAGACGACCGAAATTAGTACATTGGGTTAACAATTTTTCCGAGACCACGTATACATGCTTAACAAACAACTCAAGCAACACAGAATAGGTAGCAAATAATCAAATGGTAAACTTCATTACTACAATCTAAACCTCTACACGAAATGAGAGTAATCAGAACGCTTCAATAATCAAGTTCAATTGACATCAAAATTGTGATAATTAATGCAAAGATCACACTCAACCACATTACTTGATCATGTTTTCTACACCAAATTATGCTTTTCCCCCTTTCACCCCCAAAATTACATTGTTGCTGACCTTGAGCTAGGCGTTATGTAATCCGATAATCGGCTCGTGGAATGCATACTAGAGAAGAACCAAATAATCTCTTACAATCAGAGCACCATAAGGGTTTTGGGAGCAGTAACAATAAGATTATGTAGAACAATAATTTAACTCTATTACTGTTTGTTTCCTCCTTTTTTATGAGAGAAAACTAGGAAACAAAAAGTACAGAAATGGCAACTACATATTCATATGACTTCACAATAGGAGGAATCAAACAAATATTAAACAAAGGACCAAAGATCTCCTCTTGAAAAACTCAGAAAATGCTGGAATCAACAAAATGATCAACCAACAAAAGAGAATCATCATATAAGCATCAGAACAGAAAATTTATGACAAATAACTAAAGATAACCTAGCAAATGATCAAGCTTTTATGAATCAGAACATAAACAATTCTACTCTTAAAACAAACAAATAAGTAACAAGTTAAGGTTTTTTTTTTTTTTTTTTTTTTTTTTTAAATTTTTCACACACATGTTACCCTTGTTCTTGAACCAAGTCTCAGCACATTTTCTGTGAGCAGCACCCAGATCACCTTTACAAGAACAACCTAGCTCAATAAGAGGCTGGAATTCTTGAGAATTGCTCTCCTCCAAACCCAATTGACAAATCCTGCAATCTCTCTCTGGCTTGTTGTCACTACTCTCCAAATGCAGCTGCACCAGAGAAACCCCACTTTCCAAATCCATCTCCGAAGAGGAATCAGAGTCCCTGTGAGCCCCAATCTCGCCGGAGAAGTCACTGGAGACCGACACATCATCACGGGTGGCCTCAAAACCAGGCATACTTTTGGACCCAGAAAGAGAAAGGAAAAGTCATGAAATTGTGAGAGAGAGTAGTAGCAACAACAACAACAATAAAGGCATGGCCTTTTTGTTGATTTGTGAAGTGGGTTAAAGAAAAATGATTTTTTTTTGTACCACCAACAACAACAACAACAAACAATGCAGAAAATATGGAGTTTTAGAGCAAAAGGAATTTTGTTTTCAATCTCCTTTTGGGTGTCAAAAGAAAAGAAAATACTCTCTCTCTCTCTCTATCTATATATATATGTGTGTGTACGTATGTGTCAGTATCTTTGCAGAGTTGGTGAAAGAGAAACGCAAAGGAAGGACACAGAACTACAGTTGTTTGTGGACGATGTTTTGGTCTCTGTGTGCGACTGAGTAAAGTTAACATTTTGTATATAAATAAATCAAAATCAAGAAAACAAATACTAGTAAATTCAGGTTAAAAGAGAAAATGATCACTGACCCAGTGACCCCATTAAAAAAATGTACATATATATATTTATTTAATCAAAATCATATAATATCTTTCTTTGTTTTTTTCTCATCTTTTGAGTTTTGACACTGTTTTGGCTAGCTCACTGTCATTTAAAATGACCAATCATTTGATAAAATTTTAGTGTGTGATTGGATAAACGTGCAAGTAAAAGCCAAATGCAAATTGTAGACTTGGTTGTTACTTGTTTGGCCTACACAGGTGGGTGATTGTGATTGTCCTGATGGAACTGGGTTGTGTACTCTGCAGAAAACAGGAACTTTGATGTGCAGATATTTGTGTCATGGAATTTGTGAAATGCTAAAATTGGATAAAAGATGAAGACAGACTTTGCTATATAAGTATCATAAAATTGAGGTGAACTAATGGATTTAGAATTATTGATTGGATAAATCCAGCCTTGGTGGGGTATTAATTATTATTGTTTAACAACATAATATATTGTTTCGAAGTGAAAAACACGTTCATTAGCCATGTTTTCAATCGGAAATAAACAGTTTTGGTGGATGGTGTGATAGGTTTCTAATAACTATTGATAGGCTTTCCAATCAAGAGGTCACTTTCAGAGGTTTGTTGAGCAAAGGCATTTCTTATTATAGTTATTGTGATGAAATTATCACATGAAAACAAACATCAAAAGGAACAATGAAATGGATTAATTTACTTTCACGTGATTAATTCGAAATAGTATACATGGGAGTTGGGACACAACAATGGTGTGTATATGTGTACCCAAGTCACATAGAAACTCTAACACAGAAACCAAAGAAAGTTAAGTTCAACCATTTTTTTTTCTTGCTTAATTAGATGATCATAGACGAAATGAGGTTGGTTCGATAGTAAACTCCTTATACCTGTACTACGAGGTTGTCAGGGCCAGCTCATGGGGCAGAAAACCCAGCCATTTGTTGGGGCCCCCAATGGCCCAATTTACTTCTTCTTTTATAAAACCAGGGGCCTCAGAACCCAATCTATTTAAGTTTAAACAGGGCCAAATTCCAAACCTTTTACTGCTTTTATTTATTTATTTTTCTTTTCAAATCAAGGCCCAATGAACTATAAGGTTACGGGTTCGAGTCATCTCCCAAAAAAAAAAAAACCCGAATTTATATAATAGTGTAATGCTTAAAATAAAAATAAAAATTAGAAGATCACACAGCAACATGAGCAATTCCGGGAGTCATTTGTTGATGATGTTCACTAGACATGGGAGACATAGCAGAAGAGAGGTATGATTCACCGGAGGCCACCGGTCCCGGGGAGGACACAGGAGACTTGGTTGCACCAGAGCTCCTAATATAAGCCATGACATGCCTTGGATTGGTTCTTTGATCCTAGCACAGACTAGGCAATTGCTTTCTTGTACACACAAATTAAGAATTAAGTTTTGTTTCCTTTATCACGGTTTTCGATTAGTAAACTTACCGTTACGTTCTAAAAATAAATGTAAATTAGGTGGAAATTGATTATGAAAGTTACCTTCTCCAAGGGCCAAATTGATTAGAATTATTGTTTGAAAAATAAATCCAGCCTTGGTGGGGTATTATTATTATTATCTTTAAAATGTGTCATTTCGAAAGGAAAAACACTCTCATCGGCCATGTTTTCAAACAGAAACAAGAAGTTTTGGTGGGGTTGTTAAAGTTTTCTTAGCTAGAAGGTGGTGTGATAGGCTTTCCAATGAAGAAGATGTCACTTTCAGGCTTGTGGATCAATAGCACTTTTTATAAAACTTATTTTGATGAAATTATCTTATAAAAACAAGAAATGAAAACACAATATCGAAACAGAATAGTTTACTCTTGCATAATATTAATCGAAATAGTATATATGGGACACAACAATGATGTGTATGTGTGTGTAACCACCATAATAACAATCATTTCAAGTCACATACAACTCTAATACAGAAACCAAAGCAAAATAAGTATAACAATTTTTTGTTTTTTCTGGCTTAATTAGAAGATCATCACACAGCAACAGGAGCCATTCCAGGAGTCATGGGAGGCATGGGAGCCATTCCAGGAGTCATGTATGATTCACTGGAGGACGCAGGTCCCGGGCAAGAAACAGGAGAATTGGCTGCACCTGAGCTCCTAATATCAGTCATGACACGCCTTGGATTGGTTCCTTGTTCCTTGCACAGACTAGGCAAATACACTCCTGCACACACATATATAAGGAATTAAGTTCCATTTCACTCGTTACGATTCCCAATTAGTAAACACGTCATTAACTTCTAGACAGATAATTGGAGGAAAGTTAAGTTACCTTCTCCGAGGGCCATGTTGAAGAAGAGGTCAACAATGTTTGGACAGGATTGGTAGCAAGCATTGGAGCAAAGCTTGGCAGTGAATTGAGGTTGAAGGAGAGAGTCTGATGAAATTCCAACAGCTTTCCTGTCAACACCACAAGCACTGATACATTCATCACTCTCAATCCAATCATGCATTATGTTCACAGAAACCTCAGATGTCTTGCATTGGAATGCAGTGGTTCCATCACTTGCTGCAAAGTTGTTCTCCAACAGACACCTCTTCCCCGAATTCGAAACCGAAAACGAACAAAGCTCAATAGGCAACTGCTCACATATAATCCCACCTGCATGATTCAAAACAAAAAAACAAAGAAAACATTTTCAGCAAACACTCAAATGAAAGAAGTGTCAAAATCACTAGTATTTGTTTGATAAATTTACCAAGAGCTCCTTGAAGGAAGAATGAGAAAGCAAGAAACAGAACCAAGGCCATTTTGTTTTGAGAAAGTTGAAAGTGTTTTCTATGCTCAAATTCTTTGCTATGAAATGCAAAAGAAGACAATGAATTTTTGTGATGAATTCAATTTAGAGATTGTGGATTATATATAGGTGGAGAAGGAGGGCTGTGAGGACACTTTTGGGGTCATATTACTCAAAAGACTATTGGAGGAATCTTATAGAGATGACTTGTAACTTGTAAGGTATAACTGTGTAAGTTTCAAAACCAAGAATAATAATAATAATTTACTGTTGATAACAACATTGCATTGGAAGTATATGAGGTGTTTTGGTGGCAACGAAAATCAAACTTTATTTTTAATAATTTATATTCTACTTTTACCATTATATTCATAATTATAAACAAATATTTGACATTTATAACTCTTTTACTTTTTTTTATAATTAAATTCAATTAATATATAATAAGTTTTAATTTATAAATCCTATTAACATCAAAATTATATCATTAGAAATGTATAATTAGTCTCATTCTGATGGGATTATTTAGTCTCACCTCGAAGGCTAGGACAATATTTTATTCCAACTTTTGTTATACCTTTTTTTTTTTTTTTTTTTTTTAAAAAAAAAAATTAAATTATGGGAAAGTATCATTTTCCCTACTGACTTTTGCCTTGTTGTTAAGACAAGGATAAGGTTTGACCATATTAGCCAGTCTCCCCCTTCAAATGGAAAGAACGTAATATATGCCCCTTCTGTTACTTTTTCCATCCATTAAATGTATTATATGCCCCTTCTGTATTATATGACCGTTAAAATTACCATTTAACCCTCAAAATATTTATTAAATAAAAAATATATTTTAAAAAAAGAAAACAAAAAAATAAAAATAAAAAAACAATAAAATATATGGATCTCCACTATCCATCTTCTCTTTTTTATTTTTTATTTAAATTTAATAATAATAATAATAATAATAATAATAATAGTAATAGTAATAATCTTTACTTCAAATATAGATCTCTCTTTTTTATTTTTTATTTAATAATAATAATAATAATAAATTTAAATCGAACCCATCTCTTTTGCACCACACCTCAGCACCATCTCCAACAAATAATTAAAAAGAAAAAATCAAAATTCATATCCACCACTGTGAACCGAGAAAAACTTGGGTGCATCCGATGCACCACACTGGAATCTGATGGTGGTGCATCAGATCCACTCAATGAGTGACACGTGTCACTCCAATTTTATTTTTTCCTCCACCTCAGCTTTTCTTTCCTTCTTCCCTACCCTATCAGTAGCCCCTCTCTCTCTCATTTTCAGACCACTGTAAGCGTCGCCGACCGCCAACTGCCGACCGCTGGAGCAAGTGAGGCGACACCACCCACACCAGAATGTTCGTCGGGTGCCGGCCGTCATAACCCAAGTGTCCGTTTTCGGATTCGGGCTGTGTGGAGAGAGAAACGAATACAAATCCGAACCGTCGCTGAACCTTCATCATCAGATCTGCGTCAATCCGTCGTGAATTCGACAAAACCGATTGCTCCAACGAACTCGGTGTCGTTAGATCTTCTAGATCCAACTATCGTCGGAGTCAAACGGCGCCGGTAAAAGAGCACCGGTGATGGTGTGCGTGAAAAAATGGGAGAGAGAGAAACTGACAGAGAGTGAATAAGAAGAGAGAATATAAGGGGGAGGAAAATTAAAATTGGAGTGACACGTGTCAATCAGTGAGTGGATTCGATGCACCACCATCATATTCCAGTGTGGTGCATTGGATGCACCCAAGTTTTTCTCCTGTGAACCACCCATCACCACCCCCCAAATCCAGCCACCACCACCACACAATAACCCACCAAAAATCCATATTAGAAACCAAATTGAAATCAAATCGAACCCATCACCACAAATCCTACCAAATAAGAATTGAAAACCCACAAACACAAACCATAAACCGCTAGGGAGAGAAACGAAAAAGAGAAAGAAAATCTTGTGTTCGATGTTAGTCATTGTTCAGCATCAGCATGGATCGCCGTCTTC
Organism: Acer saccharum; assembly: GCA_030490815.1. Lineage (NCBI taxonomy): Eukaryota > Viridiplantae > Streptophyta > Magnoliopsida > Sapindales > Sapindaceae > Acer > Acer saccharum. The sequence continues at coordinate 52,556,767 of CM059868.1, read as the reverse complement.
GTCGTCGTCGTTTCGTTGCACTGCTACTACTTCTTCATCATCGGTTCCAGCGACGACATTTGCTTTGGAGCTGACGACATGATCAAGTTAGGAGAGAGATGAGGTTGAGATTCGGTGGTGAGAGGTTTGAATGAGTGAGAGCGAAAGAGAGATGGATGATGTTTGATGGCTGGGTTTTGATGTTTGAAGAAGATGATTTTGGAGATTGATTTTCTGGGTTGGTGTTTGATTTTAAAAATGGTGGGATTGAGTTGCTGTTTGGATTGAGTTTTTGGAATAAGTTTAGTTGATTTGTGTTTTGTGTTTGTTGGGAAGAAATTGATTAGTTGGTGTTTGGTGATGAGGTTAAAGATGATGAAGATGGATTTGATGGTGTTTGAGCTGGGTTAGTTTTGATTTCGAAAATGGGTTTGGTGTAGGGATGGCAATGGGGCGGGTTTGGGGCGGGGTGACCTTCCCTACACCCCACCCCATTTATTTTTTGAAAACCCATCCCCTCATAAAATCCCACCATAGATGGAGCGGGTTGGGGCGGGGTGGGGTACAACAGGGAGTGCTTTCCCCATCCCCACCCATTTACCTCATTTATAATTTTTATTTATTTAAATAATAAATATATAACCATTGAATATGATATAATAAAAAAAGTAGTAAATAATTCCAAGAAACTATTAAAAACATCTCATAAACATAATTCTCACAAGTAAATTCAATCATTTTCAAACATAAACATAAAGTATAAAGTCAAAATGTTCGAAAATTGTAACGCTAATCATCTAATAGTTGCATTTATTTCTCTAGTTCTCTCTTCTTTAGTTTGTTTCCACCCCATGTTGTTCTTGTATGTTTACACAATTTTCTCTTGATAACACCAGTATTAGGTCTTTACTTTCTATTGCATCTGTAGACATATTTGTGCCTACCTGAAGTAGTGATAAACGAATTAAATTTAATTCAAGAGTTGAGAATTATTAAGTAATAAACTTGAAGAAAAAAAACTGTTGTTATTAAACTTTTAATTTTAAAAGTTATTTGAGAAAGAAACTTACTGTATGTCCTCTTATGTTTGAGGTTGAAGCTTGAGCGGTGAACTTCGAGTTGTTTGAGGATTAAAGACTTAGAGTTAAAGTTAGCGGCTACGGTTTTTTTTAATAGTATTTTGTTTTATCACTTTATGTTAAGTAATGGTGAAGAGATGTAAAGTTAGGGTTAATGTATATATATATATATATATTTATTTATTTTGAAACTACGTAGTTTAACTAAGTATTGTTTTAAGCGGGGCAAGGCGGGGTGGGGAGTATAAAACCCATCCCCGCCCCATCCCCACCAAATTGAAACCCATCCCCACCCCAAAAGTGCTGGTCCCCACGGGGCCCCGTCCTCGCGGGGAATTTTGCCATCCCTAGTTTGGTGGGTGTTTCGAAAATGGATTTGATTTTGGTTTGATTTTAATTTTTTGTTTGAGATAGATTTGGTGGAGATCGCCAGAACAACAATTTTTTTTTTTTTTTTTTTTTTTGTGAAATTTAATTTTTTATTTATGAGATTACGAAATTAACCCTTTGATTGTAATGGTCAATGTTATTTTGGATGGAAAGTGTGACAGAAGGGGTATATTATATATTCTTTCCGTTTTAGGGGGATTAAAGGCCAATACGGCCAACCTCTGTCATCATTAGGGGGAAAAATGATACTTTCCCTTAAAATATTTATATATAAAATATTAAATTTATTTAATCCATTTAAAAATGATAATTTAATATATTAATATTTTATTCTAACATTTAAAAAATATACATGGGAGTATGGGACACAACAATGGAGTGTATATGTGTACCCCATCATAATAATAATCATTTCAAGTCACATAGAAACTCTAATAAAGAAACCAAAGCAAGGTAAGTTTAACCTTTTTTTTTTTTTTCTTTTCTTGCTAGATGATCACAGACGAGATGATGTTGGTCTGATGTTAAACCCCTTATACCTGTACTACAAGATTATGGGTTTGAGTCATCTCTCTCTAAAAAAACCTGAATTTTCTAACAATAATTTAACAATAATCATCATATATATATAAGCATCAGAACAGAAAATTTTAGACAAATAAGTAAAGATAACTTAGAAAAGGGTCAAGCTTTTATGAATCAGAACATATAAAACCAGCATAAACAATTCTATTATCAAAACAAACAAACAAGTGTAAAGAATTTTCTATCAAAAAAACCCACATAAAACATTAAAAAAAAAAGGTGCAATCTTTCTCAAGGCTTGTTATCACTCTCCAAATGCAGCTGCACCATAGAAACCACACTCTGATTCCTCTTCAGAGATGGATTTGGAGAGTGAGGTTTCTCTGGTGCAGCTGCATAGAGTTTGATCATCTTGACAGCTCCAATATCCTTTACAGAACCGATGAATTTAGAATTATTGATTGACAAATAAATCCAGCCTTGGTGGGGTATTATTATTATTATTATCTTACAAATGTGTCGTTTCGAAAGGAAAAACGCTCTCATCGGCCATGTTTTCGAACATAAACAAGAAATTTTGTTAGGCTTTCCAATGAAGAAGATGTCACTTTCAGGCTTGTGGATCAAAAGCACTTTTTATAAAACTTATTTTAATGAAATTATCTTATAAAAACAAGAAATGAAAACACAATATTGAAACAGAAAAGTTTACTTTTGCATAATATTAATCGAAATAGTATACATGGGACACAACAATGATGTGTATGTGTGTGTAACCACCATAATAACAATCATTTCAAGTCACATACAACTCTAATACAGAAACCAAAGCAAAATAAGTAGAACAGTTTTTTTGTTTTTTTTGTTTTTTCTGGCTTAATTAGAAGATCATCACACAGCAACAGGAGCCATTCCAGGAGTCATTGGAGGCATGGGAGGCATTCCAGGAGTCATGGGAGGCATGGGAGCCATTCCAGGAGTCATGTATGATTCACTGGAGGACGCAGGTCCCGGGCAAGAAACAGGAGATTTGGCTGCACCTGAGCTCCTAATATCAGCCATGACACGCCTTGGATTGGTTCCTTGTTCCTGGCACAGACTAGGCAAATACACTCCTGCACAGTGCACACACATATATCAGGAATTAAGTTCCATTTCATTCGTTACGATTCCTGATTAGTAAACACGTCATTAACTTCTAGACAGATAATCGGAGGAAAGTTAAGTTACCTTCTCCGAGGGCCATGTTGAAGAAGAGGTCAACAATGTTTGGGCAAGATTGGTAGCAAGCATTGGAGCAAAGCTTTGCAGTGAATTGAGGTTGAAGTAGAGAGTCTGATGAGATTCCAACAGCTTTCCTGTCAACACCACAAGCACTGATACATTCATCACTCTCAATCCAATCATGCATTATGTTCACAGAAACCTCAGATGTCTTGCATTGGAATGCAGTGGTTCCATCACTTGCTGCAAAGGTGTTCTCCAACAGACACCTTTTCCCCGAATTCGAAACCGAAAACGAACAAAGCTCAATAGGCAACTGCTCACATATAATCCCACCTGCATGATTCAAAACAAAAAAACAAAGAAAACATTTTCAGCAAACACTCAAATGAAAGAAGTGTCATCAAAATCACTAGTATTTATTTGATAAGTGTACCAAGAGCTCCTTGAAGGAAGAATGAGAAAGCAAGAATCAGAACCAAGGCCATTTTGTTTTGAGAGAGTTGAAAGTGTTTTCTGGGCTCAAATTCTTTGCTATGAAATGCAAAAGAAGACAATGAATTTTTGTGATGAATTCAATGTAGAGATTGTGGATTATATAGGTGGAGAGAGAGAGAGAGAGAGCTGTGAGGACACTTTTGGGGTCATATAACTCAAAAGGCTATTGGAGGAATCTTATATGAGGTGTTTTGGTGGCAACGAAAATCAAACTTAGATTGGATTTTTCTGTAACAGCTGTTGCTGTTTCATTTGTTGAATGTCTTGCAAATTTTGAAGAGATTTTTTTTGAGAAATTTCGAAACTACTTGGATGAAATGAAGTTGGTGGGTTCAGATTAGAATCTGAAACAGAACACAATGCTATGTTTTGTCTATATGTTTGATATTTGATGACTCCAATGTTAACTTGATGCCAACTTGTTTCTATGTTGTCGTCATTTTTGATGTCTCTCAAATCACTCAGGTTTCGCCACATACACAGATTTCTCATTAAAAATACTTTCTTTAATTCTATTTTTTAATGTTATAATATAGTTCAATCGAGAAGGTCTATTGTTATCGTATAAGATGACTTAATCGAATCGCGTTCACATGTGGATTCCGGAGTAAAACAACCCCGCCGTAACAATTCAATAACTAATAGTTTTAACTTTTAACAGAAGAAAAATGAGCTAAATTTTCATCATTATTGGGATTTTTTTTTTTTTTAATCCACACTCAAATCACTACAAAAGAAAAATGTTTCAATAAATTCCAATTTTGAAGCTTACTATTGTTGACTACAGACCTCCATCTAGCTTCAAAGCACAGGGATGGATGTTACACAGAAGCACCAACAACATCCAGAAAATAGACTGATTACATTCGAAGCGTGAAGCGAAATATCAAAATTGCAGGAGATGGACTATGGAGGAGAACAGAGTATGTATGGTCAGGCAATCCTAGAAAAAATTTAAGTTAATACGTCAAGCTGCCTGAACTTCAGCTGTTGGGGCATCTACCGATGGCTTCGTTGGGTTCGGTGTGCTTTCGACTGATTTCATCAAGCTTGGGATGTACTTCCAACAACGCTTGTGAACTCCACTGATTTTCTTGGGAGAATCCGCAGCTGCCAAGCCTACACCAATAACTAATAACATCAATATTCATGTAGAAGAAAAAATAGGATCAAAATTGAAAAATCTAAACAGATAGAACTACGATGTAATTTTGCCAATTTGTACAGTTTCAAGTATGATTACAATGCACAAATTTGCTTCAATCCAAAGAATTAAAAGCCAGTGCCCGAAGATTATATATCAATTGAAAATCGAGATTCAATCACTTCCCTTTAATGTGATAGACAGCACATACAAATAGCGCAGCGTATACACAGATGAACAGACACCATAAGAAATCTCCATCTAAACTTCTTGGTTTTATACTGAATTATAATAATCCCCACATAGAAACATTGCCATACAAGTCCGTACTCAGCTAATTTAACCCATGGTCCCGATGTCCCCATGTAATCTACACTGTTGCACATCCTCAAAAGGGGAAATGCCGCCCCTCCAAAGAGAAAATGCTCTAAATTTTTTATCTAACATGAAAAACCTTAGCCATCACTAAGACAATTTCACTTCCTTCAAGAATATCACTAAAAGTCTTAACAGGTGCATTAATTTGAACACCTTCAAAATCTTTTACTGCTTTCCAATCCGATTATCTTTTGATATTTAAACCCTAATCATCATTTGTCATCTGTTTACACAATTTTTATCCATGTTTTCCAAGGTCCTGCATTTTTTTTTCCAGAAGCACTAGGACAACCTAAAACATAATTGGCCAATCTTCTAAGCTACTACATTGTAAAATCAGTTCAATGAATAAATCATCATCGCACAGTAAACTCATCTCACATTCTCATAAGTCAAAATTCGAATGTGGCAAAAGAAATAAACTTTAAAACATGTCACTAAACCTAAAATTTGTTTGTTCTCGTAGAAATGAATATAGGAAAATCATCCCAACTCACCACGCCCCCCATTGCAAGTCTGTTGTGGTTGTCGGTGCCTAGAGCTTCCCGAACTAAGAACTCATTCAAAGACTTAACAAATTCTTAAAAGCGATCTATTATACTCATCAGACAAACGAAACTTCAAAAAATCAAATTTCCAATTGTTTGCCAGTAACATGCCTAACTAAAACAAAATTGAAAGAAAACACGGGAAATCGAAGATCAAACTGTTAAAATGGACAAGACTGACCATCTTTGTGAGCAATTCCCCATGCCTTTCCATGCTTCCCATCCTGCACACAACATAAACCCTTAAACCCTAAAACCATAAACCCCCAAAAAACAAACTTCTTTGTTCAAAAAAGAAAAAAACCATCTCAAACAACATTCAATGAGCTCATACATATTGCATTTAACTTGTAAATTAAAAACAAAAAATACTTTATTTGTCAAGAACAGAAAAAACCCATTTAGAAAAAACATATAGTGAGCTCATTCTACATTTAAATTGTAAGAAACAAGAATGATATCGCGCAACACAACTAAACAAAAACAATTAAGGACAAAATAATAATAATAATAAGAACGAAGAATCAGCAAGAGATAGAGAGAGACCTTGTAAAGATTGATCTTTGTGATCTCGTAAGAGACATTGGTCCAATGGGTTTTCGCCATGTGGTATCCGATTCCCCAGTTGGGCAGAAACTGAGCCACCTCGAACAGGTTCTTCTTCGTTCTTCGCTTCGGCTTCGGTTTCGGTTTCGAAACCGTAGCAGAAGCAGAAGTAGCAGAAGAAGGAGAAGCTGAAGCGCTGCTGAAGCTTCTGAGGAAGCTGAATGGAAGTCTCAAGAGGCCTCCTGAGGTTTGATTCGAAGCAGCTCTCATTGTCAGACTCGTCGCCATTTTTAGGTTCTCCGTCTCTCTCTCTCAGTGAAAAGGGCTGCTCTGATTATGTTTCATTGTTTTGTTGAGAGAGTTTTAAGGTTTTTATTTTATTTCGAAAATGAGCCACTGAAGTTGTTTTATTGTTAATTAGACCCCTCATCTCATACAATTTGAAATTGCAAAATGCAAACCATATTTCACGCATGAAAGCAGTGTCGTTTTTTTCATCGACTTTATAACTTTACACTATTACACTGTGGGCTCTGTACACACTTTTAAAAGTGACTATAACACTCTGTAATGTTATAAAGTCGTTTTAATATGAAAAAACATTCAAGAATCTAGCTCGTTTTTTTCATCGACTTTTTTAACATTACAGTGTGCGCTTTGTACACACTCTTATAAGTGACTATAACACCCTGCAATGTTACAAAATCGTTCTAATATGACAAAACGTTCAAGAATCCAACACATGAAACCTACTTCATATAAAATATATACTCTTATTCAACTTTTTCACTTCTACAAAATTGAATCCAAATTTACCTTGCCCAATATCAAATGATTTCTTTTCTATATCAAGTTTATAGAAAGTTTAGAAACTTGTTCTTGATCTATGCTAATAATTTAAAATAATTTTAATAGATCAAACAAAATAATTATTTAAAAAATACAAAAATTGAAAGCTAATGATAATTTCCTACTTACTAATGGAGTAATGGTGGTTTCTATAATAAATTTAACTTTTTTTACTTCAACAATTAAAGTGATAAAAAGTGGAGGTGGCAAGGCAAGGCAAGGCAAGGGTAAGCCATTCTCACCCACAAATTAAGGTCATGCATTCAAGGAAAGAATCACACATTCTGGATCACCCACAAATTATGGTCATGCAAATGCATCATCCCCCTGAAAATCCATAATATATGGAGGATGTACCCAAATTTACGCATAACGGATACACCCAAGACTGTCTCAGAAGATTACTGCCCTTATTGTGTATTCATTTGAGTTGTGATTCTTGTGAAGTAACGGTGAGATGATCGAAAAATGAAAATTAGTTAAACATGTAATTCAGAGCTATAAAAAGAAAGCTCTCTTCATCTCTGTAAATCAATAGCTGGGTTGTTTCTGCAAAGGTGATCTGGGTGCTTCTCATAAAAGATGTGTGCAAAGGGGCTTGGTTCAAGATCAAGTGTGTAACATGTCACACCCTTTACCTTGAACCAAGTCTCTGCACATCTTCTGTGAGCAGCGCCCAGATCACCTTTACAAAAAACAACCCCCCAAGGCTTCTCTTGACAACTGCTCTGTTATGACGAGAAGAGAAATTACAAAAACACAACAAAGAGAGACTACTACTTATATATGATGAAAAGAGAAATTACTGCCACTACTTAAATTCCAAAGGAAAATTAAAAAAGTTCCACAGACGAAAATACAAAAGTTGCAGCAAAATATAACATTTGTCCCTCTCCTCTCTCAAACATCACACGACCAAAAACCAGCAACTGGAAGTTGAGGTTATACAACAGATTGCGTGCAAGCAAGATTACATCTCATCTTGATACTGCTCCTCTTCGTCCTCATACTCTTCCTCTTCATCCGCAGTTGCATCCTGATACTGCTGGTATTCAGAGACCAAATCGTTCATGTTGCTTTCTGCCTCGGTGAATTCCATCTCATCCATGCCTTCACCGGTGTACCAATGTAAGAAAGCTTTTCTCCTGAACATGGCTGTGAACTGTTCGCTAACACGCCTGAACATTTCTTGGATGGAGGTGGAGTTGCCGATGAAGGTTGATGCCATTTTCAGACCAGTTGGTGGGATATCACAGACGGTGGATTTCACATTGTTGGGGATCCATTCGACAAAGTAAGAAGAGTTCTTGTTCTGCACATTCAGCATCTGCTCGTCTACTTCTTTTGTGCTCATCTTACCACGGAACATAGCAGAGGCGGTCAGGTAACGACCATGGCGTGGGTCAGCTGCACACATCATGTTCTTTGAATCCCACATTTGCTGGGTAAGCTCAGGAACTGTCAAAGCCCGGTACTGCTGCGACCCACGAGAAGTGAGAGGAGCAAATCCCACCATGAAGAAGTGAAGACGTGGGAATGGGATGAGATTCACAGCAAGCTTCCGTAAATCAGAGTTAAGCTGACCAGGGAATCTTAAACAGCATGTAACACCAGACATTGTCGCAGAAATCAGATGATTCAAATCACCAACTGCACATAAAAAAGATTGACAGCACAATCAGAAAACATCACAATCAGAAGCAACAAACACAGCAAGTTTCAGCTAAAATTTCAGAATCTAAATTGCAGTTCCTATTAAAACAAACATTAAAGTTTCAGCTAAAATGTCAGACTCTAAACTGTAGTTCTTGTTAAAACAAATACAAACATCAAACATTTTCCAGCTAAATTTCACACAATAATTGACATTCATTTCACAAAGAGTTTCAGCTAAAATTTATGACTCTAAACTGTAGTTCCTGTTAAAAACAACACAAACATCAAACATTTTCCAGCTAAGTTTCTCTCAACAATTGACATTCAGTTCACAGAATATGATGCTCATTAAACACATCAATACATTCAATCATCATTACCACCTTAATTCAAACTTCAAAGGACTTATTATACAGCATATATAAATTTACTAGCATGAAAACTTATACAAAATGAAAACCTAAACCAGGCCAGTAATAATCTCCACAGGAGATTTTTAAACCGATTAGCACAAATCAGGATTTGTTAAACGTTTACTGCAAGTATAATTAAAACAAAACAAACTATTTGAAGACTAAACAAAAAAAACATTACAGATTAACAAGAATCACATCACATATAACAAAATAAAACGAAATGAAATCAAGAAAGAGCTTACAGCTGGGAGTAGTAAGCTTGAGAGTCCGGAAACAGATGTCGTAGAGAGCCTCGTTGTCAAGAACCATGCACTCATCAGCGTTCTCAACGAGCTGGTGGACCGAAAGAGTAGCGTTGTAAGGCTCCACGACAGTGTCGGAGACCTTTGGTGACGGAAACACTGAGAATGTCAACATCATTCTGTCCGGATACTCTTCTCTAATCTTTGAAATCAACAGCGTTCCCATTCCAGATCCAGTTCCACCTCCCAACGAGTGACAAACCTGAAACCCTAAAAAACACAAAAACACAAATTACGTCAGTTAAAAACAAAACGAACTCACTATACAACTTCAAAGTCTCTATCTCTCTCTAGTTTCTATCTCTGTTACCTTGTAAGCAGTCACAGTTCTCTGCTTCTTTTCGAACGACGTCGAGAACAGAATCGATGAGCTCCGCTCCTTCAGTGTAGTGACCTTTGGCCCAGTTGTTACCGGCGCCGGACTGGCCGAAGACGAAGTTGTCAGGACGGAAGATCTGGCCGTAAGTTCCAGATCTGACACTGTCCATGGTTCCAGGCTCCAAATCCATGAGCACAGCGCGTGGTACGAACCTACCACAACTTGCTTCATTGTAGTAGACATTGATTCTCTCAAGTTGAAGATCGGTGTCTCCGTCGTAGCGTCCGGTGGAGTCTATGCCATGCTCGGCGCAGACAACCTCCCAGAACTTGGCACCGATTTGGTTACCACATTGACCGCCCTGGATGTGAAGGATTTCTCTCATTTTCTTCTTTTTGAAAACAAAAGAAACGAAACAACGGAAGAAGTAGAGAGAGAGAGTGAGATTTGAAATTCAAAAACTAGAAAGAGAGCGAGAGCGTGAAGATTGGAGGTCGAAAATGGTGATTTGATGGGTTTTATAGAAGAGACAGAGAGAGACAGATATTTTAGGTTTTGTATTTTAATAATATTATTATTTATTTAATGAGATGGTGATTGATGAGAATCAACGGTGGAGATGAGAGTAACGGTCAAAAAGGTTTGAGTTGTTAATTTAAAATAAATAAATAAACCCTCTTTTTTTTAGCTTTTTGAAATTCAAATTTTTTTAGATGTACAGCTGTACGCAACTAAGCGGGTTTTTTTTTTTTTTTTGGGTCTATACAGTCTTGAGAAGCGACGCCGTTTTAGTGATGTGTGGAAATGCACGTGCGCCGCACCTGACAAACAACTCATAAATTACAAACAATACAGACTTTTGCAACTGGGCTGCACTACTGGCAATGTATTGAAATTTGGAAGAAAAAGGTTAACTAATGCTAATTATAAAATTAAGTTCAAATTAATCCAACCTCATTAAGCTAAATATTGTTGAAAACCAATTAATTTTGTTCTATTAAAAGACAATTCTAGTTGCATTAATTGATTAAATTTGTAAAATAAATCAAGTTGATCCTGTTAAAACTATATATAGATTAGAGAAAAGATCGCAAATGGTTTCGTAATTTGATAAATCTACCCCTTACTTTTGCTCCAATAGTTTTTACCTAATTCCAAAACCGTAAGATTCAAACCCTAACGGGTCGACCTATAAATTTTTAAATCTTTACATCAATACACTTTCAAAATCTGATTTGTTTGTGTATATATTTGATACATGTAATCGCGCAACGAATATTCACTCGTTAATTTACAAATAGTGTTCACGTAATCAATAACTGAAAATACATCCGCAAAAAGAATCACATCCGAGAGTATAAATTTCATTCGTTTTCAATACAATTTCACCATATATCCCAGCCAGATAAAATACAGGGTACATGTACACAAACACGGTTATCGAGCATGTATAACCACACTAAAATTGGTACAAGAACCCCACCAAGCAATGAAAAACATAGCTTCCACCAATTATCACACAAAAGAAAAAGGATTCCGACGAGGTCTTCAGTGTCTATACCTTGCAAATATGGGCAGACACTACAAGGAAAGTGTTAGCATACACATAATATTCAAGAATCCATTGCATCATGAGGAAAACCAGTTAGCAGGACGGAGAATATATGACATCTTAATGTAAAATGACGAAAGCCTGAGACAATAGAAACATAATTCTTCGAGTATGATAGTAACACTTCTTATTTGATATATAATAACTAAAAGGCAAGACGAGAAACGTAATCCCAAAAACCTTTAACATAACTATTACAAGTCCGGCCACAAGCTAGCTCCTAACACTTTACTTAAATGATCTAACACGGCATCAACATAACATAAATCTAAGTTGAAGTTTTCGGATGATGATTGCTGGCTACTTCCAAATGGCATTTTTAAAAAATATATATTGAGTTCATTTTTATGTGAATTATTCAATAACGTTGTTATTCCATTATGTAATTTAGACCTCATTAAAATGTCTCCCCGGTTTAACAAACTTCAAAGGGTTTCTTACCTTCGCTTATCTTCTCCATAAAAAAGAAAGAACCTAACCATGCTATATTCTGGCATATAATTTGTCTGAATCCAAGAGCACATTAAGAACTTTTATCTGAATACAACTGCTACTGAACTCATCCTTCTTAAAGATTTCTTTCAGTTGTAACTTGTAAGTAATAAATGACGATACCCGATTAAGAAGGAAGACAACAAAAACATAACTCAAATGAGTTGATCCCTTATGGAAACCCAGTGCTTTTAACTATTTTTCCCCATTTTGTATAGTTCGCTATCCAACTTCGTTTTGTGGTTAATGCTCGGCATTAATAGATTAGTTTTTTTCATATTCACCGGTCATCACTAAATTAGCACACACACAAAGTATCTACAAAATCTAGTAGTTATAAAGAGCTAAGATAGTGGCATGGTCAGTAATGATCAAGAATTCACACAACATTACATGCTTTCGAGTGGCTTCATCTAGCAACTACAAGAAAGCACAACTAAAGTGACTTTTCATGCCCCCACAACACACTTACATATTACCACATCTGTTAAATCAGATTTACACTATCTTCTACCAAATGAGACATGTTAATTTGACGTGTGCATTCTACTGAACCGAAGAAAATTAGTGTTGAAAGTTTGAAACCCTTTTTTCTAAACACTCACATAATACAATTACATAACATGAAACACTAAACCATTCACTATTAGAAGCAAAAAAGGAAAACATAGCCCGACTGATAGAAGAATTATTATTCAGAAGAAGAACCTGGCGGATAAATCTACAAACCTGGCATAAACACAATGAAGAAGCATGATTTCCATTCCAAAATTGCCATCCAACATTTCAAGGCTGTCCTCTAACTTTAGTTCAAACTTCAAACCCCAGTTTCAACCAGAAAATATGACAAGGTAGACTATGAAGCATTAAGAGATTCTCAAAGGAACCAAATTGCAAAACTTAACTAAAGTCATAATTAGAGGCAAACAAATAATCACTGGTGTACTAATGTTTCTGTTGAGTATCGCTCTATGTTTGACACCCAATTACAAGACCAGCACCATGAGCATTGTGAATTAAAGGCTAGCTACTGAACTTAGTATACTTTACACTGAAATTTTGTTTCGGTAACATTTTCACATAGAAAAAATATGCCTAGAGTATAAATATGATTATACCTAGTCATGGGATAGAGCACACTTTTGGGCATCTCTATGGACTTCTAATCCTTCAAGTTTAAAAAAATAAAAAGGTCCCTTTCTTCATGTCCTAGGATTAGGGATGACAAGTCTACCCATGGATAGTTGGATACCAGCCCACGCTGGCAGGTATGAATATTGTTAAACAGGTATGTACACGGACGGGTATGGATGTGAAAACTTATACACGCTGCAAGTACAGGTAGGGTAGGGATATGATATTAATATCCATACCCTACCCACATACTCGCTTATATTAGAATATAATACATTCATATATTTTTTTAGAATTTTAACTTGTACAAATGTGTAGAAGTATATTTGGATTTTATTTGGTTATTGTGAAGAAACTTGGAACTTGGAAGTTTATTTGGATTTTTATTTATTTATTGTAATGTTTGTATGTCAAATCAACAGTACTTTAATTGATAATTTTTATCATTTTTTTTATAATAAGCAGCTATGTTGGTCAGTATGAATATAAGTAAGCAATATCCACGGGCAAATACACACATCATACCCTTTTAATTTTGTGGGTATGCATGCGAGTATGAATATAAAAATGGGATGCAACTATCCCTACCTAAGATTATCTTCTTTATTAAGGAAGTCAAAAACCCTGCAAGTCTGTGAACCCGTGTGGATGGGAGTGCCCAAGTTCGGGGCTAGCAGCGGGTTCTGGGGTGCATGGCCACCCCTAAATTCTTAGCAAGTTGGGAACCATGACAATGACCACCCTTCGTATACCTAATAATTATTTAACAAGGGCCTATTTGGACTACACTACCAATTCCTTCCACAAATGGACACAACTGTGAAATCAAAATGGAATAGCATGAAGCAACATGCATATCTGTTCAACCATATAAAAGTTCAACGTATTATTGGTAACCCTACAATTATTAATATGAGCAACCGTTTGACCTAACTCGTTGAGATCATCTTAATTCTTAATCACGTATCCTAAGCTTTCAGCAAACCATATAACTTATTAAAACAGATTATGTGTTCATGGCTACAAAATCAAAGCAAGGGATAACAAATTACCAAGAAAGTAGCTAGAGGCCTACAAAACTGAACTATGTTGTTTCGAAGCAACATTGATAGAGTTTTCTTAGTAACTTATGTTTCTTAATGGCACCTAACTACGGCAAAGTTCCTCAAGTGAACAGTTGACCATGAAAATGTTGGAAAAAGTATTTAAACAATCAAAGTGTCGACAAAAACATGGGATATAATCTCCCAACATGCAATCAATTCCAGAAAATCTGTACTAAAATTAAAATCACTAATGCTACATAACCCAAAAAATTAGCCCAAAAACCAACCCAAATGATGTGGCAAATGGTTTTTCATTAACCACATCATCCCATGATTTGTGTGGTTATGACAACTCACTTGCCACATCATTTGGGTTAATTATTTGGGTTGTATAGTATTACTCAAGTAAAATTTCACTGGAAACAAATCCTTACATTTAACAATCTTACCACATCTAACAAAGATGACCGAGTAAACCTTTCCACTGAACTTTCAGCCTTTTTGCTGTCTGCTTTCCCGTAAAAAGACAGGTCGAATTGAAAAAATCTAATAGAAGACAAATTTCACCAGAAACAAAAAATCAACTCTAATGAGTTAAAATAACTTCTGATAATATGATGCATGAAGCCTAAAATATAATAGATAATATTCGTAAACAAATAAGACTTCAGTAAGGTAACCACTGAAAAGCAGTATTTTCACAAAATCCCGGCAAATAAACCTATAACTTTCTTTGGGAGATGGAAGCTAGAAGAATGTTAGTTTTGTGATAGCATACCCTATGAATTATGTTGTCCTATGTTAAAGGAATATACTCTTAGATTATTTTAGTGAATCTTTAAAGGTTATCACATAATAGTTTATTTGAGTGGTCTCACAAGGAATTACTTCATAATCCAAACTTTCTACGGGAGGCACAAGCTAGAAGTACGTTAATTTTGCGATAGCATACCCTATGAAATATGTCATGCTATGTTAAAGGGATATACTATTATTCTATTAGTGTGTTGGAAACAAACAAAGGGATTCTTATATACTATTAACTCCTTAGGGGTTATCACATAGTAGCTTATTTCAGTGTAGGCATTCACAAGGAATTACTTTATAATCCAAAGTTTCTCTGGGAGACGTGAGCTAAAAGAATGATAATTTTGTGATAGCATACCCTTCTGTGAAAAATATCACATGCTGTGTATGGGCTTCATAAGTAATTACTTCATAATCCATATTTTGATCAGGAGACACAAGCTATAAGAACGTAAATAGGATACTTTTATGAAATATGTCATCCTATGTTAAAGGGATATACTATGTTCAAAGGTCAGTAACAGACAGACAAAGGGAATCTGAAAAGGTTATCACATACTAGTTTATTTCAGGTTTCCAGTTCCACTAAAAAATTTATGTGATGAAACTACCACAAAGTAACAAGTTTAATGGTGTTTGGCAAATGTTTATCATCTGTTGGTATTGATTAAGAGCAGAAGTTTGTCTTTTTGTACAGGGTTTTAAGATTTTACGGGAGTATCAATTTTGGGCAGATGTGGTGAATGCCTTGTTCACTTTGTACATTCATTTTCATTAATAAAATTCGTTCTCCTTTCCTATAAGATAATAATAACACAAAAAATCAACTATGGACAAAAGCCCTTTTCGCTTCTTATTTCTGGATTTCTCTCTCTACTTCGAGTTCCTAAGAGCCAGTATAAATTCCATTCAACTATCAAACACAATCATTTCCAAGTTTGACATTTATCTGAATAACAGATCCAGAAAACTTTTAAACCTAGCACTTCCATTAACAATCCCCTAAATGTGTAACAGGTTATATAACACATATAGTTTGCACATATAACATTTTTGCTCCAGAAACATTTGTCAAGGAATCAGCAGTAACTATTCTCCTTGAAGGCTTGCAACATGTTCCATTGTTGTTGTTTATTTAATCATTGATAACTGATAATGAGTATAAACAAGCCCCACATCTTAAATTGAGGGGAAAAAAATACAAATTCAATCAAGTTCTTAGGTAGTGTTGCACAAAAAATTTGATAATGGCAAGTCATACAACTTAAATTGAATAGCAAAATGTCATAATTCGTACCTTATTCAGGCACCCAGACCAGATAACAAGGAATTGAATTTTTAAAAGGTTTAAGTTCAGGCATTCACTAAGGTTTAATTACAAACTCACTTAATAATCATTGACTCACAGCAACAATGAACAAATAAGGAACGGACATCAAGACTTTTTTCGGTTCAATCATATGTATACATGTTCTACCATCTCCAATACATCATACTTTCACTTCTTTACAAAATATACCCCAAGTCACTACAATTTCAAATTTTCTTCACAATGTACATCTCATCAAGAAAGTTATTTCTTTAACTAGTAATCAAACAAACTGCCATTTTTCACCGCCACACAAACAGTGACTAGATGAGAAAGAAAGTTTTATAGCAAGAAAATTCTAGTTGGCCAAATGAAAATGCATTCTCAATGACAGTTTTGTATAGAAGAGAACAAAAACGCCTAAGGGTGCAATTCTATAAGAAGTAAGAACATAGGGAGGAGAACTGGTATTTTGGCTTAATAAAAACACAAATTTTTTCTGAAAGATTAGCGTGAAAGTAATCTCACTCGCCAAAAGGGTCCCAAGTTTAAAGCATGAGAGGCTATTCACAGCAACCTATCACAGTTTTGACACCAAAAACGCATCTGCCATTGAGATAGGAAAGAAAGCAGAGACTAACAATACTCTATATCATTTTTAAACACTCTGAATCATGTCAAAGTGTCCATATTAACTTCAAAATTCAAGGATTAAGAAGATTTAACATAAGTGTAAAAAGTTTAAAGCATGATAGGCTATTCACAGTAGCCTAATCACAGTTTTGACACCAAACAAGTATCTACCCTTGAGAGAGTAAAAGAAGCAGAGACTAAGAATACTAGATATAACATTTTTAACATTCTGAGCCATGTCAGGGTGTCCATATTAACTCCAAACATTCAAGGATTAAAAAGATTTAACATAAGCACATAAATGCCATCTCAACAGTTACAGGTAACTAGGTAAGCATCACATGCAAAGCAGATAGAATGAGATCACTGTAACTGGATAATTCTCAAGTTAATAAAACTAACCAAATTCTAAAAAAATGATCGAAAATCAAAAACCGACAAACTTAACTGCCACTGAACTTCGGTTCCAAAAACCATCTCCTTAACATGGCAGCAACCTGAAATAACAAGGCTAGCATAAACCACCCGGAAAGCAGAAAAGAGGCATGGAAGGCTGCATCACTATTCTGCTATATGCAAAATACCAAAACAAATTCAACCCCAGTCAGCAAAGCAACCAATGCAATCAAAGTTGCAGCATGCCACCATGACTTAATGCTTTTTCCCGCGGCCCTCAAAATTGGCATTTCTCGATTTGTTTGCATCATCATATGAGGCTCGATCACTGGAAGTTCTAAAAACCAACAAAGAAAAACATAGAACAAAGTAAGAGAGGTGAATAAGATATAGATAAATCGGAGTTTGAGAAAGTAAAGTACTGCAATGCACCACTACTCCAAAGACTACTTACAATTTCTGTTTCTTTGCATTCTGCTTGATGCGTACAACCATATCCATAGACATCTTTTGGTGCTCCCTCGTTTGTGAGTGCAGATCCAAACCATCAACTGTTTCACAGTCAACCTTACATATGCGGCACCATCCCATGCTCGGTGGCTTCCTCTTTCTTTGACTTTCAAAAGACTCCATGTCACCCTGAAGTTACCCACAGAAAGAAATCTATGACGTTCGTCTATGCAATTTGCATATGGAAAAGTTGACACTATAGCTATACAAATTTGATGGATTGAAAAGTAAACGTAAGAAAATTTTAAATCTAGAAGGAAAAAACAAAGGAAGCAGCAAATGAATTCTTAACTGTATAGATGCCATCATTTGGAAATCCCTGATGGGAAAAGCTGCTCCTAAATCCAGGCTCACCAAGTCGTGGGCGGGGGAAGTTCCCAGGCCCAACCAATTCTCCCACCCGTGCATGACCAGGAAAGCCACCAAAACTCCCCATCTCCCCAAACCGTAAATTATGAGGACCTAAATGCTCACCCCTCTGAAAATGGCTAGGAAGAAAATCTTGACCAATAAAATCATCACTCCTACCAGGCCCATCAAACTCACCCCTACGCAAATGGCTTTGGTAGGCTGGAAACCTGCTCTCATGAAATGAATTGCCCATTGGATCTCCAAATCGATGAAATTCCCTGCGATCAATATCATCCAAGCTTGAATGGTTGCTACCTAGACTCCCAGGAAGGCCTCCAAATCCACGCGAGGATATTCCAGGATAATCTCTAACTGGACTTCTAGGACTAAACCCGTCCATATGACGTCGACCATAGCCAGGACTTGGTCCAAGAAAATCCGGATGAGTACGAGCAGAATCTGATCTCCCTGCTGCATCTTCATTGATACTACCAGGTCTGTCTCCAGCATAAGAAGACAAATATCTTGACTGAGCAGAGCCACCCACAGAGTCATAGTTCAGTCCCCTATCAAAAGGCCTTGGTCCCACATCCATTCCAAAACCATGAGGACCCCTATCAAGGGGCCTTGAAGATGGAAAGTGATTTCCAAGTTTCGGAACGGGCTCCATATCAAAATGAGAAGGCCGAGGAAATTGATTGGGATCTTCTTCAAACTCTCCTCGATCAATAACCCGTCGAGCTGGGTCAATCGGGAATGGATTCAGACGCTCATCAGTAAAAGGTTTAAATCTTTCATTCCGCAACTCAAGGCCTGGAGCCCCATTCATTCTCATCATATTTGACATTATACCAGAAGGCTGCCCAAGTGGACCCCGTTCCAGTGAACCTGGAAGAAGTGAATCAGGTCGTCGGTCATCCATATAGCCAGGCCTCTGATTTGGAAATGTTTCCGCTTCCACTGGATTGGTTTGATGCCGCTGACCCATCTGACCTTCAGGGCCATATGGTGGTCCTCCAGCCATCCGCCCACCATGTGAATCAAATGCACCAGGCGCTAGTGGGTGCAATAGTGGCCCTCCAACAGAATCACCTTGTGATATTTTGGGAGTCGCAACATGGGCAGGGGGAAGATGACCATGATTATAAGACCCTTGATGTGCAACGGATGGCAGTTCAAGGCTATGTGGGGGAAGACCGTGATGACCCAGCCTCCTTCCATAGGATGCTGCAGAGCCTGGCTGAAAATTTTCTGGTGGATGCGTACCAGATCCTTCAGACCTATATTGGCTAGAAGGGTACCCGGGTGCAACCATGGGATGTGGTGGTCCTAGAGGATATGCTTGGTAATATGAAGGTGCAGCAGACCGTTGCTGATGACTAGAGGACTGCACAAAAACCCCAGCATGCACCTGACCAGCTGGAAGAACAACTCCAAGACCTGGAGGAGCCCCTGGAGCTTGAGGTACATTTTTGTCTCCAGATTGTGCAGCTTCCTGTAATGGGGGAGTTTTCAGTGAAGGGCCATCCTGAATTTCCTTGCTATCTAATA
Source organism: Acer saccharum (assembly GCA_030490815.1). Classification (NCBI taxonomy): domain Eukaryota; kingdom Viridiplantae; phylum Streptophyta; class Magnoliopsida; order Sapindales; family Sapindaceae; genus Acer; species Acer saccharum. The sequence continues at coordinate 52,537,073 of CM059868.1, read as the reverse complement.
GAGAATGCTCCACTCGTTTGCTGTCAATATTGGAATAATTTTTCAGGTCCTCAACTTTTTCTATGACTTCTTCTTTTATGATCTGCTTAGTTTCAGTCTCTGCCTTCTCAAGCTCCGTAACAAACTCCTTTTTAGAAGTATCAACCACATCAGTTTTATCTTCAACTTCAGCTTTGATCACATCAACCATAGTTTTTACACCAGATTCATATTTTGGGATTTTCAACCCAACTGCATCAGATTGAGAAGCAGACATTGCTTCCAAGTTATTTACATCCTTCTTGGCATTTTTCTGTGAAGATGATTCACCTTCTCGCTCGTCCACATTTCTCTGAGTCATTTCTGGCTTCTCAGACATTGCAAGTTTTGAAGTTCCCACAGACTGTAGTTCAGAAGACAAATGCGTTTGGTTGTTGGTCCTGAGCAAATTACTCTGATCTGCAGATGGTTGGTTTGCACCAAGCTGGGGTCTAACCTGCAGACCAGTGGTAGACTGTGTATAAGGCTGGGATTGTACTCCATGATTTGGAGTCATTGGTCGTCCAACAACACTTTGAGGTTGATGGGGTTGCATGCCATGCAATAATGCAACATTCTGTTGTGGCTGTGCATAGGCATGAGAATGCTGCTGGAATGAATGAGGTGGACCCTGTGGACGTAACTGGGACTGCACCGGGAATTGTTGGTGTGGAAAAGGACCTTGTTGATACGGTCCTCCAATAGGCTGCTGCGGCTGTTGCACATACTGTTGAGACATGGGTTGTTGAACCGGCTGCATAACTGCCCGCTGGTGCACTGGAACTCCAGGTTGGTGAGCATGAGGGTGAACTGGTGGCTGTTGTGCTGGGGGAATGTTTGGGACTTGACCTGGCGAAGGCAACATTGTGGGACGTGGACGCATCTGAGGAGTTTGTTGAGAAAACTGACTCTGCATTGATGGGTTAGCTCCGCCATGTGGATGCCCATGCATGTGATGTGGTGCACTAACCAATGGAATTTGCTGATGAGCCTGAGGTTGTGGATACAAATGATGGCCTGTCACCGCATGGGTTGCAGTATGCTGGGTCTGAGTCTGGTTGTGTTGTGGAGGGTGGAGTTGAGGATGGGGCTGGGGATGATGTTGAACCTGTGTTTGTAGCTGATTTTGTGGAAGCGGTTGGGGTTGAGGCATGGCATGCTGAATTTGAGGCTGTGGTTGTTGCACTTGAGAATGAGGTTGCTGATTCTGAGGCATTTGTTTAGATTGTGGAAGAGGCTGAGCTTGGGGATAAGACTGGGGCTGAGGGAATGGGTGGCCATGGGGTAAAGGATGAGTTTGCTGCTGTGGGTTCACTTGTGCCTGGTTCTGAGTTTGAGCAGCCACAGGTGCCTGAACAGGTGGATGTGCTGGCTGCAGTTGGGGTTGGGGCTGACTTTGGGGTTGAACCTGGGGCTGAGGCTGCACTTGGGACTGAGGTTGGGGTTGTGGCTGCACATATCCCTGAGGTTGAGCCTGCAAATGCTGTTGCTGATATTGCGGAACTGCCTGTTGTTGATTTGGATAATAATGCTGATATGGATTGTAACCAGGATACTGCTGGTAGTATTGCTGATACTGTTGTTGTTGTTGATACCATTGCTCTGCAGTAGGCACAGCAGCCTGAGCAGTAGTTTGAGACTGAGGATTTGAGTGTGCTTGTTGGCTCGGATCTTTTCCAGGTGTAGGCACGGCTGTAGTTTGAGTCTGGCCCTGAAAGGTTGTTGCTCCTGCCTGAGAGGTAGCCTGGGTCTGATCACTAGTAGTTGCCGTTCCTGTGGCAGCAGCATCCTGAACACCTTCAGCCGGTTGTGCTTGAGGCTGCACACCCTATCATTGAACAATAAGCATCAGATTACCAAAAATGTTAAAGCATTAACTTATACATTTCTTTACACAAAATGTCTACTCCAACTTACAGGACAATTTTGGGCATGCTCTTGTACTTGGCGATGGATTATTTGAACCCCGCACCTGTTGCAAACAACAGGAGAATTGCCAAAGACACAGCCAGAACAATGAGCTGTGCACTCTGATAGATGACCCTGCCATGTACATCCACTTCTGTTGAATAGACAGTGAACCATCACCTTGCCAATAGTTTCAGCAAGTGATTTATTTGATTCTACCAATGGCTGCAAGGAGCAATTAACAATCAAAATCATCAATAATATATGTTATTAACTTATTACTTACAACGAAGACAAAGACTGTAACGGTGTGAGATCAAACCTTGGAATCGGCTTCTGTTACCAAGTAACCGTCATATGGGCAAGCTTGGGTAGTGCCCACAACGTACGACAAACATGGCTTACAGTATAGATGAGTGCACTGAGATTGTAATGCTTCATTCGGATAGACAAGCAGACGACATACAGGACAGAAATACTCTCCAGCTAGAGACTGAATGCTCACTACGCATTCATTATCAAAACCCATGATGTCCTATAGATTTAGCTTCAATTCCCAGATAAAGTCAAAGCTATCAACCTAAACATACAGACAACACCACATAATTATGATAAAAACCTGCAAGCGATGATCACACATAGCAGAATGCATGTAAAAGCAGATATTTTATATATAAATATCAAAAATGGGAGAAATGTATCACAAAAACATGCAGACCAAACCAAACAACCCCCAAGTTCACATTTTTTTTTTCTCGTATTTTTAACGCTAATCTACACGGAAAAACACACAAACGAACAAAAACGATCCATCACCTCGAATTTTCTCTTCACTGCTTGAACAACAACAACGGTTTTGATCCTAGCCAAACACACCTGAACATTGAAAAACAGTTCAATATGAACAAGGTTGCTTAGGGTTTTAAACGATAGAAACCGATACAAAGAATCAAAAGCAAGAACATTTACCGCATTTGACGACGATTAAGGCCAGAGATTCTCGCAGCGAAGAATCTAAATGGTCTGATATGGAGTGCTCTAGAATCTGATACGAAGGAAACACCTGGGGCTTTTGTTAGAAAAAGAGAGAGACAGTGAAGCGAGAAGCGAAATGTGAAAAAATATTTGAGACACAAACAAGTAGAGTGTATATATATATGCTGGAAAATAAAAAATAAAACTTTTTTTTTAAGGAAAAATAAATAAATAAAACATTAACGCCTTATTTGTTTGACCGTATTTGTGCAAACACTATATTGTATTATTTTAATACATTTTAATTGTTTAATACAGTAAATACCGTATTAACTAATACATTACATTTGGTCGTATTATGTTGTATTGTATTTGAAAAAACTTTTTTTTTTTTAATGAATATGGAATATTGATAAAATATGGAATGCTCTAGAATCTAATACGAAGGAAATACCAGGGGCTTTTGTTAGAAAAAAGAGAGAGACACCTAAGCGAGAAGGAAACGTGAAAAAAAATATTTGAGACACAAACAAGTAGTGTGTATATATATATATATATATATATAGTGGAAAATAAGAAAATAAATAATAAATAAGAAAACATTTTTTAAGGAAAAATAAATAAATAAAACATTAATAGAAAAAAAAAAATGTTTTATTGGGTGTTTACTGTTTACTGTTTAGATTCATTTGATAACGACGGGTGACGGAGTTAGTGGGCTTATATGCATTTACATGATGCATTTTGACAGAAATTGTTAACGTTGTGTATTTTATTAAATTTTTATTTTTATTTTAATTTTTCTTGAAAAATATTCGAATATAAGAAATTGTCGGATATATTTTGCACGGGTTCACGTATTGTTAGTTTTTTTTTTTTATTTTTGAAAAGAAAACAATAGATAGAAAAGGTTACACCAAACCAGGGCAATCGCCCAAAACCAGACTCTCCACCACAAGCGGACAGTCACCAATCCAGACAGACTTACCCTCGTAATCAAGGGCTAACTTGGCCAACCTATGAGCCACTCTATTAGCAAGTCTAGGAACAAAATTGAAAGACACGAACCAAGAACTAACTAAATTTAAAATATCATGGATGATAATCCCCACATCCGAAGACGGAGCCACGTTAGCCGAAATCAAATCCACCACCGAAAGCGCATCGGACTCCACCAAAGCTGGAACAAGATCCAAACCTATCGCAAAACGCATACCAGTCAAGATAGCTAAGGCTTCAGCAATTTGAGGAGGATAACAGGCTTCAAAACGATGACAACACGAAGCCAAAACAATCCCTTTCCAGTCCCGAATAACCACCCCAACACTAGTCACCGAACGATCCTCATCCAAAGCAGCATCAGAATTAATTTTCACCAAACCAGCATCAGGCGGCCTCCAAGACACCACCTTCACAGAACCATCCTTCAACTTTTGAACGCCAACACTATCACCTCGAACATCCGCCATAAAATTCACAGCCCACTCCATGATCCTCTCCACAGCCAGCACCTCATTAGAAAACAAAAACTGATTACGTCTGTACCACAATCTCCACCAAACTACACATATTAACTCAAAATCCACAACCTTGGACTCTTTGCACAGCCAACAAAAATCAAAGAACAGATAGCAGTCCAGACCACGATCAAACTGACTAGCACCAAAATAAGACCGAATAACCTTCAGCACAGAGCATTGCCATAAAAGCATGTAAAGACGTCTCCTCCTTTTGATGACAGATCGGACACAAAGTATCAAGGGACATACCATGAGCAGCAAGGTTGACACGCGTAGGAAACGTATTGTTAGTTGATTTGTGAGAGTGTAGGCTTCTATTATTGTGGAAGATATATATAATGAGTTAAAAATTCTTTGTATTGATATAGGATTGGTATGTCAATGAATTTTTCGTACGTAAAATGAATACTTTTGTAAACATTGTTCTGTGATCGGACGTTACTATATTAGAATAACGAGATTAAGGGTCTGTCCTGCAAGCTGTTTTTTGTTTTATTTTTGAATTCCAAATACACGTCTGGTAGCATTTACTGGAATCCGTATTTTGAAAATAAAAACGGAAAAAACGCGTCTGGTAGGAAAATCGAAAACTTTCGAAAATTGAAATATCAAATTTTAATTTTTGTTTAATATTATAACAATTATAAATAAATTATTAAATAATTAATAAAAAAACATTTTTTTAATTTAATTTAGGGTTTTACCAGATTTAACAGTTGAAGAGGAACATGAAGAAGAAGGAGACCGATCGACCCAGATCGGCGGCGGAAGGAAGAAGAAGAAGAAGAAGAAGACCGATCTGGTCTGCATCTCGACGGGAAGAGGAAGACGAAGACGAAGAGGAAGACGAAGAGGAAGAAGAAGAAGAAGAAGAAGAAGAAGACCGATCTGGTCTGCATCTCGGCGGGAAGAAGAAGAAGGAAGAAGAAGTCAGTGAAAAAAAAAAAAAAAATATATATATATATATATATATTAATGATATGGGGCCCATTTCATTTGGAAAACAAAAACAAATTCATGAAAAACAACTTTTTTTTTTGTATTTCAAAATTTCCACTTTTAACACTTGGTTTTGTTTTTGTTTTTGTTTTTGATTTCTGAAAATAAAATGAAAAACGGTTACAGGACGTGAATTCGAAATCATTTTTGGAAAACAAAAACGAAAACAGGCTGAAAACAGCCTGCAGGACGGGGGTCGGGGGCTAAGAGTTTTCTATGATTGGATTTTGAAAAATAAAATCCTCGAGATGTTATTTGATGCGATGAGTGATGATTTGTCATTTGTTATTACACGACACGTGTAATGGGACCGTGCGATGAGTGATGATTTATCGCTAGTCGTGCACGACATGTGTAATGGGAAGGCTGATTTTCAAATTGAATCAAAGTTATTATTTTTTACATCGATATGATATATAAAAATTTGATTAATTATGAATAAAGTAACTATGGGTTATTACTTAAAAAAAAAAAAAAAACAAACTATGGGGTCTTGAATTACAATAATGTTAAACATCTCACCTTTTTCATCCCACTACATGTGGTATGTGAGGTGTTAAATTGTGATTGGATATACATTAATATACATTAATGATGATTTATCTCACCTACCTCATGTATCCACTTACAATTTGACACCTCACGTACCACATGTAGTGGGATGAAAAAGATGAGATTTTAGGTGAGATGTGTAGTATTATTGCTTGAATTATTGGGCATAGTAATGGGTTGGGTTTTGCTCCACCCGAACCTGAACCCCTGAAATTTTCTTTGACCTGAACCCGAATAATTTCATAGGTTCGGGTTTGGGTTTTGATATGTGGATTTTTTAGGAACCCTGAACCTGACCCGTAAACCTGAATATTTATTCGGGTTCGGGTTTCGACTCGCCGACCCATGAACCCACGAACCCGAATAACTATTTAGGCTTTACTTTTAATCAAAAACGACGGCGTTTTGAGTTTAGAATTCTAATTTGTTAAAAACGAAGTCGTTTTGAGCAATGTTTTTTAAGTAATCGGGTTTGTGGTTTAGGTTTAGGTTTCCGCTAGCTGAACCGAACAGGCAACCAAACCTGACCCGCGACCCGAATAACAAAACCTGAACCTGACCCACACGGTTCGGGTTCGGGTTCGGATGAAATTATCTCTATGAATCATGGTTTCAAGAGCAATAAAATGGTTGAATTTCAAAACAACCCATATCTAATATGTATATACAATTAAAAAATCAAATTCATTTATGGGCTGTTCTACAAATGAAATAGCTTAGCATAGCTGCATAGGTATACAATACAGGATACACCGGTGTTTGAAGTCAATGACGAGTCAATGTGGAACTGTTCATTTCTTCTCATATAAGAATTCTTTCCACAAAAACAATGCTAAACAAATAATAAGCTTCTCTCCAGAATAGCTGCATTTGCTCTCTCATCATCACTCACCACCAGGTATGATTTTTGTGTTCACAACTTATCACTTATTTTCAATGTCAAGCATGCTAATCTGTTTGATTAACTTTTACTGTTCACTCAATTATGCTTGAAAATTCTTAATTATTTCAACCCAAAACCCTGTAAATTTGAACAATTTCTTATAGCTTGCTTAGTTCTATGGATCCTCCCACTTAGATGATCAGGACTTTTATCATTCAACTTGGTAAAACTAGAGAGCTTGAGCATTAATTCATGGAAAATGATCCGAGCTCTCCTGAACTTTGAAGGATCTTGTAAACCGTGTTACATTCTAACTTAGAAAAAACTCTACTGGTAAAAGATCTACCCTCGAAGCTCTACTTGAAAAACCATGCCAAATACACCCTTAATTAGAAGCTTGTAATTGCTCAGGCAAGAGCTTCGATCATTAGAGATTCTTATCCTTAAAAACCGTCTTCTGTTTGAATAATGTAAGAAAATGTTGGGGTCAGTTTTAGATTGCTTACTAGTTAGAGAATTTGCGAAGGATTACATGGTAGTTTAGTATTCGTCGGCAGTGCTAGGAAGGCAAAAGCAATTAGCTGCAGCAGAACCCGGAATTTACTACAGGGAAGAAAGCCACACGGTCCATGTGTTTCTATGCATTTTAGTGTCATTTCACACGCGTGCTCTCACACCCGTATAGAGACAGAGTGTGCATAGCACGGTTCATGAAGATGGATTTGTAACTTTCTATTTGAATGACCACAAATGTCTTTCTTCATCAAGAAGATCTTTGTCATTCACATTTTTCCCAATATTTAGAGATGGATTTGTATCAAATTATATACACTATGCCAAACCTCATGGTAGTAGCTTCGGATTAGAGACGAAAACGGCTATTTGTTGAATTTCAATTTTTTCAATTAAATTTGTTTACTGAATCCTCGAACTATATATATATGCTTTAAGCAGATAGAGGTTTTTTTTTTGTTGTTGTGCTTTTACAAATCATGTAGTGTATGGAACACCGTTTTCGGATGAGAGGAAACTCATTTATTAACCATTGATTCTGCAGGTTGGTTTAAATAGTTGAACAAGAAAAGAATGCAAAGCCCATTATGGGGAACTGGTATAAGTTTAAAGGCCTTGGTGAACAAAGAAAACAACAGAGTTATTTTCGCCGAATCAGATGAGGATTTCATCGACGTTCTCTTCAGTTTCTTGACAATGCCGATGGGAACAATCATAAAGCGCATTCGTTATAAAACAGTAAGGATAGGTTGTATGAACAATTTGTATGAAAGCATTATGAATCTCGACGGGCAGCAATTTCGAACTGGAGCATGCAAGAACATGCTGCTAAACCCCAGAAATGCGGCTGAAGCTGAGTGCAAGAGACTAAAATTGAACGTTGATAACGGTGATCCCCTGGGGTACTTTGTTTGCAATAGACACGAATGCAGGCTTTCTGGGAACAAGCTATTGAGTCACTACAGAAATGCTATTTGTGGTTGTGGATTACGCATGGATTCTGAGATGTTTCTGTCTAAGAAGGAATCTGAAGGAAGCTTTTTTGATGCTCGAGACAGAGGGGTCTTTCTTAAAGGACTGACCCGATTTATAATAACCGATGCATTAGAAGTAATGCCCGCATCAGTTGAATCAAGCCATTCTTTACTTTATGCGCTGCAAGTCACAGATGGAAAGATCATTGAGGAACATAGTTTCCACATAGGAGTAGATAAGGTAACCAATTAAATTCATGAGTTGTTGTCTAATTAAATAATTACTCATGCATAGTATAGGTTTGTGATCCAATGTCTTCTTTTCAGGTTTTGACTTTGCTCAAGCACTCGTTGGTAGAAGAGGCACCGTTGACGAAAACTTTGTTGGAAAAAAATCCAGAACCTCAGTTGGGTAAAGCAGATTTTTGTCGCGGCAGATATACTAAATCTAGAATGACCCCAGCATCAAATACGCATGAGGGGATTTGTGTGAAGCTTACCGTTAGCAAATCCAAGAATATAGTTTGTTATGCAGAAGCAAGTGAAGATTTTGTTGATTTGCTATTCAGTTTCCTCACCGTTCCACTTGGGTATATAATGAAGGAAATGTGCAACACTTTTGGAGGATGCATAAGTCACCTGTATAAGAGTGTTGAGAAACTTGACACCGAGCAATTCCTGAAATCCTGTAAGCACAAGGAAATGTTACTCAGTCCCAAGCTCGCCCCTGATTTTAGCTATGAGAACCATCCATTAAACATTGAGGAAGATAGACATCCTCCATACTATTATGAGTGGACTAGAAATGGTGTGAGACTGAAATCTGATAAACCATCTACTCTTATTGAAGGATCATCGACGTTGACTGTCATGGATCCTAAGTTTCACTTTAAAGAAGCTACAAGTGGAGGGTTTCTTATGGGACCATCGAAGTTTACAATAACCGATAATTTAATCGTAACACCTATATCCCCAGTCTCATGTATGTCACTTCTGAACAAATTGGAAGTACCTCTCAATGATGTCAAGGAATGCGTTGTGCATGTAGGCTGTGAGGAGGTAAGTTAACATATCACTTGCTACTATGATGTTCAAATAATGATTTTTTTTGACAATAACAAGCCTTGTTACAAAGTTCTGGTAAATTTTTAGCACAACTTTACGATATCTGGATGAGACCTTCTCAATTGAATCCTTTTGCCGTTTTCCTAAATTTCGAAACATATTATACATTTCATGTGAATCCAAAACACTTTTTCAATTTTCTCAACTTGGGAACCTTTAGTTGCTCCTAGTGATGAAAACATATTATACAACACAGGTTTTGAGAGTTGGATTGTATGCAGTTTTCATTGTCAAGCAAGTGTTATCAGTGTACAATTGTGCCCACCGAATTCATTATTGCTGCATTGCATTGCATTACCGCTTCCCACCAGTTAGTAAGATTAATCAATTCCATTGTCGTTAACTTGTAAATTTGGTTTTGCATTGCAGGCTTTGAAGTTATTGCTGGCTTCGTTCGAGTCTGAGTCTGCTCTAACCAATGCATTCCTCAGAGAGGCCAATCCATAACATTTGAGTAACTTCTCTTACTGCAGAATTAGCCATATTAGCCATATATATATCATCTCAGTGTAAGAATTTATATATATGTGTGCTCTGCTATTATCTTGCTTGGAGGGTGTTGCAATATTGTATGAACATATACGATACGTGTGTTGTTTTGTGTTCGTGTTTGTGTTTGACGTATCGTCATGTCATAATGTATTGGATTGTACTATTCTAGAATTGATGAATTAAACCTGCTGTTGTATTGTGTTTGCCACTAGTACCATATTACTCGAATTGAATGTTGAATGGACGATTCAAGAACCTTAGACGAAATTAAGAAACTTCGCTAATGTACTAGAAGACTCACAATACCAAACGGAAACGATTACGCGTGAAAATACTAGAAACCTCGCATGCTCCTTATAAATAACCAACTACTTCTCTCATCCAAAACCATCCGGTGAAAATCAAATCGAGCAAATTCTAAGCCACCAAATTCAACTTCCATTGAATCTTAGCTCCGCTCTCGTTCTTTCTTGGAGAAATTATAAACAATGCCGATGATGATTCCAAGCTTCTTCAGAAACAAACCCAACAACAACAACAGCAGCAGCCTTTTCGATCCCTTCTCTTTCAACGTTTGGGACCCTTTTCAGGACTTTCGTTTTCCTTCCATTTCCTCTCAGTTTCCTCAGGAAACCTTCTCCGGGGATGAAGGAGGAGGAAGTGAAAGTGGAGGTCGAAGATGACAGGGTGATTCTCATAAGCGGAGAGAGGAATGTGGACAAGGAAGACAAGAACGACACGTGGCATCGCGTGGAGCGAAGCAGAGGCAGGTTTTCGAGGAGATTCAGGCTGCCGGGGAATGTGAAGATAGATCAGATCAAGGCTTCTTTGGAGAATGGTGTTCTCACTGTCACTCTCCCCAAACATGTAGTGGAGAAATCTGATGTCAAGTCTATTGAAATCACCGGTTGAGAGTCTTGAGAGACAGAGACAAGAGTCTCCGTTTTTCTTGCAAGTTTAAGCAGAGTGATGAGTTTGAGTAATTTAAAGTTGTCTGATTGTAAAAAACTGAAAATGAAACTGTTTGAGTAATGTAATGGTTTTCTACAATTTCATATTTCAAATTGTTAATGTTATCTTTCATGGATTAGTTTAATGAAGAAAATGGCAGAAATTTAACAACGAATGGGACCAAAAGTTTACTCGAAAACTTTCTCAGCAACCAAACAGCATCATGATCCACTCTTTCAGTTCCAAATTTGTTTTGATAAAAAATAAATGAATGGCATTGATTGATTCGAAGCTTGTTCAGACTTCAGACCTCTGATGTTAGAGAAGGAAGACAATAGTGTCACGTGGCATGACGGTGTATAAAGATTGAAGAGTCAGCTTGACTGGGCACGTCACCATTTCTTGCCGACGTGCCTGCATACGTCACTCTGTCTTGTCCACGTGTTTTAGACATATCAGCAGATATCGGTGCACGTCACAAAAATCTGGGTCGGTTTTAATATTACTTTGGAATTTGGATGAGGTTACCCGAAAAACCCAACCAACCGGGTCTTCTCCCCCAAAAGACTCTGTTTTTAGGTCAAATTCAAATCAAAAAAATTATCAGGAGATTCTTGGAAGCAATTAGCGATTGGGTTTCTTCCGATAGAAGAAAGAGCTTCAAAGTTGAAAACTTTTCAATATCCTATATAGCTGCAATACATTACATGACTTGAAAAGCAACCTGAGAATTCAGTGGTGGTCTCTGGTTTTTGAAAATGACTTCTCTGAAGTCTGGATACAGATTGATGTCACAGAAGCAACTTGTTCCTCAGCTTCATTCAACCTCTCAGATTCAACCTTTCATGGTTCATGGACCAGAATTCAGAATCCAACACCCACATCACCAAGAAATCCCAATAATGCAACCTTTCGAAGTTCAACCACAGTCCACAATTCAATTTCAACATTGTTTGACTACTAGTAGTAGCCAACAATGCAGCATAATTATATGGTCCCCTGCAGAAAATGTGAAATTAACAACTTCAGCTAAAAATGTGCCAATCTGTATAGTTTGTGATCCGTACAAACAGTGAAATTAAGAGAGGAGAAAGCTGTAGTGTATTTCATCAAGAAAAGAACAATCACCCTCTTCATATTCATGTTCATAATATATGCTTATTACAGTATCTAATCAAGAATCACTCAAGGAATGTTGGAAATTTATTGCAATAACTGATGTGAGTAAAAATGGAGGCATTAAACTGACACGATAAACTCGACTAATTCGTTCAAGGAATTATACGAAGAACCGCCTTTCTGGACAGAAAGTTGAAGCTCTAGTTTCAATTCAGCTGCTCTCTGTTTGATCTCTTCCGCTTCTTTTTCTACCATCAGCAATTTTATAGCTCTCTCTATCTCCCCTCTTTCGAAAACGTTCTCCAATTCAATACCAACCCTCCATACGTGGCTCACATACCTGCTGATTAGCTTTTGATCTGCAGTAAATGGTCTGCAAATCATAGGAACCCCTTCGCTTACACTTTCAAGGGTCGAATTCCAACCACAGTGACTCCAAAATCCTCCCACCGCACTATGAGCCAACACTTCCTTCTGCGGTGCCCATTTCACTATACAGCCTCTCTCTCCAACAGTTTCTTTAAAATCATCTAGCAGTGAATCTACAGACTCCGACACATGAACCGAACCAGGCCTAAGCACCCACAAGAAAGGTTGCTTGCTGTTGGCTAGGCCCCAAGCCATTTCTGCTAGTTCTTTCTCCTCCACAGCAGCTATGCTTCCAAAGCTCACATATAGAACCGAGTTGTCGGTTTGCTTATCAAGCCATGAAATGTAACTTCTGTCTTCCTCCAATAAGCTACTAGAGGGGGCAGGAACAAGTTTGTGCATAGGGCCTATTAAGAAGATTGGAACTTGTAATTTTTGTCGGAGCTGCGCGAGTGATTGTTGCTCAAGGCAGTCTATGCTATTCAAAATCATGCATGATGTTCTTAAATTCAATGCAGTAGTTACAAATTGCTGAAAGTCATCTACACTTTTGACATTGAAGACAGGTAGATCTTTGAATCTAAGAGGATACAATTCCGGCACCAATTCTAGTGACTTAGATTCTGCATCAAAATTTACTCCATTAAGCATGCGAAATTATGATTGCAAAATGAGAATACAATGTTGAGTTCACATACCTTGGAAAGGAGTGTAACCTTCCTTTTTGATTTCTGGACATACATAAAATGCCAATAGAAAGGCCACAGGGCTTGTTTGGAGCATGAAGCTTGGTAGCTTCAGATGATGAGCCACAGCTTCCACAGAGTACACGAGTGGATCATAAATAATGCAAGGAAGCTCTTGATGATCTTGTCGCTCCAGCTGCTGCTTTTCGATCATCTCAATCAATAGTTCCTGGAGAGAAACTCTATAGCTTAAGTTCAGATTCGATACTAAAGCTACGATATCATCGGGATCGTTGAATTTGGACAGTGAATCATTTGATAATGGTTGGAAAACAAAATCAGGATGATTGGAAGTGTCAGGAAAATGGAACTTGGAGTAAACAATGGTGATGGAGAAGCCTCTGGAATGAAGGATGGTGCCTAGTTGAAGCATAGGAGTTATGTGGCCTTGCAACGGATATGGAACGAGCACCAGGCGCCGTCTTCTACCTCCTTGCTCTTCCATCTCTCTATCTCTGGGAGGTTTGCTTTGCAACCTGTAGGAAATGTTAATCAATTAGAGCCCTCAGCAAGTTATCAATCACCTTGGTATATTATGTAAGTTATAACATGATGGCTCAATTAAAACATTGAAGTTTATATAATTGTTTATTTGACTTCAAAATCACGTGGCCTTTGTATATAATTGTTGGAATACATCGTGCATCTTCTTCTATTCATTATATATTATGTGACATGTGTTACTGGTTAGTCATTTAACATAAATATCGATTCTTTCTGACTTGTGATACAATTTAAATCAATAAAAAAATAACCCATAACTTCCTTGCACAAATTGTTGCAATTTTTTTAGTTGACAGATCAAGGGCTTCTATGGACAATGGTGTTCTCACAGTCACTGTTCCCAAACATGATGATGTAGGACAGTTGGCTTTAGAGTTTGAAGAAGAGATGGACAGGAAATTGTCCAAAAGAGGTGCTTCAAAGAAACGGGCGTAACTTTTGACTCGGTTGTCAGATTTCCTATTATAATATGTTTTCGGAAAGGGTTTTCAGAGTTCTATAGCGTGGCAACCAAGGTTCCCCCGGTTGACGTCATTTGCGTCCTCATCGGAGCAGTTTAAGTTAGGCTGTCGGTCAACCGAAGATTTTGTGTTTTTCTTATTTTTTCCGTTTTTAGTTGTTTTTATTTAGTTTGAGGATATTTTAGTCTTTTTGCTTATTTTAGGGTTTCAAGAGGCTATTTAAGGCTCTTTGTTATCAGTTTCAGACTCATTCAATAATATTATCAATTTTCGGTTATATACATTCGTTCTTTGCTGGTGGATTCCAGTTTTGTTACTTTAGGGATTACGCTGGTAAACTGTAGAACTTCCGTTCTGCGTCACATGAAGTGAAGAAACCTGATGTCAAGTCTATTGAAATCTCTGGTTGAGACTTGAGAGACTGTTTTTTCTTGCAAGGTGTAAACAGAGTGATGAGTTCGAGTAATTTAGGGCGCATTTGTTAACGTTTTCAGAAACAGTTTTTGGTTTTCTGAGTCACAAAAACAGGAAAAACCCGTTTGGTAGGATGATTTCAAAAAACTGTTTTATAAAACATTGAGAACAGTTTTCATTTTTAATGAACAAAAAATTAAGAACTCTGAGAACAATAATTTGTTGTTTTCAGTATTCTTGAAAACTTTTTTTTAGCAATAAAATTTACTCAAACCAAATCCATCTTTTGGATCTTCATGGATCTATATCAAAAAGATGATGGTGATTTCGATAGGTTTGATGATGAAAATTAAATTTATTTATTTATTATTTAATTTTAATTTTTTTTAGTTTTAATGTTTAATTATTTTAATATCACTTTTTCATTATTTATAATATTAATCTTTTAAAAATGATTTTAAAAATATTATACTAAACGCGTTTTTTATGTTTTGATTATCCGAATATCGTTTTCAACCATTGCTACCAAACGCGTTTTCGAATTCAAAAAATCCAAAAATCAGTTTTTCAAAAACTTCAGATTACAAGAAAACAAAAACTGAAAAACGAAAACGTTACCAAACTTAATGTAATGTTAGGCTGATCTTCCGGGGATGAAGAAGGAGGAAGTGAAAGTGGAGGTCTAAGATGACAGAGTGATTCTCATTAGCGGAGAGAGGAATGTGGACAAGGAAGACAAGAACGACACGTGGCATCGCTTGGAGCGAAGCAGAGGCAGGTTTTCGAGGAGATTCAGGTTGCCGGGGAATGTGAAGATAGATCAAATCAAGGCTTCTTTGGAGAATGGTGTTCTCACTGTCACTCTTCCCAAACATGAAGCAGAGAAATCTGATGTCAAGTCTTGAGATTTTTGTAATCTATTTATTTAAGATTTTATTATTGAGAATTTTATTGTTTTTTAATTTAATTTAAAGCTAAGATAATCATTTTAGCTAAATTAATATCCATTATGACAAAATACAAAAAAAAAAAAAAAAAGGATTTTATTATTATTATTTATTTAAGATTTTTTTTGTAATATATTTATTTAAGATTTTATTATTCAGAATTTTATTATTTTTCATTTTAATTTAAAGATAATATATTTATTTTAGCTAAATTAAACAGTATTAAGGGCAAAAGTGTATTTTCACAAGTTTTAAAATAGTTAACTTTCACATATTTGGTCAAATGGATTAAAGTGATGAGTTTTGGAAAAAGTAAGGACTAAAGTAATGAATTTGGAAAGACATTTATAAGGGTGACAAATCACCAAAAATGTAGGACTTATGTGAAATTCTGCCATTTTTTAATGTTAGAATCTCAATAAAAAATATATTTTTATATAAAAATTGTGAAGAACAACAATTTTGGACGTAAGATGTTCGTTTTTGAGTCCGAAATCAATTCAAATACAAGCTTGTATTGATGATTGGACGAAGGCGCAAAATAGACAACAAGAAATTGATCAAGAGGAACCTTACGATTTCTTCAAATATGACTAACCTGAAAGTGAAATGGAATAACGAATGATCATGACAACGATTAGTCCATGTCATCACCAAACCTGTAATAAAAGGTAAGAGAACTACGTCGCCTTTGATTCCTCTAAACACCAATAGGATATGTAGGTAACTTAATTGTGGCAAAAATTAAGTGCGAGACCAATTTTACTTTTTTTTTTTAGTTTTATTTTAATTTATTTTTTTATTTGTCATTTATTTATTCTATTTTATTTTCGGGTTACCCAATAAAATGTATTTACAATTTTACATGTCTAATTTTTTTATTTATTAATTAAGATTAAATATAAGGGAAAAAAAACAGGGAACCGAACTGCCGGAACCGGAACCGTTGTCATGTCTAACTTAGCACCACTCTTTAATAAACACAACAATGCAACTACAGTAAAATATTGCATTTTGCATACTAGGACTATGGGTACGGATATTGACACCCATAAATATGATAAGCACACCTATATTTATAAGTCTAAAATTTAAAATTAAAACATTACTATAAACACCCATCTTAATGTCAATAGTATCCTTATTTAAATGAATGTTTTCATTTTAATACAATTTATTTACAAACTCTCTTATGTTATTAATACACCCAATTTCTCTAGAACTAACATCTAGAGATGGATAAGATTCTGAATGGTCACCTGAAACATAAGGAATTTCTCAGGTTAAGGAAATTAAAGTATTGGCATGGCTAGAATCATTTGAAGTGCAAGATTGGATTTCTTGTGTTGATGGGACAAGTCAAGATGCAATGAGCAGCATTGTCGATTTGGTATCCTAGTCTTGTGAAACCTACTCTTGCCACACTTTTTGTTCATCCGTTGATGAAGTTGGTTATGACAATAAATGAGAAATATAGTTCCACTGCGGCAGAGCTTTTTGCAGAAGGCATGGAGAGTACATAAATGATGTGATATAGTTGCCATATGTGATATAGTTGCAGAAGCCAACAAAAATTATAGTAGATCAGTTCTCATAGCAAAAGTGAAAAGAAGGGACAAAATGTTTTGGATTTCAAGAATATTGCATCTCAGACACCAGAGAAGACAAATGAGCCTTTACATGCTATGTTGAAAGAGGGAGACAAGTGGGTATCTTGATTTAATGCTTTCCTTCTAACTCGGAAAATTGTTGGTTTCGGCCCGATATTAAGCATTTTCCTTTTCAATATTTTCAGACACAAGAACATGGTAAAGCTCTTTGATTCTATGATTTGTTCATTAAGTTTGCTTTCTTCTTAGGTGGAGATATTAGAAAAAAGGTAAAATAGAATCTAGTTGGTTCATATAATTTCCTTTCCTTTTGCCCCTTTTATTTATATTTTTTATTATTATTATGTGCAATATAAGATCAACTAAACATTGCCCTGCTTCAAGACTATCATGAAAAGTGAGGTCATATGTTCATTCTTGCATGATTTTGTAAGTATTGGTGGTCAAATTAAAAGATAACACCCAAAATTTAGTTTTCAAATAAAAATAATTTAACGTTTGTTTTCTCTTTTACAAAAACTAAAATTTTGATACTTGAAATAGAATTAGGGTTTAGTTTTTTAATTTTTATTTTAATAAAGTGATACAGTTAAAGATATAAGTGTAATTAATGGGTGTATATAGTATTTGGTTTATTTTTAATTAAACTAATTTGTCCTTATTGTTAAATTCCTATATTCCTATTGGGATGTTTTTGTAATTAATTTTTTTATTAAAATATGGATGTGCTTATCATATTTATGGGTGTCAATATCGACACCCAGGATTATATAAACCCCTTTTTACGAGCTAAATTAAAAATTGACCGCCAAAAATTGCTCAATTCCCAAATCTGTAACACCCTAAATTCGAAACACATCGAACTAGAATGAAACTTGACAATCAAAGAAAACATATAACCTCAAGCTAATACTTCAAGAGAATTAACTCCCACAAATAACGTATCTCAGTACATCAAGCATTAAACTCCATAAATGTTATATGGACCAAAATTTAAAAATAATCCTGTCTAAAGTAAGCTTTCAATCCTTACAATAAAGACTTAAACAAATAGAACTAGACAGTCTTCTTGATAATAATCAAATAGGAATGAGGCTCTAACGATCAACTTCTTCACTTAAGCAACTCCAAAATACTAATGACTCATCTCCCATAAATTGGTTCTAATCTGCAAAATGATGGTGACGAGGGGTAAGCCATCAACTCAGTAAGTAAATAGCACACACAACAAGCGATAAAAATGTAAAAAGAGTGAGGAAAGATTATTATCTCAAGCTTAAAACACATTTATGTAAGAAAATTGGAAACATAAACCTTTAATCATAAATATACGTATATCAGGTAAAGCTTGAAGAAAAACTTGCAATAACAATAAGAATAATAAAAGACCGGCTCATGTTATGTAGTATCACCCGTATTCCCGGTGACCTGGCCATTAATAACATTTCGTTATGACACCTGTATTCCCGGTGACCCGGCCATTAATGTCATTAACGTTGTGCAACGATTATCCCAGTTGGACATTTTAGAACAATTCAATAACTACGAACAGAGGAGCCAAAACATTTTCATTACCTTTCCAATCAATTATAAGAAAACTATACTTTCAAATAATGAGATAAACACAATTATATAATAAACTTTCGATAGATATGAAAATTATGAGGAAACCATATTCAATAGTTGATCAAATACAATACATATAATATCTATACTATTTAGATCAAATAATTTATAAAAATACGATCACTTGTTCATTTCAAATCATTTTGCATCAGTAAACAAAGTAAATCAAATTGTTTTCAGAGCTAGTGTATGAAATTTACTTACCTTGACTCCACGTAATAATGTAGATTACTCCTAAACTCCAAAATTCACACGAACCCTATACCAAGTACAATTAAAATTCGATCATGTTATCATCCCAAAACAGTCGAATCGAATTAAAAGGCCTCTAATATTCCTTCGGTCTTGTTTTCTAAACTGACCATTACCTATTCCAATAATTTTAACTAATTACCCACAACACCAAATTGTATGAAAATTTACAGAGTTAACCTAGACATATAAGATTATCTATAGTAAAATTTTCAGAATATTATATGATCATTAGCACACGCACAAATTATCATTCCTTTTTGGTTTCCCCAAATCTGCCCAGCAGAAATCTATACTGACACCTGTCCACTCTGAAAACTCCAACAATTATTATATCCATTCAAAATTCACTAAATTTCATAGAGTGACAGCAAACATATAATTATACCTACATAAAATATTTCAAAATTTTCGGGTGACAATAACCAGTTCAAATAGATTTTACGATTCTTGGTTGTATGTTAGAACAGAGTGGTTTCCAGCAGACCTCTGTTATATTTCAACTACCACTATCAATTGAACATGTTATAAATCATTCTTACCTATCCCTACCTCCATCAACTAAAGCATAACGAGGATAATAGCCTAACAAATCCTAGATTTCAATCGTATAGAAATATACCAAGGAAAATTAGAAGCAACTTACCTTTCAAAATTGTTGTTGGTTCCTTGTTGCTCCACTTACAGGTTTTCTTTTGTGGTCTAATGGAAGGGTAAAATAATGTGATTTAGAGGCTGTACAAAGTGTATATATATATAGCCAGAACATTCAAAAACCCTAGCTCATTATGGAATCAATCTAGAATGGAAATTCCTATTATTATGATTCCATTTTCCCTTTTTTCCTACCATTCAATGCAAAAATTCAAGGGTTGACTAACTAATCTGGAAAGAATTGATTTCTTTCTTGTTTTAATTTGGCTTGAAAAAAAAAAAATGCGGCTTTTACAAAATCTATCGCCAAAAATCAAACCTTTTTTCTCTCCAATCCCTAATCGCACAAATGGCCAAATCCAACACAGAGTACAAGTTTGTTTTTTTTTTTTTTTTTCTCTTAATTGATATTCCCTCTTCAGCTGTTTTCTTTGTTTCATAGATGATCAAATACCTGAAGCCGTTGGAGTTCTTTTTAAGGAATTTCTGAATGGGCGTGATGAGTCGCCATATCCTGTCCTTGTAGGTTTGTATGTTAGTGATAACTATGTGAGCTTGGCGGAAGGTGACGAGTGCTATTTGGGAGCACATTATTGTGGGAACATGCAAAAAGGGAAATTTTGAAAAAAGGGAAATTTTGAAAGTTTAAAGTATACTTATTTTACAGACCACCTGAAATCAACGGTACGTGTCCGCGTGTACAGTATATATGGAAAAGATCTTATTTACTTGGGTCGTTTAGCAATCTCAATTCTGTTTTGTCTCATTTGTCTTTGTGTGTATTTGTAAGAAATCTTGTTATTTTGCATTTGAAACTGCCAATCATAAATTGTTGGTGATTCATAATTAGGCATTTTTTTTAATTGATTATATTCTACATTTGTTATACAAATTACAGTATGTCGTTGTCATTGTGCTGACAGAGAGCTGATCTATCTGGGATAACATTTCCTATACGGCACCGCCGACAACCATGGTGCCCTGACCCTGGTGATTTCGAAGTATCTTCTGCTGTACGTATGTTACAGGTAAGCCTTTTCATCCCATGTGCAATATCTAATTATTTTATTATGATGAGACAGTATTTTGTATTTTAATGTTTCATGAGTTTGTTTCGAGTCCAAAGGGAAACTCCTTAACAAACGGTGAATTAACACTTCTTTTCTTGTGACAAATTTAACTTCTTATAAATTGAGCTAATGTAAAATTCGGTAAGGTTTAAAATTTTATTTATTGATTTGACACAAAAGTTTGGATCTTGTTAAATTCCAAACAACTTTTGAGTGTTCAAATTGAGAACATTTTTCATTTTTGATTTCCGACGCTTTTTCAATTTGTTTTAAAGCTGCCTTTGAATTTAAGTCTCACTAAGATTGTTATTTTGACATTTGACAGGTGGGCCTAGATTTTCTTAACACCCTTATAGATAGTAAAAATTTTTGTGAGGAGGAGGAGGATTCCTAATGAATGGTGGTGGATTTTGCACGATTGCATCTTCATGAAGATGCATGTAGGTGGATAAAGAGAAATGAACTATGAGGATTTTAATTGATTTTGTAATATTTCGATGAACTATTTGGGTGGATTACAATTATGCTAGTAGAGTGGCAGCAATCATGAGTTCTGATGAACAAATGGTCTTTATTGGTTGTTATTTGGCTGTAATAGCTGGACAAATGGTAATTCTAAGTGGGCGATAATGAGATCGAGGCTTTATGTTTTAGATTTGTAGTATGTTGAAGTGGAGGGATTTGGTATTTAGATTATTTGTTTGTTACATAAAAATAATTTTCTCTATCCGAACCAAATAGATATTTGTTTACTTGTTTGCATAAAAAAAGGTCTTCTACGATTATGATTTACGAGGTTTCGGAACTGCATGTAAAGTTTAAAATGATAACACAAACTACTGAATCTGAAGCTAAACTTTCAAGTAAACAAGTATCTATTTGGTATTTCATATATTTGTTTGTTCATAATAATCTTAAATATCCGTTTGTGTTTCTTTACGTTTTTTTTCTTCGTATATTTTTTGTTGAAAGTATATAGGTCCTGCTTGACTAATGTTTTGGAGATTGGAGTTGATTTCTAGTACTAGTAATTTTATGAACATCCCATAAAGTAAATGTACGGAAAAAAAAAAAAAAAAACTTGTTCTGAAAGCAATTATGCACTGTCAAATATCATGTAGCTTTTGATATTTCATCTGAATAACAAGATAATATATGCTTAGTGAAGAAGAGATGAAAGTGCAGAATTAGAAACCCCATGCACATAATATCACATAGCCATCATAGTTCTATTACCACTTTGTTCTTCACTTAATTTTCTTTGTTTTCATCTGTTTCCGTTGGTCGAAAAGGGTTTGGTTTTCCATTTTTGTTAGTTTTAAATAATGCGCTCTCTAGTTACATTGTTCACAATTACTGTTACACCTCTTCCCTTTTAAGTCCTACATATCTCTTAAATATAGCAATATGATAAGTTATCCATTCCCAAATCAGCCATTTTCGTGTTTGTAGATGCTTGAATCATTTTCTGTCAGTAGGATCTGATTTGCTTCCTTCTCTCCAAACTTGCAATAGTGTAGCAGTCAAGAGATTTGGATATGCCCAAATCTCCGCAGATTGATTGGTTCTCCTCACAGATAATGATAAAAGTCCCCATTATCGATAGAAATTATTGTTGGATTTTAGTACCAAAAGCACCGTGAGAATACTATTGATTGTGTTGACCCTTGCTTTGCCTGTTTTGTTGCGACATGATGGCATCAAAGACGTATTTTAGGTTAGAATATTATATCGTTCTATTCTCCTGTTCTCCTTTAATGGGTTAAAAGAAAGCCACACAAATCCTCATAAGTTATTGATTGATGGGTGGCATTAGCTACTATGGCATCATATTTTGGTCCCAATGAACATATTAATTGTCTTATTTTTTTGTGACTTGTATCATAAACCTCGAAGAACATATTGATCAAGTTATTTTTTGTGACTGGTTCACCAATCGCTGTCAGTTGTCAAAGATAGCCTTCATTTTTTTGATGATATTCATTCATTGACAATGCCCCCTTTTTTGTTGTCCATGGTTCAGAGAAAAGATTCACGTCTCTTGCTTCAACAATAGACATGAATATCTTTTCAAAAACAAAAAAAAAAAAAAAAAAATAGACATGAATACTTGCTCTATTTGTTTTGAACTCCCTCCAATAGTTTTGTCAAAAGCAAACTTAAAAGTAATTTACCTTGCTTCCTACTTGATATTTCATATTAATAACATTGTAGTTTGTTGCAAGATACTTTGGTGGACAAGGGAGTGCTCCGAAAACAAACTTCTCAAGATCATAATTCATAAGCTTCTAAAATTAGAAAAACTTGATTTTCTATAAAAGAAAATTGTTGCTTTCAAGTTTAATTGATAAATAATGACCGAATGATTTGGTTAAATGAGAAGTTCCATGTGAAGAAACTTGATTTTTTGTGTAGATAATATTTGAGGGTTTTGATGAGAGTCTGTGGTTGAATTTTTATCAACGAATGATCAAATGTGAGTTGTTTTCAACTCTTTATCCAGATCTGTTGATATTTTGAAATCTGTTAATGTAATGTGAGTTGCTTGTTTGCTTGTTTACCGGCTCCATGTATCAATCTTTCTTCTGTCTAAGCTTTTGTTTGCTTGAGTTGCTTGCTTTTGATAGGATAAGAAGATTGCCATGAGTTGCTTGCTGTTGATAGGATAAGAATATTTTGAGACCTTGTATGGCAAAGACCTTGTATTGACTTTTTAGCCATCCGAATCCTGTTGACTTTGCTCCAAAGATGGAAAAACCAGGACTTAGATGCCGCCCATGCCCCTTTCAAGGCCACATAAATCCGATGCTTCAGCTAGGCACCCTTCTTCATTCCAAGGGATTCTCTATCACAGTTGCTCACACCCAGTTCAGTTATCTAGACACTCACAATCATCCTGATTTTGTCTTCCAACCATTGTTGTCAAATGACTCATCATCATCATTAGAGCTAAGTGATTATGATGATTTTGCAGTTTTTCTGTCGAATCTTAACTCAAGTTACAGAGCTTCTCTCCGGGAACTATTGACTCGGATTGTAGAGGAGGAACAGGAGCAGATAGAAGGGTCTCCTTGCGTAGTTTATGATGCACTCATGTACTCTGTAGAAGCAATTGCTCATTCTCTGAAGCTACCAAGCATCATCTTACGCACCAGCAACGTGATCTCTTGGCTAGCATATTTTGCATGTCCTCGACTTTTAGAAGAAGGTCGTATCCCTCCACAAGGTATGAAAACTCTATATAAATCTATTTTTTCAATGAATTGTGAGTGTTTATTAAAGTTGTTCACAAAACAAGCATCTGTCGAAGACTTCTTCCGTTAATGATGAAAGGGTTGCTTGTTAACTAAGTAAAATTTCAAAGTTTTATCCATGTAACTCAATATATAAATATATTCTCATCATTTAACATTTTCTGACTCCTTAGACTACCTTCTTTTTTTTTAATGCAGGTTCTGAATCAATGGAGCTAGTGCCAAGCTTTCATCCCCTCAGATTCAAAGATCTACCTGTTTATGAATTCAAAAATCAAGATTCCTTTATTTGGCTAATAGCCACGCTACGAAATACAGGAACATCTTCAGCCATCATTTGGAATAGCATGGATTTCCTTGAACAATCATCATTGGCACAATTCAAACAACAATGCCAAGTTCCAAACTTTTCGATAGGCCCTATGCAGAAAATGGCTCCAACATCCTCTTGTAGTTTATGGGAAGAGGACCATAGCTGCATTACATGGCTCGACAAGCAAACTGAGAATTCAGTAATATATGTAAGTTTTGGAAGCATTGCAACCATGGATGAGAAGGAGCTAGCAGAAATAGTCTGGGGTCTGGCCAATAGCAAGCAACCTTTCTTGTGGGTGCTTAGGCCTGGTTCAGTTAATGGATCAAATTCTGCTGATGATTCATTGTCCGATGATTTTAAAGAAACTGTTGGAGAAAGAGGCTGCATAGTGAATTGGGCACCGCAGGAGCAAGTGCTAGCACACCACGCTGTGGGAGGATTTTTTACTCATTGTGGATGGAATTCAACCATTGAAAGTATAAGTGAAGGGGTTCCTATGATTTGTAGACCTATTTTTGGTGATCAAAGGATATGTTCAAGATACATAAGCCATGTGTGGAGAGTTGGGATTGAATTTGAGAATGGTTTGGAGAGAGGGGAGATAGAGAAAGCTATAAAAATGTTGATGGTTGCAAAAGAAGGGGATGAGATGAGGCAAAGAGCTTCAAATCTGAAGCTGAATGCTGAAATTTGCATCCAAAAAAATGGTTCCTCTTATAATTCTCTGAACAATTTAGTAGAGCATATTATGTCAGTTTGAACTTTGAAGCCAAGATATTTTAGTTACGAAAATAACCTTGTGAATAGTCAAAAGTTCGAAACTATAAGCTCTTATGTATTTGCTGATTAGTATTCAACTGATTAGTATAAGCCAACATTTCTTGAACAACTGATTAGTATTCAAAATTCAGCATTAGTATTTGTTGCTTGAGTTTATGCTTTTTATACGCGCAAATGCGCAATGTTATTCGTGTGGAAAATTATTTGACGGTACCCTACTTATCTTTTAAGTGTACACTTTTTCCAGATTTTGTGGTTTTTATACATGTGAGTTTTTGCTTTTATACATGTGAAAAGCACTCAAAGCTGTGTTAAATACATGTGAACTGAGACTAGATATGCAAAGCAAACCCCTCCTAAAGAAAGAGAGATGGAAAAACAAGGACTTAGATGCCGCAGGGTGGTACTAGTTCCATGTCCATTGCAAGGCCACATAAATCCGATGCTTCAGCTAGGCACCATCCTCCATTCCAGGGGGTTTTCCATCACAGTTGCTCACACCCAATTTAATTCTCCTAACCCTCGATATCATCCTGATTTTATCTTCCTACCGTTGTTGTCAGATGACTCATCATCGTTATCATCAGAAAGAAATTATTCGTTTGATTTTTTAGTTTTTCTATCAAATCTTAACTTAAATCACAAAGCTTCCCTACAGGAACTATTGACTGGGATTGTAGAGGAACAGGAGAAGGAGCAGCATGAGGGGCTTCCTTGTGTAATTTATGATGCACTCATGTACTCTGTAGAAGAAGTTGCTCATTCTCTGAAGCTACCAAGCATCATCTTACACAGTTCCTGTGCTTCTTCTGTGCTCTCATACTTTGCATATGCTCAACTCCGAGAAGAAGGTCGTATTCCTTCGCAAGGTATGTAAAATCGCCATTATTCTCTAATGTGAATATTAATGATTTGTAATCCCTCGGACTACCAATTTTTTTGCAGGTTCTAAATCTATGGAGCTAGTGCCAGGGCTTCATCCCTTCCGATTCAAAGATCTACCTGTTTTTGATTTCAAAAATGAAGATACCTTACTTCCGCTAATAGCTACTCTACGAAATAAAGGAACATCTTCTTCAGCCATCATTTGGAATAGCATGGACTGCCTTGAACAATCACCATTGGCAGAATTCCAACAACAATTCCAAGTTCCAAACTTTTCGATAGGCCCTATGCAGAAAATTGCTCCAGCATCCTCTAGTAGTTTGTGGGAGGAGGACCATAGCTGCATTACATGGCTTGACAAGCAAACTGAGAATTCCGTAATATATGTAAGTTTCGGAAGCATTGCAATGATCGATGAGAAGGACGTAATGGAAATAGCTTGGGGTCTGGCCAACAGCAAGCATCCTTTCTTGTGGGTGCTTAGGTCTGGTTCGGTTCATGGATCAGATTCTGCTGATTTATTGTCCGAAGATTTTAAAGAAACTGTTGGAGAAAGAGGGTGCATAGTGAAATGGGCACCACAGGAGCAAGTGCTAGCACACCGCGCTGTGGGAGGATTTTTTACTCACTGCGGATGGAATTCAACCGTTGAAAGTATAAGCGAAGGGGTTCCCATGATTTGTAGACCGGTATTTGGGGATCAAAGGATAAATTCAAGATACATAAGCCATGTGTGGAGAGTTGGGATTGAATTGGAGAATGGTTTGGAAAGAGAGGAGATAGAGAAAGCTATAAAAATGTTAATGGTTGAAAAAGAAGGGGAAGAGATGAAGCAAAGAGCTGCAAATCTGAAGCTGAAGACTCAACTTTGCATCCAAAAAAATGGTTCCTCTTATAATTCATTGAATGAATTAGTACAGTTTATTATGTCACTTTGAAGCCATGCATGGCTTGATTATCAAGCATCGAAGTTGTAATCTTGTATTTTCTCATGAATAATCATCATTGTTTTACAAGTCAACCTTGTACTGAATAATCATCATTAATTTGTCCAATTCAGAAACTAAATCAAATCATGGATACACGCCGTCTTCTTCCTCCTTGCTCTTCCATCTCTCTATCTCTGGGAGGTTTGCTTTGCAACCTGTAGGAAATGTTAATCAATTAAAATATTTAGTTTAGAGCAAATTGCACTCAACCTCCCTGAGGTTTGGTCTCTTGCACACAGAAACAACTTTATCAATTTTTGACACTCACACCCCTGTTAACTTTCTCTTATCTTTAAAAAACTAAAGAACGAATTACACCCACCTCCCCTGAGGTTTGCTAAATTACAGATGAAAACGATTTTATCATTAACTAACACTCACCTCCCCTCCCGTCAGTCAATGTCCGTTACATTTAACCGTTGACCTTGTCAGACCATGTAAAAGTCCAAAATACCCCTAAGTATATCTATTTACTTTTATAACCCCAGAAAAAGACAAAAACTAAAAAATCAAATTACAATTAAATTTAAAATTAAAATTAAAATATATAAAAAACTAATTAAAAAATACTAATATTAAAATTAAACCCTTATCTTATCTCCTAAATCTCATCTCCAATCACCACCACCCAATCACCTTCTTCTTCTTATTCACATAAACAAATTAAAATTAAAATTAAAAAACTCTCTTCTCACAAACCCTAAATCATCATCATCCCACATAAAAACATCTCCTCACAAACCCTAAATCATCATCATCATCATCATCATTATCATCCCACATAAAAAACTCTCTTCTCACCCTCTACTCTCACCACCACCACACCCTCCAGCTCCTCCTCCGCCGCCGCCGCCTCGACGAGTCCCCCAACGAAGCCGGCTTCGCGGTGCCGTCGTCGTTGCCCATCCGCCACCACCTCTACTGCCTTGCCCACCACACCTCCAGCTCCTTCGCCACCGCCTCGACGAGTCTCCCAATGAAGCCGGCTTTGCATCGTCGTCGTCGTTGCGCATCCACCACCACCTCCACCGCCTTGCCAAGTCCCCGAATCTCTGCTCCACCTCCAGCTTCTCTCTCTCTTTCTCTACTGCCTTTGTTGATTCAATTTTTTTTTTTTTTTTGAAATGGGTAAAGTTACCCAGATTTCATATTATTGATAGAAGAAACTTGATCTCTGAGATTTGTGTTGGTTTGCGAATTACTATATGATTTTTGAGATTTTTTTTCGAATTTGATTGTGAGATGTTTGTTTTGTTGTTTGTTGTGTATGCCACTTTGATTTTAACGAATCTGATTGATAGAAGAAGTTTGTATGTTATAAATTATATAATTCTGGATTTTTTTTGAAAGGATATAATTTTGGATTTTTTTGTTGTAAACATTTAACTGATTTTTGGAGTTGTTCTTTCGTTATAAGAAAGAAGATGAAGATTTTAGAATATTTTTTTCAAAATTTGGGTTGTTCTTGGAGTTGTTCTTTAGTTATTAGAATGAAGATGAAGATATTAAAATTAACTGTTCTTATCAAAATCTGGGTTGTAAGAATGAAGATGAAGATATTAGAATATATTTTTTTCCAGATTACAAAAGGATTTTTTTAAAAAAATTTTAATTTTTTTAATTTCATTTTTTTTTTTAATTTGATCTCCACCGTCCATCACCATGATGGACGGTGGAGACAAATCTTTTCTTAAAATTCTATTTATTGAAAACAATTTAAAATTTTTAATTATATTTCTTTGAAAAAATAATTTGTTCTTAAATTAATTTTTTTTTGTCTTTTAGTGGGTTTGACATGACGTATACAGTTCAATATACGTTGAAAGACGATATTACCCTTCCAGTTATAGTCAATGGTTAAAT
This sequence comes from Acer saccharum, assembly GCA_030490815.1. Classification (NCBI taxonomy): domain Eukaryota; kingdom Viridiplantae; phylum Streptophyta; class Magnoliopsida; order Sapindales; family Sapindaceae; genus Acer; species Acer saccharum. The sequence goes on along the minus strand of CM059868.1, from coordinate 52,508,304 downwards.
GTAATGGACGTTGACTGACGGGAGGGGAGATGAGTGTTAATTAATGATAAAATCGTTTTCATCTGTAATTTAGCAAACCTCAGGGGAGGTGGGTGTAATTCGTTCAAAACTAAAATACTCCTATCCCTAAATTAAATAAATAAATGGGTAATTTCATTAAAGTCCCTATTGTTTGGTAAAATATCACTTATTTAAACATCTTTACCATATTAGCAATTTAAGTCCCTTGTTTTTCTAAAATACATCACTTTAGTCTATTTGAGCAAAATACTAATGGACAACTCTAATTATATGTATAAAAGTACAATTTTACCCTTGTCAAATGATTTATTGAGTTTCAAAAATAAATAATATTAAAATGGTTTATGAATATAAATTAACAACAAAAATTTATTTTCTAAAAAATATATTTAAAAACAGAAAAAAAAAAAAAAAAAACTAATGGATGGATAATGGAAAATACAAAGTTAAAATAAATAATAAATTGAAAGTACAATTATGAATACTTTTTATAAAAACTATTTTTTTATATCCAATTTTGTGGCCAAAAAAATGTTAAAAAAAAAAAAAAAAACTGCTTATTATCCATCCTTTTTTCAGTTTTTTTTTTAATTTTTAATTTTTATTTATTTATTTATTTATTTTTTTATTGTTGTTGTTGAAAAATTTGGATGGATAATGTAAAAAACTAATGGATGGATAATGGGAAATATAAAAAAAAATAAAAAATTGTTTATTATAAAAAAAAAATTGGCGACAAAATTGGATATAAAAAAATTGTTTATTGTAAAAAAAAATGGTGATAAAATTGGATATAAAAAAAATTAGTTTTTTTTTTAATGAAATAGTTTCATAATCGGACTTCAATTTATTATTTATTTTAACTTTATATTTTCCATTTTCCAGCCATTAGTTTTTTTTTTCTTCTATTTTTAAATACATTTTTTAAGAAAATAAAATTTTGTTGTTAATTTATGTTTATAAACCGTTTTAATATTATTTATTTTTGAAACTCAATAAATCATTTGACAAGGGTAAAATTGTAATCTTATATATATATAATTAGAGTTGACCATTAGTATTTTGATCAAATGGACTAAAGTGATGTACGTATTTTGAAAAAAACAAGGGACTTAAGTTTCTAATATGATAAAGAAGTTTAAATAAGTGACATTTTGCCAAAAAGTAGGGACTTTAATGAAATTACCCATTTATTAATTTAATTTAACGATTAGGGGTATTTTAGTCTTTTAAAGGTAAGAAAAAGTCAACAGAGATGTGAGTGTCAATTAATGATAAAGTTATTTCTATGTGTAAGAGATCAAATTTTAGGGAGATTGAGTGCAATTTGCTCTTTAGTTTATGTAAGTGTTTATTTGATTTCAAAATCACGTGGCCGTGTATATAATTGTTGGATTGTCCTTCTGAAAGGAGAATACGTTCATGTATCATGCATCTTCTTCGGTTCATTTTATGTTATGTGACATGAGTTACTAGTTAAATGAGTTAGTCATTTAACGTAAATTGAATGGAAGATGTATGTGCATTAAATGACGATTCTCTCCAACTTGAGATACAATTTATATCAATACAAATACCGTAACCAAGCATTTCCTCGCATTTATAACCATCCGGTGAAAATCAAAGCATCAAATTCTAAGCGAGCAACACTTGCATTGAAGCTTAGCACTGTTATATAAAAACTGCGATGATGATTCCAAGCTTCTTCAATCCCGTGGAGCGTGGCGCCGCATGGACAAGGGTGCAGGTTTTCGAGGAGGTTCAGGTTGCCGGAGTATGTGAAGATGGATCAGATCAAGGCTTTGTTGGACAATGGTGTTCTCACTGTCACTCTTCCCAAAAAAGAAGCCGAGAAACCTGATGTGAATGCTATTCAAATCTCTGGTTGAGAGTCTTGAGAGAAAGAGAAAAAGACAGAGTCTCTGTTTTTCTCAATAAAACATGTAATATATTAGTAGTTTGATGTTAATGTTATGTGGATTTTTCTATTTAAAAGTTTGAATTGTTGAATGTTAGAATCTGAATAAAAAAATATATTTTTTAATAAAAATAGTGAACAACCTGCTAAAGAAACTCCTCCATTGTCGCTCTGTAAAAGAGTCAACTTGGAGTTTCAAAAAACAGAGAGAGTCAAGTTGACTGGGCACGTCATTATTCCTGGTTGACGTGTTTACCTACATCACCCTGTCCCACTCACATGGGTAGACACACATCAGTAGGAGAAGAACTTGGGTGCATCCAATGCACCATGCATCTTCCACCCTGATGTTGCCACATCAACAAATCTTGGGTGCAGTGGGATGCACCATGCATCTTCCACCCTTGATGTGGCAACATCAGGGTGGAAGATGCATGGTGCATCCCACTGCACCCAAGATTTAGTCCATCAATAGACTATTCGTGACGTGACTTTCAACGTCATAAAATATTGTTGGCGTGCTAACGTCAGCAGAATTCGGACCCTTTTTATATAACTTTGGAATTTGGATCAAGTTACCCGGAAACCCAACCGGGTCTTCTTCCAAATAATAATAAAAAAAAGCCTCTGTTTTTAAGTCAAATGGAAATCAAAGAAATTTATCTAGATATTCTTGGAAGCAATTGGCAAATTGGGTTTCTTCCGATTGAAGAAGAGAGCTTCCAGTTGAAAACTTTTCCATAAAACCTCTGCATAAAATGGCTCCAGCATCCTCTAGCTGCATTACATGGCTTGAAAACCAACCTCAGAATTCACATTCAGTGAATCATTGATATATGCAAGTTTTGGAAGCATAGCAATCATGAATGAGAAAGAGCTAGTAGAAGAAATAGCTTTCTTTGTGGGGTCTGTTCTGGCTAACAACAAGAAGCAACCTTTCTTTTGTTAGGTCAGTTCTTGTATCAAATTCTGTTGATATTTTCAAATCTGTTAATGTAATTTTGTATATTTACCGGCTCCACAATGACATGACATGTCTAAGCTTTTGTTTGCATTAGTTGACTTGCTTGCTTTTGATGGGATAAGAATATTTGCAGACCTTGTATTGCCCTCACTTTTTAGCCATCCAAATCCTTTTCCCATTGCTCCAAAGATGGAAAAACAAGGACTTAGATGTCGCCGGCTGGTGCTAGTTCCATTGCCCTTTCAAGGTCACATAAATCCGATGCTTCGGCTAGGCACCATTCTTCATTCCAAGGGATTCTCAATCACAGTTGCTCACACCCAGTTCAATTCTCCAAACACTCACAACAATCATCCCGATTTTGTCTTCCAACCATTGTTGTCAGATGACTCATCATCATCATTAGAACAAAATGATTCTGATGATTTAGCAGTTCTTCTATCAAAACTTAACTTAAGTTATAGAGCTGCAATCCAGGAACTATTGGCTCGGATTGTAGAGGAACAGGAGAAGCAGCAAGAAGGGTCTCCTTGCATAATTTATGATGCAGAAATGTACTCTGTAGAAGCAATTGCGCATTCTCTGAAGCTACCAAGCATCATCTTACGCACCAGCAGTGCGTTCTCTTGGCTAGCATATTTTGCATGTCCTCGACTTTTTGAAGAAGGTTGTATCCCTCCACAAGGTATGAAAACTCTATATAAATCTATTTTTTTCAATGAATTGTGAGTGTTTATTAAAGTTGTTCACAAAACAAGCATCTGTCAAAGATTTCTTCCGTTAATGATGAAAGGGTTGCTTGTTAACTAAGTAAAATTTCAAAGTTTTATCCATGTAACTCGATATATAAATATATTCTCATCATTTAACATTTTCTGATTCCTTAGACTAAATTTTTTTTATGCAGGTTCTGAGTCAATGGAGCTAGTGCCAGGCTTTCATCCCCTCAGATTCAAAGATCTACCTGTTTACCGATTCAAAAATCAAGATTCCTTAATTCGGCTAATAGCCACGCTACGAAATACAGGAACATCTTCAGCCAACATTTGGAATAGCATGGATTTCCTTGAACAATCATCACTGGCACAATTCCAACAACAATGCCAAGTTCCAAACTTTTCAATAGGCCCTATGCAGAAAATGGCTCCAACATCCTCTTGTAGTTTATGGGAAGAAGATGATAGCTGCATTACATGGCTCGACAAGCAAACTGAGAATTCAGTAATATATGTAAGTTTTGGAAGCATTGCCACCATGGATGAGAAGGAGCTAGCAGAAATAGCCTGGGGTCTGGCCAATAGCAAGCAACCTTTCTTGTGGGTGCTTAGGCCTGGTTCAGTTAATGGATCGAATTCTGCTAATGATTTGTTATCCGATGATTTTAAAGAAACTGTTGGAGAAAGAGGCTGCATAGTGAATTGGGCACCGCAGGAGCAAGTGCTAGCACACTGTGCCGTGGGAGGATTTTTGAGTCACTGCGGTTGGAATTCAACCATTGAAAGTATAAGTGAAGGGGTTCCTATGCTTTGTAGACCGATTATCGGCGATCAAAGGATATGTTCAAGATACATAAGCCATGTATGGAGAGTTGGGATTGAATTGGAGAATGGTTTGGAAAGAGAGGAGATAGAGAAAGCTATAAAAATGTTGATGGTTGAAAAACAAGGGGAAGAGATGAGGGAAAGAGCTGTAAATTTGAAGATGAAGGCTCAACTTTGCATTCAAGAAGGCGGTTCCACTTATAATTCTCTGAACAATTTAGTAGAGCTTCTTATGTCAGTTTGATTGCAGATTCCTCTGCTGTTGGAACTGATTTTTTACATCAATCAATGCCCCACTTAGCTTTGGCCATCTTTCCTAGGAATACGTTGCAAATCTGGTCCCTTTTTTCGCGAATCACAAGTTGTCATCTCTAATGAAAGTTCAAACTCTGTGTAGTTTGAAAATGTATTTATTTAAAGCTCTGGCTTCTTCTGTATAATACAGTCCTTGAATCAACAAAAATCGCAACAACAACAGTAGTTTCACAGATGCAGCATTCAAATAAAAAAGCATTGCTTTGACGATAATCAGCAATTTCGATTTCAGCTTCCTTCTTCTCTGTCATTTTAACGATTTTTAGGGTTTATTCAATTTTCACCCACTTTGCTGATGTGTCTGAGCACGTCACGCTGAATGGCTATTGTGTCCAGACATGTAAGCGTGCAGTTGCTTACGTGACTAGTCATGGCAGCCAATCTAACTTACGTGTTCGAACATGTCATCAAATAAGCTGATGTGTCCATACATGCGTGCACTCTTTGCTGAGATGGTTGAGCTCGTCAGCCACACTTGATGTCGTGCGCATTCACATCAGCACTGCACACCCATTCTGCTGACCTGTCTATACACCCAAACAACTCTTGGATGACGTGGCATGACACGTCGGCTGTTTGTAATGACATGCCCACGCAATCCATAAATTTTTGTTCTTCCAAAAAGCCCCAAACAGAAAAAAGTGTCTGTTCTTAGGTCAAAATCAAATCCAAAATAATTATTATCAGGAGATTCTTGGAAGCAATTGGCGAATTGGGTTTCTTCTGATTGAAGAAGAACAGCTTCCGTTTAGCTTTCATGTCTGGATTCTTCTTTGAAGAACAGCTACCAAGTTGGATACTTTTCAACAGGCCCTCTGCAGAAAATGGCTCCAACATCATCCTCTAGCTGCATTACATTTCCTGAGAATTCACATTCAGTAAATCAGTAATATATCTAACTCCTATATATATAAAGTTTCTGGTAATTTATTGTCTCTCTTTCATTTGCAAGTCCAAATTTTGATTGCAACTATCACACTTGACGAACATAGTTTCTAATACAACAGCATTATACACAGCATGATAATGATTACAACATTTTACAAGCATCAAGAAATCACAAACCCAACAACATATTTCTTATATTTTTTCATGGGGCACTAGACTGACATGATAAGCTCTATTAATTCATTCAATGAATCATATGAAGAACCACCTTTCTGAATTGAAATCTCAAGTTGTAGTTTCAAATCAGCTGCTCTCTGTCTCATTTCTTCCCCTTCATTTTCTACCATCAACCTTCCTACAGCTCTCTCTATTTCCTCTCTTTGCAAATCATTTTCCAACTCAATCCCAACTCTCCACACATGATTTATATATCTAGTGTTTATGTTTGATCACCAAAGAATGGTCTACAAATCATAGGGACCCCTTCACTTATACTTTTAATGGTTGAATTCCAACCACAGTGACTCCAAAATCCTCCCACAGCCTTATGTGCCAACACTTGTTTTTGTGGTGCCCATTTCACTATATAGCCTCTCTCTCCAATATTTTCTTTAAAATCATTAGAAAATAGAGCTATAGCTTCTGATCCATGAACTGAACCAGGCCTAAGCACCCACAAGAAAGGTTGCTTGCTGTTGGCTAGTCCCCAAGCCATTTCGGTTAGCTCTTTCTCATCCAAAGAAGCAATGCTTCCCAAACTTACATATATAACTGAATTTTCGGTTTGCTTGTCAAGCCATGCAATGCAGCTTTTGTCCTCTTCAATTAAGCTACTAGTAGTACTAGAGGAGGCTGCTGGAGCAAGTTTGTGCAATGGGCCTATTGGGAGGATTGGAACTTTGTATATTCGTTGAAGCTGTGCCAACGATGGTCGTTCAAGGCAATCCGAGCTATTGAAAACTATAGCTGAAGATGTATCTATATTATGTGTACCAGTCACAATTTGCAGAAAGGCATCTTTGTTTTTGGCATCGTAAACTGTAAACAGGTAGATCTTTGAATCTAATTGGATGGAGTCCTGGCACTAGCTCAATTGACTTTGAATCTGTATCAAAATTCAGCCATCTCGGTTATGCTCATAATTTGATCAGTTACAAAAACTATCTTAGAATCGCTGAAAATAACCTTTGAGTTTACATACCTTGGAAAGAAGAGTGACCTGGCTTTTGGATTTCAGGACATACGCGCATAAAAGTAGCACAGCTGGTGTCAAACATGATGCTTGGTAACTTCAGATGATGAGCCACCTCTTTTGTAGAGTACATGAGTGAATCATATATAATGCAAGGAAGCCGTTCGTGTTGTTCCTGTTTTTGGATCATCTCAATCGGTAGTTCCTGGAGAGAAACCCTGCAACTTGAGTTGAGACTTGTTATAACAGTTACGAAATCAAAAGAATTATTATGTTTAGACGGCGTTGATTCATCCAATGGTAATGGTAGGAAGTCAAAATCAGGATGACTGGAAGTGTCAGGAGAATAGGACTTGGTGTGAGCAACTGTGATGGAGAATCCCCTGGAGTGAAGGATGGTGCCTAGCTGAAGCAATGGAGTTACGTGGCCTTGCAACGGATATGGAACGAGCACCAGCCGGTGAAATCCATCTCCTTGTTTTTCCATCTCTCAATCTTCTGGTCTGGGAGGTTTGCTCTGAAACTGATGAAAATGTTATCCACTTAGCACTCAGCAAGAAATCCTAATAATGCAACTTTTTGAAGGCATGACATATTGGCATGCCTGATGTGGAGCCAACACTCAAGTAAGTTCATCCACATGCACCAATAATTAAGTTCAACCTTTTCAGTGCAAATCCCCCTCCCCCAAGTAAAAAAAAAAAAAAAAGAAAAAACAAAAAAGGAACAAAAATAACTACTCAGTAATTAATTTATGATTTTTATGTTAGTCTTTTTTTTTTTCTTTTTTTCTATTAATACAATTTTAATATGGATCACTTGTAATTTATTTTAATGACATTACTGTATAATTCTTATGTTCATACTCTAATCGAAGTATCGAATAATGTTCTTTGAATTTCTTGTAATTTATGTTTTCTTTTTGTTAAAAAAAAAAAGAAGAAGAATATATATGTTTTCTTTTTATGAAATGAGTCGGTTCAAGTAGGGTATGGATCACCTTGTCTCAAATGGGTTCGGATATTGGACAAAAATTAAAAATCCATTCGAGACACAAGTCGGGTATGGGGTACCTTGCTTTTACCGAGTTTTGAATATGGGACATGCTAATGTTGTCCCGATCCGTTGCCATCCCGGGTTGTTACCAACCTTATAGAATGGGACCCGTTAGAGCAACTCCAACCCGAATAGTGCTTTTGGTGCAATTTTTGCACTAAAATAATGCAACTTTCACACTATTTCACTATTCTATCTCCAACCTATTACAACCAAATTTTACTCTAAAAGGAATATTCCATTTCTTCCCCCTTCCCCCCACCCCCCCCCCCCCCCCCCCCCCCCCCCCCCCCCCCCCCCCCCTTTTTTTTTTTTTAATATTTCTCCACAATTAACATTTCACCTCATAATTAACATAATATTGCAATACAATACGAAATTATGAAATTAATAAATTAATAGAAATTAATTTAATTTAGTAAAATATTGCATTTATTATTAAAAGAACTTAAACATTACATTTCACAAAATAAAAAAGAAAAAGCATAAAAATAAAAGTACATATTGATCATCATCTAATTATTTGAATTAGTATATTCATCCCACAAATGATCTATTAAGGCATTTTGGAGTGCAATGTGAGCCTCTTTATCCTTGATTTTTCTATGTGGAGCTAGGAATTCTTGAAATTGGGTATTTTCATCTACCACCATCTCAACTTCTGGAGTTGGTGCTTCTATATGATCCTCAATTGCTGCATTAACATCACGCTCATCCTCGATTATCATGTTATGCATAATAATGCACGTAGTTATTATATCATGTAAAACATGTTTATGCCAAAAACGCGCTGGTCTTGCCACAATTGCAAAACCGTGATTAGAGAACTCCAAATGCACGTTCTACGTCTTTTCTACATCCTTCTTGTTTCATTGCAAATAATTTGTTTTTCGGATCACGTGGATCGTGAATAGTTTATACAAGCGTAGACCATTTTGGGTATATACCATCAGCTAAATAATAACCCATATTATATTCTTTTCCTTGAATGACATAATGAGCTGGATGAGCAATATCTTGAGCGAGGTTGGCAAAAAGATGGGATGCCTCCAACACATTAATATCATTGTTCGTACCCGGTAAACCAAAATAGGCATGCCATATCCACAGATCATAATCAGTTACAAGCTTTAGAATAATAGTTGGGGATCCACTACGACCTGCATATTGTCTTGCCCAAGCCGTTAGACAATTTTTCCACTTCCAGTGCATACAATCTAGACTACCCAGCATTCCTAGAAAACCATGATCTTTACCAATACGGAGTAGTCTGGCAACTTCAGTAGCGTTAGGTGATCTTAGATACTTATCTGCAAATTCCTCCACAACAGTACGATAAAATCTCTTCAAACTTTCAATTGTTGTAAACTCTCCTATTTTAATATACTCATCAGTAGCATCCGATGGTAGACCATTTGCCAACATCCGAAATATTGCTGTTATTTTTTAAAAAGCGGACACACCCAGTCTACCCATACTATCTCTTCGTTGCACAAAATAGTTGTCACGTTTCTTTTTTTAGGTCAGTTCTTGTATCAAATTCTGTTGATATTTTCAAATCTGTTAATGTAGTTTTGTATATTTACCGGCTCAACAATGACATTACATGTCTAAGCTTTTGTTTGCATTAGTTGACGTGCTTGCTTTTGATAGGATAAGAAGATTGCCATGAGTTGCTTGCTGTTGATAGGATAAGAATATTTGCAGACCTTGTATTGCCCTCACTTTTAGCCATCCAAATCCTTTGCCCATTGCTCCAAAGATGGAAAAACAAGGACTTAGATGCCGCCGGCTGGTGCTAGTTCCATGTCCTTTGCAAGGCCACATAAATCCGATGCTTCAACTAGCCACCATTCTTCATTCTAAGGGATTCTCAATCACATTTGCTCACACCCAGTTCAGTTCTCCAAACACTCACAACAATCATCCTGATTTTGTCTTCCAACCATTGTTGTCAAATGACTCATCATCATCATTAGAACTAAGTGATTATGATGATTTTGCAGTTTTTCTGTCGAATCTTAACTCAAGTTACAGAGCTTCTCTCCAGGAACTATTGACTCGGATTGTAGAGGAGGAACAGAAACAGCAAGAAGGGTTTCCTTGCGTAATTTATGATGCACTCATGTACTCTGTAGAAGCAATTGCTCATTCTATGAAGCTACCAAGCATCATCTTACGCACCAGCAGTGCGTTCTCTTGGCTAGCATATTTTGCATATCCACGACTTTTAGAAGAAGGTTGCATACCTCCACAAGGTATGAAAACTCTATATAAATCTATTTTTTCAATGAATTGTGAGTGTTTATTAAAGTTGTTCACAAAACAAGCATCTATCAAAGACTTCTTCCAATAATGATGAAAGGGTTGCTTGTTAACTAAGTAAAATTTCAAAGTTTTATCCATGTAACTCAATATATAAATATATTCTTATCATTTAACATTTTCTGATTCCTTAGACTACATCTTTTTTTATGCAGGTTCTGAGTCAATGGAGCTAGTGCCAGGCTTTCATCCCCTCAGATTCAAAGATCTACCTGTTTATGACTTCAAAAATCAAGATTCCTTAATTCGGCTAATAGCCACGCTACGAAATACAGGAACATCTTCAGCCATCATTTGGAATACCATGGATTTCCTTGAACAATCATCATTGGCAGAATTCCAACAACAATGCCAAGTTCCAAACTTTTCAATAGGCCCTATGCAGAAAATGGCTCCAACATCCTCTTGTAGTTTATGGGAAGAGGACCATAGCAGCATTACATGGCTCGACAAGCAAACTGAGAATTCTGTAATATATGTAAGTTTTGGAAGCATTGCAACCATGGATGAGAAGGAGCTAGCAGAAATGGCCTGGGGTCTGGCCAATAGCAAGCAACCTTTCTTGTGGGTGCTTAGGCCTGGTTCAGTTAATGGATCGAATTCTGCTGATGATTTGTTATCCGACGATTTTAAAGAAACAGTTAGAGAAAGAGGCTGCATAGTGAAATGGGCACCGCAGGAGCAAGTGCTAGGACACCACGCTGTAGGAGGATTTTTGAGTCACTGCGGTTGGAATTCAACCATTGAAAGTATAAGTGAAGGGGTTCCTATGCTTTGTAGACCGATTATCGGTGATCAAAGGATATGTTCAAGATACATAAGCCATGTATGGAGAGTTGGGATTGAATTGGAGAATGGTTTGGAAAGAGAGGAGATAGAGAAAGCTATAAAAAGGTTGATGGTTGAAAAACAAGGGGACGAGATTAGGGAAAGAGCTGTAAATTTGAAGATGAAGGCTCAACTTTGCATTCAAGAAGGCGGTTCCACTTATAATTCTTTGAACAATTTAGTAGAGCTTCTTATGTCAGTTTGATTGTTTGAAGCCAAGATATTTTCGTTATGAAATAACCTTATGAATTGTCAAAAATTTGAAACTATAAGGTCTTATGTTTTTCTTGTATAATTCCAGAGTGTTGTAATATCCTATGAATTTCTTGAATATCACAAGGTTGTCGGGTTGGCAAAATTCCTCAATTTAGAGCTCTATAAAATAAAAGAAGCTGAGGACATATCAGTATATCTCAATTCACATGACATATGAATATGGTATCTTGAGATCTTTTCATTTTCTAGCAGCCAAAAGGATTTTACGATATCTCAAAGACACTCCCTCTCATGGACTCCATATCAGTAAGTCTACAGATGGACATCTACATGGTTATTCCGATGCCGAGTGGACAGGCTGCCACGATGACCGTCGATCCACTACCGGTTTGTGCATTTACTTTGGTCCAAACCTTCTAACCTGGGCTGCTAAGAAGCAGACCGCTGTCTTAAGATCCAGTACCGAAGCTGAATATCGTGCCCTTGCACATACAGCTGCAGAAATTCAATGGCTTCTCTTTCTTTTTAGAGAGCTTAATATTCCCTTACGGCGAGCTCCTACATTACATTGTGATAATGTATGTGCCACATACTTAGCATCTAACCCAGTCCTCTATGAACGTGCTAAGCATATTGAGATTGATTGTCATTTTCTTCAAGAACAGGTTATGCGAAATGCATTACATATTAAATTCTTGATCATTGCAGTAAATTGAGAGCAAATCACTCTCATTTCTCTATTGTAAATAGAGAGAAAATCTCTCTCGTGTCTGCTGTAAATAGAGAGAAAATCTCTCCTTACATATGTATATTTCTCTATAAATATTGACATGAAATCAATGAAAAGTAGTGAGGAAAATTATTCAATTCCAATCTTCTTTATGTTCCAATGGTGAGTCTGACAAGCAAAACGCAGTTCTGAAAATAATGGCAGCAACACTTGATTAATGTCATGTTGTTTCTTTGAGCAATGACATGAATCAAAGAAACCAAATCGAATTCTTACAAGGCCCATATATTTAAACACAAATCGAATTCTTACAAAAACAAACCACCAAATCCTACCCAATGATAGTTTGAAGAGCTATTGTTATTTGTTCTTGATCTCTACAAACCGTCACGCTCGCAATAGTACGAGGTCGATATATAGTGCAATGATAGAGTAGGGAAACGTCCCACAGATATTAAGGGATTGTATGATTACTGGCTTTCGAAGGCACGCTCACTATTTGAACAAAACATATGAATGATTTCGAAACTTATCACTAAATTAATCTAAAGCTAATTCTAAGCATGTATTAAGCAAATTAAGTAAATCACACAAGAAAATGATATTTGTAATATGATGAAATTATGCTAAAATTTAGAATCCACCTCCCCCTTCTAATTACGAATTTCGATCCGCCCAATCTCCCCTATTACGCAAGTAATCGTTATAGGTTCGTGCCCCCTCTAATTAACTCCTAATCTCTTTCGAGCAATAGAAATCACACCCAAACATACATAATATACTCAGGCTAATCTAGCACAGTGGGACACACACACGATCCCTATATGCCGGCCTAGCGATCTCTCGACTTTCCGGTCAAATACAGTGGATATCGTGACGAGCACGTTTAGCGCGTCACCTCTCGGTTCATTCACACAACCAATGAATCAATTACAAGATGATCAATCAAGTAAAAGCATTAAGCACACCAAATATCCATATCACAACACAAACATTTTAAGAGAAATTAGGCAAATCATTACAAAAGATTAAGGGTTTGGTGTATTCATAACTCTAGCATATATGTGTTTAGCTCATATTACACATCCAAGTCATTTGAGATAGTAAATTGAAATAAACCATAGCAAATACACAAGATTAAGAGAAGAAGTTGCAAGAAATTCACTAAGATGAAGAACTTCTTCTTTGCAAGCTAGGCTCCAATGACTTGACGTCTCCAAGCTTCCTTTGATGCTCCGAAGTCACGATTGATGATGGGTATGAAGTGTAATGAAGGTTTATGTAGTGAAGGTGATGGGTTTATGATGAATTATGGTGAAGAGATGGTGGATTTGATGAATTTGGGGAAGAATATTTGGAGATGAAATGAATGGCGTGAATGGAGCAAAAATTAGATCTAGAAAATTATGAAGCATCCTTAGAAAATTTGATAAAGTTATATATATATGTAGGTCAAAGAGTGGGTCCCAAAAGTGGTGAAAAGCAAGTGATGGCTGTCATCTCGTAGAACGCTCGTAGTACGCTTTAACGTGGTTGTCTGACGAAACCAATCTTAGACAAACTGCCGAAACTCGCGGTTCGCGATTTGGTCTAACGTAGTACATTCTAACGTCCCAATCACGAAAGTTGGCAGCCCTTCACTTCAGCAAAAACGTAGTACAAATGTGGGCAGATGTTTGTCTAACGTGATACATTCTAACGAAAACTGGAAAAAATGCTCTTTTAAACCCGATAGTCCCGTACTTGCCCGGAAAATCTCCGTTATCGCGCGTAGACTCCTCCTAGAACAAAATGACCTGCAAACACATTATTTAAACATTAAAACACGGCAAAACTAAGGAAAACAAGATCAAAACAAAGGAAAATAGGGGATACGCAAGGCGTAAAAATAGACTTATCAGTTCCCATCTTGAAGATTTGTTGAAATATGACAAGCTTTCTGATATTAATGGGAAGAATTTATTTTCAGAGTTATAAATTTTGAAAGAAGTTTTACCAAAAGAAATAAAAAGGGCAATTGAAATATTGAATTATTTGGAAGAACTGGATGGTTGTTCCCAAATGTATGGATTGTTTATAGAATTTTGTTTACTATACCGGTCATTGCTTATATAAAAAGAAGATTTTCAAATATATATATATATATATATATATATATATATATATATATTTTTTTTGTTGACAATATCTATCTAATCAGATATATATGTATTTTTTTTTAAGCTTTTTACCATTGATAGGATTCGAGCCGTTGACTTGAGAGTCATTTACTCAAGCCTCAAGCTCGTCCATCTACCAGCTGAGCTATGCCCCTGAGAGCAGAAGTTTTTCAAAGTTAAAGTTTATTAAAGCTTACATTCGGCCTATGTCACAAAAAAAGGGTCGAATGATTTAATTATGCTATTCATTAAAAAATATATATGATAAGAAAACTTGATTATGTGAACTTAATTAGTACTTTTGTTGCTAAAAATGTGAGTTGTTTAAATGATGTATTATTTGATGCATTTATAAAAAATAAAAATAAAAATTGAATAACTTTTTATTTGCTATTTTGTTGTGTTGCAAAATGCAAACTTGATGTTGAGTTATTATATTGATTTTTTCAAGTATTTACCGGAGGAAAAAAAAAAGTAAACATAAAGGGTCGATGCCCCCATTTTTATAGTTTGCCTAGGGTCGCCAAATTTTGAGGGGGAGTTAGGATCCTTTCCTTGCCTTTTTTTTCTTTGTATGAGAGAGAAATAAATCAATAAATCTTGACCATGTATTTTCTTTTTTGCTTATGTGTCAACATCCGTTAAAAAAACAAAAAAATTAAAGTGACAGGGAAGAATCCTGAGTTGGGAGGCCGGGAGGTCTCATATTGATTATCTGAATGTACTACAACAAATTTGAGCTATAGGGACGAATTCTTTTCGTCCCAATAGAGACATCCTATTGGGACGAAATAAATTATTCGTCCCTAAAAAGTACAAATCTGATAAAACCTTTAACTTTTATACAAAATAAATTATTCATCCCAATATATTGTCTTTCGGGACAAATTTTGTACAAAGTGGTAAGACCTTTAGGGACGAAACTTTTTTGTCCCAATATAACGTCTATTGGGACGAAATATATTATTCGTCCCAATAGACTGTCTATTGAAACAATTTTTATTTTGCCCCAACAAGTTTCCTAGTTTCCTTTTTATTTAAAATAATAATAATTAATTAATTTTGTTGGAAATTCTTGATTTTTTTGTTGTTGTTGTTGAAGTTTTCCAAAGAAATAGATTAATAATAAAATTACCATATAAATTAGAAAATGAGGTAATTTGGATCATTTTGTTCGTCAAAAATGGTTCTCTATCGAGATGAATTTTATATTGTCCCAATAAGTTTTACATAAAGATCAATTACTATTAGTCCATAGAGGTTTTCTATTATTTAAAATTGTAAATGTTAATTAATTTTCTTCAAATTTTATATTA
Source organism: Acer saccharum (assembly GCA_030490815.1). Classification (NCBI taxonomy): domain Eukaryota; kingdom Viridiplantae; phylum Streptophyta; class Magnoliopsida; order Sapindales; family Sapindaceae; genus Acer; species Acer saccharum. The sequence continues at coordinate 52,492,835 of CM059868.1, read as the reverse complement.
ATTATTATATATTAATTTAAATTTTTAAAAAAATTATATTATTTTTATTTATAAATATAGAATCAATCTTAAATATGTTGTGATCTTATATATTATAATGCACAATAACTTATAGAAAAGTGGTTGTACATTTCTCATTCTCTTTCGTGATAGGAATTCGAGTACTACATTTGTTCATTAAATCACAAGATATTGATAAACATCTCTCCTATAGTAATTGTATTCTGAATCGTACTTATAACAATTAATGTCATTAGGCTCTGACAGAACCATAACTCGACTGTTTATAATTTAAAAAATAGTTTTATTAAATGCTCTGATAAACTTTTTTTTTAAACAAATTTGTTTAGTGGAATGAGTTTAAATTTTTTTCAAACAAGTTTTTTTAAAAAAAAAAAAAAAAATTTCCAATAAATTTTGATTTCAAATAATCAATGAAAATTTAACAACATATATATATATATATATATATATATATATAAAATAGAATTTCTGTATATCAGTCTTTCTATTATCAGTTCGAACTGACACAAAAGTTATATCAGTTCATTGTATGTGGGCCACTGGAATTAAATACTTTGACTGACAAGTGCATACAGTTAAGTCAAAGTATTTAAATCCAGTGGCCCACATGCAAGGAACTGATATAACTTTTGTCAGTTCGAACTGATAATAGAATTTCTGTATATATATATATATATATATACATATATATTATGTATAAATATTGTGCAACACCACTCTCTCATGTTCAGAGTTCGAGTCCGGAGGATAACAATGGATTTATCTTGGGTAGGTGGTATTAAGGATTGTCTTGAAACAATCAACCATTTCCTTTAGCTCAATTTGTCTCTTGGTTAGTTGATCGGCTGCTTCAACTGGTTTGTCTCCAACTCCATTTATCTGTTTTTGGCAGATTTCTTCCCGGGTTAGTTGATCGGCTGCTTCAACTGGTTTATCTCCAACTCCATTTATCTTTTTTTTGGCAGATTTTGAAATGATTTCTGAGGTGTGTAGTTCCCTTCTTGCTTGAACCATCGAAGACCTTCTCACAGAGATTACATTTGGCCAGGTCTTTCCAATTTTCATCTTTATACTTTTCAAATTTCTTCCAAACATCTGATCTCGTGTTTCTTTGTTTAATATTCAAGTTATTCAATTGTTGATCCATCACATATTTTTCTTTGATTGCGATTGGATTCGTTAAATTGCCTAATTCAGTTGTTTTATCTCCACCTCCACCTCCATTTCGCTTTTTTAGACAGATTTTCAAATGATTTTTAAGGTGTGTAGTTCCCTTCTTGCTTGAACCATCAAAGTCCCTCTTACAAAGATTACATTTGGCGCGGTCCTTCCCATTTTTATCTCTATACTTCTCAAAGTGCTTCCAAACTTCTGATCTCAGCTTTTTTTGTTTAAAATGTGAAGACTTGCCTAAAGAAATAGAATCTAAACACACCATCTCGTCATCAACATTTTGTTCTCCGATATGAGAAATTTCCTTTGATCAACACACAAAATAAATAATTGGTAGGATAAGGTATACAAGTAAATCCAAGCATGACAAGAATGGTTCATGAAATTATACATTAATTCCAACTCAAATCAAAATATGTAACTCAACTCAACTCAAATCAAATCAATATAAAATTTAATAAGATTGTTAACACATGAAAGATAGAGGAAAGTGAGAATAGAGTGTATATTATTTGGTCAAAGATACATCAATTTATAGTGTTAGGTCAAGAATAGAAAAGGAAGGATAATCAATCAAATTAGTTACTCAATCAATCAGCTAGCCAATTTCATCGATCTATAGCTGACTGACAATTAGATTATCAATTGACTTTAACAAAGATAATGTAAGGTAGAGAAATGGGCATGCAAATATAATCGATATCACTAAAATTACGAGAGATGGATGTACCTGCTGTCCCAAGGGACCCCCGGGAGGATGCATTTCGGATATTGTTCCATTCATATTGGAAGGAGGTGGAATAATTGACAGTGTTCCCCTAAAGCCAGACATAGTCCCAAAAGCTTCACTGCCTGTTAAACAAAGATCTTTTTAGAGCTAAGACAAGCATCGGGTTTTCCTGGGAAAATTAAATGATGGGCAATTAATATGAACAAACCAACTTTATATAAGTCTTGATTGATTATTGATATCAACAGGTTTTAATTTTACCGGAAAATGTTTCATTTCTTTTTTTTCTTCTTCTTCTCTCTCTTTTTTTTTTTTTTTTTTATAATAAATATCTTCTTTTTTTTTTTTTTACAAAAATCAAAATAACCGGGTATATCCGCACCTGGCCGAAATATCCATACCCGGGTTTTACCCAAAGAAGGATGTTTCATTTCTTCTACTTTTTCTCTTTTAATCTTCCAATATTAATAAAAACAAGAGTGATCGATCTCATAGAATCTATACCTCTGGAAGCTTTACAGTATAAAAAGCTAAATTAATTTAAGATTTAGACAAAAATATCAACAAGATGTAATTAGCGCAGGAGAATGCTTAATATACATACCTGCAAATCGGAAGCAAATGAGTAGATCTCAGAGATATGATCCCTGCAGCTTGAAGCTTCCTTTGTAATTTAGACTAAACTATATCACTGTCTTCTTAATCTTTCATTGTTTCAATATATATAAGCTTATGATAGTAGTGCAAGAAGACAAGTCAAACACGGAGGCTCTCTTAAAGTCAAGTCCAAAGACTAGTCAAATGTGAATTGTTCAATTCGAATTATCCGAAATCCAAATCTAAAATTTAACATCCTGTTAAAAAATAGGAAAATGCTAGAGTTACTCGCGAGTATCCACTCGCTTTCTGTAAAGATGACACGTGTCCTTTTACTTAAACTTTAGGGTTAGTTTATTGAATATAGCAAGAATTTAAAAAGATGTCCATAATTAACACATACACTCCTTACCATTACCATAAGTCCGTTAGTAGTAAACGGCAGAAGGGTAAACTGGTCTTCTTGCAATTGACAAGAAAATAAATAATAAAAAAATAGTTCTCAGCCGCATACTTGTCTTCTCAAATCGCACATCCCAACTACTCACCTGACAACCAGACCTTCCTGCGCTTTTACATGCACCCATTTGGCAGTCCTCACTGGTACAAGACAGCAAGCTGAAAATTTTATCCACCCATACTTGTTAAAGGATGCCTACATCAGAACTTACAACAACATCATTCATCCAATACTTGATCAATCTCTATGGCCAAATATCCAAGACAATCCAATCCTTCCACTTGAGAAGAAAAAAAAGTCTGGTAGGCCAAAGAAGAATCACAAGAGAGCTCCTGAATCCTGATGAACCTCGTAAAATGAAGAGAAGTGGTGGAGTGAAATGTAGCAGTTGTGGGGCATGGGGACATAACAAAAGGACATGCACTGGATCTGTTACTGGACAAGCAGGAGCAAATAAATAAGGGGTAACTTACTTTATATTTGTGTTTATTTTCTTTTAAGACAAAGACCCGTTTTCTTTATGTATAAAACTGTTGTGTTTTTTTTTTTTGTTTTTTTGTTTTTTTTTTAAAAAAGCTTGATATGTTTATTACTGTTCTTTTATAATGTGCAGAAAAAAAAAAATGTACAACAGGGGTGATAAGCAATGTGTCGTTCCAACCCAGACAACTTCTAATGCAAGACAAACAACAATCAATGCAAGCCAAACAACTATCAATGTAAGGCAACAAAATCTGAATTCAACCCAAACGGCAACCAATATAACACAGATTACTACCAATGCTACCTAGAACTCTACCATTCGAGCTACGAAAATTGCAAGAAAAAGACTTTTTGAGGGTTGATGACATAAAACCACGTGTTTTGCAATATTTACAGGTTAATTATTCAAACTAAAAATTAAATAATTAAATTTCTTACTAAATGGTACAGGTGGGCAGCACCTCAAATGTAGCTACAAAGAGAGGATTGGAGGAACAATCAAGTAGACACATGTCTCAACCTTCCCAAACAGGTTAGTACATTGTATGAAGGTGCCTATTTCTGTCATAATATTATTTTCATTGTCATTTTGTGGTCTAATGAGTTGATTATACATCCTTTGTTGGTAAAGGGAATGCAATTCACTCTCAATCAACTGCTATGAATGCCTCTTTATACTCGTGCAACACTGCATCACCTATGGGCATGCCTCCACCACCTCCAGGTAATTTTTAAGTGTTGGTAATTAAGTAGTGATAATTTAGATTGAGTTAAAAGCATTATATTTATCATAGGGACTGAATATGGGTTGCTTTGTGTTATTGAAAATAGGGACTCTTGAGGGAAGTAACATTGACTGGAGTGTCTTTTTCTAAAGCAAGGCAACTGCATCAGAAACTTATTTACTACTACTACTACTTATAGTAATATTAACTATTTGTGGACATCGTGTGTATCCTATAAGTTAGGTGTTAATATCTCTGCATGTTGATGTGGGTTTTGTGCTTGATTTGTGGGCTAATAGATGAGCATGCAGAATAACAAATTTTTGTGGGTTGTTGGTTTTTGGTTGCAACCCTTGCAGTAGATGATGTGATGAATTTGGATGTTGCATAGTGGAAGCAATGTAGGAATATGATCGATTGATATAGTATGCTTCTAGGTTGAAGTATTTTATTTGCTGCTGTAATTGGTCCACTATATAGACCATATAGAAAGATCTGTTGTTCATTGTACCCTGCCAAAAAATAAATTTTATGAGGCATGGGTACAACTGCAGCATATTTTGTATGTTATGGATGTAATGATATATAATGATAACTTATTATTTACTATTTCTGAATGGTAAATTAGTTTTTTCCATGTGAGTATTTATTTCTATATCATTTTTGTAAATTACATCCTTCAAAAAAAAAATTGTAAATTACATACGGATGGTGGATGTTAGATTGATGTCCATGGCAAAGTAATCTTCCAGTTTCGTTTGAGTCCTGTTTGGTTGGTTTTTGTGGTTGTTTGTTGTGATCCCATCTTGTGTTTGGGATTTTTTCTCCCGGTTGTGGGACTCTGTTCTGGGCTTGTGCTCGAGTAGCTTTATTTGTAGAGTCCCAGTTAGGCAGTTATGGTTGTAACCTTGCCCTGGATCTGGAGACAGTTATGGTTGTAACCTTGCCCTGGATCTGGTTCTCCAGATTTCCAGGTGCCCTTTCCATCAAAAAAAAAAAAAAAAAAAAAAAAAAAGCCAACACAATTACGACCAACATCTTTACAACAAAAACTAAGAAAAATCTATTATTGCTATGCTATTTGCTTCTTCTTTTTTCCAATTTTCTCTACTATGGAAATCAGATATCTAAGATCAACTGTCCAGAAAATATTAGATTTTCACATGGGACCAGCTGTTTAGAAAATATTAGATTCCAATGTTATTATTAATCTTTTTATAAGGCTAAAAAGGGGATATAAATTTTTTAAGATTAAAATATTATTGTGTGTAGTCATGTCACATCAAATTATGTGATACAGAGGGCTATTTTTGAACTTTCATACAGCAGCTCACTTAAGCCGTTAGTGTTAACGGACTGGTGGTAACGGTAGGGGGTGTATGTGTTAATTATGGGCATCTTTTTAAATTCTTGCTATATTCAATAAACTGAAGGTAAGTAAGTGCAATTAACCCTTAACTTTATTACAAAACTGCTATTAATAAATACCCACTTTTTTCGTTTTAACTTCAAAAATGCCATTCAAGTGGACAAATGTCCACATACAAGCAGCGACTGGTTCACTCGCTGTTCCAAGCACCTCTCTAATTTGTTCCACCGCTTGTATAAATTAGTGGAATTCCACCTATGATGGCACGTGGAGGAGAGCTATGGATTAACTTCATGCATAAGTAAGTGGTCGGCCTGGCACTGGTGGCTAATATAAAGTTGGAATATCACCACATCGGTCCCTCTTTTATTTGCCTATTCGATTCTAAATGTGATGGAACTCATGGAAGAATATCTCTTGAAATCAACACGTACAGATTACAGAAGCAATATCTCCTCTCTCTCTCTCTCTCTCTCTCTCTCTTTAGTTATTATTCATTCATTTACAACAAATTTGACATATTTGACATATTTGACATATGATTTCCACCAACCTCGAAGAGATGTGCTAAATATTGGAAAAAATTTGAGGAGATGGATGTTGGGAAAATAGATTAAGTTCAAGGTGTGAAAAAGTAAAGTACTTAATGATCAGATTGCGCCCATATAGGACAATGTCTTGGTTGCAATCACGTAAAAGACGCTCTGACATCCGGCGTTTAATGACCTGTTAATACTATAAGGGTGCACTCTTAATACAGTATTATAGAACAGCTAGAACATGTATTATCATTCCTCTTGATAGCTTTTGAGGGGATTCAGAAGCTCTCCTAATCATACAAATATGATTTCCAATGCACTTTTTATAATTCAAAATCTAAGCACATTAATATAATCATTAACAATACCATTAATTTGAATAATGGTCAAATATTTATTGTTTTAAAGCCCACGTAACGGTCACATAATTGTATACATAAAATCATCATTAATTAGTGATGTTGGGACAAAAAATGAGTCCGAACTTTCTAGGGACTTGTCTAACATTTCTGTATCTATGATTCTTTGAACAAATAAGGGCAAATATTACAAGAATTCATGAAGATCAGAGTGCCCTTTTATTTTAAGAGTAATGCTAGACGTCCCAATTTTTTTTCTCAAATTTTATCTTAAATGATGTTAACACTTCACGTGCCACATCATTTAGGAAAAAAAAAATTAGGATGTCTAGCATTACTCTTATTTTAATATTTGTTGGAAAGAGAATTTAATTCGCTCTCGCATCTAAGGAATAAGTTCATTTTTTGATTCCTTTTCCCATGAAACTTGATTCTAAATGTATTGTATGCTCAAAATATTTGTCAAAAAACACTTGTATAGACGGGATTAATGTTAGTCAATTTAAAAAGAATAAGATAATTAATGTTAAACATTATATTTATTTATTGGTTAAACCAAAATCTCCTTGGAAATATTTGCAATGCCCGCGTATGTTTAAAATAATTGTATACACACTTTAAAATAATTGTATATTAAAAATTGAAAAAAAGTTTTAATTGAAAAATTAAAAAAGAAAAAGAAGACAATTATTTAAAATAAAATTTAATGGATGGTAGAGATCAAATAAAATTTAAAATAAATGTTCTATTAAAAAAAAAAAAAAAAAGGCTTGAATTGATGAATAAAATTTAAGTTATGAAATTGCTTGTGTTTACTTTTTCGGTATTCTAATGAATTAACGAGTTAGCAAAGTGTTCATAGTCCTAGATATTTCAAGAATCAACGGGTCTTGACCATCCATATTGGCACTGCATCAATTTACCACCAAACCAACTTCATTTTATGAATTACCTGACAAGTTTGAATTGCATGGCACCGATTAATTTGCTTGAATATCCCATGAATTTCTTGAATGTCAATGTTGTCAGGTCTTTCTTCCAATAATTTTAGTCATTGTCACTGTTTACAAGTCAACCTCATACTAACCAATCATCTATGCACTACTTGGATTTTGATCGAGGAAGATAGACATCTATAGAAATGGCGTGAAAGTTGATGAACTGAAATCTGAAAAATCTTTGACCAATCTTTATTTTACTCGAATTGAATGTTGAATAGAAGATGTATGATATATCGGATGTATTTTCGATTTTATTCTATTCGAACTTACGTTGAAATCAAATCATATTGATGGTTACTTGAACTAAGTTGGGCCTGATCCATTCTCTATAAGAAGAAGAAGAAGAAGGAAAAAAAAAAAAAAAAAAATGCATAGGCTTTCAAGTCCAAAACGAAGCAAGCCAAAAACCTTCTAGACGAAATTAGAAACTTCGCGATTGTACTAGACCGAAAGGATTGCGCGCGAAAATACAAGAAGCTTCAAATGGCCGTTATAAATAACCAACTACTTTTCTCATCCAAAACCATCCAGTGAAAATCAAAGCAAGCAAATTCTAAGCCACCAAATTCAACTTCCATTGAAGCTCAGCTCAGCTCTCGTTCATTATCGGAGAAATTATAAACAATGGCGATGATGATTCCAAGCTTCTTCGGAAACCAACGCAACAATAACAGCAGCAGCAGCAGTCTCTTCGATCCCTTCTCTTTCGACGTTTGTGACCCTTTTCAGGACTTTCGTTTCCCTTCAATTTCCTCCTCTGGTTTGGTCAACACTCATGTGGACTGGAAGGAGACCCCAGAAGCACACGTGTTAAAGGCGGATCTTCCGGGGATGAAGAAGGAGGAAGTGAAGGTGGAGGTGGAAGACGACAAGGTGATTCTGATTAGCGGAGAGAGGAATGTGGACAAGGAAATCCACAACGACACTTGGCATCGCGTGGAGCGAAGCAGAGGCAGGTTTTCGAGGAGATTCAAGCTGCCGGAGAATGTGAAGATGGATCAGATCAAGGCTTCGTTGGAGAATGGTGTTCTCACTGTCACTCTTCCCAAACAAGAAGCCAAGAAACCTGATGTCAAGGCTATTCAAGTCTCTGGTTGAGACTTGAGAGTCTTGAGAGACAGAGTCTCTGTTTTTCTCGATAAAACGTGTAATTTATTAGTAGTTTGATGTTAATGTTAGTGGATTTTTCTACGTAAAAGTTTGAATTGTTGAATGTTGGAATCTGAATAAAAAATATATTTTTTTATAAAAATTGTGAACAACCATCTGAACTGAAGGAAACTCCTCCATTGTTGCTCTGTAAAAGACTCAACTTGACTCGGCACGTCATTATTACTGGCTGACGTGTCTGCATACATCGCCCTGTCTTGCTCACATGTATTAACACATCAGCAAAACATTCCTGACGGGATTTTCCATGTCAGAGATATCGCTAACGTGCCTGGGCACGTCAGCATAATCTGTGCCGTTTTTATTTTACCTCGGAATTTGGATCAGGTTGCCTGACAAACCCAACCGGGTCTTCTCAAAAAAAAAAAAAAAAAAACAAAATTAAAATGTTTCCGTTTTAGTTCAAAATCAAATTAAAAAAAAAAAATTATCCGGAGATTCTTGGATGAAATTGGCGAATTGGGTTTCTTCCTATTGAAGAAGAAGGGATTCTAAGTTGAAAACTTTTCTATGAACCCTCAACAGAAAATGGCTCCAACATCAGATGACTCATCATCAGTGATATATCTAAGTTGTTTTGGAAGCATAGTAATCATGGATGAGAAAGAGTTAGTAGAAGAAATACCTCTCTTGTCTGTGTATCAAATTCTGTTGATTTTTGAAATCTGTTAATGTAATGTTATACATTTACCGGCTCCACACTGACATGACATGTCTAAGTTTTTGTGGCATAAGTTTTTACCGGCTCCATAGGAAGACAAAATCAGGACGGCGTTGAATCTGTTAATGTAATTTTATATATTTACCGGCTCCACAATGACATGACATGTCTAAGCTTTTGTTTGCATTAGTTGACTTGCTTGCTGTTGATAGAAAAAGAATATTTAGATACCTTGTATTTACCGGCTCCACACTGACATGACATGTCTAAGTTTTTGTGGCATGAGTTGCTTGCTGTTGATAGGATAAGAAGATATATATTGAGTGATTATTTAGAGACCTTGTATAGCTCCAAAGAAAGAGAGAGATGGAAAAACAAGGACTTAGATGTCGCCGGCTGGTGCTAGTTCCATGCCCCTTTCAAGGTCACATAAATCCGATGCTTCGGCTAGGCACCATTCTTCATTCCAAGGGATTCTCAATCACAGTTGCTCTCAATTCTCCAAACACTCACAACAATCATCCTGATTTTATCTTCCAACCATTGTTGTCAGATGACTCATCATCATCATTAGAACAAAATGATTCTGATGATTTAGCGGTTTTTCTATCAAAACTTAACTTAAGTTATAGAGCTGCACTCCAGGAACTATTGGCTCGGATTGTAGAGGAACAGGAGAAGCAGCAAGAAGGGTCTCCTTGCATAATTTATGATGCAGTCATGTACTCTGTAGAAGCAATTGCTCATTCTCTGAAGCTACCAAGCATCATCTTACGCAGCAGCGGTGCGTTCTCTTGGCTAGCATATTTTGCATGTCCTCGACTTTTAGAAGAAGGTTGTATCCCCCCACAAGGTATGAAAACTCTATATAAATCTATTTTTTCAATGAATTGTTGAGTGTTTATTCAAGTTGTTCACAAAACAAGCATCTGTCGAAGATTTCTTCCGTTAATGATGAAAGGGTTGCTTGTTAACTAAGTAAAATTTCAAAGTTTTATCCATGTAACTCGATATATAAATATATTCTCATCATTTAACATTTTCTGATTCCGTAGACTACATTTTTTTTATGCAGGTTCTGAGTCAATGGAGCTAGTAGTGCCAAGCTTTTATCCCCTCAGATTCAAAGATCTACCTGTCTACGAATTCAAAAATCAAGATTCCTTAATTCAGCTAATAGCCACGGTACGAAATACAGGAACATCTTCAGCCATCATTTGGAATAGCATGGATTTCCTTGAACAATCATCATTGGCAGAATTCCAACAACAATGCCAAGTTCCAAACTTTTCGATAGGCCCTATGCAGAAAATGGCTCCAACATCCTCTTGTAGTTTATGGGAAGAGGACCATAGCTGCATTACATGGCTCGACAAGCAAACTGAGAATTCTGTAATATATGTAAGTTTTGGAAGCATTGCAACCATGGATGAGAAGGAGCTAGCAGAAATAGCCAGGGGTCTGGCCAATAGCAAGCAACCTTTCTTGTGGGTGCTTAGGCCTGGTTCAGTTAATGGATCAAATTCTGCTGATGATTCATTGTCCGATGATTTTAAAGAAACTGTTGGAGAAAGAGGCTGCATAGTGAATTGGGCACCGCAGGAGCAAGTGCTAGCACACCGCGCCGTGGGAGGATTTTTTACTCATTGTGGATGGAATTCAACCATTGAAAGTATAAGTGAAGGGGTTCCTATGATTTGTAGACCTCTTTTCGGTGATCAAAGGATAAATTCAAGATACATATGCCATGTATGGAGAGTTGGGATTGAATTTGAGAATGGTTTGGAAAGAGGGGAGATAGAGAAAGCTATAAAAATGTTGATGGTTGCAAAAGAAGGGGATGAGATGAGGCAAAGAGCTGCAAATCTGAAGCTGAATGCTCAACTTTGCATTCAAGAAGGCGGTTCCACTTATAATTCTCTGCACAATTTAGTAGAGCTTCTTATTTCAGAAGCCAAGATATTTTAGTTATGAAAATAACCTTGTGAATTGTCAAAAATTTGAAACTATACGGTCTTATGTTTTTCTTGTATCACTCCACAGTGTTGTAATATCCTATGAATTTCTTGAACATCAAGGTTGACTCTGGAAATGTAAGCATATGTGATCCGTTTTGGAATCCATTTAAGGAGTTTTGTGTCCCTCAAGAAACCTCTTCTTTCGTTAACACCGTGTAGATAAACGACACGTGGCATCATGTGGAGTGTAGCAGCGTCAAGTTCGCGAGGAGGTACCTCTGGATATGGTTTTGGCAGTATCTATGCCGAATTTTAATGGTTGACAAAAATGCTTTCTACTTATCTTATAATAGTACACTTTTTCCAGATTTTCTGGTTTTTTTATACATGTGAGTTTGTTAACTGGACCACCATGTGAAAAGCAATCAAAGCTGTGTTAAATACATGTGAATTGAGACTACATATGCAGATGTATTTATTTAAAGCTCTGGCTTCTTCTGTATAATACAGTCCTTGAATCTAAAACCGATGTAGAACAGGTGGCAGAGTCTTTCATGGCTTTGATGGACCGATGGAAATTCAAGCATAAATGATTTCTACTAGTGCTGGTGACGGAGTCAGAATGTTGCGAGTTTCGTATGGCTGAAGCAAATCAACAAGATCTCCAATATTCACTACTACGTCGTGATGTATGCCTTAATTGTTTCCTTGATTAGGGGGATCCTTAATCAGGGGGATTAGATTTATTTGTTTCCTTTGCTACCACCGTTGACTTTACCTTGATTAGGGGGATTAGCTTTAATTGTTTCCTTTGCTATTTCGTTTTTGCTACTTTTTTTTGTAATTTTTCCTTTTGCCTAATTCCTTGCTTAACAAGAATTATGGCTAAGAGTTTAGTATTTAAGACGTTTTGTAGCCTCTGGGCAAACGATGAATTATTCAATAATATTTCGAGAATTTTCTTTTTTTTTTTTTTTTTTCTTCCTTGTGGATTCAAGGAATTGCTCGTGGATTCGGGCTTGGTTCAAAAGAAGACGACGTGATCGACTCCTTGGTTTCATGCTTCGTCAATTGGTATCAGAGCAAGGATTCACTTAGCTTGATGGCAAACAACAAAGCGGGAGACAGAAACCCTATTGACAGTGATTGTGGGGTAGAGGCCTTGTGAGCAGCGATGGAGGAACAACAACAACAGATGACTGAGATTCGTGAACTGCTTGTCGGGTTGAATCTCAACGCTAACAACAGGCAACCAGTTGACAAGGCGCGTGCCGAAGGATTTGCCCAAGGCCGACCTGTTAACAGAAATGAAGATTGTAAGCTTCTAAAGAAGATCGCAAACCTGTCTCATTCCACACTCAAGGACAACATCTCACCTCCGATGTCTGATGATGCTACTTACGCTGATTTTCAATCACAAGGCAATCCAATTTCAAAGTTTGACTTTCCACATAATACCAATTTTAGTCTTATTCCACAAATGGGTCAAACCCATCAAAATATGGCAAGGCCCAACTCTAATTCCAAGCCTACTTTGCCTAAAGGTCGATCCACGACCCTCATTGCTATAATGCAATTTGTGTCCTATTGGTTTGATTTTGAGGAAAGTGATAATGATTCTTGTGTTGTTTTGGAAGGCAAAGTTGCTAATTGCGGGAGTAGTGTTCAAGAGTGTGTTGAAATTGAAGAGAATGATGATCAATTTGAGTCTTCAATTTTTGAGAATCTCACCCAACCTCTTGGTGGAGGCAATTGGCCTTGAGGTGGTTGACAAAGCTCACATTGAACTAACAAATCTAGTTGTTGAAGAAATTGACAAGACAACCAAGAGTAATATTTTTGAAGATTTGGTAACAATACCGCTAGCTCTTGTTGGCCAATCTGTTGGTAAACTAGACGTTGGGTTTGAAGATACTAAAGTGAGACTATGATTGGTTGATGTTGACTTTGTTTGGGATGGATTTGAGGTGAAGAAAGACCTTGTCGGGTTTGTTAGCACTATTGATCCATTCCATATTTATTTTGTGGGTAAGCCCCCTAATTCGATGATAGTTGACATGGATGGTTTCGAGACCAAAGGGACAAGGCGGCGACAATGGTTGACAGCTTGGTCTCTCTTAGCATTTCATTGGGCTATTACTTTGGTGCCATTGTGGCTTTGGGATGTGCTTCGAAGGGACCTTTTGATTGGGGTCTACCACTCCTACAAAACAAATTGGGGTCTTCTCTTCGTTGACTTTTCAAAGTTTCATTCCTCATTTTCACGGGTTGTTTCGCTTGTTACAAGATATTCATTTTCCATGTGCTTCAAGTTGAGTTCTTTTCAAAGAATGGGTGAACTAATGTAGAATAGGTGGCGGAGTCCTTCATGGCTTTGATTGACCAATGGAAATTCAAGCATAAATGATTTCTACTAGTGCTGGCGACGAAGTCGGAATGGCACGAGTTTCGTTTGGCTGAAGCAAATCGACAAGATCTCTAATATTCATTGCTACGTCATGATGCATGCCTTAATTGTTTCCTTGATCAGGGGGATCCTTAATCAGGGGGATTAGATTTATTTGTTTCCTTTGCTACCACCATTGACTCTGCCTTGATTAGGGGGATTAACTTTATTTGTTTCCTTTTCCACCACAGTTGACTCTGCCTTAATCAGGGGGATTAGATTTATTTGTTTCCTTTGCTACCACCATTGACTCTGCCTTGATTAGGTGGATTAGCTTTAATTGCTTCCTTTGCTATTTCATTTTTGCTATATTTTTTTTTTTTTTGTAATTTTTCCTTTTGCCTAATTCCTTGCTTAACAAGAATCATGACTAAGAGTTTAGTATTTAAGATGTTTTGTAGCCTCTGGGCAAACGATGAATTATTCAATAATATTTCGAGAATTTTCTCTTTTTTTTCCTCGTTGTGGATTCAAGGAATTGCTCATGGATTCGGGCTTGGTTCGAAAGGAGACAATATGATCGATTCCTTGGTTACTACCGCTGCGTCAAAAACACTAGAATCAATCAACAAAAATCGCTACAAGGATAATTTCACAGAATCATTCAAATAATAAAAAATAAAAAAAACCATTACTTTCACAACAATCAGCAATTTCCGACAATCGACGTTCAAATAAAAATTATTATCAGGAGATTCTTCAAAGCAATTGACGAATTGGGTTTCTTCCGATTGAATAAGAACAGATTATGTTTAGCTATCAAGTCTGGATTCATAGAAGATCTTCCGATTGAAAAAGAGCTACCAAGTTGGAACCCTTTCAACAGACCCTCTGCAAAAAATGGATCCAACATCATCCTCTAGCTGCATTACATGTCTTGAAAAACAATCTCAGAATTAACAATCAGTCATATATCTAACTCACATATAAAGTTTTAACGATATAAATTATCAATAGACCAAGTAGGCTCTCCACCAGGAAGCTCCTCACCAGGACACTTCCCACCAGGAGAAATGGCCACCGGGAGATCCACCAGTCGAGTGTAAAGACAAAATACCAAAAAAGATCTAGAAACATGCCACATCGGCATTGCAAGTAGAGGTGTCAAAAGGGCAGGACTGGGCTAGCCTGGCCTGAAATTTATGAGCCCACCAGATTTCAGACTCTGGCTTGGGTTGGGCTTATTTACCGTGCAGGCCGGGCCGAGCCAAACTTAGAATTTCAGATTGGATGATAAGCCCAGCCCCAAGATCAATGCCTTGAGGGTTTGGGCCGGACCGAATCTGGGCCTAAACAGGCCACAATCAAATGGGGCTTTTATAAAAATAAGTTTTTTGGGTGAGAGTACAAGGATTTGAACATTTGACCTATTTCTTCATTTGAGCAATACTTACCACTTTACTGAAATCATTTCCTTATTTTTGTATTCAAGTTTATTTATATATTACGTATTCACAAATCATTATATACAAAAACCCACGCTCAAATCAGACCAGTTACCTTCAAAATTTTATTGTGTTTTATTTTCTTTCCTTTTTAACTTCAATTTTTGCTGTAATTATTTTATAAAACAAAAAATATATAACCAATGGCCTCTTGCCAATGTGGCCGGACTCTCCCAAGTGAGCCTCCACTACCATGGTTCAACGTCTAGATATGTATATATATATATTATTTGTCCCACCTTGGCTACTATTAATTCCCAAGTGTGGGAGCCCTCTCCCCGATTGTGGGAGTAGTATTCCGGGCTGTGTTAGCAGAGTCTCATCTCGCCAGGTCCCGACAGTTGTTGTAATTAAAAATATATATATAAATTATTCACTATTCGGGTCTGATTTTTCGGGTTCGGACCGGGCTAAGCCCTCACAGTAATTTATAAAAGCTCAGCCCTTATTCGGGCTTTAGGATATTAAGCCCAAATCATATTCGGAATATCCACAGTACTGGGCCGGGTCGGATCAGACCCGAACTGGGCTCAGGCCAGACCGAATTTATCCGGCCCTTTTGACACCTCTAATTGCAAGTGGCCAGAAAATAGTTACAAAAGATAAGATTCCTCTCACTTGCCAACATAGACGGGATATTCAAAATTTGGTAGGGGCCCCACTTCAAAAAACCAGCCAACCTAGATTTTTTGGAAGAGAAAACCTTTTAGAAGTCAGCTCAGCCATGATCACATGGGCCAACATCCAATCCTTGCAATCCACGTCATCATCAGACCAAATAGTGGTGCCGAAAGGCAAAGTGTTCCCTCCCATCAAACAAAATGAATTTTGAATATTTTAGAGGCTGAAATAATGTCACCCAATGGGAGAGGGACATCTGTTTGCCCACTTGGTCTGAATTGTACCATAAATGGACCTTGAGTCCCAATAAAATTCTCTTCAAGTTCTTTTCCTTTATTTTACAGAGCATTTTACGTGATCATTTTCATGGTCTTTGAAGAGCTTCTTTGAACGTTGAAAAACGATCGTCGGCTCCCCATCGGCATCGATTCCGGCATTTATTTTCTCCTTAAAAACTAGACAAAACTCTGCCCCATTTTTCCAGATTTCATCATACCTTCGTTTTCTCTCCTAAAGAAACTAAGTTCTGCTCAAATTAACCCAGAAAATCTCAAGAACTCTCCTGGAGAGATTCTTCAAATCTAGTTAACACAAAATTAAGGTGTTAACATAAAGTTTCAGGTAATTTATTGTCTCTCTTTCATTTGCAAGTCCAAATTTTGATTGCAATTTTCACACTTGACAAACATAGTTTCTAATACAACAACACAGACACAGAGACATACATAGCATGATTACAACATTTTACAAGCATCCCCACATCAAGAAATCACAAACCCATCAACATATTTCTTGTAATTTTTTCATGGGGCACTAAATTGACATGACATGATAAGCTCTACTAATTCATTCAATGAATTATATGAAGAACCACCTTTCTGAATTGAGTTCTACTAAATTGACCTTGTCGGGTTCATACCGTTCATTAGCTCTGCAACTTGAGTTAAGACTTGTTATAACAGTTACGAAATCAACAAAATCATTGTGTTTGGACGGCGTTGATTCATCCAATGGTAATGGTAGGAAGACAAAATCAGGACGGCGTTGAATCTGTTAATGTAATTTTATATATTTACCGGCTCCACAATGACATGACATGTCTGTTGTAAGAAAAATCGTACACACAAATCTAACACACAGATAATATGAAAGCAATAAGAAGAAAAAGACGACACCAAAGATTTTACGTGGTTCAGCAATTTGCCTACGTCCACGGAGCGCACCGCACTCAATCCACTACTTTCAGAGTTGATTACAATCTCTCTGTCTCTCTCTCAGTCTCTCTACAATTTGCTCTCTATCTCTCTAGCAATTTTTCTCACTCACGGTGATTTTAACACACACATCAGAGTACACATAATGGTGGTATTTATATGGGAGCACTAGGGTTGGCCAAATCATAATTGGGATCTATTTCCTTTACTGTGCAAAATACTGATTTCACGCGGATTTGTGTCAGACCGCTGCCTGTGCCACAGCGCTCCTCACAGCATGACACACTGTGATAAAACCGCTGTCCAACCGCTGCTGATAAATTAGCAACGCAATACGCAGCGCAAAACACTGGATAGACCGCTGTCTTGCCGCTGCCAACATCCCGCAGCGCTATACGCAGCGGTTGCACAATTTTGCAAACCGCTGCCTCACACGCTGCCACACTGCTGCATATTGGACAGCGTTCCAATTTCTACTTTGCACTTGAATTGCCTAACTTTTGTCTTTAGCCAATAAAAGTCTACTAATGCACTCATCATTATTTGGCATCTTTTGTTGACTTTGATGATTATTAAATTCCACCAAACTTCAACAATTTCAATTCATATTTTTGCTTGAATTCCTTTTTGGCCATTTGAAGTCTTCATCAATATTCCCAACAATGTCTAAGCTTTTGTTTGCCTTAGTTGACTTGCTTGCTGTTGATAGAATAAGAATATTTAGATACCTTGTATTGCCCTCACTTTTTAGCCATCCAAATCCTTTGCCCATTGCTCCAAAGATGGAAAAACAAGGACTTAGATGTCGCCGGCTGGTGCTAGTTCCATTGCCCTTTCAAGGTCACATAAATCCGATGCTTCGGCTGGGCACCATTCTTCATTCCAAGGGATTCTCAATCACAGTTGCTCACACCCAGTTCAATTCTCCAAACACTCACAACAATCATCCTGATTTTGTCTTCCAACCATTGTTGTCAGATGACTCATCATCATCATTAGAACTAAATGATTCTGATGATTTAGCAGTTCTTCTATCAAAACTTAACTTAAGTTATAGAGCTGCAATCCAGGAACTATTGGCTCGGATTGTAGAGGAACAGGAGAAGCAGCAAGAAGGGTCTCCTTGCATAATTTATGATGCACTCATGTACTCTGTAGAAGCAATTGCTCATTCTCTGAAGCTACCAAGCATCATCTTACGCAGCAGCGGTGCGTTCTCTTGGCTAGCATATTTTGCATGTCCTCGACTTTTAGAAGAAGGTTGTATCCCCCCACAAGGTATGAAAACTCTATATAAATCTATTTTTTCAATGAATTGTGAGTGTTTATTCAAGTTGTTCACAAAACAAGCATCTGTCGAAGATTTCTTCCGTTAATGATGAAAGGGTTGCTTGTTAACTAAGTAAAATTTCAAAGTTTTATCCATGTAACTTGATATATAAATATATTCTCATCATTTAACATTTTCTGATTCCGTAGACTACATTTTTTTTATGCAGGTTCTGAGTCAACGGAGCTAGTAGTGCCAAGCTTTTATCCCCTCAGATTCAAAGATCTACCTGTCTACGAATTCAAAAATCAAGATTCCTTAATTCAGCTAATAGCCACGGGACGAAATACAGGAACATCTTCAGCCATCATTTGGAATAGCATGGATTTCCTTGAACAATCATCATTGGCAGAATTCCAACAACAATGCCAAGTTCCAAACTTTTCGATAGGCCCTATGCAGAAAATGGCTCCAACATCCTCTTGTAGTTTATGGGAAGAGGACCATAGCTGCATTACATGGCTCGACAAGCAAACTGAGAATTCTGTAATATATGTAAGTTTTGGAAGCATTGCAACCATGGATGAGAAGGAGCTAGCAGAAATAGCCTGGGGTCTGGCCAATAGCAAGCAACCTTTCTTGTGGGTGCTTAGGCCTGGTTCAGTTAATGGATCAAATTCTGCTGATGATTCATTGTCCGATGATTTTAAAGAAACTGTTGGAGAAAGAGGCTGCATAGTGAATTGGGCACCGCAGGAGCAAGTGCTAGCACACCGCGCCGTGGGAGGATTTTTTACTCATTGTGGATGGAATTCAACCATTGAAAGTATAAGTGAAGGGGTTCCTATGATTTGTAGACCTCTTTTCGATGATCAAAGGATAAATTCAAGATACATATGCCATGTATGGAGAGTTGGGATTGAATTTGAGAATGGTTTGGAAAGAGGGGAGATAGAGAAAGCTATAAAAATGTTGATGGTTGCAAAAGAAGGGGATGAGATGAGGCAAAGAGCTGCAAATCTGAAGCTGAATGCTCAACTTTGCATTCAAGAAGGCGGTTCCACTTATAATTCTCTGAACAATTTAGTAGAGCTTCTTATGTCAGTTTGATTGCAGATTCCTCTGCTGTTGGAATTGATGTTTTACATTCAATCAATGCCCCACTTAGCTTTGGCCATAATTTCTAGGAATACGTTGCAAATCTGGTCCCTTTTTTCGCGAATCACAAGTTGTCATCTCTAATGAAAGTTCAAACTCTGTGTTTACTGATGTTGTGGAGTTTGAAAATGTATTTATTTAAATCTCTGGCTTCTTCTGTATAATACAGTGTTTCACAGAAGCAGTATTCAAATAAAAAAGCATTGCTTTGACGATAATCAGCAATTTCCGACAGGATACCAGCAATTTCGATTTCAGCTTCCTTCTTCTTCTCTGTCATTTTAACGATTTTTAGGGTTTACTGTCATTTTCACCATTTTTAGGGTTTATTCGATTTTCACCCACTTTCCTGACGTGTCTGAGTACATCACATTGAATGGCTGATGTGTCCAGACATGTAAGTGTGCAGTTGCTTACAAGACTAGTCATGGCAGCCAATCTAACTGATGTGTTCGAACATATCATCACATTAGCTGATGTGTCCATACACGCGTACTCTTTGCTGAGATGGTCGAGCTCGTCAGCCGTAATTGATGACGTGCGCACTCAGTCAGCACTGTACACCCTATCTGCTGACCTGTCTATACACCCAAACAATTCTTGGATGACGTGGCGTGACACGTCGGCAATTTGTAATGACGTGCCCATGCAATCCATAAATTTTTGTCCTTCCAAAAAGCCCCAAACAGAAAAAAGTCTGTTTTTAGGTCAAAATCAAATCCAAAAAAATTATTATCGGAGATTCTTGGAAGCGATTGGCGAATTGGGTTTCTTCAGATTGAAGAAGAACAGCTTCCGTTTGGCTTTCAAGTCTGGATTCAAAGAAGAGTTTCCGATTGAAGAACAGCTACCAAGTTGGAAACTTTTCAACAGGCCCTCTGCAGAAAATGGCTCCAACATCATCCTCTAGCTGCATTACATGTCTTGAAAAGCAACCTCAGAATTCACATTCAGTAATATATCTAACTCCTATATATAAAGTTTCTGGTAATTTATTGTCTCTCTTTCATTTGCAAGTCCAAATTTTGATTGCAACTATCACACTTGACGAGCATAGGTACCCCTTCACTTACGCTTTCAATGGTTGAATTCCAACCACAGTGACTCCAAAATCCTCCCACAGCCTTATGTGCCAACACTTGTTTTTGTGGTGCCCATTTCACTATATAGCCTCTCTCTCCAATATTTTCTTTAAAATCATTAGAAAATAGAGCTATAGCTTCTGATCCATGAACTGAACCAGGCCTAAGCACCCACAAGAAAGGTTGCTTGCTGTTGGCTAGTCCCCAAGCCATTTCGGTTAGCTCTTTCTCATCCAAAGAAGCAATGCTTCCCAAACTTACATATATAACTGAATTTTCGGTTTGCTTGTCAAGCCATGCGATGCAGCTTTTGTCCTCTTCAATTACTAGAGGAGGCTGCTGGGGCAAGTTTGTGCAATGGGCCTATTGAGAGGATTGGAGCTTTGTATATTTGTCGAAGCTGGGCCAACGATGATCGTTCAAGGCAATCCGAGCTATTGAAAACTATAGCTGAAGATGTATCTATATTATGTGCACCAGTCACAATTTGCAGAAAGGCGTCTTTGTTTTTGGCATCGTAAACAGGTAGATCTTTGAATCTAATTGGATGGAGTCCTGGCACTAGCTCAATTGACTTAGAATCTGTATCAAAATTCAGCCATCTTGGTTATGCTCATAATTTGATCAGTTACAAAAACTATCTTAGAATCGCTGAAAATAACTTTTGAGTTTACCTACCTTGGAATGAAGAGTAACCTGGCTTTTGGATTTCAGGACATACGCGCATAAGAGTAGCACAGCTGGTGTCAAACATGATGCTTGGTAACTTCAGATGATGAGCCACCTCTTTTGTAGAGTACATGAGTGAATCATATATAATACAAGGAAGCCGTTCGTGTTGTTCCTGTTTTTGGATCATCTCAATCAGTAGTTCCTGGAGAGAAACCCTGCAACTTGAGTTGAGACTTGTTATAACAGTTACGAAATCAAAAGAATTATTATGTTTGGACGGCGTTGATTCATCCAATGGTAATGGTAGGAAGTCAAAATCAGGATGACTAGAAGTGTCAGGAGAATAGGATTTGGTGTGAGCAACTGTGATGGAGAATCCCCTGGAGCGAAGGATGGTGCCTAGCTGAAGCAATGGAGTTACGTGGCCTTGCAACAGATATGGAACGAGCACCAGCCGGTGAAATCCATCTCCTTGTTTTTCCATCTCTCAATCTTCTGGTCTGGGAGGTCTGCTCTGAAACCGATGAAAATGTTAGCCACTTAGCACTCAGCAAGAAATCCTAATAATGCAACATTTTGAAGGCATAACATATTGGCATGCCTGATGTGGAGCCAACACTCAAGTAAGTTCAACCACATGCGCCAATAATTAAGTTTATATAATTGTTTTATGCAAAGATTGACTTGATTAAAAATCATGTGGCCTTTTAATTAACAATGCCAATTAGACAGAAAACAACAATTATGTGTTGGCAGTCGTTGGATTTTCCTTGTGTTTCTGCTTGCTATGCATCATCTTTATTTTTATTTTATTTTTCGTATTAAAATGTGCCCCTCTGTACAGTTTGTCATCAGTACCAACATTAAAATTAAGAGAGGATAAAGCTGTAGTTTATTTCATCAAGAAAAGAACAATCACCCTTTTGATATTCATGTGCTTAATATATGCTTATTACAGTATCTAATCAAGCTGATACTCTAGGACTATTGAAATTTATTGCAGGGCAGATTTTGTTGCAATAACTGATGTGAGTAAAATGGAGGAATTAAACTGACATGATAAGCTCAACTAATTCATTCAAGGAATTATACGAAGAACCACCTTTCTGGATAGAAAGTTGAAGCTCTTGTTTCAATTCAGCTGCCCTCTGCCTGATCTCTTCCCCTTCCTTTTCTTCCATCAGCAATTTTATAGCTCTCTCTATATCTCCTCTTTCGAAACCATTCTCCAATTCAACACCAACCCTCCATACATGGCTCACATACCTGCCGTTTAGCTTTTGATCCACAGAAAATGGTCTACAAATCATAGGAACCCCTTCACTTACACTTTCAAGGGTTGAATTCCAACCACAGTGGGTCCAAAATCCTCCCACCGCACTATGAGCCAACACTTCCTTCTGTGGTGCCCATTTCACTATACAGCCTCTCTCTCCAACACTTTTTTTAAAATCATCAAGTAGTAAATCTACAGACTCTGACACAAGAACCGAACCAGGCCTAATCACCCACAAGAAAGGTTGCTTGCTGTTGGCAAGTCCCCAAGTCATTTCTGCTACTTCTTTCTCTTCCACAGTAGCCATGCTTCCGAAACTCACATATAGAACTGAGTTTTCGGTTTGCTTATCAAGCCATGAAATGCAACTTCTGTCTTCCTCCAATAAGCTACTAGAGGGGAATGGAAAAAGTTTGTGCATAGGGCCTATTAAGAAGAGTGGAACTTGTGATTTTTGTCGGAGCTGTGCCAGCGATGATTGCTCAAGGCAGTCTATGCTATTCCAAACCATGCCTGATGTTTGTAAATTTGGTATAGTTGTTACAAATTGCAGAAAGTCATCTACACTTTTGAGATTGAATACAGTTAAATCTTTGAATCTAAAAGGATGGAATTCCGGCACCAACTCTTGTGACTTATAATCTGCATCAAATAAGGGAATCATGGTACATATTTACTCTATTAATCACCCAAAATCATTGCAAAATGAGTATATTATTATGTTGAGTTCACCTACCTTGGAAAGGAGAGTAACCTTCCTTTTGGATTTTAGGACAAATATAGAATGACAATGCAAAGGTAACAGAGGTTGTGCGGAACATGATGCTTGGTAGCTTCAGATGACGAGCCACAGCTTCTGCAGAGTACATGATTGGATCGTAAATAATGCAAGGAAGCTCTTCACATTTCTCCTGCTTTTCGATCATCTCAATCAATAGTTCCTGGAGAGGAACTCTACAGCTTAAGATAAGATTTGATATAAAAGCTACGATATCATCAGAATGGTTGTATTTGGACAATGAATCATCTGATAATGGTAGGAAAACAAAATCAGGATGATTGGAAGTGTCAGGAGAAGTGAACCGGGAGTGAGCAATGGTAATGGAGAAGCCTTTGGAATGAAGGACGGTTCCTAGTTGAAGCATAGGAGTTATGTGGCCTTGCAATGGATATGGAATGAGCACCAGACGCTGCCTTCTACCTCCTTGCTCTTCCATCTCTCTATCTCTGGGAGGTTTGCTTTGCAACTACAGGTAACGTTAGTCAATTATAGCCCTCTGCAAGTAATCACCTTTTAATTATGAAAATGATAGTTCAACAACTATAACCAGGAATTTGTCAAAAAAAAAAAAAAAACTGTAGAGTTTATATAATTGTTTATGTCAAAATCATGTGGCCTTTTAATTAACAATTATGTGTTGGAATTCCCTTCTTTTTCTGCTTGCTAGACAATTTTTTATTAAATAAGGAGTCCACATCACTACCATTAAGATCTACAAAATCAAGTTAAAAAATCTATTAAATTATTAAATTAAAAAGATTCATTAAAATGTACAAGATCTCAACTCCAGGTTAAAAGTTATTCTGTGTAACTTTTTAAATCATAAAATGCGAACTTATAAGTTCTTGTTAGTAACAATCGGACCTAAAAGCTTAGGTTGATAGGAAAGAGACCAACAATAGTATTTAAGCACTCGAACATACCCTCTCACATGCAAGAGTACCAATGGGCTTGCCACGTACACAAATTCAATCACGAGGGGGACTTGAACCCAGGACTCCGGAGTCAAACCAAGCTCTGATACCATGTTTGTAACCTAAAAGCTTAAGCATATAGGAAATGGTTCAACAATAGTAATTAAACTAGCAGGTCTCATCTTCTTGTCTAGGACACCAATATCAAATGATCTATATATATATAAAGTTATATTCTACAAAACCATTCAAAGAAATTGTGGGAAGAAGCATATCTTCCTTGTACACAAATCCACTATGCTTGTGTTTAGGTAAGCAAATTCATGTTCATCAAGCTATTATATCAGACTAATTGCATAACACAGATACTACAACAAATCCTGTAGAATACTAGAATGTATGAAATTGCACAAACTTCAACTTTCTCTTTCAACAAGACTTTAGTTGATGTTTCCCTTTTTGCTTTTAGGCTTAGAAGTGGCTTTCCATTGAGTAACATTTTTAGTAATCAAGAAGGAACTCAACTGATAAGCCTGATACAATATATGATTTGTCTAAACATAAACATAAACAAAGCTTTAAAATGTTATCAATACTGCTAAAATTATTAATTGTCTGGTGAGCTTTATCTTCCATTGATCAGAATGACGATATTTTCTCTGCTAAATCATTTAATGAATTGTAGGAAGAACTACCTTCTTTAAGAGACATGTCCACTTTCTGCTTCAAATGCTTTGCTCTCTTTCTCATCTCCTCTCCTTCTCTATCCACCATTAGTTTTCTTATAGCTTTCTCTATCTTCCCACTCTCCAATTCAAGGCCTACGTTCCATACGTCACAAACGTACCTCACATTCAAGTTTTGATCCCCGAAAAATGGCCTGCACAGCATTGGAACTCCTTCACAAATGCTTTCGAGAATAGAATTCCAACCGCAATGAGTCCAGAACCCACCTACAGCTTCATGTTCCAACACTTCCTTCTGCAGTGCCCATTCGACAATACAACCTCTTTCGCCAACTCTTTCTTTGAAACTCTTTGGTAACAGTTCTATCCCTTTTGAGTCACGAACCATGCCAGGCCTAATCACCCACAAGAAAGGCTGCTCACTGTCTGCTAGCCCCCAAGACATCTCAAGCAGCTCTTTCTCATCTATGCTGGCCATGCTGCCAAAACTTACATAGATGACAGACTTTGGGGATTGTTGGTTCAGCCAAGAGATGCAATTAGTATCTTCCTTTAGTAATGAACTGGAAATGGATGGAGCTAGCTTGTGAAAAGGGCCTGTGGTGAAAATTGAAGAAGCTGGGAACAGTTCTTGAATTCTTTTCACAGCTTCTTGTTCAAGGAAATTCATTGTATTCACGATAATCGCGGAAGACTTCTTCAGTGAATCTGTCAAAGCAGCTCTCAACTGTACAATACCATCAATTGTGTTTTCTCTCATAACTGCAGTTAACTCCTTGAGCCTTAGAGATTCTATGTCCGGCACTTGGTCTTGTGACATAAGATCTGATAAAAAATATTGTGTTGAATCAAATTTTTATAGGTCTAAAATGTGATACTGAATTAAAATTACTAGGACTATCAACAACTTACCAATTAGGGAGATGTAACCTTGCTCGTGGAGACGCGGAAAGACAGCAAAGGCTAGAATTGTGGCTGCAGGGCTTGTACGGACAGAGATTCCGGGAAGCTTGAAATGATCAGCAACACTTTGAGCAAAGAACATTTGTCCATCATAAATGATACAAGAGATCCGGTCATGGGGATCATCTGCTTTCAGCAACTGTTCTATGCACTGTTTGAATGGTGCTTCACAGATCTTGTTCAGGGCTGAAAAGATACCGAAAAGGTCCACTGGCGAGACTTTGTTTTTGGATAAGTTATCCGATATGGGTATGAATGTGAATTCAGGGTGATCAGATGGGTTGGGGGAGTTGAATTGTGGGTGAACCAAGGTGATTGAGAAGCCTCTTGAGTGGAGGATAGTTGCTAGCTGAAGCATGGTGTTTATGTGACCTTGAAATGGATACAACACGAACACCAGACGACAGGATTTTTGATTTTCCATTTCTGTTGATACTTTAAAAGATTGTAAATTTGTAATAATCAGACTAATGGAAAGGGAGACTTCAATGGCTTACCTTCCATGGAAAATTTATAGGAGAAGGTTGCTTTCTTGTGTCTGTGAGTGAGTTTCAAAGAATACAAACTTGCAATGGATATGGAACGAGCACCAGACGGTGTCTTCTACCTCTTTGCTCTTCCATCTTTCCATCTCTGGGAGGTTTGCTTTGCAACCTGAAGGAAAAGTTAGTCAATTAGATCCCTCTGCAAGTAAGTATATGAACATGATGGTTCAACTAAAACCAGGAAAACTCTATAGTTTATATAATTGTTTATGCAAACTTTGATTTTAAAATCATGTGGCCTTTTAATTAACAATTATATGTTTGTTGGATTCTTCTTCTGTTTCAGCTTGCTATACATCATTTAATTTGTTTTTTCACGGAGTCTGGGTTTGATTCCTATTTGTATTAAATAAGGAGTGAAACTACTATTTAGATCTACAAAATAAGTAAATAATAAATCTTATATGCTGAAGGGTGCTTTTTCACAGAGTCTGGGTTTGACTCCTCCCACGTGATTATTTGAATTTATTGTGTGTTTGTGTTTGGACTCAAACCACATGACAAGCCCATTAGTCTTGCACGTGAGTGGGTGTGTAAGAGTGTTTAAATACTATTGTTGAACCCTTTTCTATCGGCTTAACCTCTTAGGTTTGATGATTAGTAACGGATTTAGGAATATTCCAACATCAATGTGGCCAAAAGAAAGAGTTTGATCAGTTTAAAAACTTGTTTTTGAGTTCTTTCCATTCGGCGTCTGGATGCCAAAGCTCAGTAAATGAAAATGAAACTGCAATGCTCTTTACTATTTGTTTGTATTTGCTTAGATTTGTGTGAATGAGATAAGTTAACATGATTTGTTTGGCTTTTTCTTGCCTAACCATTGAATCTGATTTCTTTTTCTAACAAGATTTCGATGTTTCCCTTTCGGCTGGTTGCTTAATTTTGTCATATTTTAAACTTAAAATCAAGAAGGAACACAACTGATAAGCCCGATACAATATGTGATTTGTCTAAACATAAACAAAGCTTTAAATTTTTAGACTACAAATATGAAATTATATGTTACCAGTACTGCTAAAATTATTGTTTGGTGAGCTGTATCCTCCTTTATTGCAATAACTGATGTGAGTAAAATGGAGGCATTAAACTGACACGATAAACTCGACTAATTCGTTCAAGGAATTATACGAAGAACCGCCTTTCTGGACAGAAAGTTGAAGCTCTAGTTTCACATCAGCTGCTCTTTGTCTGATCTCTTCCCCTTCTTTTTCTACCATCATCAATTTTATAGCTCTCTCTATCTCCCCTCTTTCGATAACATTCTCCAATTCAATACCAACCCTCCATACGTGACTCACGTATCTGCTGATTATCTTTTGATCCCCGGAAAATGGTCTGCAAATCATAGGAACCCCTTCACTTACACACGTGATCTGTTCTATTTCTATGTATTGAACATGCAAGTGCTTAAAGGGACAACACACGTGGCAGGTGTCTCCACCAAAATGCATGCTGTCTCTTTAATTTTATTTTAAAATAAATGCTAATTGGGTTTGGACAAACTTGACATTGGACTGGATGTGGGTTTAGAATTTAGATAATGGGCTTGGGTCTATTTTGGGATTGGATTTGGACTTTGGTAAATTTATGGGATTGGGGTACTACAAGAGCTCTCTGCAAGTAATTAAGGATTCTCCTTCTATAGTTCTATGTTAATGCCTGCTTGCTATATACATCATTAATTTTAAGAATTAATTAAGGAGTGCACAGCACACCATTAAGATCTACGAAATTAATTAAAAATTGTATTAAATTATTAATTAACAAAGATTCATTAACATGTACAATATAGATCTCAAGTACTCCAGGTTAAAAGTTACTTCTGTTTTCCTCAAAAAAAAAAAAAAAAGAAGCTATTTTTGTGGAACTTTGTAAATCATAAAATGCAAACTTATTGCTCTTGTTATTAATCATCATACCTAAAAGTTTAAGGTAATTGGAAATGAGTCAATAATAGTACGGTATTTAAGAACTCTAACACACTGTCTCACGTGCAAGGTCAATGGGCTTGCCACGTACACAAATTCAATCACGAGGGGGAACTTGAACCCTAGACTCCTGAGTTATGTTAGTCACCATTATTAGACCTAAAAGTTTAAGTTAATAGGAAATGGTTCAACAATATCTTTTCTAGGACACCAAAATCAAATGATCTATATATAAAGTTATATTCTACAAAACCATTCAAAGAAATTGTGAGAAGAAGCATATCTTCCTTAAATACAAATCCACAATGCTAGTGTTTAGGTAAGCAAATTCATGTTCATCAAGCTATTATATCAGACTAATTGCAAACCACAGATACTAAAACAAAATTTGTATGCAAATGCTTGTTGAACAAATCCTGTAGAATGTAAGCAAATTGCAATAGCTAGGACAACATAAGCCTGATACAATATTATATGACTTGTCTAAACATAAACATAAACTTGAACAAAGCTTTAAAATGTTATCAATACTGCTAAAATTATTACTTATCTGGTGAGCTTTATCTTCCTTTGATCAGAATGACAATATTTTATCTGCTAAATCATTTAATGAATTGTAGGAAGAACCACCTTCTTTAAGAGACATGTCCACTTTCTGCTTCAAATGCTTAGCTCTCTTTCTCATCTCCTCTCCTTCTCTATCCACCATTAGTTTTCTTATAGCTTTCTCTTTCTTCCCACTCTCCAATTCAAGGCCTATGTTCCATACGTCACAGACGTACCTCACATTCAAGTTTTGATCCCCGAAAAATGGCCTGCACAACATTGGAACTCCTTCACAAATGCTTTCTAGAATAGAATTCCAACCGCAATGAGTCCAGAACCCACCTACAGCTTCATGTTCCAACACTTCCTTCTGCGGTGCCCATTCGACAATACAACCTCTTTCTCCAACTCTTTCTTCAAAACTCTTTGGTAACAATTCCATCCCTTTCGAGTCACGAACCATGCCAGGCCTAATCACCCACAAGAAAGGCTGCTCACTGTCGGCTAGCCCCCAAGCCATCTCAAGCAGCTCCTTCTCATCTATGCTGACCAAGCTGCCGAAACTTACATAGATGACAGACTTCGGGGACTGTTGGTTCAGCCAAGAGATGCAATTAGTATCTTCCTTTAGTAATGAACTAGAAATGGTTGGAGCTAGCTTGTGAAAAGGGCCTGTGGTGAAAATTGAAGAAGCCGGGAACATTTCTTGAATTATTTTCACAGCTTCTTGTTCAAGGAAATTCATTGTATTAACGATAATCACGGAAGACTTCTTCAGTGAATCTGTAAAAGCAGCTCTCATCTCTAATATAGCTTCAGTTGTGTTTTCTCTCATGACTGCAGTTAACTCCTTGAGCCTTCGAGATTCTATCTCCGGCACTTGGTCTTGTGACATAAGATCTGATAAAAATATTGTGTTGGATCAAATTTTTATAGGACTAAAATAATTTGATATTGAATTAAGATTACTAGTAATCTCGACACATACCAAGTAGGGAGATGTAACCTTGCTCGTGGAGAGCATATGCTATAATTGTGGCAGCAGGGCTTGTACGGACAGAGATTCCGGGAAGATTGAAATGATCAGCAACACTTTGAGCAAAGAACATGAGTCCATCATAAACGATACACGAGATCTGGTTATGGTGATCATCTGCTTTCAGCAACTGTTCTATGCACTGTTTGAATGGTGCTTCACAGTTCTTGTTCAGGGCTGAAACGATACTGAAAAGGTCCCCTGTTGAGACTTTGCTTTCGGATAAGTTATCCGATATGGGTATGAATGTGAATTCAGGGTGATTAGATGGGTTTGGGGATTTGAATTGTGGGTGAACCAAGGTGATTGAGAAGCCTCTTGAGTGGAGGATAGTTGCTAGCTGAAGCATGGGGTTTATGTGGCCTTGAAATGGGGATAACAAGAACACCACGCGTCGGGATTTTTGATTAATTTCCATTGTTGATACTTTAAAAGCTTGTAATATTCAGACTGATGGAAATATGGAGACCTCAATGGCTTATCTGCCATGGAAAATTTATAGGGGAAGGTTGCTTTCTTGTGTCTGTGAGTGAGTTTGCACGACTTTGTTTTGTTTGATTGACATATTCAAACATTGGAATTTTCTCACAAGATGTCCACTTTTCAATTACAAACACAGAAAAATTTATCTGAAGCCTTGTTTTTCCCACCTTTTTTTATATTATTTTTCGTAACTGCAAAAGTTTATTAATAGAAGATAGCAACAACCGACGCAAGCCAGACAAAGACCCGACAAAAGTGGAAGACAAGAAACCAAAGAATAAGACCACACAAACAAGGCCTCAAAAGCAAGAGAGGCAATAACGAAAAAATGAATACAAACTTGATATTGATATCAAACAAGTTTAGTTTTACAACAAATGAAAACAAACTTGACTTCGATATCATTGGGGCTACATCTAGTATATCCAAACATTGAATTTAAACTGACTTGATAAGTTCTACCAAGTCATTCAAGGAATTATACGAAGAACCGCCTTTCTGGATACAAAATTCGGTCTTTAGTTTCAAATCTGCTGCTCTCTGCCTCATTTCTTCCCCTTCATTTTCTACCATCAATCTTCTTATAGCTCTCTCTACGTCCTCTCTTTCAAATCATTTTCCAACTCAATCCCAACTCTCCACACATGACTTATATATCTGGTGTTTATGCTTTGATCCCCGAAGAATGGTCTACAAATCATAGGGACCCCTTCGCTTATACTTTCAATGGTTGAATTCCAACCACAGTGACTCCAAAATCCTCCCACAGCCTTATGTGCCAACACTTGTTTTTGTGGTGCCCATTTCACTATACAGCCTCTTTCACCGACAGTTAGTTGAAAATCATCAGGCAGGAAAAGGGGATCTTTCAATTCTGATCCGCAAACTAAACCAGGCCTAATAACCCACAAGAAAGGTTGATTGCTGTTGGCCAGTCCCCAAGCCATTTCTGCTATCTCCTTCTCATTCACAGAAGCTATGCTTCCCAAACTTAAGTAGATAACCGAATTTGTAGCTTGCTTGTCAAGCCATGTAATGCAGCTTCTGTCCTCTTCATGTAAGCTAATAGAGGTAGCTTCTGGTGCAAGTTTGTGCATAGGACCTATTGCGAAGATTGGAATTTGGCATTCTTGTCGTAACCGTGCCAACGAAGATTGTTCAAGACAGTCCATGCTGTTAAAAATTATGGCTGAAGATGTTCCAATGTTTTGTACAGAAGTTACTAATTGAAGATAGGCATCTAAATTTTCGAAAACGGAAGGTAGAATCGGTAGATCTTTGAATCTAAGGGGATCAAGGCCAAGGCACTAGCTCCAGTGACTTGAAATCTGTATGACAAAAACAAATTGGATTGTGTTAATGTGTTATGCAATGAATTACTATTGTTTTGTACACCCTCTTCACATAAAAGGAAAACATACGAATTTACGTACCTCGGAAAGGAGTGTAACCTTGTTTTTTGATTCTAGGACAGACATACCATGACAGCATATTGGTAACACAGCTTGTCCGGAACATGATGCTTGGCAACTTGAGATGATCAGCCACTGATTTCACATAGTACATGAGTGGATCATAGATGATGCAGGGGAGGTCTTCATGCTGCTCCAGGTTTTTTACAATCTGGATCAATAGTTCCTGGAGAGGAGCTTCGCAGTTTGAGTTCAAGTTCGATAATTGATCTATAAAATCAGTTCCTGATGACAACGATGAGTCATCTGACGACAACAATGGTTGAAAGATGAAATAAGGATGACTGGAAGTGTGATCAGAAGGAGAATTGAGTTGGGTGTGAGCAACTGTGATGGAGCTGAAGCAGCCCTTGGAATGAAGGATGGTGCCTAGCTGAATCATTGGATTTATGTGTCCCTGCATCGCGCATGGAACTAGCACCAGCCGGCGTGGGCGGCGTCTGAGTCCTTGTATTTCCATCTCTCTGATTCTTTTTGTCTGAGTCCTCTCTTTAGTTTATGCAAAAGATGGAAAACCAGACACATATATGTAGGTGGCTTCCGACTCTTTAAATATATATATATATATAAAAAAGGTCTTTCTATTATCAGTTCGAACCGACAATAAATATATCAAAACGAAGAATGTGGACCACAGATTATGGAGAAGTTTTGACAAGTGCATACACTTTGAGTCAAAGTATGTAAATCTAGTGGTCCACATTCTTCGTCTTAATATATTTATTGTCAGTTCGAATTGATAATAGAAAATCCGTATATATATATATATATATATATATATATAACCAATTAGAAATTACTAATGTGTATGTTGACTGTGATTTAATATTTTGATCCAAGACAAAGCACCTGTCCAGAAGGAACTATCCGTTCCATATTAAATAAACACGAAGCTTGTGTGTCAAGTCTAATGATACTTGTCCATCAAGTTAGTCTAGAAACTATTAGAGCAATTTCAAGTCTTCAATGCATTATACCAAACTCTAATCTAATTTGGAGTTGAAAGGGGATATTTCTACTCCAATTTGGAGTTGAAGGAAATCTTTTGTAAATATGTTTACACCTAAAAAAAATTCACTTCGGTGTTCAACACCAAATTTTATATCAAAAAAATATCTTTAAAGAATATTCTTACAATAAATATTTAAATTATTATAAGTGTTTACTATTATTTTGATATATAATTAATAAGTAAATTAAATAAATTAAATCTGTATATCAATATTTGTGTCATTTTAAAGATCTCAACGAGATATTTCCAACGGTAAATTTTTTTTTGGAATACATATTATTGGAATTAAGTATAAGTGGGTTAAATTAGAGATTTGAAAAAAATTAAAACATTGATTAGACAATTAAAGAAATTTTTAAGAAAAATAAAAGAATTGGTTATGTGAACAATGAGTGCCAAATCTAGTTCACTACTGTTCAACAACACAATTTTGTTTTTGGGAAACTATAATTTAGCGCATTGTTAGAGTGCTCTCTCGCCAAATCAGACTCCATCTTGAAGTTTAGTGCTGTGTTTGGTGCATGGTTGGAATTCACCTTAAAGTTATTATTTTCATTAAGGTAGAATAGACTTTTCTCTCTATTTTATAACCTATATTTATGTTCTTTCTTTTTAGATTGTATCTGTACTCTTGCATTCTTTTTCATGTATCACACATTTTCATTGCATAATAATTAGGGGGAATTGTCTTTTAATTCCCGTGGTTTGTCTTAATCTACATTTAGTCCACGATTTTTTAGAATTATAAGATTTAGTCCTTCTGTGACAGAATCCGTCACAGATTCTATCATGTCAAACGTATTAAAATACCTTAATGCCACTAAAGACTGATCCCATTGAAGAGACCGTTTTACCCTTAATTTTGTCTTTTGTGTGATTAAATTACTGAAATTACAATTTTACCCTCTAAGATATTCATAAAATAAAAAATATATTAAAAAAGGAAAATTAAAAAAAACTCTCCTAGGAACCACCCATCAACAACACCGTGAACCACCCATTATCAGTCCAGGAACCACCCATCACCACCCCTAAAATCCAGCCACCATCACCACACAACAACCACACGGCCGCCACCACCTCCATAAAAACAGCCCAAAAATTCAACACTCACACCATCAATACTAGAAATTAACACCAGAATCAACACCCACAACTATCAACTTTAAAAAAAATAAAATTGAAAAACATTAAAACAAAAAAATATATATTGAAATTCGAATCACCATCAACACTCATCAACTGTTCATCACCATCAACAATTCAACACCCACACTATCATTTATAGAAATCAACACCCTTTTAACACCAGAAATCAACAGCAACAGCCATCAACTAAAAACAAATTTGAAAAACATTAAAACAAAAACAAAAAACCTGAAATTAAAACAATTGAAACTCGAATCACCATCAACACCCATCATATGTTCATCACCATCAACAACTCAACACCCACACCATCATCTGCAGAAATCATCACCCATAACACCATCAACCTACCATAAATCAAATCCTCACCAAAAGCCACCCAAACCCAACCTCGAGCCGTCGAAGAGATCGGCGCTGCTGGAGATAGAAGATTGCGACAGCCGAAGAAGATAGCCGGGAAGCACCACCTTTCCGGTGGCCAAGAGACGGGAAACACCCACACCCAAACCCAATCGACAAAGAAGAAGAAGGGAGAAAGAGATCGGTTCAGTTTAGGGTTTGATGATGAAGATGAAGAGATGAGGAGATGAGAGATAGAGAGAGATGAGAGATCGTGAGAGATGAGAGGATTTTATTTTCTTTTTTCTTTTTCAATTTTTAATTTTTAATATTTATTGATTTTGTTTTTTATTTTTATTTATAAATTTGTTTTTTATTTTATTTTTTTAATTTTTTAATTTATTATATTATTAATTGTATATCAAATTACCTTTATAGCCTTCAGCCCTAATTACCCTTCCTATCCCCACTGATGAATTTACCTATTTACCCTCGTTGACTTAATAGGATTCAGTGAAACCCTAACGGAATTTTACGGTAAGGATTACAATCTCTATTGTCATAATAATGATGGACTAAAAATTACAATTCTAAAAACCATAGACCGATTAAACGCAGATTAAGGTAAACAACAAGGACTAAAATACGATTTTCCCTAATAATTAATTATCGGTCAGATTTGGAATCTGGATACATGAATTGACCAAAACTCAAAAGTTTAATCAGTTTACAAACTTGTTTACTAAGGGGGGTGTATGATGATGATGATGATGTTAACTACTTGTCAGTTGTTTGTATCTATCTGCCTAGATTTGTGTGAATGAGATAATTAGTTCACTTTGTCTTATTTTAAAGACAGAAGGTGCTCTTCATATGCTTTGTTCATATTCTTCATTGTATATAGAGCTTGTTTATGACTTGAAGTAGTGCAGGAGAGCACAAAATATCTGTTTTCCTTTTTTCTTTTTTCTTTTTTTCTTTAGCAATTTTGCCATCTTGATCCAAGTAGAATACATACAATGGCCTTGTTCAAGTTGGTGTTAAATGTTGATTGAAGAACTCAAGAGAAGTCAAAAATCTCTGCAAATAAAATAAGGGGAAAAAATGACCAAAAAGTATATATATATATATGTAACTTTTTTTTTTTCGGAAAATGATGCTTGGTAGCTTCAAATGAAGAGCCACAGCTTCTGCAGAGTACATGAGTGGATAAAAAATAATGCAAGGAAGCTATTCAAGTCGATCCTACTTTTCGATAATCTCTATCAATAGTTCCTGGAGAGAAACTCTATAGCTTAAGTTAAGATTTGATATTAAAGTTACGATATCATCAGGATATATCGTTGAATTTGGACAGTGAATCATTCAATAATGGTAGGAAAACAAAATCAGGTTGATTGGAAGTGTCATGAAAATCTAACTGGGAGAGAGAAAGGGTGATGGAGAAGCCTCTGGATTGAAGGATGGTGCCAAGTTGAAGCATAGGAGTTAGGTGGCCTTGCAACTGATATGGTACGAGTACCTGTCTCTAGTAGGGGTGTGCATTTTCAGTTTGGTTTGGGTTGAAACTCAATGTCAAACCAAACCATTATGGATCGATTTGGCTATATTTCAATTCAAACCAAACCAATATGATTTTTCAAACCGATTCAAACTAAACCAAAAAAGGTCGGTTGGTTTGGGTAGGTTTATCAGTTTAGATTTGAACTCAAAAATCTTTTTCTTTATATATATATATATTTCCTCTATATATATTATATTATAAAAAAAATTTAAATAAAAAAATTATAACAGAAAATAGTAATTATAAAACCTGGACTAAATAGAAAACGTAGGTGAATTTTATATTTTTATATGGTTCGGTTTGTGTTGGTGAATTATTTCACGTAACCCCAAACTGAACAACCTTTAATCGGTTTATCATTCGGACAAACCGAACCATCCATTTTTTATATTTATAATCAAACCAACCCAAACTAATTTATGGGTTGGGTTAGTCGGTTTGGTTCGGCTTGACAGTATTTTGCACACCCTTAATCTCTAGGAGGTTTGCTTTGCTATTGAAGTAAATGTTATGTCAATTAGAGTTCTATGCAAGCAATCATCTTTTGTCAATGAAAATGATGGTTCAACTAAGAGCATGAAAATTATAAAGTTTGTATAATTGTTCATGCAGACTTTTGACTTCAAAATCACGTGTTGGATTCTCCTTCTATGTTAATGTCTGCTTGCTATACATCATTAATTTATAGTATTAATTGAGGAGTGCACAGCACACCATTAAGATCTACAAAATTAATTTTAAAAAAATGTATTAAATTATTAATTAAAAAAGATCCTTTAACATTCACAAGATCAATCTCAAGTACTCCACGTTAAAATTTATTTCTATGGAACTTTGTAAATCATAAAATGCTAACTTACTACTGATCTTGTTAGTAACCATCATACCTAAAAGTTTAAGATCATAGGAAATGGGTCAACAATAGTATAGTATTTAAACACTCTAACACATCCTCTCACGTGCAAAACCAACGGTCTTGCCATGTACACAAATTCAATCACGAAGGGGTACTTGAACCTAGGACTCCTGATATGAGTCAAACCGAACTTTGATACCATATTTGTAACCACAGGACTTAAAATCTTAAGCTGATAGGAAAGAGCCGACATTAGTATTTACCAAATTCAAATGATCTACATATAAAGTTATATTCTATAAAACCATTCAAAGAAATTGTGAGAAGAAGCATATCTTCCTTAAATACAAATCCACAATGCTAGTTTTAGGTAAGCAAATTCATGTTCATCAAGTTATTATATCAGACTAATTGCAAAAAACAGATACTATAACAAAATTTGAATGCAAATGCTTGTTGAACAAATCCTGTAGAATGTAAGCAAATTGCAAATTTGCAATAGCTAGGACAATATTCAAAAATTGGTTTTTATTATTAGTGCATATAAGCCAACATATATTACAATATCCGAACTTTTTTTTTTTTTTTTTTTTTAAAAAAACATTGCTTTAACTGGAGATTTCAATAGCCTTCACTTCACAACACTTTCCCTTTTGGCTGGTTGCTTCATTTTTGTCACATTTTAAGCTTAGAAGTGGCTTTCCATTAGTAATCAAGAAGGAACTCAACTGATACAATATTATATGATTTGTCTAAACATAAACATAAACTTAAACAAAGCTTTAAAATGTTATCAATACTGCTAAAATTATTACTTGTTCCTTTGATCAGAATGACAAGATTTTCTCTGCTAAATCATTTAATGAACTGTAGGAAGAACCACCTTCTTTAAGAGACATGTCCACTTTCTGCTTCAAATGCTTAGCTCTCTTTCCAATCTCCTCTCCTTCTGTATCCACCATTAGTTTTCTTATAGCTTTCTCTATCTCCCCTCTCTCCAATTCCAGGCCTACTTTCCACACGTCACAAACGTACCTCACGTTCAAGTTTTGATCCCCGAAAAATGGCCTGCACAGCATTGGAACTCCTTCGCAAATGCTTTCGAGAATAGAATTCCAACCACAATGAGTCCAGAACCCACCTACAGCTTCATGTTCCAACACTTCCTTCTGCGGTGCCCATTCAACAATACAACCTCTTTCTCCAACTCTTTCTTCGAAACTCTTTGGTAACAGTTCCATCCCTTTAGAGTCACGAACCATGCCAGGCCTAATCACCCACAAGAAAGGCTGCTCACTGTCGGCTAGCCCCCAAGCCATCTCAAGCAGCTCTTTCTCATCTATGCTGGCCAAGCTGCCAAAACTTACATAGATGACAGACTTCGGGGATTGTCGGTTCAGCCAAGAGATGCAATTAGTATCTTCCTTTAGTAATGAACTGGAAATGGTTGGAGCTAGCTTGTGAAAAGGGCCTGTGGTGAAAATTGAAGAAGCCGGGAACATTTCTTGAACTATTTTCACAGCTTCTTGTTCAAGGAAATTCATTGTATTAACGATAATCACAGAAGACTTCTTCAGTGAATCTGTAAAAGCAGCTCTCAACTCTAATATACCTTCAGTTGTCTTTTCTCTCATGACTGCAGTTAACTCTTTGAGCCTTAGAGATTCTATCTCCGGCACTTGGTCTTGTGACATAAGATCTGATAAAAATATTGTGTTGGATCAAATTTTTATAGGACTAAAATTTGATATTGAATTAAAATTGTTAGGAATCTCGACACATACCAAGTAGGGAGATGTAACCTTGCTCGTGGAGAGCATATGCTAGAATTGTGGCAGCAGGGCTTGTACGGACAGAGATTCCGGGAAGCTTGAAATGATCAGCAACACTTTGCGCAAAGAACATGAGTCCATCATAAACGATACACGAGATCCGGTCATGGTGATCATCTGCTTTCAGCAACTGTTCTATGCACTGTTTGAATGGTGCTTCACAGTTCTTGTTCAGGGCTGAAACGATACTTGAAATGTCCCCTGTTGAGACTTTGCTTTCGGATAAGTTATCCGATATGGGTATGAATGTGAATTCAGGGTGATTAGATGGGTTGGGGGAGTAGAATTGTGGGTGAACCAAGGTGATTGAGAAGCCTCTTGAGTGGAGGATAGTTGCTAGCTGAAGCATGGGGTTTATGTGACCTTGAAATGTGGATAACAAGAACACCACGCGTCGGGATTTTTGATTAATTTCCATTGTTGATACTATAAAAGCTTGTAATATTCAGACTAATGGAAATATGGAGACTTCAATGGCTTATCTTCCATGGAAAATTTATAGGAGAAGGTCGCTTTCTTGTGTCTGTGAGTGAGTTTTGCACGACTTTGTACTGTTTGGCAAGAACTTTCAAAGCATACAAACTTGACTTAATGTCATTTTCAGGTTTCAGGTTTCAGGTTTCAACCATTGGAATTGACTTTATTTGATTGACATATTCAAACATTGGAATTTTCTCACAAGATGTCCACTTTCCAATTACAAACAGAGAAAAAGTTATCTGAAGTGTTTTTCCCATCTTTTTTTTATTCTATATTATATATATATATATATATATATATAATTATATATATCATCTATCAAACAAGTCAAGTTTTACAACAAATGAATACTAACATTTAAACTGACTTTGATATCATTGGGGCTACATCTAGTATATCCAAACATTGAATTTAAACTGACTTGATAAGTTCTACCAAGTCATTCAAGGAATTATACGAAGAACCGCCTTTCTGGATACAAAATTCGGTCTTTAGTTTCAAATCTGCTGCTCTCTGCCTCATTTCTTCCCCTTCATTTTCTACCATCAATCTTCTTATAGCTCTCTCTACGTCCTCTCTTTCAAAATCATTTTCCAACTCAATCCCAACTCTCCACGCATGACTTATATATCTGGTGTTTATGCTTTGATCCCCGAAGAATGGTCTACAAATCATAGGGACCCCTTCGCTTATACTTTCAATGGTTGAATTCCAACCACAGTGACTCCAAAATCCTCCCACAGCCTTATGTGCCAACACTTGTTTTTGTGGTGCCCATTTCACTATACAGCCTCTTTCGCCGACAGTTAGTTGAAAATCATCAGGCAGGAAAAGGGGATCTTTCAATTCTGATCTGCGAACTAAACCAGGCCTAATAACCCACAAGAAAGGTTGATTGCTGTTGGCCAGTCCCCAAGCCATTTCTGCTATCTCCTTCTCATTCACAGAAGCTATGCTTCCCAAACTTAAGTAGATAACCGAATTTGTAGCTTGCTTGTCAAGCCATGTAATGCAGCTTCTGTCCTCTTCATGTAAGCTAATAGAGGTAGCTTCTGGTGCAAGTTTGTGCATAGGACCTATTGCGAAGATTGGAATTTGGCATTCTTGTCGTAACCGTGCCAACGAAGATTGTTCAAGACAGTCCATGCTGTTAAAAATTATGGCTGAAGATGTTCCAATGTTTTGTACAGAAGTTACTAATTGAAGATAGGCATCTAAATTTTCGAAAACGGAAGGTAGAATCGGTAGATCTTTGAATCTAAGGGGATCAAGGCCAGGCACTAGCTCCAGTGACTTGAAATCTGTATGACAAAAACAAATTGGATTGTGTTAATGTGTTATGCAATGAATTACTATTGTTTTGTACACCCTCTTCACATAAAAGGAAAACATACGAATTTACGTACCTCGGAAAGGAGTGTAACCTTGTTTTTTGATTCTAGGACAGACATACCATTACAGCATATTGGTAACACAGCTTGTCCGGAACATGATGCTTGGCAACTTGAGATGATCAGCCACTGATTTCACATAGTACATGAGTGGATCATAGATGATGCAGGGGAGGTCTTCATGCTGCTCCAGGTTTTTTACAATCTGGATCAATAGTTCCTGGAGAGGAGCTTCGCAGTTTGAGTTCAAGTTCGATAATTGATCTATAAAATCAGTTCCTGATGACAATGATGAGTCATCTGACGACAACAATGGTTGGAAGATGAAATAAGGATGACTGGAAGTGTGATCAGAAGGAGAATTGAGTTGGGTGTGAGCAACTGTGATGGAGCTGAAGCAGCCCTTGGAATGAAGGATGGTGCCTAGCTGAATCATCGGATTTATGTGTCCCTGCATCGCGCATGGAACTAGTACCAGCCGGCGTGGGCGGCGTCTGAGTCCCTGTATTTCCATCTCTCTGTTTCTTTTTGTCTGAGTCCTCTCCTTAGTTTATGCAAAAGATGGAAAACCAGACATATATATATAACCAATTGGAAATTACTAATGTGGATGTTGACTGTGATTTAATATTTTGATCCAAGACAAAGTACTTGTCCAGAAGGAATTTTCCTGGAGACTTTTGTTCCATATTAAATAAACACGAAGCTTGCGTGTCAAGTCTAAGGATACTTGTCCGTCAAGTTAGTCTAGAAACTATTAGAGCAACTTCAAGTCTTCAATGTATTGCACCAAACTCTACTTCAATTTGGAGTTGAAGGGAATCTTTTGTAAATATGTTTACACCATATTTTTTTTTTCACTCCAATGTTCAATATCAAATTTTACATCAAAAAAAATCTTTGAAGAATATTCTTCCAATAAATATTTAAATTATTATAAAAGTTTAACATTATGTTAATATATAATTAATAAGTAAATTAAATAAATTATATATATATATATATATATATATATATATCAATATTTGTGTCATTTTAAAGATCTCAATGAGATCTTTCCAACGGTATATTGTTTTTGGAATACAAATTGTTGAAATTAAATATAAGAGGGTTAAATTAGAGATTTGAAAAAAAATAAAACATTGATTAGACAATTAAAGAATTTTATAAGAAAAATAAAAGAATTGGTGCTGTGAACAGTGAGTGCCAAATCTGGTGCACTACTGTTCAACAATACAATTTTTTTTTTTTTTTGGGTAACTGTAATTTGGCGCGTGGTTAGAGTGCTCTCTTGCCAAATCAGACTCTATCTTGAAATTTAGTGTTGTGTTTGGTGCATGGTTGGAGTTGGCCTTAGAGTTATTATTTTCATTAATGTAGAATAGACTTCTCTCTATTTTATAACCTATACATATGTTCTTTCTTTTCAGATTGTATCTGTACTCTTGCATTCTTTTTTATGTATCACACATTTTCATTGCATAA
Organism: Acer saccharum; assembly: GCA_030490815.1. NCBI lineage: Eukaryota > Viridiplantae > Streptophyta > Magnoliopsida > Sapindales > Sapindaceae > Acer > Acer saccharum. Next base: position 52,450,940 of record CM059868.1, on the reverse strand, counting down.
TAATTAATTATTACTAATAATTAATAATTAATTATGGATACATGAATTGACCAAAACACAAAAGTTTGACCAGTTTACAAACTTGTTTACTAATTCTTTACAATATTTGGCATTTTCATTACTTGTTTGTATCTATCTGCCTAGATTTGTGTGAATGAGATAATTAGTTCACTTTGTCTTATTTTAAACACAGAAGGTGCTCTTCATATGCTTTGTTCATATTCTTCATTGTATATAGAGGTTGTTTATAACTTGAAGTAGTGCAGGAGAGCACAAAATATCTGTTTTCCTTTTTTCTTTTTTCTTTTTTCTTTTTTTCTTGAGCAATTTTGCCATCTTGATCCAAGTAGAATACATACAATGGCCTTGTTCAAGTTGGTGTTAAATGTTGATTGAAGAACTCAAGATAAGTCAAAATATCCGCAAATAAAATATTGGGAAAAATGACCAAACCAAAAAGTGTATATATATATATATATATATATAACTTTTGGTGTGTACTACAAATAACTTTGTGTAGTGTTGTAGTACATCAAAAATGGTAACCCCACCATGGTCTTGTAAAGGAACATCAATATAAATCTTTATTGTAGTGGAGAAATGAAGTTACACGATTACATCCACTCTTAACAAAGTGGTTATACACTTCCTTTTATTTTTGTGGTAGGGATTTGAGTCTCATATTTGCCTATTAAATCGTAAAATGTAGGGAGTGAGAGTTGCATTCCGGATCGGACTTACAGCGGTTGATTTCACCGGCTTCCGACAGACTCCTGACCCGATTGGTGAAAATGAAGTGTAGTGCGGTGGTGAATTTCTGTTTGCTGTCTACAATATGCTGATACTGCAACAAATTTACTGTTAATCACAATCATCCAATATCTGCCTCACGAATGTTCTCAGAGAAAGTAGTACCACTAATGCTAGTACAAACACAAAAAAGTTCGTACTATCATTTAAAAAAAGAAAAAATCTCCTTTCTCCAATAATTGTACCTCTTTTATCACAATTTGTGCTCCTTAATTTCTCTTTCAATTCTTTGTCACAAAAAAAAATTTCAAAAAGATGCAGCACATCACATTTTTCTGGGGCACAAGCACAGAAATTATATTCCCAGGTTGGCCAGGCCAGAGCTTGGGTTGCTACATACTAGCCTTGGTTTCGGTGTTTGTGATCTCACTGCTAGTAGAGTGGCTCTCCCATGCCAGACTGGTCAATTACTCTACGAAAACCGACATCACTGCCGGGTTCTTGCAAACACTCATGTATGGCATCAGGATGGCTCTGGCTTACTTGGTGATGCTTGCAGTCATGTCCTTCAATGTTGGTGTCTTTTTGGCTGCTGTTGCTGGATACTCAGCTGGATTCTTGGTTTTTGGTAGTCATGTTTTCAGGAAAATGAGAGTTGAACCTTATCAGGATTTGTCCGATCTTCCTCCTCTGAATTGCTAATCAAAGATATTAATATATTGGAGTACTTCAGTTTGCTTAATCAAGATATATTGTATGCAGTTACTTGTATCCAGGCCACCCCCACCACCCCCAACCAATGAAATTACTGCATGTATTTATTATGTACATAAATTTTGATGTTATAGTATGTAGGTAATAAATTATGATATTATTAGTATAAATTAATTAATAAATATCTTTCCTATTTTATTGTCCATGAAATTATGAGATAAAATCAATCTATTGTTCTTCCTTAATTTTAATTTCCAATGCTAAAAAAGAAAGAAAAAAATTTCATTAAAATACTTATCTTATGTTGACACAATTATTTACTCTAAATAGTTTATTTATTACTAATTATTCAATTTCACATTTCACATTATCTTTATTACTCTTCAAGATTTTAGATTGTGAATGGTAAATTAATAAAAAATTTATGTTTTTCACTTAAGCAATTTTATTCCTACTGTTGTAACTAAATTCTTCTTATTCTCCATCCGAATAATTTCAGGTACTAGATTATAAAATAGTAAATATTTTAGGTTATTAATATGATTTTGCAACATTTATTATATAGTTTGTTTTTTAAACGTTTTCAACTGCAACTACTTAGATGTCGTTTCCAACTATGCGTATCGTCAAAATTTGGTTTCGTAACAAGATATGAAAGATGAATTTTTTATAAACTCTTTGATCATGTATATTGATTATTGAAAGGGAAATCACATGGCAACTTAGTATATATTCGATTATAAAAGATTTTATAAATTTAAAAGAGTATCGGGTTTCATTTTGATTCATAAAGTTGTGTCTATTTTATTTATTAATTTATTTGTTATACTATTACAATTTATATATGAAACTATACATTATTACATTTGATTTTAAATATATATATATATATATATATATATATATATATATAATAGTATATTCGTCTTTCATCAACTTGAATATTTGTTTTTGTATTCCCCCAAAGCTAAAATCCTAGTTTCGCCCCTACTTATATCACAATCAAAATCTTGTTTGAATTTTGTATGCTGATTAGGCGGTTTTTTTTTTTTTTTTTTTCTTAAGCAGTTGATTAATAGTCATAATCACTTTAAATCATTAGACACTCATGCCCAATTTTTCATAAAATATTATTGCATTGTAACTTTTTACGTATGGAATTCAAGACGAAACAAAACAAAATATTTTCTTGACAATTATTTGATGTAATTCAACAACTAACATCGATACCTAATTAGATTAAAGTTGTACATGAATAAGTTAAGAGAACTTCATATCGTTATAAATTCATTAAAATATATATAAAAAAAAATATAAAAAAAATATAAAAAAAATTATTTCTGTCAGATAAAAGATGTTTATATATGAATTTATATCGGTAAAAATCATTTTTAACTTGTCTCTGCGGTGGACGAACAAGTTATAAGATTTTTCAATTCAAATTAGTGTGAATTGAAATAAGTTATGATGAGTTAACCAAAGTTTTGATTTTTGGACTTCCACAAGGCTGTAGGCCTATACGAGCAGGCCCAATCTCCTTGAACAGATCCACTTATGCTGTGTTGTATGGAAACCGGTCCGGCAGAGGAAGAAATTAAGGGGCTGTCCTGTATCGTTTTACAGGGGCTGTTTTCGTTTTTGTTTTCCAAATCCAATTTTGAATACGCGTTCGTTATCGTTTTCCATTTTGTTTTCCATTTTATTTAGAAAACAAAAACAAAAACAAAAACAACTACAGTGTTAAAAGTGAAAAATTTCCAAAACAACTTTTTTATGTTTTTCATTTTGTTTTTCGTTTTGTTTTTCAATCTAAATAAAAAACTAAATTTTTTTTTCTTTTTTTCTTCTTCTTCCACCGATGTCCTTCTTCCTCTTCTTCCTCTTCTTCTTCTTCTCCTTCTCTCTTCTTCAAATCTGTCACTGTTCTTCTTCTTCTCCTTCTCTCTTCTTCGAATCTCTCACTGTTTTCTTCTTCTTCTTCTTCTTCTTCTTCTTCTTCTTCTTCCCGTCACAGTTGCCAACACTCAAACCCTAGCTTTGCGAAGTTCCTTCTCCGACGCCGCCACTACCCGATCTCCGCCGCGAACCTCCCGACCGACACGATCGTCGCATCGCCGTCCGTCAAATGTAGTTCGACCAGGAACGGCGTGATCGTGGAAGCTACGAAGGCGGCGCGATCGTCAGATCCAGTTCGAATGGGTTCCTCGGCGGCAGAAGCTATGACCGGCCGTTCGAAGGCGGTGGCTACGGTGGCCGTTCGGTGGTGGCGGCTATGGCAGCAAGGGCGTTCAGAGAAATAATTCTCTCCCTCTGGGCGTTGCCCATAACTGACCCCAAAAAAAAAAAAAAAAATCAACTCATTTTAATTTATTTTAATTTAGGCTTCTTTTTTTTTTTAATTTTAATTTAGGCCTGTAAAATGATACCAGACGCGTTTTTTACGTTTTCATATTCGGAATACAACTTCTAGGATTTGCTACCAGACGTGTATTTGGATTTCGAAACTGAAACCAAAAACACTGTTTTCATTCTCATTTTTATTTCGTAATCCAAAAACAAAAACACCCTTTGAAAAACGTTACAGGACAGGCCCTAAGTTTCTTTTATCTTGAACAAAAAGAAACTTAATTCCTAATTTGTAATTACAGTATTTATATTAATGGAAATCACATTATGTAGATTCCACTCACAAATCAATAATTAAGTTCCTATAGAAAATAGGACTTAATTAATTCCCTAGCACTCACCTCTAGGGAATTTTTTTTTTTTTTTTTTTTGAAAGTATCTATCTAACAACCTATCTAGACCATATATTTTTTTGAAACTTTCTGTCATTGGTAGTATTCGAGCCGTTGACTTGGGAGTTATTTACCTAAACCCCAAGCTCGTCTATTTACCAGCTGAACTATGTTTTTTTTTTTTTTTTTGGGAAAGTATCTATCTAACAACCTATCTAGATCAGATATTTTTTTGAAACTTTCTTTCATTGGTAGTATTTGAGCCGCTGACTTGGGAGTTATTTACCCAAACTCTAAGCTCATCTATTTACCAACGAACTATGCCCCTAGAGGCACCTCGCCACCTCTAGGGAATTAAGTTCCCTTTCATGATTACATTTCCGATGAAAGTTGATATGTGTGTGGATTACTCATAACTTGAGCTCAGTTAGCGTTGGTTACGGAAGGTTAAATAATTTTGAAAATCTAATAAGTTATTAAAGGTCAGAAATAGAGTTAGATATTTGCTATAGGCTATTTATAATCTAAATAGAAGAGTTTTTCATCATAGATCAACCCTTTTTTTTTTTTATATATACATGTTTTAACAAATGTAGATTTTTGTCAAAAGAAATGAAGTCTTGGTCAATGTTTTTCATGCATATTAAAAACCAAGTGCAAAGTTTGTCGTGCTTTTCTCTGTTCGCACGACACGGTGATGTGTTTTTTGTAATTATCTAAAATCACAAATCAAATCACCAGCGACAAAATTAATTTTTATTCTCGATTAGTAAAAAACGCTCTTAATTCCTGAATCGTAAATCCGTAATCATATCAAACTCTTACTTTCCGGGTAATGAAGATTTTCTACTTTTTGCTATTTTGAATGCTCACATTAGTCATTAATCATTACGGATTTCGAGTACCATTATTGATCAAACATGACTTCGGATCTGAAAATATGTGTTTTAAGTATCACCTATTCACCTGTACGTTTTCTTTCTTAGAAGTTAGAATAGTACACATGGTCCCTTCCTTTGGGAACCCCCTACCACCAAAGTTCAAGATCTAGTGTGTATAGAATTATACAAATTTTCCTTGGCCCATTTAAAAACATGGGCGTTGTCACACTTTGTGTGGGTGGTTGTCCCTCCTTCGTGTGGGTTCTCTCTCCCCGTCCGTGGGAGCTTCAGTCTGGGCTGCACTTGGAAGTCGATTTTCGATGGGGCCCAGTTGTTGTTGTAATCATATAATCATGTTCTGGATCTATATTCCAGTTATTGTAATCATATTGTTGTATTCCTATAAAAAAAAAAATATAAAAAAAATAAAAATTAGAATAGTAAATATTAAAAAGGAAAAAAAAAAAAAAAAACTTCAAATCAATCAAACTATTAAATAAATAAAAACGACAAATATCAAACATGTGGGCTACATCAAGGAAAAAACTTTGATTTTTCTTTGTATTTGTAAGTCTTTAATTTCTAACCCAAAAGAAGGGCTAATCAACAAAGAAAATTAAACACGACCCTGACCCGTTATGCATATTTTATAAGCATGAATAATATTTAAGAATTTTTCTTATAGAATAAATCTGGGTTTAGATATTTATTGTTTGATCACAACAGGTTTCGACGACCCTGACCCGTTCAAATGTTCAATGTCATATTAAAAATAAATAAATAAAAAAATAAAAAATAGAAAACCGTTTAATCAGGTCCAGTCAATTTGGAAATATAAAGTTGAGTGGATTAAATGAGTTTGTCTGTTTCCAGGTATTTGACATTAACAGGTTATGCATCCTACACCAAGCTATTTTAATCACTACTTTGATTTTTTCAAAAAAAAAACAAACAAACTTCAAACTGATCAACTTGGAAAACAGTACACATTCATCATGAATCAAACTGTTGGAATTTGATTAAACTCAAACTTTGTTGACCAAGTTTTGTTTTGAATAAGTCTTGTTTTTGAATAAGTCTGTATAACAGTTTTGTAGGCACTGTTATGCAAATTAGTGGGTGGTTACTTAGTGCCAGTAAAGTAGGATTTAATTGAAGTTTTCTAGGAAGAAATTGTTTTACTTTACTTTTGTATTCACCTATAAATAGGTGCTATTGTTTATTGTTTAATATTATCTTTTCACAAAATAAAATTTCCAGAGTTCTTCACTCGTCTATTTCTTCACTCTTCTATATTCTTCTTTCTATTATTTTTTTTCTGCTGAGTGTCTTTCGTTGTGTCTTAGAAATTAAATTTGCAAATCTAATTTCTTACATTTGGTATCAGAGCCAAATTGTCCAGAGTTCTTGTTTTCTAAGTAGTTCACTTAGATTGCTTGTAAGCAGGTCATAAACATGAACGGAACAATTCAACCTCAGCTTCCGAAGTTTAGCGGAAAAAATTTTGATCAGTGGTGTATCCAGATGAAGGCGTTGTTTGGTTTCCAGGAGCTAAGCGAGATTATCGAAGTCGGATACGTTGAGCCAGCGGATCAAGAAGTAGCAGCAGCTCTCTCTCAAACCCAGAAAGACAATTTGAGAGAGAACAGAAAGAAGGACAAGAAGGCGTTATTCTTCCTCTACCAAGCCGTGGACGAGATCGTCTTCGAAAGGATTTCAAGCGCAACAACAGCTAAAGATGCTTGGGAGATGTTGCAGAAATCCTACAAAGGTGATGAGAAGGTGAAGAGTGTACGGTTGCAAACTTTACGAGGTGAATTCGAAACTCTTTCTATGAAAGATTCTGAAACTATATCTGATTATTTTTCACGAGTTCAATCTATTGTGAATCAATTAAGAGTTAATGGTGAAAAATTAGAGGATATACGTGTAGTCGAAAAGATTATGAGATCTTTGACGGATCGTTTCGATTATGTTGTTGCTGCAATCGAAGAAGGAAGGGATCTTTCTACCATGACAATTGAAGGATTGATGGGTTCATTATGCTCTCATGAACATAGAATGAATCACAGGGCTGCAGCACCTGTAGAGAAAGCTTTTCAAAGCAAAGTCAATTTGTCAGGTACTAACAGTTGCAGCGGTGACAAAACATCAAGCCAAGGCAAAGATGTTAGCTACAAGAATCATGCCTCCACAGAGGAAAATAGTTCCAGTCAGCAAGCTCTTGGAAAATCAAGGTATGATATATCCAAAATTCAATGTTTTCGTTGTAAGAAGTTTGGGCATTATCGATCACAGTGTAGAGTTCAATTTCCAAAAAGAAATTATGAACATGCTAACTACGCTGATGATGTCCAAGAAAAAGAAACCTTGTTGTTAGCTTGCAGCTCTTCAGAAGAAGAACATCATGACGAATGGTATTTAGATACCGGGTGTAGTAATCACATGTGTGGAAAGAAGGAGTTTTTCTCTTACCTGGATGAATCGGTGCGTGGGGAGGTAAATTTTGGAAACAAAGCTAAAGTTTCAATTATGGGCAAAGGTAATGTTCTCATACGTTTGAAAGATGGTTCTCATGAGCATATCTCTGATGTATTTTATGTTCCTAGTTTACACTGGAATTTATTGAGTATGGGTCAACTCTCTGAAAAGGGACTTAAAATTATCATTGATAAAGGAGTTTGCATTATTGAGAACATTAAAAAAAGAGCTTGTTGCAGAGGTTAAGATGACCAAAAATCGAATGTTTCCTTTACCTTTACAGAGTGAAATAATTCATTCTTTTAGTGCTATTGTTATGGATAGAAATTGGCTTTGGCACTTTCGTTTTGGTCATTTAAATTTTAATGGCTTGAGGGTATTGGCAAAGAAGGAAATGGTTATTGGGTTACCATTGTTAGAAGATTCTAATCATTTGTGTGAAGGCTGTATTATGGGCAAGCAACATAAGGACTCTTTTCCAGTGGGGAAGTCATGTAGAGCAAAGCAACAATTACAGCTTGTGCATTCTGACATTTGCGGACCAATGGAGACTGAATCACATGGAGGTAATCGTTACTTTCTTACTTTCATTGATGATTGCAGTAGGAAAACTTGGGTATATTTTTTGAAGCAAAAGTCTGAAGCTTTTGGAGTATTCAAAGAATTCAAAGCCTATGTGGAAAAACAAAGTGGGTTGACTTTGAGGTGTTTTCGAACAGACAGAGGAGGAGAGTACACTTCTAATGCTTTTGTTGATTTTTGTAAAAATCATGGTATTAAGCATCAGCTTACTGCAAGCTACTCGCCACAGCAAAATGGGATATCGGAGAGGAAAAACAGAACAATTGTCGAAATGGCACGCAGTATGTTGAAAGGTAAAAACTTACCAAAAGTTTTTTGGGCAGAAGCCGTATCTTGTGCTGTTTATTTGTTGAACAGGTGTCCGACAAAGAGTGTCCTTAATATGACACCTGAGGAAGCATGGAGCAACTATAAGCCGAATGTTGAAGCTCTTCGAGTTTTTGGGTGTGTAGCATATGCCCATTTACCAGCTGAGAAAAGGAAGAAGTTTGATGGTAAGAGTACGAAATGTATTTTTATCGGTTATAGTGAACGAACCAAAGGCTATAAGTTGTTTAATCCGCAAACAAATGAAGTCATCATCAGTAGGGATGTTGAGTTCAGTGAAGCTGAAGCTTGGGATTGGCAGAATGTAGAGAAGTCACAAATTGGTGTTTCCTTGAATGAAGAATCAATTAGTGGAGAGCCGCAGCATGTTGCACCAATGCAAAATCCAAGTGGCACTCGTATATCGACACGTCCTCGTGTGCTGCCTGCACGTTTACATGATTATGTCATGACTAATAATAATGATGTAACTGACGAGGAACTTGTAAATTTCGCTTTGTTTGCAGATTGTGACCCTCTCTCTTTTGCAGAAGCAGCACAACATGATGAGTGGTTGCAGGCTATGGATGTGGAAATTCAATCCATAGAAAAGAATGATACCTGGGAGCTGACTTCTCTTCCTAAAGGAAAGAAAACAATTGGCGTCAAATGGGTGTATAAAACAAAGTACAAATCTGATGGTCAGGTGGACAAGCTGAAGGCTCGGTTGGTCGTGAAAGGCTACAGACAAAAGCCAGGTATTGACTACTTCGAAGTTTTTGCACCTGTAGCCCGCATGGATACAATACGTATGGTGATTGCCTTAGCTGCCCAAGAGAAGTGGAAGATACATCAGATGGACGTCAAATCTGCGTTTCTGAACGGATTTCTTAATGAAGAAGTTTTTGTTGATCAACCAGCTGGTTATGTGAAGAAAGGCGATGAAGATAAAGTTCTCAGGTTAAAGAAAGCTCTATATGGGTTAAAACAGGCTCCGCGGGCATGGTACACACGTATAGACTCATATTTTCAGGGAAATGGTTTTCTCAAGTGTCCGTATGAACCTACATTATATATCAAATCAAATGCAAAAGGAGATATGCTTATTGTATGTTTGTACGTAGATGATTTGATATTTACTGGAAATAACCCCAGCATGTTTGATGAATTCAGGAAGGATATGAATAGCAATTTTGAAATGACTGACATGGGACTGATGTCATTTTTTCTTGGCCTTGAAATTGAGCAGACAGGGGATGGGATATTTCTCTCACAGAAGAAATTTGCAGCAGATATCTTGAAACGGTTCAAGATGGAATCATGTAATCCCATCAAAACTCCAGTTGAAACAAGATTACAGATGGATGCAGTCGGAAATAGTGAGCTTGTCAATCCAACTTATTTTCGAAGTTTAGTAGGTAGTCTACGTTATTTGACTTCTACTAGACCTGATATTACGTATGGAGTTGGTTTTATCAGCCGGTTTATGGAGACACCGAGTCAAGTTCACTTGCAAATTGCAAAACGAATTTTGCGCTACATTAAAGGTACTCACAGTCATGGCATCTTTTATACATCTGTTAACAATTGTGATCTTGTTGGGTACACAGACAGTGATTGGGCAGGAGATATGAAGGACAGAAAAAGTACTTCTGGTTTTGTGTTTCACATGGGTTCAGGAGCAATTTCTTGGTCTTCCAAGAAACAACAAGTTGTTGCACTTTCAACTGCTGAAGCAGAGTATATGGCGGCTGCATCTGCTGCATGTCAAGCTGTCTGGCTACGTCGATTATGCGATGAACTCAAACAAGTTCAACTACTTCCTACGAAGATTTATTGTGACAGCAAGTCGGCTATTTCTCTTACTAAGAATCCGGTGTTTCATGGGAGGAGCAAGCATATTGACATCAAATTTCATTACATTCGTGACCTTGTCAAAGAAGATGAAATTGCAATGGAATTTTGCAAGTCTGAAGATCAGATTGCCGACATCCTCACAAAATCATTGAAAGCTGAAACTTTCTACAGTTTGAAGCAGAAAATGGGCATGTGTAGCTCTGAAAGTTTGAGTTTAAGGGAGGCTGTTGGAATTTGATTAAACTCAAACTTTGTTGACCAAGTTTTGTTTTGAATAAGTCTTGTTTTTGAATAAGTCTGTATAACAGTTTTGTAGGCACTGTTATGCAAATTAGTGGGTGGTTACTTAGTGCCAGTAAAGTAGGATTTAATTGAAGTTTTCTAGGAAGAAATTGTTTTACTTTACTTTTGTATTCACCTATAAATAGGTGCTATTGTTTATTGTTTAATATTATCTTTTCACAAAATAAAATTTCCAGAGTTCTTCACTCGTCTATTTCTTCACTCTTCTATATTCTTCTTTCTATTATTTTTTTTCTGCTGAGTGTCTTTCGTTGTGTCTTAGAAATTAAATTTGCAAATCTAATTTCTTACACAAACGATTCATAACCCAAAAAAAGAAAAAACAAACACACAAATGAAACTGTAAACAAAAAAACAAAAAAAATGGAAACCATTCCTATGTTTTTCCTGTACATGAATTAATAACATCTGAATCTTAAAAAAATCTGAATCATGAAACTGATTTATTTTTTCTTTTTTTTTTCCACTCAAAACATAATTGCATTTCATATCCATCCTCTTTCTATTACAATAAAATAACCCTAAATTTCCCGTCACATGGTTCCAATTTCAGCAACAACAATGACAAAAGAACTTACCAGCTAAATTAATTAGTACAGTACAGGTTCTTCACATATATCCAAGTTTAGAAACCAAATTATTTTTCAAATGAATAAAAATAAAAATCACAACAGTTTTTTTTATTTATTTATTTCATTATAATTCTAAAACTTCCCTTGGAAAATCTAAATCATGAAAAATATATATCGTTTTCTTATTCAATCTGAATCCACTCAAAACATAATTACATTCCATATTTAATCTTTACAAAGTATTCATCATCTTTCTATTACAGTAAAAAAAAAAAAAAATGAAACCCAAACTTCCTGTGACGTGGTTCGAATTTCAACAACAACAACGACAAGCTAGAGAACTCACTAGTACAGTACAGGTTCTTCAAACAACAAACGCAACTCCAAAAACCAAATTATTCTTCAAATGAATAAAAAAAAACCCGCAACAGGTTTTTTTTTATTTTTTCATTCTAATTGTAAAATTTCTAACAACTCATAGAAGGAAGATCGGAGGTTTTCGGTGGAGGTGGTGATTTGGTAAAAACTCTGCTACCGAACAACAAGAACCCTAAAGTGTGACCAGCGACAGCGGCGATGAAGACACCGACATTGAAGGACATAACAGCCAACATGACAAGATAAGCAAGACCGACTCTGAGAGCGTGCAAGGTGGTCTGAAGAAGGCCTGCGACGACATGTCTGTTGCCGGACTTGATGAGTTTACAGTGAGAGAGCCACTCAACCAAGAAAGATAAGACGAAGACGAAGACTAAGGCAAGTGCATACATGCCGGAGCGGCGACCAGGCCAGCCTGAGAAGAGAATCTCAGCGTTTTTTCCCCAGAAGAAAGTCATGTGCATCATCATGTTGTGAGAGTGATGGTGATTGTTCATGGGGTTGTCGGACATGGATGATGGTGGAGGCATCATCATGCCATCATGATTCATACGATCATCCATGGCTTTTCTCTGGTTCTGGGATCTCTCTCTCTCTGACTACAGAGAATTCAGATTGGGTACTGTTTCTCTTGTAATTGTGTTTGTTTGTGAGAAAATTAATTTGTTTGGTGGGATGGTAAGAGGAGGTTGTTTGGTATTTAATGAGAGGAGATAGTACATTGGAAATTGCTCGGACTTAGGTGTAGAAATTTCCTCTTCTTCTTTTTCTGTACTACACAAAAAGTATCTTGTGAACATAGGAGGATTTTGGATGCATGTATAGTATAACCCGTTGTGATCTTGCCACGTGGTAATGGAATACAACATAAAAGTTAAAATTCAAAGCTTATAAGTTATAAGGGTTAATATTAAAAACCTCCCCTCACCTTTGGACTATTATTGGATGTATAGTTATAAATGCTTTTATTTTAGAAACATCCCCTATAAACTAACACCGTTAGCATTCCGTTTATGTTGACCGAGTTTGACTATTAAAAAGTCTAAACTATCAAAAAGTCTAAACTATCAATATTTAAATTAATAATACCCTCATTCCATTATTTTTTTATTTTTAGGGATTAAATTGTCCACAAAACAACTTCTTTTTTGTAAGTTAACATTCTCACATTTTGTATCAGTTTATTAATTTATTTGGTAAAAAATATGAGGGTATAATGGTCAATTTATACAATTGAAGCTTAAATAGAGATATTTTTGGACTTTTTAACGGTCAAACTCAGTCAATACAAATGGAATGCTAACGGTGTTAGTCCATAGGGGAGGTTTCTAAAATAAAAGCATTTATAACTATACATCCAATAATAGTTCAAAGGTGAGGGGAGGTTTATAATATTAACCCAAGTTATAATTAATTTGAGTTATTTGATGGATGAGATTTGTTTCTCTTTCGATATTTTGAAATCGATTAATTAAATAGACTACGACCGTGAGACTGTATTTATCGAGATTGGGAAAGCATGGTACAAGATTTTGTTAAAAGCTAGACTTTATAAGTAATATCCAATGCCCCACGGCCCACGGGTGTAGCTCTCTTGATAGATGAACGAGTTTTGGATTAGGGTAAATGATTCCCAAGTCAGTAGCTCGAATCCTATCGATGGTAAAAAGCTTTTAAAAAAAAAATACCTGGATAGGTGGTTAGATAGATATTATCAAAAAAAAAAAAAAAAAAAAAGTAATATCTAATAATTATTAACTACTGATCATGTAAGTTGTAACTATTAAGATCCAATAATTACTAATATGTTATTTTGACGGTCTTATTAAAGAGAGAAATTCAAAAGTAACCATTTGATTTATTAAACTTTTGTTAATAACCACTTTTGAAACTTTAATTGTTAATAACCACTTTTTAAAAAAAATTTCAGTGTATGTCCGTAAATTACAAGTATACCCCTGAAATTAGTTTTCTTTTTTTAAAATCTTAAAACTTGAAATCATGACTAAATTGAAAATGTCAAAACTTGAAATCATGGCTAAATTGGAAAGTCCAAACTTGAAATCATGCCTAATTTGAAAATGTTGAAACTTGAAATGTGGACTAAATTGAAATTAGGCTTAGGTTTTTTTTTCCCCAATTCTTCTTCTTCCCCAAATCCCCAATCATGGCCGGCGTCGTCAAGGTGAGGGCCAATCATCGTCGGAGCTGGGCAAGCATCGCCGGACGTCGTCGGCGAGCTGCTTGGGCTCGGCGCAAACCAGTGGCGAGGCTCACCGCTGGTTTGCGCAGAGCCCAAGCAGCTCGTCGACGATGTCTGGCGATGATTGACACCCAATCGACGTCGTCCGGCGATGCTTGCCCAGCTCCGGCAATGATTGACGGCATGGAGGAAGAAAAGAGAGAGAGGATCAGGGAGAGAGAGAGAGCAGAGAAGAGAGAAAGAGAGAGAGAGATGATTTAGGGGTTTTTATATGAGGGCTTTTCAGTAATTTCTCAAAAACATGGTTATAAACAATTAAAGTTATGTATGTGGTTAAAAACAAAATTCCCATAATTATACTGGTCATTTTTGGCAATTTCCATAAGTTATTAAATGCTAGTATGATAATTTCATTGAGATCATCAAGGGTACGTTTGGCACGGAGATAGGACAGGGCAAGGTGGGACGGGACGGGACGGGACAGGCCAGGACAGGACATGACAAGTTGTTCTGTATTGTATTTGGAAGGTCTGGGACAGAACTGTTAACTGTACTGTTATGCATTTGATATGACTGGGACTGGACAGGACAAGAGGTTAAAATGACTAGAGTGCCCCTCTTATATATATATATATATATATATATTGTAATATATAATGATATAGATAATATAATGATATAGATAATATTATAATATATATTATAATATATATTATATATAATATTATATGTATTATTATATATAATAATATATTATATATTATTATATATAATAATAAAATATAATATATTATATAATATTATATATTATATATATTATTACGTATATTATAATATATATTATTATAATATATATAATAATATATATTAATATATATATATATATTATAATATATATATATTGTTATTATATATATTATATATATAGGATATAATATAATATATATATAATAATATAATATAATATATTATATAAAAAATATAAGATAATATATAATATATAATATATGATAATTTTATTAAATGCTAGTATGATAATTTTATTGAGATCATCAAGCAAGAAATTGATTAGAGAAAAACTACATAATATGTGGCATGAGTCTCTAAATTTATATTAAATGATATGATTTGACTGAAATTGAATGTACGGCAAGCATTCTCAATTAACTAAATATAACCGTGTGAATAAGAAAGATAAAATTCTACTAAGCTATTCCTTAATTGATTGTGAAATTATGTGTGATTGTGGAAAAACTCTTCGCATAATTTTCCAAATGGTCTATTCTAGTATACTATTCTATATTGCAACTTTTTCCTCTCCCTACGTTAATTAAGCAGTTTGGTCATCCTAATTGACTTTACTTTTTCAAATGAAAAGATCAGATTTCATTAACATGAAACTTCCAAGAAGAGAAAGTCTCTAGTCACTTTCCGATGGCATATCAAGAATGAAAGTGAAAAAAATATAAAATAAAAATAAAAATAAAAATAAAAATAAAAAAAAAACATATGTATCTCAGCCATTGGTTCCTTTATTTGATAGATATCAATGAACCTGTTAAGGTCCGTGTAAAGACCGATACAATAGATGATATCAATTAATTCATCAAAATTAGGAGTCCTAATGGTGGTGGTGGAGGAAATGGGCCTAAATGACACCAAATCCAACTTATTCCTCTTTTCTTTTCCGACAGTTTTAATTACCATCGATTAAGGCTTTGTACTTAACAACAACTGTGATTGTATTCGGTTAATTGCCATATTCGTATATTATTTAATAATAAAATTGTCACTTATTTGAATTAGAACTTTTTTTTTTTTTTTTTTTTTTTTTCATTTTACTCTAAAGATAATGTTAAATGTAATATACACGACTATGTATTGTAAATTACTTACGGAAGATATCAACCGAGGATCCGATTCCCCGGAGTTCTAATTTATCAAGGGCAATATATGGTAAGAAATTGTTCTATTTACAAGATTGGTTGTAGATTTCATACGAAACATTGAAACAAGTCATTTTCATTTCAAAATATCTAAAGGATCATTGAAGAGAATAAATTATTAGATGAGATTCGATGAAGTCTTTGTGTATCTCAAACGGCAAGAAACATGCCGTATTATAGACAGTGTTCTAGTAATCGGCCTAGGCGGCCGATTAGTCGACCCAAAACAGCTAGGCGACCGGAAAACGCACCGAAAAGGTGATAATCGGACCATTTCTACGGTGGACGCGTAATCGGACACGTGGCCGCGTAATCGGGCAAGGCGGGTCGAAGTTGTTGACTCCGCCGTTCTTCTGCACCGGAAACCAGCTCGAATAAGGCGTGGGATCGCCATTTCCGGCGACTGAACCAGCTAGGGTTCGGTCAACAATGGAGGCAGCGTGAGGTTGAAGATGAAGTTGAGAAGATGGGGTGCGTTTAGCAGTGGGCTGGGGTGCATGCAAGCTTCACTTGAGTCAGGTTGGGTAATGTTTGGGCTTCTGTTTGGGTTCGTGCGTGAGCTCTGATTTGCATGGCAAATAACGGAACGCTCCCTGATCTCTTAATAAATCACAATAGCTGCAATCTTCTTTCAATAATTACACTTATATCCCTAGCGTGATTTTGATGCCTTAGCGTGATTTTGATGCCTTAGCATGGGTTTTATTGGGTCAAGTGATGCTTATTGAGCCATTTGAGGCTTATTGGGTTTGATGCAACATTGGGCCTATGCTTAGTGGGTTTTATTTGGATTTGATATGTGGAATTTATTTGTAATTGTGTTTTCCGATTAATCCCCGATTAATCGGCCTAGGCGCTAGGCCCTGGGTCTCCGCCCGACTAGGCCTAGCGCTTACTAGAACCTTGATTATAGAGAAGTTCACAAAGGAAAAGCATGAATCGGTCTCTTTCTAATAGCCCTCTTAATTTCTTATTATTCATCATGCTTAATTAAGAAACTCATTAAATTAAGGCCGGTTATAAGTCAAAGTCACAAAGTATAGATCTTCTTTTGGGGCACGAATATATATATATATATATATATATATATATATATACAATCTTTCTATTGTCAGTTCGTTCCGACAATAAATATAAGATCAAGACGAAGAATGTAGACCACAAATTATAAAGAATTTTGATAAGTGTATACACTCTGAGTCAAAATATGTAAATATAGTGGTTCACATTCTTCGTCCTGGTATATTTATTGTCAGGATGAACTGATAATAGAAAATTTATATATATATATATATATATATATATATATGGTGGTTCTCTAATAAGGACATCATGAAATCATAAGTTAAGGACGTTCAACCACAGCCATAAATTCATATTGGTTGTGGGTATTTATTAATGATGAGCTGTGGGCCCACTGTGAATGTGTGGCTGTGGTTGAACGTCCTGAAATAATAAAGTCAGGACGGTCCTGATTAGAGAAGTATTATATATATATATATATATATATATATATATAGATATATATATATATATATGATCTTTCTATTGTCAGTTTGTCCTGACAATAAATATATCAGAACGAAAAATGTGGACCATAGATTATGGAGAAATTTTGACAAGTATATACACTTTGAGTCAAAGTATGTAAATCTAGTAGTTCACATTCTTTGTCATGATATATTTATTGTTAAGACCAACTGATAATAGAAAAAAAAAATATATATATATATATATAAAGGCCAATCTTCCATAAAAAAAATAAAAAATAAAAAATAAAGGCCAATCAAGTGTGGGATCCCCATGTACATTGTTCATGCGTGATTCGACTTTAACTTTATACTTTATATTGTTATAAAATCAATCAACATCAGTACATAGAGTCGGGATTCTTTTAAAAAAAATATTATAACCAACCTTTATTCATTGATTAAGAATCTTAAAAATGTAATATATATATATATATAATTCTTTGACTTCTTTGAAAGAATTTTTTTATAATATAATTTTTGTAACTGATCTTATTAGATCCCCAATGCTGATCAGAATCTATCCAATTTATTAATCTTATATATGAATAAATGAGAACTGACAATAATATTGTGCTGACTATAAATCAATATTAAATAAATTTTAATTAATTAGTTCAATGGATACTTTCTCAACAAAAAAAATCAATGGATACCATTTTTAGCTCCAATTCCATCTAATTTTTTTTTTTTTGTTTTTTTTTTTTTTTTGAACTATTGTAATTTTTGTTTAATTAATTAATTAAAAAAAATTAACATTGAATATTGACTCTATAAATAATTTGAGTTAGCAAATACTTTAATTAATTATAAGCATCCATAAATAGGATCAGGATAAAATCAGTAATTTTTTTTTTGTTGGTAAATGCTAAAATCAGTAATTTGTTTTTCTTTTTTTCTTTTTATTTTTTATCATTTATTTCTATAAATGCTAAAATCAGTAATTAGTACTACAAAAATTAATGATTAGTACACAGTACTGTACAAGAAAATATGTTGTACTATTTCACCAAAAAAAAAAAAATGTTGTACTATCATAATCATGTCCTTCAAAAACCTTAATTTTCCTTTCATCTGTTTGCAATCTCCACAACCCCACCAAGCAATTCCTGCAAAACCCTTCTTTTTTTTTTGTTGCTGTTGTTCTTCTCTCCGTAGAGCATTGCAATGGATCATGATCACATGCACGGTGGTGACATGGGTGGCATGGCCTCACCACCGATGTCGATGAACGGTACCGGTGGGATGATGCACCGCCACAAGATGATGATGCACATGACCTTCTTCTGGGGAACGAATGCGGAGGTACTCTTCTCCGGTTGGCCCGGTACGAGTACTAAAATGTACGTGTTATCGTTGGTGTTCGTTTTCCGCGCTGGCGATCCTCGTCGAATGGCTGTCCGGCACCCATCTGATCAGAGAAGGCACGAACAACGTCGCGGCTGGGATGATCCAGACTGTGATGCATGCAATTAGGGTTGGTCTTGCGTATATGGTGATGCTTGCCGTCATGTCTTTCAACGCCGGCGTGTTCCTGGCAGCTCTTGCCGGGCATACTCTAGGGTTCTTCTTGTTCGGAAGTAGGGTTTTTAAGAAGAAGGCAGGGTCGCCATCTTATCAGAAGACATCCGATCTTCCTCCGATGAGTTGTTGAAAATTCCTGTAGAGTTTTGAGATAATTCTGAATTCGGATTGATTCGGGTTGTGGTTGATTGTTTAAATGTAGGATTTAATTTTGATTGCTAATTTGGATTCGTTTAATCGTGCGGGCAATAATTAAAAATAAATAAAATTAACATAATTCACATTTGTTTATTCAATGCTTTTTTATATTCAGTGATTCTTAATCCTTCAATATATTATATCACATTTCATGTGTCTTGAAAATAGAATTATTAATTTTTTTTTTATTTTACTTTTTCGATTGTATTATCACAAGTTAATTAACACTAATTTTGTATTATCGTTCTGTGTAAATTTTTGTATTTTGCAGTCTCTATGTCACAGTTTTTTTCTTTCTGAGTTTTTGAATATTCCAGTTTATGGTTTCTATCATTCCATGAGTATTTCAGATAAACAAAAAGAGTAAATTTCATTCTTATTTGAAGGTATATATTTATTTTTGGATCATTTCTTAAAAAAAATAAAAAATAAAAAATTATTTGTGGCAAACTTATGTACGTACATTGATATCCTCCTAAAGATTCGCGATCACGTTTAACAAAATATAAACATTTGTTTTACTTTAAAAATTTAAATTAGATTATTATAAAATTGGATTTCTATATTATCTAAGAGCATCTCCAACAGACTCCCTTAATGACATCCCTTAGCTTAATTAAGGGAGTATGTGTAATTTTACAACTCCAACAGCTTCCTAAATGACTCCCTTAATTGTATTCAAGTGGACTTCACTCCCTTAATTAAGGGGTGTTTTTAGACCCCCTTAAAGTGGGCTCCACTTATTTAAGATTATTTTATTTCTTAAAAAACTCCATATATTTGAATTTGAATTAAGCTGACATCTCTTTAAAATCCTAACAGCACTTTTGCTCTTTTATTTTTTAATTTCACTATAAATTGGTTATTATTCATCTTAAAATTTCACACTTTAAGAAAAAAGGATGAAGTCAGATGGATAAAAATGAGAAGTTTTTGAATTTTTATAACAAAATAATGAAGTTGCATTGATGGATATTACCGTTAAACTATGATCAAGAGTAGGTTTTTGATTTTTTATTATTTAACAAAAATATGAAGTTGGATTGATAAATATTACCACTAAAATCTGTTTAAAACTCACTTAGTGAAAAACAATATATAATATTTATTACATAACATCTAACATTTAAATAATAATAAAAAATTATTAAAGGGACCATTTAAGGGAGTATTGTTGGAGCATATACTCCCTTAATGGCTCCTTACATCAACATTCACCCTTATTTAAGGGAGTTTCCAAGGTAGATTGTTGGAGATGCTCTAAGAGTCTCCCTTAAAGCCCCCCTTATTTAAGGGTGGAAGTTGAAGAGGGTATGTGTTTAAAAATATTTTTTTAAATATCTCATTTAATAATTTATTATTATTATTTTATGTTTTAATTTATAATTATTATTTTTAGTGAAAACAAAGTTGTTAAAAAAAAAAAAAAAGGGTAATTCAAAAAAACAAATTACCCATTGGACAATAAAAGAGACTTAAATAAATACTGTTTTTTAAAAATAAAATAAATTTAAATACATGAAGCCTACTTAAGGGGGCTGAAGCCACCCCTTAATTAAGAGAATGAACTCCACCAAAACTCATTTAAGCGGCCTTTTAAGGGATCTCTTGGAGCCTGCAAAAATACAGCTCCTCTTTTAATTAAGCTAAGGGGGTCTATAAGGGAGACTCTTGTAGATACTCTAATATTGTTAGTTGTTATCTTTTGAATTATGTTTCTCTCCTATTATAAACATGACTTATTATCTTTTATGTCTTTTGGGAGGTTCTGATTTCACTCGAAACAACACATGTCAATAGTAGGTATTCATCACGTACATTTTGTATAGCTTCTCTAGAAAAATCTTTTAGTGTGTGGTCGAGCTTCTGGGATCCGGATTGATTAATTTTTCAACTAGAATATGCAACAAAAATCAAATTGGGGTATTTTTTTGTTTAAAAAAAAGTATTTTAATGAATTTATTCCTACTACATGTGAAGTAATAATGAAAATGGTTTTGATGCCATTCAATTTATTACCAACCTCCAACCCACCATTCAATTTATTACCAACCTCCAACCCAGAAACAAATTTGGGTCAGCTTTTAACTTTTAAGTGTTTGGAAAATAATAATAATTTGAAGGGGGTTTGGTATTCTCATTAATCATGTACTTGATTTCTGTTTATGAATCTTAAAAATTAAATTTAAAAAAAAGAAAAAAAAAAGAAAAAAAAAAGCATGTTTGGTCTTCCAAACTCACAACATTTATTGTTTATAAACCATAGTGATGATCAGATGATCAAGTTCAATTAAAAAAATAATAATAAATTATGTTCTTGGAAGAACATGAAATTTGAAAAGGTTAAAGATTTTATTGTTATATTTACTCTTCCAAAACTCTACTCCCTCTCCTCTCCCACGAGACTAGGGGTTCGGGTCCCTCCTCTCCCCAAAAAACCCTGAATTTATGTAATAGTGTAATACTTAAATAAAAAAAAATCATTAATTTTCTCATAATTTTATATTACTTTTTGAAATAATTTTTACATTTTGAAATGGACAATTATACAAAGGATTAAGGATGAGATTGGTTCGATGGTAAACCCATCACACCTGCATCACGAGGTTGTGGGTTCAAGTTCTTCATCTCCCTAAAAAAAACCTTGAATTTATGTAATATTGTAATACTTTAAAAAACAAAAAACTCTACTATCAAATGCATTAATTTTCTCATAATTTTATATTAATTTTTGAAATAATTTTTACATTTTGAAATGAACAATTATACAAAGGATTGAGGATTCCATATATATCTAATTACTGTAATAGGTTTTGATGGGAATTAATAATGGGCTTCTGAGATCAATTAATGATGGCATGAAAAATTACAATGGAATCATCAACCAACAAAATCAAGCCCAACTCTCATTTCAAATTTCAACAAATGACAACTTTGTGCATTGGGCAAGCCCGCTTTGGAGAGGGCTCATTGGCCGGGCCGGGTCTTACAAAAATATTTTTGGCCTAGTCCGTACTTTGCATCTAAAAATAATGTAAATGAAAAAAAAATATAATAATAATAATAATAATAAATCTCAGCCATCGATTCATTTAATCAACTGATGTCACTGGATCGGCACATATAAATCAAACCGGTAGATGATCTCAATTCATATTTTAGATATGTAATGTTTGTGAACTTGCGTGGTTTTGCTATGCACATACATCGGTAGACCGGCAAGATAAGCCGTCATTGATGTCACGCCCATATATGATAATGAATTTACGTATTGTTTAACGATCTCCCAACCACCGATTACAATCATTTTATATATAATAAAATGTACAAACTTTTTCATCTGATACCTAAAAAAAAGATCACAATTTATGTAAGTTTTTTTTTTTTTTTTTTAAATTGTAAAATAATGGGAAAATCAATCATCATCAGAGGACTAGTGATTACAATGAATATTAATGAATTAGGCGAACAAATTAATTAATTAATTTGATTAATTTACCATCTAATTCGTAATCCTATACATGTTTACTTAATCCCCCAGCTTTAAACTTTAAGAGAAAATTTCAAAGACAAAAATAGAAAATAAATTTTTTTATTTGCTTCTAAATTTCTTCACATGTCACCAACCTTAATTTAAACTCCAGAAAATAAGACATACAATTTGTTGTATCCGATTGTGAACTTGCTTATATCCGGGTACTTTCCTCGCCCGCGGGGGGTTACACTCCGAGCATGATATATCGGAGTTAATACCCGAATACTGTTTTCATTCGGACGTCATTTCCACCGAGACGAACACACCGAATATACTTTCTGATGTCACCTTCCATGGCCGAATCGTACCTGACCGCGCAGAGACAGCTGTCGGACCTTACCACTGAGTCCTTGACACGTGCCCGAGATGTCAGGAAAGGGGCTATATAATCCCTCATTTTTACCATTAGAGGGACTTCTTTTTAATTTTTACTTTTTCTCTCTAGAAAAGATAGAACGTTGTACATTGTGTAATCCCTTAAGAAGTGGGAATTTACTTCTGCCATATTCAATAAAATTATTGTTTGATTTTCACTGACTCTATTGGTAATTCTCGATTATTCCCAAACTCCGTTACAGTCATATCCCGAAGGTTCATTTTTAACCCCAACATTTGGCGCTAGAAGGAGGGGGTGGAATCCAGCACCTCCGCGGAAGTGATGAATTCACAACCGGAAGACCAATACCCGGACGTGAACCTCGAGCTGAGGCCGCCTGGAACTCAGAATTATGCGCAAATTCCGCAGCCTCAACAACCACCTCCGCAGCATGTCTCGCCCTACCCGGGTCACGCAGGAGGGCAGCAGACCCAGCAGCAGAATTACGGGTATCATCCTTATCAGGCGCAATACCCTTTTCAAGGCCAATTTTATGGGTATCAAGGGCCGCCGCAACAATTTCCCCAGCACGGGGCGCCGCAACCATATCCTCCGATACCAATCAACCCATTCTGCCCACAAATACCGAGTCAAGGTTACTACCCTCAGGGATACCTGCCGATGTATACACAACAACAGCAACAGCAATTTTATTCTCAGGCTGAGGATCCGATCATCCGGGGAATCACCAGCAGATTGGACACTCTCGCCCAGAATGTTACTCGGGTGATAAATGTCGTGGACGGCGGTGGACAACAAGGAGAATCGGAGGAGGCGAACTCTCGAGCCGAAGATGACCCGGTTGGGAATCGACCGAGAGAGAGAAGAAGAAGACAACACACGGCTCAGTTCGTCGAACCCGAGCCAGAAGAGAACGCGAACCAAGAGCCGACGCGTAGGGTCGGAGGTACGACCCGTAGTCGGGAAGAGCGTGACGGAGTAGTCCAGGAGCAGGTTCCTCGGAGGACTCGCCACCGACATGATAATACGGGTGTATCATATCCCCAGCAGGGAGATACAGAAAGGAATACCCTCGCGGACCCAGAGGCCTTCCGTGAACTACAAGACCAACTTGCAGATATTCAGGATCAGATACATTACGGCCACCGCAGGTCGGTCACTCATAGACAGAGCCCGTTTGTTGAAGGAATCAGCACCGCGGAAATCCCAGCTAACTTCAAAATGCCGCGTAAAGATATGTGCGGATTTAGCGGAGTAGAGGATCCGGACGACCACTTGGACTCCTACCTGGATTGGATGAACATGCAGGGAGCATCTGACGCCGTGAAGTGTAGAGCTTTCCCGCTCACACTCTCTGGAGACGCCCGGACTTGGTATGGGAGTCTCAAAAGACAGAGCATATCTTCGTTCAATGAACTTTCCAAGGAATTTCGTAGTGGATTTGCCGCAAGTAGAAGAAGACGGAGGCACATGGTCCATCTTACCTCCATCAAGCAACTTGAAACTGAGACAATCAGGGATTATCTGAAAAGGTTTACGGAGGCCGCTAGGCAAGTACAAGACTTTAGTGAAGCCGGGGCGGTCATGGCTTTCATACAAGGCCTCCAGAAAGGAAACCTGAGTTGGTCCCTCTCAAAAAGAGGGCCAACGACCTACAGGGAGCTGATAGAAAGAGCGGAAAAGTATGCTACGGCCGAAGATATCAGTGACTCCAAAAGTCATGCGACTTCCGCAGAACCCTATGAGGCACCGAAAAGGTGGGGCAGACAAGTAAGAGACAAGGGTAAGGAACCCCAAGCATCTAGGCCAGTAAACACCGGGAGTACAGCCAGAAACGCCCGATTTCCTCCAAGAGATAAGTACGAAGAGTATACCCCTTTGAAGTACCCCCTTGATAGGATACTTGAAATTGCAAGCAAAGAGAAGTTGCTACGGAAACCTGAACCCCTGTACACAGCACCCGAGAGAAGAGACCGAAGGATTCATTGCAAGTTCCATAATGATCATGGCCATGAGACGAGAAGGTGCCGAGATCTAAGGGACCAGGTAGAGGAGCTGGTCCGGAATGGTAAACTCCGAGAATGTGTGAAACCTCAGGAATCAAGCGAGAAGACCGCAAAAGCCCCACAGCACCAGAGCCGTCAAACTCCGGTTATAGTGCAGGACTCGGATGATGAGGAGCCCATCAACTTCATTGATGCCGTCCCCGTGACGGGGGACCCCGGATCGACTTCTTCCGGGAAGGCGGCCGCGTCCGTATGTTTGACGACTACACCGGAAGATGCCCCAAGACATTGGGTCCCGTTATCATTCTCTACCGAAGACTCATACGGAATAAGGTATCCCCATTGTGATGCTCTTGTTATCTCTGTGAAAGTGGGGACCCGTACGGTCAAGAGGACTCTGATTGACCATGGTAGTTCGTTAGACATCATCCATTGGGACCCACTTCAGAAACTCGGATACACAATCCCACAGCTCCAGGCCTCCAGATATTGCATAAGGGGTATCGGTGGGCATCGTACTAGGCCGGTCGGACAAATTGACCTGCCAGTTCGATTCGGTACTAGACCCCGGATACGTACTGTATGGGTCAGTTTTCAGGTGATAGACATTCCCTTTCCTTTTAACATCCTCATAGGAAGGCCCACACTCTACAACCTGAGAGCAGCCACCAGCATTTACTCCTTGAAGCTGAAGTTCCCGACCGAATTAGGTCCGGGGGAAATAACCGGAGATCAAGAAGAATACAAGAGGTGTATCCAGATTGGCTCTAACCCCGTTCTAACTATCGGAAATTACAGTGCAGTGTCCTCGTCATGGAGAAGCACACCGAAACAACGAAGGCCGAAAAAGAAAAGAATCGGAGATGTAGCAACTGCGCAGATGTCAGACGCTACCCCACTAGATGAAATCCATGTCACTAGTCTCGATCCCCGAGAGGTCGGGTCAGAACCAACAGGAGAACCTGCTGAACCTTTGCTGAAAGTGATACTTCGATCGGAAGACCCGGAGAAGACTGTCCTCGTCGGGGCAAACCTGGACTCCCGAGTCAGAAACGAACTTGTCGAACTCCTGAAGGAATTCTCGGACATCTTCGCATGGAACCACTCGGACATGCCGGGCATAGATCCCACAGTTATATCCCATTCCTTGGGCGTGGATCCGACTTTCAAACCAGTATCACAGAAGAGAAGATCCTTCAACAGCGAAAGATATGAAGCAATAGCCGCTGAAGTGGACAAGCTCTTGAAGGCGGGCTTCATCCGGAACCTGGACTATAATGAGTGGTTATCCAATGTTGTCCTGGTGCAGAAAAAAGATGGGAGGTGGAGGATGTGTGTTGACTTCACCGACTTGAATAAGGCATGCCCGAAAGACAGTTTTCCACTGCCCAGAATCGACCAGCTAGTGGATGCAACATCCGGACATGAACTGCTTAGTTTTATGGATGCCTATTCCGGATACAATCAAATCAGGATGAATGAGGCAGATGAGGCTAAGACCGCCTTCATCACGGATCGCGGAGTGTATTGTTACCGGGTGATGCCTTTCGGCCTCAAGAATGCCGGGGCAACATATCAAAGGTTGGTGAATCGGATATTCGCGAGTGAAATCGGAAGGACGATGGAGGTGTATGTGGATGACATGTTAACTAAATCCGTAACTGCCGAGGAACACGTACCTAACCTCCGCAACACGTTCGCGCTGCTAAGACAATACCGGATGAGGCTTAATCCTACGAAATGTGTTTTCGGAGTTTCTTCGGGAAAATTCCTTGGCTTCATGGTCCACCAGAGGGGGATAGAAGCTAACCCCGATAAGATCAGAGCGGTGATTGACCTCCTTCCACCCAGAAGGGCAAAGGACATACAGAAACTCAATGGCATGATAGTGGCCCTGTCAAGGTTTATTTCAAAGTTAACGGACCGGTGTCTCCCATTTTTCAAAGCTTTGAAGCATAAGGGGGATTTCTGCTGGACATCTGAGTGCCAAGCCGCTTTCGACGACTTAAAGGTCTACCTCCAGAAACCTCCGGTATTAGCCAAGCCGACCTCCGGAGAGACATTGCTCCTTTATCTTGCGGTTTCGGAGGCGGCTGTGAGTTCGGTGTTAATCAAGCAAGAAGGGTCTATCCAGAGGGCGGTATACTATGTGAGCAAAAGTATGACGGAGGCAGAAACCAGGTACCCCGACATGGAAAAGTTGGCTTTGAGTTTGATAGTCGTCTCTCGAAAACTCCGACCATACTTTCAGTCCCACCCCATTGTTGTTCTCACAAATCAACCACTCCGCCAGGTCCTCCAGAAACCAGAACTTGCCGGAAGGCTCACCAAATGGGCGATGGAGATCAGTGAATTTGACATCCAATTCAGACCCAGGACTTCCGTAAAGGGCCAAGCTGTGGCCGATTTCATCGCGGAACACTCAAACCCGGAAGTATTCAATCTATCCACCGAACGTGTATGCCGATGGGAAATGTTTGTAGACGGGTCCTCCAACCGTCATGGAAGCGGCGCGGGGATAATCATACTGACCCCCGATAAAATTCTTACCCAGACAGCACTCCGATTCGATTTCAGGGCGACTAACAATGTCGCGGAGTATGAAGCCCTTGTCACGGGCTTACGGATCATCTTGAGCATGGGCGCCGAACATGTTACGGTATACAGCGATTCCCAGCTAGTGGTTAATCAAGTAAACCAAGACTACCAAGCTAGAGACCCCGACATGATCAGATACCTCAGAGAAGTCAAAATTCTCATGTCCAATTTCGTCCGCTGTGAACTCATCCGGATCTCAAGGGACCACAATTCACAAGCCGACGCACTAGCCAAACTCGCATCGACTTCCGATATGAAGTTACCCCGGACGATCACCATATTCCGTTTGTCAACCCCCAGTATACCGGAAGACCATCCGATCAATGTGCTGATTCCGGATCCCGTGGGTGAATCCTGGATGACTCCGATCATGGACTATCTTCGTCATGGGACTCTCCCAGAAGACAAGATCGCGGCACAGAGGATAAGAAGACAGGCACCCCGCTACCTTATCATTAATGGATCACTCTTTCGAAGAGGTTTCTCTTTACCATATCTTCGGTGTGTCAGCCCCCCGCAAACGGAGCAAATTCTCCAGGAGGTACACGGTGGAACCTGCGGAAGCCATTCTGCCGGAAGAAATTTAGGCCACCGGATCACAAGGCAGGGATATTACTGGCCAACTCTTTTCAAAGAATCTAAGGCACATTCCGAATCATGCGACCGTTGTCAAAGAACAGGCCCAATTCCTCGGTTACCCGTCGAAACATTAACTCCCATGTCCTCGCCTTGGCCCTTCTCCAGATTCGGTGTTGATATTATCGGACCCCTCCCTCGGGGGACAGCCGATAAAAGATATGCCGTCGTGGCGATCGATTATTTCACCAAGTGGGTAGAAGCGGAAGCCCTGAAGCATATTACTGAGGCAAACACCACTAATTTCATCAAGAACTCCGTAATTTTCAGGTTCGGAATACCTCACACGATAGTGGCCGATCATGGGACGCAGTTCGACAACAATAAGCTCCGTGAGGTATGTTCGGACTTCAACATCAACTTAAAGTTGGCTTCACCGTCCCATCCACAGAGCAACGGCCAAGTTGAAGCCGTCAACAAGACAATAAAGACCCTTCTTAAAAGAAAACTGCAAGCCCGAAAGGGAGGCTGGGTGGAGAAACTCCCGGAAGTCTTGTGGGCAATTCGCACAACCCCGCATTCAGCCACGGGGGAAACCCCATATTCACTAACATTCGGTGCAGAGGCAGTCATACCCACCAAAACTAACATTCCTACTAGAAGGGTGTCAGCTTACACTCCGGGAGATAATGAAACTGAACTCAGGGCATGCCTCGAAGAATTGGAGGAAAGAAGGGATACGGCTAGAATTCGAACCGTTCACCACCAGCAGAGAGTAGCAAAATACCACGACAGTAGGGTTCGAATCCGGAGGTTCAATCCGGGAGACCTTGTCCTGAAGAAAGTCCTACCATCGACAAAAACTTCCTCAGCTAGTCTGGGGGACAAATGGGAGGGGCCATACATTGTGGACTCGGTATCAATGAAGGGCGCCTACAAGCTGAAGAAGGAAGATGGGACGCCCCTAAGGAACCCGTGGAACGCAGACCACCTGAAGAAGTATTACCAATGATACTCCACCGAATTAATTTCCGGATACTGTTAAAGGAACTTGTGTTAATCCTTTATGTTATTAGTCTTGGTATGTGAACTCCTATTGTCACCAGTTTTTGTTTTATCTTTCTTATTTTTTCTTCGCATTTATTTGATGTTGATTCTGCTTTCAAAAGTCTCCGAAAGTGGAGCAAGAAAGACTCCGAAAGTGGAGCAATGAAGTCTCCGAAAGTGGAGCACGAAAGTCTCCGAAAGTGGAGCACAAAAGTCTCCGAAAGTGGAGCACGAAAGTCTCCGAAAGTGGAGCACAAAAGTCTCCGAAAGTGGAGCACAAAAGTCTCCGAAAGTGGAGCACGAAAGTCTTCGAAAGTGGAGCAAGAAAGTCTCCGAAAGTGGAGCACAAAAGTCTCCGAAAGTGGAGCACGAAAGTCTCCGAAAGTGGAGCAAGAAATACTCCGAAAGTGGAGCACGAAAGTCTCCGAAAGTGGAGCACGAAACAAAACCGATGTTCTATGTTAGCGCGTGAAGTTATATTGCGGGTCTCGGAAAAATACTAAAGATAAATTCCGAATTATCACCGTTGAAATAAATTAAAACGCATTCATGAGCATAACCGTAAAAACGTAAACTCAGAAAGC
Organism: Acer saccharum; assembly: GCA_030490815.1. Classification (NCBI taxonomy): domain Eukaryota; kingdom Viridiplantae; phylum Streptophyta; class Magnoliopsida; order Sapindales; family Sapindaceae; genus Acer; species Acer saccharum. Next base: position 52,421,295 of record CM059868.1, on the reverse strand, counting down.
ATATATATATATTAACTAATTCAGTTACACAAAATGCGGCCTAAGGCCGAGAAAATCATCGGGACACCCCCCACATGATGAATTTAGAAAACAAAAACATAAACAAAACATTCGGAGATATATACATCAGACACTCAGCCGCGCCTGGCCCTCTTTCCGTCTCCACGGCTGGCTTCGAATCTCTCGTCATCCGAAGACACCGCCTCAGGCTCGTCCTCCGATATCGGTTCCTCGGCGAAATCCACGGATCTGTCAGCAATCGGAGCGTTCTTCTTCCTGACCCTAGATTCGGTGGCCTTCTTGACGTCTGCATCAAAGGCCGAAAAGTCAAAATCCGGATATGAACGGAGGAGTAGGGTCCGAACGTCTCTGACCGCCTTATCAAAGGTCTCCTCTTGAATCTCGGAGAACTCGTCGGAGTTTAAAAATATATTGACGGCGTTATCCCCGAGCTCATCCTTCATCTCCCGAATTGAACTATTCGCCTTCTTCAAACGGCCACGGTAGTCGCACAGCTTGGTCTGCTTCTCCCTGCAGACGGCCTTTGCCTTCTTGTAGGCGGAGAACATCTCAGTAATGATAAGCCTCTGAGAATCCACAATGGACTTGGATTCCCGAACTCTGTCCTCCGCCTTCTCCTTCTCCTTGAGCACCCTATCATATTTGTTCTTGGCGCCTTCGTACCTCTTCTCCATATGAAGGAGATTACCGATGGCCTGACAACCGGAAACAGATTAGTCATCCGAGATGAGCTACTTTGAGAAAATACATACTAAAGATCTATAGCGGTGTTACCTGTAGCAGGTTCGCCTGCCCATGTCGGATCCTGTCGACATTGGACATCTTCCCGTACCCCGACATCTCCCCACTCCGCAGGAGATCCTTTCCGTGAACGCATAGGTAGTCCACGCCAGTGTCGGGATTTATTGGCTTTGCACCTGAACTGGACCCCGATTCCGGAGGATCCCTATAGCGATTTGGGGGAGAGATCACTGTATCCCGAATATTTACACGGGGTGTACCTTCCGGAATGTCCTTATCGGAATCCAGGAGCTCGACGTTCTCAGTTGGGTCCCCGCCTCGGTCACGCACCACCGAAGTCAGGGGGATGGCTTCAGCAATCTCTGCCGCGGTTCCAGCTGCGGCAATTGATACTGAGGACCTCGTTGTTCTATTGGTCCTCAGGGGAGGAACACTCTCGGATGCTTCCTCCTCGTCGAGTAGACTAGGGGTCTGGGGGAGCATCCTTTTCTTCTTCTTATCCTCCTTCCCCTCCCTTTGTCTGCCAACGCCACTCTTCATTTTGTCAGCCATCCTTCCCTTTGCAGTCTGGGTTATCTTCCCTGCTTTCAAAAAAAAAAAAAAAAAAAAAAAAAAAAAAAAAAAAAACAAGTCAGATTGGGATTCAGAAGCCGAACGGCGAAAGAGGATAACACCGAGTCAGAACTTACTCTTCTTGGATAAGGTTTTTATCACCTTCTTCTTCCTCGACTCCGTCAGATTCACAATGAAACCAAGCTCGTGGAGCCTCCGATCGTCTAACAGGAAATCGACGTGCCTTCTCTTAGGGGATACGCTCCAAGCGTCCGAGATGTGCCTCCGTTCGGTTTTGGACAGGTCCTCTAAAGTAACACGTTCCCACGGAGCTACAAAAAGAACGCACTAATGAACACAAAGAAAACAAAGGCATAGCGACGAATTCCGAAAATAAACCTAAGGAGTCCCCAAACACCTGGGATGTTGAACACCGAGCGAACCCTCTGAGGACGACCACCGAGCTGCAAGTCTCTGCCCCAGTCGCCTCGACAGACGAACCAAGTCTTCTTCCACTCCTTGTTGGAAGACGGAAGCCCGGTGATCAGAGGTTCGCCGCCTTGCTTGTCACGGCAAGCAAGAGCCCACCAGCCGTCTCCCCCGGATTTATGGGAGTATAGGCTGTAGCAGTGTCCAATCTCCCTAAATGTAGGTGCGGGAAACTTCATACTCCGCCATAAGGAGTACATTCCGATCACTATTCTCCAAGCATTCGGATTTAATTGAGCTGGAGCTATCCCTATTTCCCGCAACACCCTCCGGATGTAAGGCTGCAGTGGCAATCTGGCCCCAATCTCCAGAAAGGCAGGATGGAAAGCCATAGAGCCCCTATCGGGATCACTCGCTCTTTCCCCCTCACGGGGAACGCAAACTCGCACAGTCCGGGGGATCGAGAACTCCGTTGCTAACTTATTGAGTTTCCCCGTGTCAATCTTATTTTCCCGAACGAAGTTTATTGCAAACCTCGTGTGGTCTATTTCACCCCGAACGAAGTCCTCGGAGTTATACCCCTCCCAGCACTCGCCCGGGCCGGGGCCAACCACCGGATTACGGACTCGGTCACCCTCCGGTATTTGTTGGACCTCCGGACTCCCCGCGTCCTGTGCGTCTATATCACCGAAAGCACTCCTAGTACTACTCCCTACTGAAACTCTGCCCGATGTGGACTCTGAAGATCCAGATTCGGAACTTGACGACATTACGGGGCTAGAAGTCCCGACTTTACGAACCATCGGAGAAAGTTGGCTGATACCTAATGACTACGAATTAAAGTAACTGTGTTTGGAGACTAACCTGTCCTTTCCTTCTTCTTGAATTCTCACAGATACCGAAAACACTCTGATCAACTGAAAAAACACGAATGGGGGGGTCGTTTGTGACCCTACATCACTATTTATAAGGGTCCTCGGCGCGGGAAACGAAGCGACGCGATCCACAGTTTCGCCGAGCGACACCTGTCCGCCGCCCTTTCTCTTCAAACCACGCGTCGTTCACCCATTAGCCATGGCATGGGCCGGTTTCGAATCAAAAGGCCCCAAACGAACGTCCGATAGTGGCAAGCAGACTCCGTTTTCGAACCCACAACCGGTCTTGCATACCGACTTATGCGTTCGAGGGGGAACTGTTGTATCCGATTGTGAACTTGCTTATATCCGGGTACTTTCCTCGCCCGCGGGGGGTTACACTCCGAGCATGATATATCGGAGTTAATACCCGAATACTGTTTTCATTCGGACGTCATTTCCACCGAGACGAACACACCGAATATACTTTCTGATGTCACCTTCCATGGCCGAATCGTACCTGACCGCGCAGAGACAGCTGTCGGACCTTACCACTGAGTCCTTGACACGTGCCCGAGATGTCAGGAAAGGGGCTATATAATCCCTCATTTTTACCATTAGAGGGACTTCTTTTTAATTTTTACTTTTTCTCTCTAGAAAAGATAGAACGTTGTACATTGTGTAATCCCTTAAGAAGTGGGAATTTACTTCTGCCATATTCAATAAAATTATTGTTTGATTTTCACTGACTCTATTGGTAATTCTCGATTATTCCCAAACTCCGTTACAGTCATATCCCGAAGGTTCATTTTTAACCCCAACACAATTAAAAATTAATTGGTCAAATTAATACTATATATATATTTCATTATTAGATTACATTGATTCCCTCGAGTGTTTACTTGTCCACAGACACTAATAATTTTTTTTTTTTTTTTTTTTTTGGTATCCATGAGTGTCCAGACCAGTTTGCGTGTACCTCGATTAATCTCATGATACCTTGAAGTTAACAACCAGGTAAACCTCCAGTAGTCCCAAAAGAAATGTGATTGCTAGGGATCAATCCCAAGATGTCCGAGTTTACAGCTTGCCGCAGTGACCAGCCGCCAGGGATTAAACACTAATAATTCATTAGTCAAAAAGATAACAAAGATAATTTTTTTTTAAAAAGATTAAATTAATTAATTTTGTCCTTTTTGTTGACTGAATGGCCACGTATCTTTTTTTTCAAAATGTGGAATCTTGTAGGCCATGGATTTTAGTATGGCTAGAATCTGCCGCTGTGACACGAAGAATCACAATTTTCCTAGAAGTTGAAATGTCTATATATGGGTCCTATTACTCCTATATATACAGACAATTATAAGTTTGAACTGGTGCGGGATCTTGAATTCTCACAAGAGATTATATACCGAGTCACATGTGAAGAAATGTATGCATGACGTGTTACATTCGTTTGTTTTTGTCGGAATTTTCCTTCGCACATGAGAAGAAATCATAATCGGGTCACTGCTCACTAGACCTGGGAAGAGTCCTACCAAAAAAAAAAAGTTTAAATGAGACAAACAAATTAATCAGCTTTCCATCTTGCAAAATTTGATTGCTTATGTCTTGTGCACATGGGGACTAGCCAGCTAGCTTCTCAAGATCAACTCTAATGGAGTCATGTGTTGAATATTCTGTCACCTTACCCAGAAGAAGAAGAAAAATAAATAATAAAAATTAGAAACCCTGGGCACGTTTGGTATCGTTTTTAAAATGGTGTTTTTGAAAACTCTTTTTTTTTTTTTAAATGGAAATCATGTTTTAAAAATGATGTTTTAAAAAATGTAATGTGTTTAGTAGTGTTTTTTAAAAGTGGTTTTTTGAAACGGAAAACGATGTAAAAATGTTTGGTTGTTGTTTTTAAAATGAGTAAAATAGTTGTTTGGAGGGAAAAGTTAAGGTTTATTTTGAAAATCTGTTTTGAAAACAATAGAAAACAATAAAAAGTTGTTTTTAACTTTTTAGTTATAACTTTTAAAAAGTTGTTTTTTGTTTCAAAAACAGTTTTGTAAAATGTTCAACCAAACAACATTCTAGTTGTTTTTTTTGTTTTTAAAAACGAAAATAAGTTTTTAAAAACAGATCCAAACACTACCTTAATTTTTTAGTTGCTGGTCTCTCTGAAACCGAAAAAAATCTTCGATGTACTGGATGTATTATAGTGTTAGATGTGAAAGTAAAATATATGGAACATTCTCTATTTTCTTATCACATGTCACATCCTCAGTGGTTAGATATGCCTAGGGATGAGCGTTTCCCCACGGGCCCCCATGGGGTTTTGGGGTAAATTTTGCTCCCAAATGGATTTTGGGGGTGGGGGTGGGGGTATGGGTGGGGGCAAACTTTGCCCTCAAATAGATTTTGGGTGCAGTGGTGGGGGTACCCACCCCCAAACCCAAAACCCCATTTCCCCCAAAATAATATATATATATATTATTTATATTTATATTTATATATAAAAAATTTATTTTGTATTGTATTTTGGATTTTGTATTATATTTTTATAACTTTTTGGATTGAATATTTTAACTATGTCAAATTAAAGATTGGAATGTTTGGATTCTAAATTTTGAATTCCAATTTTTGGATTAAAAATTGAAAATAAAAAAAACGGAGGAAATGGGTTTTGGGTGTGGTGGAGGGGGGACCTGCCCCCAAAACGTCCCCACCCCCAGTCCCCCCAAATAGGTTTTAGAGGAGGTGATGGGGGGAGGTTTGAGGAATGGGGGTGGGGGTGGGGGTACCCTCCCCATCCCATTGGACCCCCACGCCCATCCCTAGATATGCTCGATTTTCTTTTTTCAAATACTAGTCTATTTCCAATCGGATAAAATCTACTGTGAGTGGTTCATCCATCCAGTGATATATTGAAGTGTCCGATACGACACATGTCCAGTTTTCTTGTCATGTATCACAAATTCAGTAGTCAATACATGAGACTTGGCTATTATACCCGGTCATATGGGGGTATGATGATAACAACGATTTTTGGGAACAACTAAATATTAGTTTTGAGTTAATTTTGGAAACAACTTTAATATTTGAAAATCACTTTCACGTTAGAGTTAGAGTGAACCATGGGGTTATTCTCAAAAAGTTGTCGGCGTCATCCCAATACTTTTTCCTTCATACTGTAGCCAATCCCCGATACATACAACACGCAGTAATGCAATTTTGGATTTTCTCCTTAAACAATGGGCCGATTAATTTGACCTAAATTAGAGGGCAATGGTCCCTGGTAATTTTAATCATTTGATTGATTTGTTGCTGTGTAGAAAGAACAGTGTGGTGCACCATCAAAAACACTACCTAATTTTTTAGTTATTGGTCTATCTAAAACGTAACAAAATCTTTGGTGCACCGGGTGTACCGATGAGTTGTGCATTCAACCATTCAACCATGACATATTACACTATCGGATGTAAAACATGCACAACATCATCTGTATTTTTTTAATGATCAACTTTTTTTTGTCACGTATCACATTTTTAATGATTTGATGCACCCGATTTTCTAATTTTCAGCTTCTGTTCTTTCTCAAATATGAGAAAATTTACCGCCAGAGACTGAGTGGTGCATCCAGCTATAGAATATGCATGTGACATATTACAGTATAAGATGTACATATCATCTAATTTTCTTATCATGTGTCAAAATTTCAGTGGTCGGTTTAGTCAACACTCAACGGTGCAACCAAGATTTTCTCCTTAAACAATGCCACAATTAATTTGACCTAAATTACAGGGCAGTGGTCCCTGTTGATATTATTCATATTTTGATTAATTGGTTGCCGACTTGCCGTGTAGAAAGTTCAGTGTGGTGCACAATCAAAAACAACCCCTATCTTTGATATCTTCCGTGCCTTGTAAATCGGCCATGTTTGATACTTTGATGTTGTCAAACCCTCCACATTTCATGCCTTGCATTGCATATTTGCATGTACTATCTTCTTCTTCTTAATTACAAAGAGTACTCTATTATTCTAGAGGAATTAAGTTCATTTTTTCTATAAGGTTTAATTAATTTAATCACGAAAAAATCTATCTCATTATTATTAAGGGTCGTACTATCTTGCTATAATTTAGCGAATTTATTATGTCGTGTTACATTTCACTTGTTGTTGGCCGTCCTGTGCGTATTTTTTACGTTCTACATCAAATTTGTTTTGTCACTCTTACATTATAAACTTAAACTACGTTTGGTTTGATGGAATATGAGAGAAAGGAAATGAAAGAAAATGTGAGGATTTTATATCTTTTGTTTGGATTGTTAAATGAGAAGGAAAATGAGGGAAAATGAGATAAATGGACGGAATAGTTTCTTCTTATTTCACCTGATTTGTTTTATCTCATTGGACGGAAAAGGAGGGAAATGAATTATAAGTTAATGAAAATTTTCAATATTCCAAAACTAACCCTATTAATATTACATTTGTTTCCTTTTTCTTTCCCTTTCATTTATAACCATCTAAACAACCATCACTAAAAACACTATCATTTCCTCTCCTTCCCTTTCGTTTCCTTTCCTTTTTAACTTATCATTTCTATTTCATCGATCCAAACATAGCATTAACATTTTACGTGAGTTTTATTATATTGTAAACGGGTATGATCATTTTTATTAAAGTTTACGGTTTATAATATTAAATAAGTCGAATGGTATCTAAATTTGATCTAAATTTTACGAAAACATTTAAAATCTATTATATCTTAAAAAAGAAGTGACTACTATTTTGGTTCTAACTAACTAATAACTACTGTATATGAGATTTAGTTTTCTTCTATAAATGCATATGTTTACTTTCAATTCAAACAAAGTGTGATAAATTAATTTTTTTAATCCAAAGTGGGGGGCAAATATTCCTTAAAGAGAGTGAAAGCAAAAAATGAAGGAATTGGATTTAAAAAAAAAAAAAATTAAAAAATTAAAAAAATCGGTCCTACCATTTGTGCATGTTTGAAGGGCAACTTTTTTTGTCTTTCAATTATTATGATATTATTTTAGATGATCATGCCATTCTATCTGCTTGTTTACTTGTTGTGGGGTATAGCCCTTGTCTTGTTTAATAATATGATTGTGTTTCATGGAAATTACAATCAAGATTTGATGAATTTCAATTATTTGTGTAGTTTTATTGGGTTTTGTTAATTGGTTGTTATTTGTGAAGAGAAAAAAAAATCAAATGGGAGGAATTTCTTTCAAAAAAAAAATATGGGAGGAATTTGGTCCCATACTAGATGATCAATACCAAAAAACACAACAATACAAATGAATATTGGATTAATCCAAGTAATTAGCAATATTTATCCCGTGGAAATGGTGGGAAATGTCACCTTTTTAAAGTGGTTTTGTAAGAAAGTCACAACTTTAATAACTTAAGTTTAAAAGGAATCTATTATGATGAACGGACAATAATACCCTTACTTTACACACATTCTCTTACTTTGAAGTTTTTATTTATTTATTTATTTATTTTTTATTTTTTATTCTTTCATCTTCTTCATAGAGGTCTGTTTAATAGACCTCTAATGGAGGTTTAACATCATTGAATAATTAGTTTAATGGCGCTACGCAGACGCATTCGAGGGTCCAGCTCCTCGCTGGTCAGCTTGCAGGGGTGTAGGGGCAGCGCCCCCGGAGATTTTTTTGGTTTTGGTTTGATTTGTCGATGTGAGTATGGTTGTGGGTATGATTAGTGTTTTAATTTATGAAAATTTGTGTAGGAGACGATGAAGATCTGAGAATTTTGAACTGATTGAAAAGGCTCGGAGACAAATTGAAAAGGCTCGAATACAATGTTAAAAGTCTTTGTTCGAGACTTTTTGAATCTCCAAAACTTTTAACATTGTATTTGAGCCTTTTCAACAGTTCTCCGAGACTTTTCATACACTGTCCGAGACTTTGTAAATAGCCTCCGAGCCTTTTAACACTGGTTCCGAGACTTTATAAATAGTCTCCGAGCCTTTTCAATTTGTCTTCAAGCCTTTTCAATTAGATTCAAAATTCACACAACCAGTTTAAGGTTGTTGTTTTGATGTGGTTTTTGTTGTTCGCCGTGAAGTTTTCAGGCGTATTTCTTGCAACCGATGTTTTCTCTCTCTCTCTCTCTATCAATTGTTTTCTCTTTAGGTTTGAAAAGACACAAACCGACAAAATAAATGTATTTTTGTCTAGTCATCTAAATATATGTCTTTTAAACTTGAATTAGTAAAGTGGTGATATTCTTACAAAAACTGCCCTAAATAGTGACAAAAATTTTTTGAACCTTATTTATGCCGTTTGATATTCTCATATTTATCATTATTTAGGTTTATCGGATAGTTGATTATGATTGTCGTTTTTGTTATTGTATTTATCATTTGATTGATATAATTATCATGTTAGTTGATCAACTATATTTCATAAATAGTTCTTCAATATATTTAATTTCATGCAATGAAAAGAAGATAAATATAATTCTGGTGGATATTCAGTGAGCTACCCCACTCCACCTAACTCCAACTGCTATTTGAAATCTGAAGGTCAATCACCCTCATCAACATAACTTGAATAGCCACAACCTCATAGGTCACCAATTTTTATTTTTATTTTTAAATAAATAAAAAATATTTAGTATGAAATTGGTCCCAAACAAAATAAGTTTATTTGTTTAATTTGTATCCCCATTATGAAGTTCTATTCAGGAATAATGTGTTTGATTTTGTTTTATCGATGTTAGTTTTCATTGAATCGGATGTGACGATAAAGAATAAAGATATCGATTATATAATCATAATTCACACCTTAATTTTAAACTTCATATACAGATATGACATTCGATTTTGTAAATCAACATTAATTATATACATTTAATTACACAAATGACAAACCTAATTAGGTACATCGAAGTTATCAATGTTATTCTCGAATATCGCAAAACAAAATATGATATGATAGGATGAGATACAGCAAACAGTAGTCAAAGTAAATATTTTCATTCTGTTTTTTTTTTTTTTTTTTCTTTTTTTTAAATAATTCCAAATGAATTAAATCTTCCCATTTTTTATTTTTATTTTAAATTCTAAATGAATAAAATCTTCCCAATTACAATGCTTTTGTAGATACATGTTGTGTGACTCGTGAAACTTCACCTAACCAAATGGATGGTTTTTTCTTAAATTTAAAAGACAATGAGAGAATGGGAAACAAAAACAAAATTGGTAACAGCTGAACTACTGTATTATTATTATTATTACAAGGATTTTTTAATCCTTAGCTTTATTCAGCCAAAACAAGTTACATAAATTGAAGCCTTTAAGACTCCAATTTTTTTTTTTTCCCTTCATTTTCCATCTACATATGGCTCCCCAACTCATAAAATTAGAAAAGAAAATAAACAAGAGAGAATATTCTCTTGATCATTATTTTGTCCTACTCTATCAAGTAATATTATACTAGATTTAGATTCCCTACAGGTTGACCAAACTCTATTATGCTTATTTTGTCTTCAAATTTCTGGAAAAAAAAAGTGCTTCCAGGAAAAGCACTTCCATTAATGATAATATCAATAAGTCCATTCCTGAGGCAGACCAATTTCTTGTTTGTTCATGGATTGGCTTTGTTGTTGCTGCTGTTTGTACAAGCTATTCTTCCTCTCACCAGCCACATTAGCATCTGAAGAAGAAGAAGATTAGAATCAATCAGAGACCGTTTATTAATCAGAAATCTTGATTTGTAATTACAGCGTTTATTAAAAACTAATCAGAATTATATTACTTTCCCATCAATTATCGTGAACTCCACGTACAAATCAGGAATCAAGTTCTTTTTTTTCGTAATTAACCCTTGAAGAGGAAAAAAAGTGATTATACTAGAAGTGCTTATGGAGTTATTAATTATTAACAAGTACCATGTTGTAAAGGAAAAGTGCTTCTTCCATTGAATCCTGATGGAAAACCACCAACACCCACTTTGTCAAAATGTTGTTTCAGAGCTTGAACCACTCTTGCTGGTATAAGAACTGTTGCACATCCTGTAAAATCACAAACAAATCCACCATTTTTTTTTTTTTTTAAATTTTCTTTTTGAGCATCTTCAAATGAGATAATAATAATAACAATAATTGATTTACTCTGAAAGTGACAGCCCAAAAAAGAAAAAGAAAAAACACAGGTGGACCAACGAACAAGCTAGAAGATGATGAAGAGATGGAGAGGAATCTAAGAACATGGAATCTAAAACTAAAAACAAAAAATCAAAATTGAAGTGTAACCACTCCAACAACTGTGAAAAGAACCAAATCAAACCAGAATAAAAAAAATTCAAATCTAATCTAATCTAAAAAAAAGTGACCCACAAACAGAAAACAACCACATGCAGCAGCAAATATTCAATATTCTGTACCTGGTTTCTTGCGTGATTGATCAGGAGAATAGCCGATTCCTCTAGGCAAAAAGACACCTGTCCCACATGAACCGGCTCTTGAACTTGCAGACCCACCTAGTAAAACCGCTCTCATGCCCGGACCCGGACCCGGTTGCTGTTGGTGGGTCTGTGCCTGTGACTGGTATGAGATTGAAGTTGTTGAAGATGGTGGACGATTGGTTTTCTGGACATTGTTGTTGGAGCCATCACCAAAAGCTTTGCTTTTGTTTTGGTGGTGTTGCTTGAACTGTTTTTTGTTGTCTAGTTGTTTCATTGCTTGTTCTTGTTTGAGCTTGAAAAACTTCAATAAAAGAAATAAAAAATTATCAACTGGAAAACAAAAAAATGAACTTTTTTTTTTGTTTTAAAAAACAGAGTAAACTTTTTTTTTACTTGAATGGCTCGTATTTGGTCATCAATAAGAGCTTGTTTGGATTGAAACTCGATGTTTTGGTGGTTGCAAAAGAGATTGTTTATCTTCATCTTCTCCAACTCTTCGATCATGGTTGGTGGTGGAGATGGTTCTCGAGATGGGCCTTTTGGGCTCTCATGGTTGGAGCCAAACGGTGATGATGACCGGAGAGTTGATTGCGGCGATCTAGTCAAACCCCATGACTGAGAATCAATCAATCAACACAAACCACACAAAAATCAGGACCTGAAAATGATAAAAACACAAACTTTATCAACAAATCAAGTACCTTTTCGTGTTTTTCATCGTCTTGAAGCATATAGTGAGCCATCTGTCGAGACAACTCAGCTAAGTAGTCGTCTTGTTCTTCTTCTTCCGGGTCACTCTCTGTCTCGGTGGAACCGACTTCTGACTCGACCGGAGAACTCAAAACGGAACCGGAATCAGAAGTGCCAAAGCAAGAAGACCAAGTGTTGTCGCTGCTGTTATTGGTCTCGATGAGTTTGTTGAGAGAGAAAAAAGTTTCATGCTCTTGAGTGAAAAACCCAGAAGAAGAGGAAGAAAGCAGTGACTGATCTGTGTTGTGTAGGTCAACCGCCATCATTAATCGTGCTTAAAATTCTGAGCTTTTGAAAAATAAGAAGTCAGGTGGGTTTGTTTGTTAAAATTAATTTAACGGTTGCTGCTTCGACAAGGTTCAATAATTACCTAGTTACACACACGCATACAGAGAAACAAACAGAGAGAGAGAGAGAGAGAGTTGGATATTGAAGAAACAGAGGAAACAGAGCTTTAAGTGAGATTTATTTATATAAAAAGGAAAAACAGGACACAAATGGGTTACAGTTGGTGAGTGAGAGTGTGTGATTTTAGTTGGAGTTGGAGTTGGGTTTGTGTGTTGTGTTCTTTAGTAGTTGGACCGTACATTTGTCCAGCTATGTAGCTCACCTGCCATTTGTTAGATTTGACAGAGAAATGGAAATAGTCTAAGGTTGTTGTTGTTGTTGTTATTGTTGTTAGTTGCAGTTGATGTATAAATAGTTTTGTTTCTGATTTGTTATTAAAAAAAGAAAAAGAAAAAAAGAGAAGGCAATGGAACAATGAAAGTAGAAGAAGAAGAATACAGTGAATATAAAACTCCGAAGACAGCTGTGCTATAAAAAGTGGACAACAGGAGAGTTTCTATCTGGTCTTTTGTTGTCTTATCAATTTCCTTTTTTATTTTTCTAAATCTGGGCATTAGAGTCCACAAAGTCAGCTCATATATTATATATATATATATTAGTGATTAGGTGAGTGTACTTAATTGGGTTAGATATCATCATCTAACACGAGAAAATCTTTGGTGCACCGGGTGCATGAGCTGAGTGTTACACCCGGCCACTCAGATGTTGACACCTCAGCATGTGTCAACTAAAATAATAATAATATATTTGATGGGACGAAAGACAAAGGAATAGAAAAATATAAAAACCAAACAAAAAAGCTGACACATGCCAAGGTGTTACCATCTAAGTGTCTAGGTGCAACACTCAACTCATGCACCTGGTTCACTGAAGATTTTCTCCACCTATTACCCCTTCACAAAACGAAAACAATAAACAAATTGAATCCACCTGTAAAGAGTAACGATGACTATTTGGATCCTTACTTAAATAGAAAAGTAAGACGGATTCCACTAGGAACTTATTGAAAACGAAAATTTCTATTAAAAGTTATTAGGATTTGAAAATACAGTCTAAAAAGGAAAAAAAAAAAGTTGAAAAATGGAAGTCAAAACGGTTAAATTTGAGAAAACTATAATGTGTCACGAGGTAAACCCCATGATAACTTTTGTAGGACTTGTTGATACGGTTACAACTACTTACAACGATATATTATGGGTCCAAATCGAATATCGCGGAAGCTCCCAAAGTGTCCTCACTCATTTAATTAAAGAAAATAGTTGGTTTATAGTGGATCATATAAACTTAAAATATGTGATTCAACCTATAACACTGTATAGTATAACAATTAATAGTAGAAGAATGATTGAATGTAAGACTGTAAGTTGATATATTCCTAAGTATATTTATATGTTGATTAGTTGAGTAGTTAAAGAGCAACCAGAGATAATGTTTAGTTATTTTTCTTTTACCTTTTGACCTATTATTGTGACCATGAAATCATAGTGTTGGTAATGATATATAGTCTGTGCACCCAGTCAGAGTCAAAGGGGCAGAGAAATTAAACAAGTGGTAGATGAGACCAGGTTGGTCCTATGGTAAACCCCACACATCTGTAGCAAGAGGTTGTGGGTTCAAATTCTCCCATTCTCTAGAAAAATCCCGAATTTATATAAAAGTATTTCGTAAAAAAAAAAAATAAATAAATAAATAAATAAACAATTGGTGAGCAGAACAATGGACCTAACCATTCTCTCGTCTATAGAATCCCAGCCTAATGTGTTCATGGATTCAGATGGGCTGAGCCGGGCCGTGGCCCAAACTACGTGAAGAAGCTTTTGTTTTGTGTGGACTGTAACCATTGTAAGGATCCTAGTGCTCGTGGTGATGGTCCCTGTGTTGGGTTGTGAACCATGGTCAGTAATTTTGTGCTACGATGAGGCATTGGGGTTGAGCTCACTGCGGTTTGTGGATGTAATAAAAGTTGAGTGCCGGTGTGTTTCGTGGTTGTAGGTTTACGCTGAACTACTTAAAATCTCGTGTCTTTCTTTATTATTCTTTATTTGTTTTCGTGTGTGATTGTTTGATTGTCTTTGAGTTCGTATATTACGTATCATTCTGATTATTTCCAACTTCTGAATCTGATCTTCCACACAGCTGTTTCAAGTATATTAGAAAGTGCTATCAGAAGTGTTTCAAGTAAGTTTGCATAATAAGTAATGTTGTCAACTACTGATAATTGTATTAGTTACATCGATGAATAATATCTCTCAGTTTCTTAGTTTTGTACTTTATATTTTTGTGACCAATCAAATTTTTTATTTTGACTATGATTTTGTTGAATGATTCTTTGCCATTTTGAAATCAATCAATGACATGCTTGATGACACCACCAATGTGAATCCTCTATATAATATGCTAATGTACAATGACTTACAATTTCAAACACATATTATGATCAATTATAATATTAAAATAGCTTCCAGGGCAAGAAAACAAAGCTTTTATTCACATCAGAAAGATTCAAGACACAATATCAGCAACTGTATTGTATAGTATAGTTAGTTTCCAGGTCCAAATCGAATATCGTTTGCCCTGACGTGGAAGCTTTCAAAGTGTCCTCATGCATTTAATTAAAGAAAATAGTTTGTTTACAGTGGATCATATAAACTTAAATATGTGATTTCAACCTACAACACTGTATAGTATATAACAATTAATAGTAGAAGAATGGTTGAATGTAAGTTGATATATTCCCAAGTATATCTATATGTTGATTAGTTGAGTAGTTAAAGAGCAATCAAAGATAAAGTTTAGTTATTTTTAATTTTTCTTCCACTCTTTGACTTATTTGTGTGACCATGAAATCATAGTGCTGGTATGAATGTATGATAGATAGTCTGTGCCCCCAGTCAGAGTCAAAGGGGCAGAGAAATTAAACAAGTGGTGAACAGAACAATGGACCTAAACCAGTCTCTCGTCTATAAAATCCCAGCCTAATGTGTTCATGGATTCGGATGGGCTGGGCCGGACAGGGCCGTGGCCCAAACTACGTGAAGAAGCTTTTGTTTTGGGTGGACTGTAACCAATGTAAGGATCTTTGTGTTGGGTTGTGAACCATGGATCAGTAACATTACGTTACGTTGACGTATTGGGGGTTGAGCTCCCCGTAAAACTTGCGGTGGTCCATGGATGTAGTAAAAGTTGAAAGGCGATGTGATTCGTGGTTGTAGGTTTACGTTGGGGAGTTTAACTCAGGACTTCTGGGACAACCAGGGATATAACAAAGATTGAAGATCATGGTAGGCTATAATTTTTTATTTTTTTTAACTGAACATCGACATCACCTAGTTAGGATATAGTCAGACGTCCCCATAAATGTACATTCTGGATATTATTTTATTAGTTTGATTCATTAGAAATGTACTAATATAATGTTCTGAAAAATTTAATGAAATTCATTTAACAATATGGTTACTTTATCTCATTAACTAAAAATTATAGTAACCCTAAAATTTCAAAACAAAATAAAATATTTAAAGCTATAATATTCTCTCAAACATATATAATTTGAAGACTAATTGTTGGTGTTGATAAAAAGATTGAGCCAAATTTGAGCAAATTTGAAGAATGAGGAAAAAGAATTGTTATTATAAAAAGAAGAAAAAGAAAAGAAAATGATTTTTTTTTTCTACTTTTAATAGGAAATAAAAACAATTCTTTAATTAATTTTTTTGTTTACAATTTTTTTTTTTTTTTTTTTTAAGGGTTGAGCCCACCCTGGCCCCCACATGGGTCTGTCAAAGGAGACAACCGGCTCTGATGCCATATCAGTATCCAACAGACCCAAAATCTTAAGTTGAAAGAAAATGACCAAACAATAATATTTAAACCCTCTAACATTATTTTTGTTACCAATCAAATTTTTTATTTTGATTGTGATTTTGTTGAATGATTCTTTGCCATTTAGAAATCAATCAATGACATGCTTGATGACACCACCAATGTAAATCCATTTGTATCCTTTATTTAATATGCTAATGTACATTGACTTACAATTTCAAACACATATTATGAACAATTATAATATTAAAATAGCTTCCAGGGCAAGAAAACCAAGCTTATATTAACATCAGAAAGATTCAAGACACAATATCAGCAACTGCAGAAACAGTTGCTGTAATAGACTACATCGATATGAAGGCTTCGAAGCATGCTCTAAAATACTCAAGGTGTTTCTCCCTTGGAGGCCTGCATTCGTTGACTACATCGATCTCAATCCATTTGAATAAACCAGGAAATTTTTCCGGACTGTAGAATTCAACTCCGAGAACTTTTTAAGTTAATTGAAACCAAAATGCTACAACTATTCCAGCAATGTCCACAAATCCAATGCTACTTCCTTTGAAAAAGTCCTTCCCATCGAGTTCTTTCTCCAGGATTTTTATATATTCACGAACTTCTTCAATCACAAGCTCTCTTTCATCCCCTTCACAAAAATTAGCCTTCCACACCATTGGCAGGATCTACATACATACAAGAATTTACTAGATAATTATACATATATATTGGAACTCAGTCGTTGGATGCAACCTGATATTAGTTTTGAATAGCTTACCTTTTCATCAATGTATCTTGATGTAGGAGATATATATTATTAATTGATGTTTTTAGTATTTGTTGTATTAGACTTAGGCTTTGGTTAAGTTTTATATTGGGCCTTATTGTGGGTTTGTAGAATGTATATATATGCTTGGTCTGTAACTTTGTAAGGGCCAGTTTGGTATTGCTGTAGATTTTATAATAATCACTGTTAGCTGTGCTGAATGAATAATCAGCTGTGAAGTTAATCAGTAGATGTTTGGTTAATTATACTTTTAAAACTACTGTATAATTCAAAAGCAGTATACATATGTTTGGTAATTTTATTTCAAAAGTGCTGAAATTAATTACAATAACTAAAATAGACATGATTTTATAATATTATTTCATTTTTTTTATTATTATATTATATTAAATCAATATTTAAGTAGAATATTTAAATTGGAAAAAAAAAAAATCATAAGAACAATGAAAATATTTTTAAAAGATTTTATAAATCAAATCAATATTTAATTATAATATTTAATTTTTAGATGGAATAAGGTATATAAATGATTTTAATTTGATTTCATAAGGATAACAATGATATTTTAAAAGATTCATTAAATACTGAAATAGATTATTCTATAATCACTTTTAAAAAGTAACCCCCTGCCTAATTCTCAAAATCACTGTTAAAACTTGTCAGATTATCAATTAATCACTTTTGAAAGTTTTACCAAACATCATTTTATGTCAAAATTATAAGATAAGCTGATTTTAACTTCTTAAAAGCAATACCAAACTGACCCTAAGTAAAAGTGGTTGAATATTTGTGATTTTCTGATAGTGAAAACGAGAGCTGAGCTCTCTTCTTGTTATTGCCATGGATTTGGCTTGAGTTGCTGCGTCAAAGTGGTATCAGAGCCGCGGTTAGCTCCGGGTTATGGCCAACGATGGCGATGGTAACGTCCGGCACGGAGGTGGAAACCGACGTCTGGAAGAGTTGTGGACTGCACGTGCGAATCTCAGAGACTGTGAAGCTCGATCGACCACACTGGGAAGCTCGACTTTCATTGAGGGTAGATCGTGATCTAAGGAGAGCCCGACGACATGAAATCCCTGCTCCACCTGAGCTCTCTGAGTCCGATGAAGAAGGAATTCGTTATCGGAGGTATGATGATTGCGATTCAAGTTCAGATGAAGAAGTTGAACAATGGATTTTGGGGGAACCCAGGTTTGCTGCTCAACCAAGGTATCTTCATCATCTACAACCACTATCTCACAGGTATCATCACTCTCATCCACCTCCATCATCATCTTCTTCAACGTATACCCAACAAACCTCATCACCTTACACTGATTTACCGTATATTCACCATATTGGCCACCATACACGTGAAACCCTCAAAACCCCAAACCACAAATTCGACAATACCCACGAAAACCAAATCGGAATCACCAAAATCAATTCCAGTTTCATCCCTAAAACCCACTGCCCTAGTCAATTTCATGACCACCACCACTCATTCAATACTACATGTGAAAACCAATCCATTAAAACAGATTCCCCATCCACCAAAACCCATCATCAACCACAGAGCAAGGCTTCAACCAATTCCGAGATCAAATGGCAGCCGAAAACTTTTGCGATCAAGAATAGAGGCATTTGTGATTCCCAGTTTTCAGCCGTTGCATCAAGTGAGGTAAACAATAACAAACAAATTAATTCTTTGTTGTTTGATTTTGCTGAGAATGAGAACCTATCTAGCTGCTCTGCGCCTAATGACAATGTTAAAATTCAAATATGTCAAACCCATGAGAACTTGACAGGAACAAATTCCAATTCCAAAACTAGACCCAATTTACCTAGAAACCGTCCCACTACATTAATAGATATGATGCAATTTGTAGCTGAGTGGTTTGATTTTGAGGAAGGTGAAAATGATTGTTGTGATGAATCGGGGAGACGGGGTTGTTGATTGTGTTAACAGTGTTCAAGAAAAGGTTGTGGCTTTGATATGGTTAAAAATGAGGAGGAGAATGATAAAAATGAAGAAGATTTGATCAAGTACGAAGTGGGTGTGTATAAAAGTGAAGAGATTGTTGTTTCGAAAAGTGAATGTGATAATGAGATTATTGAAGCAAACAAAAATGAAGAAGATAGTCGTCCATTGTGTGATTGTGGGGAGATTGTGGTGGATGAAAGTACTGAAGTTGTTTTGAAGAGTGGGAATAGTGTTCAAGGGCATCTTGTGGATTGTTTTGAAGTTGTTAAAAATGTAGGGGAGAATGTTAAAAATGTGGAGGAGGATGATAAAATTGTGTTTTCAATTCTTGGAATTTTTACCCAACCAATGGTGGAGGCAATTGATCTTGGAGATGCAAGTTATGTTGTTTGCCAAATTGTTGGTACATTATGCATGGGATTCGAGAATGTCAAGACCAAAGGGGCAAGGTGGCGCCAATGGCAAATAGCTTGGGCATTTTCAGCATTCCGTTGGACGATTGGTTCGGTACCACTTTGGATTTGGGATGAGCTATGAAGAGACTTCTCAGTTGGGGTCTACCACTACCACAAGCCAAATATAGGACTTTGCTCCATTGTCGTTCTACTAGTTCTTTTCCCGCGTGCTTCAACCGAACTCGAGGTCGAGTTCTTTTCGAAGAAAGGGTGACTGATGTAGGAGATATATATTGTTAATTGATGTTTTTAGTATTTGTTGTATTAGACTTGGGCTTTGGTTAAGTTTTATATTGGGCCTTATTGTGGGTTTGTAGAATGTATATATATGCTTGGTCTGTAGCTTTGTAAAAGTTGTTGAATATTTGTGATTTTCTGATAGTGAAAACGAGAGCTGAGCTCTCTTCTTGTTATTGCCATGGATTTGGCTTTGATACCACTTTGACACAGCAACAATAGATATTCAAGCCAAATCCATGGCTAAAGAGAAGAAACGAGAGCTCTGCTCTATGTGATTTCACTATCAGAAAATCACAAATATTCAACAACTTTTACAAAGCTACAAACCAAGCATATATATACATTCTACAAACCCACAATAAGGCCCAATATAAAACTTAACCAAAGCCCAAGTCTAATACAACAAATACTAAAAACATCGATTAACAATATATATCTCCTACATCAAATCTAGCCCAAAAGCGAGCCATGGCTCTCTGATAAGAGTCCTGAGGCAAAATAGGATTGTTCTTCCACATCAATTTCTTGAAGCATAATAATCCATTTGAATAAACCTGCTTGTGTCATTCAAAACCAAAACGCTACAATGTTTCCTACTAGGTCCACAAATCCGATGTCATCACCTCCGAAGAAATCCTTCCCATTGAATTCTTTCTCCAGGAGTTTCATCTGTTCACAAACTTCTATAATCACAACCTCACTCATTGTTGTATGGTTCCAAAGTTATTAATTTATAGAGATTATACCGAATTCCCATTAATCACAGGTAAATTGTTATCAACCCACCCATGTAATTTGTTGAGGCATTATTGAGCAACTTATCTCACAATTACATTTTTGCACATTGAAAACACCAACTGATCATAAAAGTACTTTGATCTATAAAGCACTTTCTCAGTAAATTACATTACAACACCAAGATAACACAAGGAGATATGATGAATTATGCAACACATAATCATAAATGACAAACAGTAAGTTGAAATCTCATTATTTGAGAGCAGATTTAAAGGCTTGAATGCTAGTTCTAATATAGGCAACATATTTCTCTATTGGAGGCATGGATTCATTGACCACATAAGTCTCTTGAAGCTTCCCAATCCATTTGAGAAGACCTGGAAATCTTTTCGGGTTCCAACCCTCAACTCCAACAACTTCTGGAGTCAATTGAAACCATAACACTACAACATTTCCAACAATATCCACAAATCCAATGCTATCACCACCGAAGAAGTCCTTCCCATCAAGCTCTTTCTCCAGGATTTCATCAGTTCACAAACTTGTTCCATCACAACCTCCCTTTCCTTCTCTTCACAAGTATAAGCCTCCCATGCTGTTGTCAAGAACTGCATGCAAGAATATTCAACATGTATTATACATATATATCGATACGGAGAGCGAGTTACTCTCTAGTAAAATTAATAGCACAGTACCTTTTCATCCATGAACCTTGCCCAAAAGCGAGCCATGGCTCTTTCGTAAGAATCCTGAGGCAAAATGGGATTGTTCTTCCATGTCTCATCGATGTACTCGAGAATGACTTGTGACTCAACAACCGGTTTCTCATTATGTACAAGCACAGGGATTTTCTTACGAACCGGATTGTACTTGAGAAGTGAAGGACTCTTGTTGAAGAGATCCTCTTCAATGTACTCATAAGGTATCCTCTTCAGTTTCAGTGCAAGTTCAATTCTTAGACTATAAGAGCACGCCCACGTGCCATAGAGCTTCAAATCTTCCACCATAGCAAGCCCTGCAAGTTTCTCTGTCAGAGCTTTGTAACTTTAAAGGGATTGTCAGTTTTGTTATTTCATCAAAGATTCTTTATCACAAATGACACAATTTTTGTAATATTCTTCTCAAATGGTTTTTGGCATATCCAAAATCAATGATTGTGACACACCATCAATGTAAATCCAGTTTTGTCTCCTCTATATAATATATTGAATTGAACAGCATAAGATTCCTGCTTGTTTTTTCAATGCAAATGTCACATATTACATTGCCTAGCAAGCTGTCAAGAGCAAGAAAGTTTCAAGGCCAAGTTCCTCTGTCCACATAATCTCTGATGAAGGACACTTCAGGAGGCCTATTGGAGGGACAAACGATGTCCGTTTTGGGCCCATAATATGAATCTCATTTTTTATCTTTGTTTTTCTGTTTTAAGCGTGTTTTAGGAATTTTTATTTTTTTTCAAAAAGATTTCTTTCTTTGAGTTTGTTTGGAAAAAAAACTAAAATTTATATTTTCTATGTAAGTTTTGAGCTTTTTCTATT
Source organism: Acer saccharum (assembly GCA_030490815.1). Lineage (NCBI taxonomy): Eukaryota > Viridiplantae > Streptophyta > Magnoliopsida > Sapindales > Sapindaceae > Acer > Acer saccharum. Next base: position 52,399,612 of record CM059868.1, on the reverse strand, counting down.
TTAATCAATTTAGGAATTCCGAATTTTGGGAGTCGGTTTGTGTTTCCTATTTAAGCAAGTGTCAATTTTTTTTTAATTTTTTTTTTTTTGTTGCTTTCTTTGATATAAATAAAACTCATTCTGTGGAGTAAATTTTTTATGGATTCGAGAACCTATCGCTTTCATTCCGTCAATATCAATAATTGAAATGATCAAACCAAGCTTTTATTTATTTTTTCAATGAGATTCAAGATACAATCTTAGTTATTCCACACATAGAGTACTATAATTGACATATATAGACTGCAATACATCAACATATAAAACAACAAGACAGCATAAATGTATGTGTTCATTTGGGAGCATTTATGAGGGACTCATATTTGCCTCTAACATAGGCAAGGTGTTTCTCCTTCGGAGGCCTGCATTCGTTGACTAGATCGATCTCTTGAAGCTTGCCAATCCATTCGAACAATCCCGGAAACTTTTCTGGAGTGAAGTCACCTCCCAAAACTTCTTGGGTGATCTGGAACCAGAATGCTACAATGTTTCCAACAATGTCCACAAAACCAATCTTGTCACCTCCAAAGAAGTCCTTTCCATTCAGTTGTTGTTCAAGCATTTTCAACTGCTCATAAACTTCAAGAATCACAACCTCTTTTTCCTCCCCTTTACATAAACCAAATTTCACTGCTGTTGCCAAGATCTGCACATAAACATTTCAAGAATTCAACATGTTTTCATAACAATATTGATATCAATTACTTGATATTAATTTACATCATTTTAAGGGTGCAACAATTGTTTTTAGGAAATACTCTTTTGTGAAAAATTCTTCATACCCGTTTTACGAAATCTAGAATCCAACTCATATCTATGTGACATTCCCATTTCGAAATATTGTAATAATTCAAAAAAGAAAAATTATAAGGAAAGACTTTCCCATATTGATATCAAGTGCATGCACTAAAGGTGTCAAACGGCCAGGCCGGGCCGGTACATAAATTTTAAGGTGCAATGGGCTTGAGGGTTGGGCACAACAGGTTTTACATTTTTAATATGTAATAAAATTGTTTTTTTTCGTACATTTTTTAAGTCCAACCTTACACTCAAGCCCTTGAAAGCCCGGCCCGTCCACTCAATAGGCTTGGACATGGGCTTAGCCCTCAATTTCAGGGCTGGATGCGAGCCATCGGACCCATTTTTTTAAAACTATTATAATATTTTGAAATTGGAGAATGAGTATAACTCAAACCCACAATCTCTTACATGCAGGTGTGTTGGACTTACTACCAGAATGCACTTTATACATTATATCCAATAAAATCATGCATACATATATAAAATCCTATTCATAACTTTATTATATTGAATGGACGGACATACATGCATCGTTACCAGCAACAACAATAGTACGAAACTTGAAATTTGAATGATCGTGTACCTTGTTATCTATGAAGCTCGCCCAAAATCGAGCCGTGGCTCTCTCATGAGGATCCAGAGGCAAAATAGGATTGTTCTTCCATGTCTCATCGATGTACTCAAGTATGACGAGTGACTCAGCTACTGGTTTGTCATTGTGAACAAGCACAGGGATCTTCTTGTGAACTGGATTGTACTTGAGAAGTGAAGGACTCTTGTTGGTAAGATCCTCTTCAATGTACTCAAATGGCACACCTTTGAGTTTCAAAGCCAGTTCGATTCTTCGACTGAAAGGGCTTGACCAAGTGCCATATAGCTTCACTTGTTCTACTTGATCTGCCATTGTAGGTCTGATTGCAAGTCAAATTTATTTTTCTGTGGATAGAGTTGCAGATGATAATGATCGGTTAATGTTGACTTTATAGAAGATTTTTTTCTTCTTGTTTCTTGATAACCAAGGATGTGTTATTGTGTGCTGATTGGCTCAAATGTTTGAATATTATTCTTAGCTTACTTAGCCATATGAATATTGAATATATTTATATATGGTCTAGTAAACGATGGTAGAATAATCAATGATTGACGTAATTGATGACACAATCAATGTTTACATATTCATTTTTTATTTTTTTTAATTGGGGTATTATCACTAAAGTCCCTATTTTTTCATGAATTGTCACATTTTAAAACGTCTTTGCCATATTAGTCACTTTAGTTCCTTGTTTTTTCAAAATACATCACTTAAGTCCATTTGACCAAAAAATTAATGGTCAACTATAACAGAATGTGTAAAAATACAAATTTACCCTTTAATGTTATTTTTTAATTTTTTCTTTTAGTCCCTCTAGTTTCAATAATAGCTGGTCAACCCTTGAAAATATTAAAACACCTCCATTAGGGATTGAACCTTCAACCTTAAGGTTAAAAGCTACAAACTTTATCCAACTAAGCTACTCTAGCTCATTATTGAAGGTTTGTTGATTTAAATGTATATATATAGTTATATAATTTGTTTAAACTAATTTAAATTTGTTTATATAATTTAAAATTAAAACCAGTAATTTTTTTTTTCTTTCTTCTTTTGATTTTTTTTCCTTTTCAAAAAATATATTATTTCAATTTGATAAAATTTTTTTAAAAAAAAACCCAGAAAATCAAAGCCCATTAATTGAAAAGGACAAAAAATCAACAAACAAAAACTCATATTTATATAATTTAAAATAAACTCATATATAATAATAATATATAAAAACATATTTATGAAAATGAAAAAGAAAATAACAAAACAAAAGGAAAAAAATGGAAAAAAAAAAAAGAGAGAGAGAGAAAATTTTCAATGGGATTTGATTTTCTAGGTTTTTTTTTTTTATTTTTATCAAATTGAAATATTATATTTTTTGAAAAGAAAAAAAAAATCCAAAAAAAGAAAGAAAGAAAAATTTTTACAGGCTTTGATTTTCTGGATTTTCTTGGTTTCATTTTGTTTTGTTATTTTCTTTTTCATTTTCGTAAATATTTTATATATATTATTATTAAATATGAGTTTATTTTAAATTATATAAACATATTTAATTTAGTTTAAACAAATTATATAACTATATATACATTTAAATCAACAAACCTTCAACAATAAGCTAGAGTAGCTCAGCTGGTTAAAGCTTATGGCTTTTAATCTTAAGGTTGTAGGTTCAATTTATGATTGAGGCTTTTTTATTTTTTTTCAGAGGTTGACCAGTTATTATTGAAACTAGAGGGACTAAAAGGAAAATTTTAAAATAACATTAACGGGTAAAATTGTATTTTTATACATTCTGTTATAGTTGACCGTTAATTTTTGGTCAAATGGACTAAAGTAATGTATTTTGAAAAAATGAGGGATTAAAGTGACTAATATGACAAAGACGTTTAAAAAGGTGACAATTCAAGAAAAATAGGGACTTTAGTGATAATACCCTTTTTTAATTTGAAGACGAAAGAAGGAAGAATGAATAGGGATGTCAAAATTACCCATTGGTCTGGGGATCTGTGGAGACCCGCCCCATTAGGGGTGGGTTTAACCGTACCATTTAAGTTGTGGTATGGGACTGGTATTTTTTTCAATACCCGATTTAATATCGGTACGATTACGGGATTTCAAGTCCCCGCCCCGCCCCGCCCCATTCTATTATCAATGTATATATTTGAAGCACGTAATTAGTATTGGAATTAACTCTAAAAAATATAAAAAATTAGTGGGGCGGGTTTAACCGTACCATTTAAGTTGTGGTATGGGACTGGTATTTTTTTCAATACCCGATTTAATATCGGTACGATTACGGGATTTCAAATCCCCGCCCCGCCCCGCCCCATTCTATTATCAATGTATATATTTGAAGCACGTAATTAGTATTGGAATTAACTCTAAAAAATATAAAAAATTAGTACGATGACTACTGTCTTCAAAAAACATAATTTTCCTTCATTTTTTCTCTCCAACTAACATAATTTCCCTCTCATTTTTTCTCATTTTTTCCCTCCATTGAAACACTACTCCATTCCATATAGGGATGGGCATGGGGGCCTAATGGGGCAGGGGAGGGTACCCCCACCCCCACCCCCATTCCTCAAACCCCCAAAAGCCCATTTTGGGGTGGGGGCCGGTCCCCCCTCCCCCACACCCAAAACTCATTTCTTCCATTTCTTTTCAATTTCAATTCTAAATTTTCAATTTTCAATCCGAATATCAAAATTTAAAATTTGGAATCCAGACATTTCAATCATTAATTTGACATTGTTAAAATATTCAATCTAAAAAGTAATAAAAATATAATACAAAATCCAAAATACAATACAAATTTTTTTTTTAATATATATATATTATTTTGGGGGAAATGGGGTTTTGGGTTTGGGGGTGGATACCCCCACCACCTCCCCCAAAATCTATTCGGGGGCAAAGTTTGCCCTCACCCCCAAAATCCATTTGTGGGCAAAATTTGCCCCCAAAACCCCATGGGGGCCTGTGGGGGATGGGGTCCCATGGGGAAATGCCCATCCCTAATTCCAGATCATTATATATTATATACCATCACACTATTATTTTCATATTATTCAATAATATTTATATGATATTTATCAAAAAGTCATTAAAAAAAAATACATTAATGGGATGAGGATGGTATAAGGTAAAAAACCGATCCCCTAATAGGGAATCCTCGTACCCGCATCGTTTATTTTAAGGTGGACATTTATCGGGGATGGTGTTTCTCATACTAATTGGTATTGGGGATGGTATTGAAAAACTCGTACCTGACCTAGGAATGACAATGGGGCGGGTTTGGCAAAATCCAAACCCAAACTTGCAAAATTTTGTATCTACCAAACCCGCCCGTGAACCTGCGAAAATAAACGAGTTCGAGTTCAGGTTTTACCAGCGGGTTTGGGGGACACCCAAACCCGCCCACGAACCCGTGAAACAAATAGGTCCACAGGTAAAACCCACGAACCCGCCAATTTTTTTTTTTTGAAAATTATTTCTATATTATTTAAATATATGAAATATTATAATTTTAAAGAATAAAAACACTTAATAGATTGAAATTTTTACATTTTATTCTCTATATAATTAAAAAGTTTTTATTGGAGTTTAAATTTATAATATTTTAAATAATAAAATATTATACAATTTTTATTGTTTGCGGGTACGTAGGTTCGGATATGGATTTTTTTCCAAATCCATACCCGAACCCGAACCCGTGACGGGTACAATTTTCAAGCCTAAACCCGCCCACGGGTATACTTATCCCAACCCAAACCCTCTTTAAGCGGGTTGGGTTCGGGCGGGTCCCACGGGTTCGGGTTTAATTGACATCCCTAACCCGACCTTTACCATTGACATCCATAAGAAGGAAGAAGAAGAATGGAGAAGACGAAGAAGGGCGGAGGAGAAAAAAAGGTTTTATTAAAATAAAATATATGTTAATGATATGTGGTCCACTTATTTAATGATATGGGGCCCACTTCACATGGAAAATAAAAACAAATTCAAGAAAAACTTGGGGGCTATCCTATATCGTTTTTCAGGCCTATTTTCATTTTCGTTTTCGTTTTTCGAAAATAGTTTGGAATACACGTCCGTTACCATTTTCCATTTTGTTTTTCATTTTATTTTCAAAACAAAAACAACATCAGTGTTAAAAGTGAAAAATTTCCAAAACAACTTTTTGATGTTTTTCATTTTATTTTTTGTTTTGTTTTTCATTTTGATTTTTTTAATAAAAAATAACTCACATTTTTCCATTTCTTTTCTCCATTCGTGTCTTGTAACAACTCTTCTTTCTTCTCTTCTTCAGCTGCTTCTCTTCTTCTTCTTCTTCTCGTTCTAAGCTGCTTCTCTTTTTCATCTTCTTCTTCTCTCTTCATCTTCATCTTCATCTTCTTCTTCACTCTTCCTTTTCATCTTCTTCTTCTCTCTTCTTTTTCATCTTCTTCTTCTCCATAACAAACTTTGGAGAGTAGTCCACAACGGCGTCAGAGCCGCAAATCTGCTCCTCCGAGAGTAGGTCGACGGCTCATTCGATTTTTTTTTTTCAATTTGTGAAAATCAATTTGTCATGAAATCAGGCTTAGGTTTTGCTACAGATCGGTCTGATTTTCCTTTGACATCGGCATCTTGTTTCTTGGTTAACAAATCAACTTAAGACCAAACAAACTCTGGACAAATTCACAAAGTCTGGACACAAATTCACAAAATCAAGTTAAGACCAAACAGTTTTCTGTACACAAATGCATAAATGTGTCCAGACTTTTTGCCCAAATTTTGTGAATGTCAGGTTTCCAGGTTTCTAGACACAAATTCTTGGTTCAATCAATTTTATTTTTTTTTCTTTAGATTAATGTTTAATATTATAAATTTTTAGTTAATAAAATATCTAACTCAATTGATAATTATTTGGGATGAATTATTGATATTTTTTTGTTAGTCTACCAGATGCGTTTTTAATGTTTTCATATTTGGAATACAATTTCCAGGATATGCTACCAGACACGTTTTTGGATTTCGAAACTAAAACCAAAAACACTGTTTTCATTTTCATTTTTATTTTTGAAAAACAAAAACAAAAATAGCTTTGAAAAACGTTACAAGACGTACCCCAACTTTTTAGTGTTTTCAATGTAACAAGTTAAAGTCAAAAACAATTTTTATATTTTTTAAATTGATTTTAAAAAACAATGTTTTTAAAAATTAAAAACGAAAACGGCAGTCAAAATGGGTACCGGACAGCCCTTACTGGCTTACTCCCTCAATTATAGTATAGTAATTTTCCATCAAAAAAAAAAAAAATTATTATGTTAATTTATTGTAAACCAAAATCTTCTGCAAAGTGGTTGATGTAGTGAATTTTTTTTTTTGAAAAGAGTGATTTTCTTTCTTAATCTTGATATTGGAAGGCTAAAAGAGATTTCAGAATTTACTGAAACACTGTGGATATACTATTACGATATAGTCAACTCAACTATAAGTTATGAGAAATTCTAATACTTGTTAAAATTCTATTACGGTATACTATTGCTGTCAACTACTGATAATTGTATTAGTTACATCGATGAATAATATCTCTCAGTTTCTTAGTTTTGTACTTTATTTTTTTGTGACCAATCAAATTTTTTATTTTGACTGTGATTTTGTTGAATGATTCTTTGCCATTTTGAAATCAATCAATGACATGCTTGATGACACCACCAAATGTAAATCCATCTGTATCCTCTATATAATATGCTAGTGTAAAATGACTTACAATTTCAAACACATATTATGAACAATTATAACATTAAAATAGCTTCCAGGGCAAGAAAACCAAGCTTTTATTCACATCAGAAAGATTCAAGACACAATATCAGCAACTGTATAGTATAGTTAGCTTCCAGGTCCAAATCAAATATCGTTTGCCCTGTCGTGGAAGCTTTCAAAGTGTCCTCATGCATTTAATTAAAGAAAATAGTTTGTTTATAGTGAATCATATAAACTTAAATATGTGATTTCAACCTACAACACTGTATAGTATATAACAATTAATAGTAGAAGAATGGTTGAATGTAAGTTGATATATTCCCAAGTATATCTATATGTTGATTAGTTGAGTAGTTAAAGAGCAATCAAAGATAAAGTTTAGTTATTTTTAATTTTTCTTCCACTCTTTGACTTATTTGTGTGACCAGGAAATCATAGTGCTGGTATGAATGTATGATTGACAGTCTGTGCCCCCAGTCAGAGTCAAAGGGGCAGAGAAATTAAACAAGTGGTGAACAGAACAATGGACCTAAACCAGTCTCTCGTCTATAAAATCCCAGCCTAATGTGTTCATGGATTCGGATGGGCTGGGCCGGACAGGGCCTTGGCCCAAACTACGTGAAGAAGCTTTTGTTTTGGGTGGACTGTAACCAATGTAAGGATCTTTGTGTTGGGTTGTGAACCATGGATCAGTAACATTACGTTACGTTGACGTATTGGGGGTTGAGCTCCCCGTAAAACTTGCGGTGGTCCATGGATGTAGTAAAAGTTGAAAGCGGATGTGATTCGTGGTTGTAGGTTTACGTTGGGGAGTTTAACTCAGGACTTCTGGGACAACCAGGGATATAACAAAGATTGAAGATCATGGTAGGCTATAATTTTTTATTTTTTTTAACTGAACATCGACATCACCTAGTTAGGATATAGTCAGACGTCCCCATAAATGTACATTCTGGATATTATTTTATTATTTTGATTCATTAGAAATGTACTAATATAATGTTCTGAAAAATTTAATGAAATTCATTTAACAATATGGTTACTTTATCTCATTAACTAAAAATTATAGTAACCCTAAAATTTCAAAACAAAATAAAATATTTAAAGCTATAATATTCTCTCAAACATATATAATTTGAAGACTAATTGTTGGTGTTGATAAAAAGATTGAGCCAAATTTGAGCAAATATGAAGAATGAGGAAAAAGAATTGTTACTATAAAAAGAAGAAAAAGAAAAGAAAATGATTTTTTTTTTCTACTTTTAATAGGAAATAAAAATAATTCTTTAATTAATTTTTTTGTTTACAATTTATTTATTTATTTTTTTTTTTATTTATTTTTTTTTTTTTAAGGGTTGAGCCCACCCTAGCCCCCACATGGGTCTGTCAAAGGAGACAACCGGCTCTGATACCATATCAGTAACCAACAGACCCAAAATCTTAAGCCGAAAGAAAATGACCAAACAATAATATTTAAACCCTCTAACATTATTTTTGTTACCAATCAAATTTTTTATTTTGATTGTGATTTTGTTGAATGATTCTTTGCCATTTAGAAATCAATCAATGACATGCTTGATGACACCACCAATGTAAATCCATTTGTATCCTCTACTTAATATGCTAATGTACATTGACTTACAATTTCAAACACATATTATGAACAATTATAATATTAAAATAGCTTCCAGGGCAAGAAAACCAAGCTTTTATTAACATCAGAAAGATTCAAGACACAATATCAGCAACTGCAGAAACAGTTGCTGTAATAGACTACATCGATATGAAGGCTTCGAAGCATGCTCTAAAATACTCAAGGTGTTTCTCCCTTGGACGCCTGCATTCGTTGACTACATCGATCTCAATCCATTTGAATAAACCAGGAAATTTTTCCGTACTGTAGAACTCAACTCCGAGAACTTTTTAAGTTAATTGAAACCAAAATGCTACAACTATTCCAGCAATGTCCACAAATCCAATGCTACTTCCTTTGAAAAAGTCCTTCCCATCGAGTTCTTTCTCCAGGATTTTTATATATTCACGAACTTCTTCAATCACAAGCTCTCTTTCATCCCCTTCACAAAAATTAGCCTTCCACACCATTGGCAGGATCTACATACATACAAGAATTCACTAGATAATTATACATATATATCGGAACTCAGTCGTTGGATGCAACCTGATATTAGTTTTGAATAGCTTACCTTTTCATCAATGAATCTAGCCCAAAAGCGAGCCATGGCTCTCTGATAAGAGTCCTGAGGCAAAATAGGATTGTTCTTCCACATCAATTTCTTGAAGCATAATAATCCATTTGAATAAACCTGCTTGTGTCATTCAAAACCAAAACGCTACAATGTTTCCTACTAGGTCCACAAATCCGATGTCATCACCTCCGAAGAAATCCTTCCCATTGAATTCTTTCTCCAGGAGTTTCATCTGTTCACAAACTTCTATAATCACAACCTCACTCATTGTTGTATGGTTCCAAAGTTATTAATTTATAGAGATTATACCGAATTCCCATTAATCACAGGTAAATTATTATCAACCCACCCCATGTAATTTGTTGAGGCATTATTGAGCAATTTATCTCACAATTACATTTTTGCACATTGAAAACACCAACTGATCATAAAAGTACTTTGATCTATAAAGCACTTTCTCAGTAAATTACATTACAACACCAAGATAACACAAGGAGATATGATGAATTATGCAACACATAATCATAAATGACAAACAGTAAGTTGAAATCTCATTATTTGAGAGCAGATTTAAAGGCTTGAATGCTAGCTCTAATATAGGCAACATATTTCTCTATTGGAGGCATGGATTCATTGACTACATAAGTCTCTTGAAGCTTCCCAATCCATTTGAGAAGACCTGGAAATCTTTTCAGGTTCCAACCCTCAACTCCAACAACTTCTGGAGTCAATTGAAACCATAACACTACAACATTTCCAACAATATCCACAAATCCAATGCTATCACCACCGAAGAAGTCCTTCCCATCAAGCTCTTTCTCCAGGATTTTCATCAGTTCACAAACTTGTTCCATCACAACCTCCCTTTCCTTCTCTTCACAAGTATAAGCCTCCCATGCTTTTGTCAAGAACTGCATACAAGAATATTCAACATGTATTATACATATATATCGATACGGAGAGCGAGTTACTCTCTAGTAAAATTAATAGCACAGTACCTTTTCATCAATGAACCTTGCCCAAAAGCGAGCCATGGCTCTTTCGTAAGAATCCTGAGGCAAAATGGGATTGTTCTTCCATGTCTCATCGATGTACTCGAGAATGACTTGGGACTCAGCAACCGGTTTCTCATTATGTACAAGCACAGGGAGTTTCTTATGAACTGGATTGTACTTGAGAAGTGAAGGACTCTTGTTGAAGAGATCCTCTTCAATGTACTCATAAGGTATCCTCTTCAGTTTCAGTGCAAGTTCAATTCTTAGACTATAAGAGCACGCCCACGTGCCATAGAGCTTCAAATCTTCCACTATAGCAAGCCCTGCAAGTTTCTCTGTCTGAGCTTTGTAACTTTAAAGGGATTGTCAGTTTTGTTATTTCATCAAAGATTCTTTATCACAAATGACACAATTTTGTAATATTCTTCTCAAATGGTTTTTGGCATATCCAAAATCAATGATTGTGACACACCATCAATGTAAATCCAGTTTTGTCTCCTCTATATAATATATTGAATTGAACAGCTTAAGATTCCTGCTTGTTTTTTTCAATGCAAATGTCACATATTCATTGCCTAGCAAGCTGTCAAGAGCAAGAAAGTCTCAAGGCCAAGTTCCTCTGTCCACATAATCTATGATGAAGGACACTTCAGGAGGCATGTTGGAGGGATAAACGATGTCCGTGTTGGGCCCATAATATGAATCTCCTTTTTGATCTCTGTTTTTCTGTTTTAGGCGTGTTTTAGGAATTTTTTTTTTATTTTTTCAGAAAGATTTCTTTCTTTGAGTTTGTTTGGAAATAACTAAAATTTATATTTTCTATGTAAGTTTTGAGCTTTTTCTGTTTTTAATCAATTTAGGAATTCCGAATTCTAGGAATCGGTTTGTGTTTCCTATTTAAGCAAGGGTCAAATTTTTTTTTTTTTTTTTTTTTTTTTTGGTTACTTTCTTTGATATAAATAAAATTCATTCTTTGGAGTAAAATTTTTCGTGGATTCGAGAACCTATCGCTTTCGTTCCGTCAATATCAGTAATTGAAATGATCAAACGAATCTTTTATTTATTTCTTCAATGAGACTCAAGATACAATCTTAGTTATTCCACACATAGAGTGCTATAATTGACATATATAGTCTGCAATACATCAACATATAAAACAACAAGACAGCATAAAAGTATGTCTTCATTTGGGAGCATTTATGAGGGGCTCATATATGCCTCTAACATAGGCAAGGTTTTTCTCCCTCGGAGGCGTGCATTCGTTGACTAGATCGATCTCTTGAAGCTTCCCAATCCATTCGAACAAGCCCGGAAACTTTTCCGGAGTGAAGAAGTCACCTCCCAAAACTTCTTGGGTGATCTGGAACCAGAATGCTACAACGTTTCCAACAATGTCAACAAAACCAATCTTGTCACCTCCAAAGAAGTCCTTCCCGTTCAGTTGTTGTTCAAGCATTTTCAACTGCTCACAAATTTCAAGATTCATAACCTCTTTTTCCTCCCCTTTACATAAAACAATTTTCATTGCTGTTGCCAAGATCTGCACATAAACATTTCAAGAATTCAACATGTTTTCATAACAATATTGATATCAATTACTTGATAATAATTTACACCATTTAAAGGGTGCAACAATTGTTTTTAGGCAATACTCTTTTGTGAAAAATTCTTCATACCCCTTTTACGAAATCTAGAATCCCACTCATATCTATGTCACTATGTGACCTTCCCATTTCGAAATATTGTAATAGTTCAAAAAAGAAAAATTATAAGGAAAGACTTTCCCATATTGATATCAAGTGCATGCAGTAGAGGTGTCAAACGGCCGGGCCGGTCCATAAATTTTAAGGTGCAACCGGGCTTGAGGGTTGGGCACAACAGGTTTTACCCTGTTTAATATGTAATAAAATTGATTTATTTTCTTAAATTTTTGAAGTCCAACCTTACACTCAAGACCGTGAAAGCCCGGCCCACCCACTCAACAGGCTTGAACATGGGCTTAGCCCTCAATTTCAGGGCCGGATGTGGGCCATCGGACCTAGTTTTTAAACTATTATAATATTTTGGTATTGGAGAGTGAATATAACTCGAATCCACAATCTTTTAGATGTAGGTGTGATGGACTTACTACCATAATGTACTTTATACATTATATACAATAAAATCATGCATTCATATATAAAATCCTATTCATAACTTTATTATATTGAATGGACGGACATACATGCATCTTTACCGGCAATAACAATAGTACGAAACTTGAAACTTGAATAATCACATACCTTGTTATCTATGAAGCTCGCCCAAAATCGAGCCCTGGCTCTCTCATGAGGATCCAGAGGCAAAATAGGATTGTTCTTCCATGTCTCATCGATGTACTCAAGTATGACGAGTGACTCAGCTACTGGTTTGTCATTGTGAACAAGCACAGGGATCTTCTTGTGAACTGGATTGTACTTGAGAAGTGAAGGACTCTTGTTGGTGAGATCCTCTTCAATGTACACATATGGCACACCTTTGAGTTTCAAAGCCAGTTCGATTCTTCGACTAAAAGGGCTTGACCAAAATCCATATAGCTTCACTTCTTCTTGATCTGCCATTGTAGGTCTGATTGCAAGTCAAATTTATTTTTCTGTGGATAGAGTTGCAGATGATCTTGATCTGTTAATGTTGACTTTATAGAAGTTTTTTTTCTTCTTGTTTCTTGATAACCAAGGATGTGTTATTGTGTGGATAGAGTTGCAGATGATCTTGATCTGTTAATGTTGACTATATTGGCTCAAATGTTTGAATATTATTCTTAGCTTACTTAGCCGTATGATTGACGTAATTGATGACACAATCAATGTTTACATATTCATCTTCTTCTTTTTTTTTCTTTTTTTTTTTTTTTTTTTTTAAATTGGGATATTATCACTAAAGTCTCTATTTTTCATGAATTGTCACGTTTTAAAACATATTTGCCATATTAGTCACTTTAGTCCCTTGTTTTTTTAAAATACATCATTTTAGTCCATTTGACCAAAAAAATTAACGATCAACTATAATAGAATGTGTAAAAATATAATTTTACCCTTTAATGTTATTTTTTAATTTTTACTTTTAGTCCCTCTAGTTTTAATAATAACTGGTCAACCCCTGAAAAAATTTAAACACCTCCATCAGAGATCGAACCTTCAACCTTAAGGTTAAAAACCACAAACTTTATCCAACTAAGCTACTCTAGCTCATTATTGAAGGTTTGTTGATTTAAATGTATATATATATATATATATATATATATAGTTATATAATTTGTTTAAACTAATTTAAATCTGTTTATATAATTTAAAATTAAAGCTAGTAATTTTTTTTTCTTTCTTTCTTTTTTTGATTTTTTTCCTTTTCAAAAAGTATATTATTTCAATTTGATAAAAAAAAAAAACTCATATTTATATAATTTAAAATAAACTCATATATAATAATAATATATATAAACATATTTATGAAAATGAAAAAGAAAATAACAAAACAAAAGGAAAAATATAGGAAAAAGAAAATTTTCAATGGGATTTGATTTTCTAGTTTTTTTTTTTATTATTATTTTATCAAATTGAAATAATATATTTTTGAAAAGAAAAAAAAATCCAAAAAAAAAAAAAGAAAGGAAATTTTTTTTTTACAGGCTTTGATTTTCTAGATTTTCTTGGTTTCATTTTGTTTTGTTATTTTCTTTTTCATTTTCGTAAATATGTTTTTATATATTATTATTAAATATGAGTTTATTTTAAATTATATAAACAGATTTTAATTAGTTTAAACAAATTATATAACTATATATACATTTAAATCAACAAACCTTCAACAATGAGTTAAAGTAGCTCAGCTGGTTAAAGCTTATGACTTTTAATCTTAAGGTTGAAGGTTCGATCTATGATTGAGGTGTTTTAATTTTAATTTTTTTTATTTATTATTATTTTTTTTTTTTTGAGGTTGACCAGCTATTATGGAAACTAGAGGGACTAAAAGAAAAACAATTAAAAATAACATTAAAGGGTAAAATTGTATTTTTATACATTCTGTTATAGTTGATCGTTAATTTTTTGGTCAAATGGACTAAAGTGATGTATTTTGAAAAAAATAAGGGATTAAAGTGACTAATATGACAAAGACGTTTAAAAAGGTGACAATTAAGGAAAAATAGGGACTTTAGTGATAATACCCCTTTTTAATTTGAAGATGAAAGAAGGAAGAAGGGATAGGGATGTCAAAATTACCAATTGGTCTAGGGATCCATGGAAGGGGCGGGTCTCACCGTACTATTTAAGTTGTGGTATGAGACCGGTATTTTTTCAATACCCAATTTAATATCGATACGGTTACAGGATTTCAAGTCCCCGCCCCGCCTCGTTATCAATATATATATTTGAAGCACGTAATTAGTATTGGAATTAACTCTAAAAAAATAAAAAATTAGTACCATGACTACTGTCTTCAAAAAACATAATTTTCTTTCATTTTTTCTCTCTGACAAACATAATTTTCCCTCTCATTTTTTCTCATTTTTTCCCTCCATTGAAACACTATTCCATTCCAGATCATTATATATAATTAGTGTTCTAGTAAACACTAGGCGCTAGTCGAGTGGTGGACCAACGCCTAGCGCCTAGGCGGCCTAGTTGGCTCCTAGGCGGATTTCTAGGCAGTCGATTTATATATATATATATATATATATATATATATATATTTTTTTTTTTTTCCTACCTATAAAACCAATAATAAAACTCATATTATGATGAAATGCAAACAAAATCAACAACATAATTCCCTTTTAGTTTTTATGTCTTGTACCTGTTTAATATAGTTTTTACTTCTTGTTGTATATTTTAGATTTTTACATTGAGAGAGAGTTTCTTTTGTTATTTTATAAATGTGCTTTTAAAAGTCAACAAATCTTTTTTTTCCTTCTCTCTTTCTCAGTTTCACTTTCACGCCTTCTTCTCTCACTCTCTTTCACGAAATCCCTTCTTTGAAATATCCCAAATCTTCCTCTTTGAAATCCCTAATTGTCCCACGAAATCCCTTAGGTGGCGTTTGGTTGACTGGAATGGAATGGATTCCATTCTCAATGTTTGGTTGGTTAAAATCCAATGGAATGCTCATTCCATTGGAATGGTAATTCCACCATTTTGGTGGAATGAATATTCCATCCAAAAACCAATGGAATGCACATTCCATTCCAAACTAAAAAATTTATTCCATAAATACCCTCATATGCACAAACTACATTCCAAAAATACCCTCTTTTCCAAAAATAATATATTATCTTTATATATTATAAATATATATTATATATAATATATTTATATATATTATATAATATATATGTATTATATATTATATTATTTTATATATTATATATTAATATATTAAATGATATATATTATATATTTATATTATATAAATATATATTATATTAAATAATATATACTTTTATATAATAATATATAATATTTGTATTATATAATATATGATATTTATATTATATAATATATAATAATATTAATATTACTAATATGTAATTTATATTTTATATATAATATGTTATATTATTATATATATATATATATATATATAACATGTTATATTATATATATATATATATATAAATTTTATATACATTTTTGTAATTGAAAATATAAATTTTATTATTAATTTCATTAATTTATATATATATATATATATATATATATATTATTATTATTATTATTATTATTATCCATAATATATCATGTTATTATAATTGTTTTGTAATTAGGGGTATTTTGGTCAAAATACAGTTAATTCCATTCCATTCAGTTGTTAACCAAACAAAATAATACTGATTCAGATACTAATTCTATAGTCCCAACCAAACAAAGGAATCATCTTTCCATTCATTTCTATTTTAATTCCTATTTCCATTACCATTCTGATTACCATTCCATCTTGGTAACCAATCGCCACCTAAATAAAATTCCCCAAAACTACTTCAATCCATATGATCTTTCCATTCGATTATTAGTATCACAAAGACATAAATATCAACCATTTAAGAGTTGAGACAGAGAGACACTGAGAGAGAGCAGGTTGTATTAGACTAGATGACGGCAAGTCGATGGTAGCTTTTGGCGGCGACGAGAGGTGGTGGTTGGCGATGAACGAGGACGGAGGCTGCTTCTGGTGATTGGCTGGGACAAGAGGAGCCTGGTTTGGTCGGCGACTGAGACTTGAGAGAACTGAGAAGAGAGGAGTCGAAGAAGAATCGAAGTCGATTTGGTTATTTGGTTTTGCAATTGAAAGGGAATAATGGAATTAGGGATTTCAGATTGTCGTTTGCGATTGAAAGCTTGAAAGGGGATTTGGGGAAAAATGGAAAATTGAAACGGTCTAGGCGGAGTCAACGACTTTGATTCTGCCCGGACCCGATTACTTGGTCTGAACTGAACTAGGCGGATGATTTCTGGCCGTTGACTATTGACCGTTGACTTTTCGTTGACCGATTTTTTCCAGCGATTTTGGCCAACTCAGGACGGCTAACCGACGCATAATGTCTAGGTAGCCGCCCAGACCTGTTTTTCGAAAACTGTATATAATATACCCTCACACTCTTATTTTCATATTATTCAATAATATTTATATGATATTTATCAAAAAGTCATTAAAAAAAATACATTAATGGAATGGGGATGGTATAAGGTAAAAAACCGATCCCCTAATAGGGAATTCTCGTACCCGCACCGTTTATTTTAAGGTGGGTATTTATCAGGGATGGTATTTCTCATACTCAGGGCTGGTTCTAACGTATTAGAGGCCCGTGGCAATAATTCTGAAAAGGGCCATTTATTCATAATTTTTTTTTTGAAAGATGACTTCTGATTTTTCTTTTAATATATTGTATATTACAAAAATGAATTTTTTTTCAAAGACAAGACTCAAAGCAAAAGCTAGTGGAGAAGAAAAAACAGCCAAGAGGCTAGAGTGGTGCCTGTGGTGGCTTGTCATAAATGTCACTTATCAACCTCCACCGAGGAATTGATACAAATATATTCTTTATGGGCTTGGCACAATTTTTTTTAAATATTATATATATATATATATAATTAAAAAAAAAATGAATTGGGCCCTTCTAAGTTTTTTTTTTACAACGAATTGAGCCCTTTAATTTATGTACCTAAAACAGTAAAACCCAATACTACAAAGACTTTAATAAAAAAAAGTTGGGCCCAGGGCGGTTGCACTTGATGCACCACTCTAAGGCCGGCCCTGCTCATAGTCTCATACTAATTAATATATACATTATAATGAATTTAATATTATTTTAATTAATTAGAAAACAATCTGTGTAGAGTTAAGGGCTAGAGTAGCAGTCTGTGGTGTATTACTGTATTATTCTCTTCTTTCTATACACTATCACATCAACAATCAAATCCATTTTATTGTTTTCAGAGGCGTAGCTCAATTGGTAGATAGACAAATTTGGGGTTTGGGTTAATGACTCCCAAGTCAGTAGTTCGAATCCTACCAATAGTAAAAAACTTTTGAATACTTACTACTAGTTACTATTAATTATATATATATAGTTTTGTTTTAGCCCACCGCCCCATCCTAAGAAAAAATCATCGGTACGCCCCCCTCTAATAAACCATCTAAATTTCTGTTGTACTTCTGATTAATTAACTTGTCAGTGTGTTTTTAATTCTAACTAGTTTATTATATTCTAATGATCTAGAGATCTGCAATGACTTGGAATTTTTTGTTTTGTTTGCAATATATTAAGATGATTCAAAAATCTAAGCAGGGCAGGTTTTTATTTAATTCATAAGTCAATGGATTTTGTTGCTGTTGAAGCAAGAAAATTTGCTCAATTTCAGGTCCTTTTTTTTTTTTTTTCCCTGAAAAACTGTAAGAACCCAATTGGACTCAACCTTGTGCACAGTTTTCTTCTGATCTCTCATATTCTTACACTTTCATGGCTAGAGATCAGGTGACCATCTTCGGTTTTCGATCTGTCTGCTACGTAATATTTGCTGTTTCTGCATTTTCATTCATTTCATACCTCTATTGGGGTCATTGCTCGAGTCAATGCCTATTCACAGAACCAAATAATGGTTCGGAATCAGAACAAAGTTATCGATGATCTTCGTTCAATAACTTTGTTCCTCTGTCCACATAGTCTCAGGAATTGATGAAATGATCAAACCCATAGAGCGCTATTATTGATATTCAAGATACAAATGAGATTCAAGATACAATCTTAGTTATTCCACACATAGAGCGCTATAATTGATATATATAGTCTGCAATAAATCAACATATAAAACAACAAGAAAGCACAGATGTATGTCTTCATTTAGGAGTATTTATGAGGGACTCAAATATGCCTCTAACATAGGCAAGGTGTTTCTCCCTCGGAGGCCTGCATTCGTTGACTAGATCGATCTCTTGAAGCTTCCCAATCCATTCGAACAAGCCCGGAAACTTTTCCGGAGTGAAGAAGTCACCTCCCAAAACTTCTTGGGTGATCTGGAACCAGAATGCTACAATGTTTCCAACAATGTCAACAAAACCAATCTTTTCACCTCCAAAGAAGTCCTTCCCATTCAGTTGTTGTTCAAGCATTTTCAACTGCTCACAAACTTCAAGAATCACAACCTCTTTTCCTCCCCTTTACATAAACCAATTTTCACTGCTGTTACCAAGATCTGCACATAAACATTTCAAGAATTCAACATGTTTTCATAACAATATTGATATCAATTACTTGATATTAACTTACACCATTTAAAGGGTGCAACAATTGTTTAGGCAACAATTGATTCTATTGAATGAACGTACATGCATCATTACCGGCAACAGCAATAGTACGGAACTTGAATGATCACATACCTTGTTATCTATGAAGCTCGCCCAAAATCTAGCCGTGGCTCTCTAATGAGGATCCAAAGGCAAAATAGGATTTTTCTTCCATGTCTCATCAATGTACTCAAGTATGACCAGTGACTCAGCTACTGGTTTGCCATTGTGAACAAGCACAGGGATCTTCTTGTGAACTGGATTGTACTTGAGAAGTGAAGGACTCTTGTTGATGAGATCCTCTTCAATGTACTCAAAAGGTACACCTTTGAGTTTCAGAGCTATTTCAATTCTTTGACTGAAAAGGCTTGCCCAAGTGCCATATAGCTTCACTTGTTGTTCTTGATCTGCCATTGTTGTAGAAGATCTCCTTCTTTGCAAGTCAAATTAATTTTCTGTGTAGTTGCAGATCATTATGATCGGTTAATGGTGACTTTATAAATAGAAGTTTTTATTTTTTATTTTTTACTATTTTATTGTTTCATAATAACCATGGATGTGTAATTGTGTGCTGATTGGTTCAAATGTTTGAATATTATAGTCTAGTACACGATGGTGGAATAATCAATGTTTGACGTAATTGATGACACCATCAATGTTTACACATTTAAATTGATCTTCTCTTATATGAATTTCCTATGCTACATTCAATGCCATAGAGCTTCAAATCTTCCACCATAGCAAGCCCTACAAGTTTCTCTGTCTGAGCTTTGTATCTTTTAAGGGATTGTCAGTTTTATTATTTCATCAAAGATTCTTCAGCTTACAATGTTGGGGCCTTTTCCTATCGGCTTATATTGCCTATAATCTCAGCAATTGATGAAATGATCAAACCAAGCTTTTATTTATTTATATATCAATGAGATTCAAGATTCAATCTCAGTTATCCCACACAGAGAGTCCTATAATTGACATAGTCTGCAATATAATAAAACAATACAGGACCCCCAACAAGACAACATAAATTTTGTCTTTCATTTAGGAGCATTTCTTCTGGACTCATATCCGCCTCTAACATAGGCAAGGAGTTTCTCCTTCGGAGGCCTGCATTCGTTGACTAGATCGATCTCTTGAAGCTTCCCAATCCATTCGAACAAGCCTGGAAACTTTTCTGGAGTGAAGAAGTCACCTCCAAGAATTTCTTGGTAGATCGGGAACCAGAATGCTACAGTGTTTCCAACGATGTCCACAAAACCAATCTTGTCACCTCCAAAGAAGTCCTTACCATTCAGTTGTTGTTCAAGCATTTTCAACTGCTCACGAACTTCAAGAATCACAACTTCTCTTTCCTCCCCTTCACATAAACCAACTTTCACTACTGTTGCCAAGATCTGCACATAAACATTTCAAGAATTCAACATGTTTTGTTTTATAACAATATTGAAATCAATTTATACCATTTAAAGGGTTGCATCAATTGATTTTAGGCCAAACCCTAGATTCCTTCATCTGTATCTTCCAGAAACTGAAATTCGTCCTATCGAATTTCTCAATATTGTGAGATTCCTTCTCCGATCCCATCTCCGCGATAAAATCGTTAACCTCGAGAAAACCTAGATTTGTGTGAAAAATAATCTGCCCAACCTAGGGCTCTGATACCAATTGTTGTAAGAAAAATCGCACACACAAATCTAAAACACACAGATAATATGAAAGCAATAAGAAGAAAAAGATGATACCAAAGATTTTACATGGTTCATCAATTTGCCTACATCCACGGAGCGCATCACGCTCAATCCACTACTTTCAGAGTTGATTACAATCTCTCAGTCTCTCTACAATTTGCTCTCAATCTCTCTAGCAATTTTTCTCACTCACGGTGATTTTAACACACACATCAGAGTACACATAATGGTGGTATTTATATGGGAGCACTAGGGTTGACCAAATTCTAATTGAGATCTATTTCCTTTTCCTCTTTCTTTACTGTGCAAAATCTTATTGCACGTGGATTTATGTCGAACCGCTGCCATAACCACAGCGCTCTTCGCAGCGTGACCTACTGTGACAACACCGCTGTCAAACCGTTGCTGATAATTAGCAACGCGATGCGCAGCGCAAAACACTGGACAGACCGCTGTCTTGCTGCTGCCACAACCCGCAGCGCTATGCACAGCGCTACTCAATAATTTGGACCGCTGCACATCACGCTGCCATTGCAAACAGCGTTCCAATTTCAAGTTTGCTTCTTGCATCCTTTGTTGACTTTGCACTGCATACTTCACCAACCAAATATCAATTTGCCTTTTAAATTTCACAAAGGACAAAAAACACCTTTACTTGCTTAATCATAAAATAATTAATTTGGCCACTTTGATTTTAAAGTCTTCACACAATAATAATCCCAACACTTCCCATCAAGCTCTTTCTCCAGGATTTTCATCAGTTCACAAACTTGTTCCATCACAACCTCCCTTTCCTTCTCTTCACAAGTATAAGCCTCCCATGCTGTTGTCAAGAACTGCATGCAAGAATATTCAACATGTATTATACATATATATCGATACGGAGAGCGAGTTACTCTCTAGTAAAATTAATAGCACAGTACCTTTTCATCCATGAACCTTGCCCAAAAGCGAGCCATGGCTCTTTCGTAAGAATCCTGAGGCAAAATGGGATTGTTCTTCCATGTCTCATCGATGTACTCGAGAATGACTTGTGACTCAACAACCGGTTTCTCATTATGTACAAGCACAGGGATTTTCTTACGAACCGGATTGTACTTGAGAAGTGAAGGACTCTTGTTGAAGAGATCCTCTTCAATGTACTCATAAGGTATCCTCTTCAGTTTCAGTGCAAGTTCAATTCTTAGACTATAAGAACACGCCGACGTGCCATAGAGCTTCAAATCTTCCACCATAGCAAGCCCTGCAAGTTTCTCTGTCTGAGCTTTGTAACTTTAAAGGGATTGTCAGTTTTGTCATTTCATCAAAGATTCTTTATCACAAATGACACAATTTTTGTAATTTTCTTCTCAAATGGTTTTTGGCATATCCAAAATCAATGATTGTGACACACCATCAATGTAAATCCAATTTTGTCTCCTCTATATAATATATTGAATTGAACAGCTTAAGATTCCTGCTTGTTTTTTCAATGCAAATGTCACATATTCATTGCCTAGCAAGCTGTCAAGAGCAAGAAAGTCTCAAGGCCAAGTTCCTCTGTCCACATAATCTATGATGAAGGACACTTCAGGAGGCATGTTGGAGGGATAAACGATGTCCGTGTTGGGCCCATAATATGAATCTCCTTTTTGATCTCTGTTTTTCTGTTTAGGGCGTGTTTAGGAATTTTTTTTTATTTTTTCAGAAAGATTTCTTTCTTTGAGTTTGTTTGGAAATAACTAAAATTTATATTTTCTATGTAAGTTTTGAGCTTTTTCTGTTTTAATCAATTTAGGAATTCCGAATTCTAGGAGTTGGTTTGTGTTTCCTATTTAAGCAAGGGTCAAATTTTTTTTTTTTTTTTTTTTTTGTTACTTTCTTTGATATAAATAAAATTCATTCTTTGGAGTAAAATTTTTCATGGATTCGAGAACCTATCGCTTTCGTTCCGTCAATATTAGTAATTGAAATGATCAAGCGAAGCTTTTATTTATTTCTTCAATGAGATTCAAGATACAATCTTAGTTATTCCACACATAGAGTGCTATAATTGACATATATAGTCTGCAATACATCAACATATAAAACAACAAGACAGCATAAAAGTATGTCTTCATTTGGGAGCATTTATGAGGGGCTCATATATGCCTCTAACATAGGCAAGGTGTTTCTCCGTCGGAGGCCTGCATTCGTTGACTAGATCGATCTCTTGAAGCTTCCCAATCCATTCGAACAAGCCCGGAAACTTTTCCGGAGTGAAGAAGTCACCTCCCATAACTTCTTGGATGATCTGGAACCAGAATGCTACAACGTTTCCAACAATGTCAACAAAACCAATCTTGTCACCTCCAAAGAAGTCCTTCCCATTCAGTTGTTGTTCAAGCATTTTCAACTGCTCACAAATTTCAAGATTCAAAACCTCTTTTTCCTCCCCTTTACATAAAACAATTTTCATTGCTGTTGCAAAGATCTGCACATAAACATTTCAAGAATTCAACATGTTTTCATAACAATATTGATATCAATTACTTGATAATAATTTACACCATTTAAAGGGTGCAACAATTGTTTTTAGGCAATACTCTTTTGTGAAAAATTCTTCATACCCCTTTTACGAAATCTAGAATCCCACTCATATCTATGTCACTATATGACCTTCCCATTTCGAAATATTGTAATAGTTCAAAAAAGAAAAATTATAAGGAAAGACTTTCCCATATTGATATCAAGTGCATGCAGTAGAGGTGTCAAACGGCCGGGCCGGTCCATAAATTTTAAGGTGCAACCGGGCTTGAGGGTTGGGCACAACAGGTTTTACCCTGTTTAATATGTAATAAAATTGATTTATTTTCTTAAATTTTTGAAGTCCAACCTTACACTCAAGACCGTGAAAGCCCGGCCCCCCCACTCAACAGGCTTGGACATGGGCTTAGCCCTCAATTTCAGGGCCGGATGTGGGCCATCGGACCTAGTTTTTAAACTATTATAATATTTTGGTATTGGAGAGTGAATATAACTCGAATCCACAATCTTTTAGATGTAGGTGTGATGGACTTACTACCATAATGCACTTTATACATTATATACAATAAAATCATGCATTCATATATAAAATCCTATTCATAACTTTATTATATTGAATGGACGGACATACATGCATCTTTACCGGCAATAACAGTAGTACGAAACTTGAAACTTGAATGATCACATACCTTGTTATCTATGAAGCTCGCCCAAAATCGAGCCGTGGCTCTCTCATGAGGATCCAGAGGCAAAATAGGATTGTTCTTCCATGTCTCATCGATGTACTCAAGTATGACGAGTGACTCAGCTACTGGTTTGTCATTGTGAACAAGCACAGGGATCTTCTTGTGAACTGAATTGTACTTGAGAAGTGAAGGACTCTTGTTGGTGAGATCCTCTTCAATGTACACATATGGCACACCTTTGAGTTTCAAAGCCAGTTCGATTCTTCGACTAAAAGGGCTTGACCAAAATCCATATAGCTTCACTTCTTCTTGATCTGCCATTGTAGGTCTGATTGCTAGTCAAATTTATTTTTCTGTGGATAGAGTTGCATATGGTCATGATCGGTTAATGGTGACTTTATAGAAGTTTTTTTTCTTCCTTGTTTCTTGATAACCAAGGATGAGTAATTGTGTGGTGATCATTGGGTCAAATGTTTGAATATTATTCTTGGCTTACTTAGCCGTATGATTGACGTAATTGATGACACAATCAATGTTTACATATTCATCTTCTTTTTTTTTTTCTTTTTTTTTTTAAAAATTGGGATATTATCACTAAAGTCTCTATTTTTCATGAATTGTCACGTTTTAAAACATCTTTATCATATTAGTCACTTTAGTCCCTTGTTTTTTTAAAATACATCATTTTAGTCATTTGACCAAAAAAATTAACGATCAACTATAATAGAATGTGTAAAAATATAATTTTACCCTTTAATGTTATTTTTTAATTTTTACTTTTAGTCCCTCTGGTTTTAATAATAACTGGTCAACCCCTGAAAAAATTTAAACACCTCCATCAGAGATCGAACCTTTAACCTTAAGGTTAAAAACCACAAACTTTATCCAACTAAGCTACTCTAGCTCATTATTGAAGGTTTGTTGATTTAAATGTATATATATATATATATATATATATATATATATAGTTATATAATTTGTTTAAACTAATTTAAATCTGTTTATATAATTTAAAATTAAAGCTAGTAATTTTTTTTTCTTTCTTTCTTTTTTTGATTTTTTTCCTTTTCAAAAATATATTATTTCAATTTGATAAAATAAAAAAACCTAGAAAATCAAAGCCCATTAATTGAAAAGGACAAAAAATCAACCAAAAAAAAAACTCATATTTATATAATTTAAAATAAATTCATATATAATAATAATATATATAAACATATTTATGAAAATGAAAAAGAAAATAACAAAACAAAAGGAAAAATATGGGAAAAATAAAATTTTCAATGGGATTTGATTTTCTAGTTTTTTTTTTTTTTTTTTTTTTTTTTTTTTTTTTTTTTATCAAATTGAAATAATATATTTTTTGAAAAGAAAAAAAAAAATCCAAAAAAAAAAAAAAAGAAAGTAAATTTTTTTTTACGGGCTTTGATTTTCTAGATTTTCTTGGTTTCATTTTGTTTTGTTATTTTCTTTTTCATTTTCGTAAATATGTTTTTATATATTATTATTAAATATGAGTTTATTTTAAATTATATAAACAGATTTTAATTAGTTTAAACAAATTATATAACTATATATACATTTAAATCAACAAACCTTCAACAATGAGTTAGAGTAGCTCAGCTGGTTAAAGCTTATGACTTTTAATCTTAAGGTTGAAGGTTCGATCTATGATTGAGGTGTTTTAATTTTTTAATTTTTTTTTTTTTTTTTTTTTTTTAGGTTGACCAGCTATTATGGAAACTAGAGGGACTAAAAGAAAAACAATTAAAAATAACATTAAAGGGTAAAATTATATTTTTATACATTCTGTTATAGTTGACCGTTAATTTTTTGGTCAAATGGACTAAAGTGATGTATTTTGAAAAAAATAAGGGATTAAAGTGACTAATATGACAAAGAAGTTTAAAAAGGTGACAATTAAGGAAAAATAGGGACTTTAGTGATAATACCCCTTTTTAATTTGAAGATGAAAGAAGGAAGAAGGGATAGGGATGTCAAAATTACCAATTGGTCTAGGGATCCATGGAAGGGGCGGGTCTCACTGTACTATTTAAGTTGTGGTATGAGACCGGTATTTTTTCAATACCCAATTTAATATCGATACGGTTACGGGATTTCAAGTCCCCGCCCCGCCTCGTTATCAATATATATATTTGAAGCACGTAATTAGTATTGGAATTAACTCTAAAAAAATAAAAAATTAGTACCATGACTACTGTCTTCAAAAAACATAATTTTCTTTCATTTTTTCTCTCTGACAAACATAATTTTCCCTCTAATTTTTTTTCATTTTTTCTCTCCATTGAAACACTATTCCATTCCAGATCATTATATATAATTAGTGTTCTAGTAAACACTAGGCGCTAGTCGAGTGGTGGACCAACGCCTAGCGCCTAGGCGGCCTAGTTGGCTCCTAGGCGGATTTCTAGGCGGTCGATTTATATATATATATATATATATATATATTCCTACCTATAAAACCAATAATAAAACTCATATTATGATGAAATGCAAACAAAATCAACAACATAATTCCCTTTTAGTTTTTATGTCTTGTACCTGTTTAATATAGTTTTTACTTCTTGTTGTATATTTTAGATTTTTACATTGAGAGAGAGTTTCTTTTGTTATTTTATAAATGTGCTTTTAAAAGTCAACAAATCTTTTTTTTTTCCTTCTCTCTTTCTCAGTTTCACTTTCACGCCTTCTCCTCTCACTCTCTTTCATGAAATCCCTTCTTTGAAATATCCCAAATCTTCCTCTTTGAAATCCCTAATTGTCCCACGAAATCCCTTAGGTGGCGTTTGGTTGACTCGAATGGAATGGATTCCATTCTCAATGTTTGGTTGGTTAAAATCCAATGGAATGCTCATTCCATTGGAATGGTAATTCCACCATTTTGGTGGAATGAATATTCCATCCAAAAACCAATGGAATGCCCATTCCATTCCAAACTAAAAAAATTTATTCCATAAATACCCCCATATGCACAAACTACATTCCAAAAATACCCTCTTTTCCAAAAATAATATATTATCTTTATATATTATAAATATATATTATATATAATATATTTATATATATTATATAATATATATTTATATATATTATATAATATATATGTATTATATATTATATTATTTTATATATTATATATTAATATATTAAATGATATATATTATATATTTATATTATATAAATATATTATTATATATAATATATATATAATATAATATAATATATATATTATATTAAATAATATATACTTTTATATAATAATATATAATATTTGTATTATATAATATATGATATTTATATTATATAATATATAATAATATTAATATTACTAATATGTAATTTATATTTTATATATAATATGTTATATATTATAATATATATATATATATATATATAACATGTTATATTATATATATATATATAAATTTTATATACATTTTTTGTAATTGAAAATATAAATTTTATTATTAATTACATTAATTTATATATATATATATATATATTATTATTATTATTATTATCCATAATATATCATGTTATTATAATTGTTTTGTAATTAGGGGTATTTTGGTCAAAATACAGTTAATTCCATTCCATTCAGTTGTTAACCAAACAAAATAATACTGATTCAAATACTAATTCTATAGTCCCAACCAAACAAAGGAATCATCTTTCCATTCATTTCTATTTTAATTCCTATTTCCATTACCATTCTGATTACCATTCCATCTTGGTAACCAATCACCACCTAAATAAAATTCCCCAAAACTACTTCAATCCATATGATCTTTCCATTCGATTATTAGTATCACAAAGACATAAATATCAACCATTTAAGAGTAGAGACAGAGAGACACTGAGAGAGAGCAGGTTGTATTAGACTAGATGACGGCAAGTCGATAGCAGCTTTTGGCAGCAACGAGAGGTGGTGGTTGGCGATGAACGAGGACGGAGGCTGCTTCTGGTGATTGGCTGGGACAAGAGGAGCCTGGTTTGGTCGGCGACTGAGACTTGAGAGAACTGAGAAGAGAGGAGTCGAAGAAGAATCGAAGTTGATTTGGTTAATTGGTTTTGCAATTGAAAGGGAATAATGGAATTAGGGATTTCAGATTGTCGTTTGCGATTGAAAGCTTGAAAGGGGATTTGGGGAAAAATGGAAAATTGAAACGATCTAGGCGGAGTCAACGACTTTGATTCCGCCCGGACCCGATTACTCAGTCTGAACTGAACTAGGCGGATGATTTCTGGCCATTGACCATTGACCGTTGACTTTTCGTTGACCGATTTTTTCCAGCGATTTTGGCCAACTCAGGATGGCTAACCGACGCATAATGTCTAGGTAGCCGCCCAAACCGGTTTTTCGAAAACTGTATATAATATACCCTTACACTCTTATTTTCATATTATTCAATAATATTTATATGATATTTATCAAAAAGTCATTAAAAAAAATACATTAATGGAATGGGGATGGTATAAGGTAAAAAACCGATCCCCTAATAGGGAATTCCCGTACCCGCACCGTTTATTTTAAGGTGGGTATTTATCAGGGATGGTATTTCTCATACTCAGGGCTGGTTCTGACGTATTAGAGTCCCGTGGCAATAATTCTGAAAAGGGCCATTTATTCATAATTTTTTTTTGAAAGATGACTTCTGATTTTTCTTTTAATATATTGTATATTACAAAAATGAATTTTTTTTCAAAGACAAGACTCAAAGCAAAAGCTAGTGGAGAAGAAAAAACAGCCAAGAGGCTAGAGTGGTGCCTATGGTGGCTTGTCATAAATGTCACTTATCAACCTCCACCGAGGAATTGATACAAATATATTCTTTATGGGCTTGGCACAATTTTTTTAAATATTATATATATATATATATAATTAAAAAAAAAAATGAATTGGGCCCTTCTAAGTTTTTTTTTACAACGAATTGAGCCCTTTAATTTATGTACCTAAAACAGTAAAACCCAATACTACAAAGACTTTAATAAAAAAAAGTTGGGCCCAGGGCGGTTGCACTTGATGCACCACTCTAAGGCCGGCCCTGCTCATAGTCTCATACTAATTAATATATACATTATAATGAATTTAATATTATTTTAATTAATTAGAAAACAATCTGTGTAGAGTTAAGGGCTAGAGTAGCAGTCTGTGGTGTATTACTGTATTATTCTCTTCTTTCTATACACTATCACATCAACAATCAAATCCATTTTATTGTTTTCAGAGGCGTAGCTCAATTGGTAGATAGACAAATTTGGGGTTTGGGTTAATGACTCCCAAGTCAGTAGTTCGAATCCTACCAATAGTAAAAAACTTTTGAATACTTACTACTAGTTACTATTAATTATATATATAGTTTTGTTTTAGCCCACCGCCTAGACCTGGCACGGTTCCGGTTCGAACCGTCGGAACTGGAACCGGAAAAAACCAGAAAAACCGGAATCGGAACCGGATTTCCGGTTCCGGTTCAAGAACCGGAACCTGAACCGGGTGGACCGTTCCGGTTCCGGTTCGTTACTTGGTTCGAACCGCCGGTTCGAACCGGATTGGAACCGGCAGTTCCGCGAATAAAAAAATAATTTTTTTTTTTTTTTTTTTTTGGGTTGGGTGCCGTTGGCCCAACGGTTGGCTGACGTCAGCCGACCGTTTGGCCCAACGGTCTGCTGACGTCAGCCGACCGTTTGGCCCAACGGTCTGCTGACGTCAGCAGGCCGTTGGGTCCAACGGCTACCCTCTTTTCAAATTTATTATTTTTTTTTTTCTTTTCTATAAATACCCCACCCCCCCCCCCCCCCCCCCCCCCCCCCCCCCCCCCCTTCATTTTTCCTCACACCAATTTCTTCTCAATTCTCTCTAATTTCTCTCCAACACTCTCAACTCTCAAGTCTCAAGTGATAAGTCTATCAAATCTCCAATTTATTTTATTGTCAATTTATTTTATTTTCAATTAATTTTATATCCAATTTATTTTATTTGCAATTTATTTTATTTTCAATTAATTTGATATCCAATTTATTTTATTTCCAAATTCCAATATATTTTATTTTCAATTAATTTTATATCCAATTTATTTTATTTGCAATTTTTTTTATTTCCAAATTCCAATATATTTTATTTGCAATTAATTTTATATCCAATTTATTTTATTTCCAAATTCCAATATATTTTATTTTCAATTAATTTTATATCCAATTTATTTTATTTGTAATTTATTTTATTTTCAATTTATTTTATTTGCAATTTATCTTATTTCCAATTTATTTAATTTCCAATTAGTCAACTATTCTTCTAAGTTCTAAGTTTCCAATTGTCTCCCAAATTTATTTTTAAATGGCAAGTGGAACTGGAAGTGGAAGGGGTCACGGCCGTGAAGGTCCTAGGCGTTCGATTTCGATGCACGGTAAGGGTCCTATGGTCGATAATCTCGGTCATAACGACTCCACCTATCACGAATATCTGCAACGTCGGGCCTATGCTGAAGACCTAGGCCTAAACTGTCCTACTCCCCCTCTAATAATTTCTGAATCCGATCCCAATGACAACACCCCCAATTTGACAAGCCAGTCAGAAAATATGCCTGATATTGATACACCTCCGGATTTTGGTTTTGATACACCGGAAGTGGATCTAGAAAGGGAGGAAGATCTGATACAGAAACAGAGCAAATCTGATCTCTTCGTCAAACATATGAAGAAAATTAGGAGTGAAGATGGAAGCATTACAGTAGCTTGCAATTGCTGCAACAAAGTATATAAATGGAGCAGATCCGGAGGATATGGCACTTATTGGAAGCATATTGAAGCCAAACATCCAGAAGCAGTGATCAGAATGAGGTCACAAACACAAATTCCCAGGTACGCTACTCCTAACCAACAATTATTTCGTTATAATGATGAACAAAATAGAGAAGAATTAGCTAGGATGGTAGAAGTAGAACATTTATCATTCAGTTTTGGTGAGAGGGTTGGCTTTATTAACTATTGTCGACGAGCATTAAACCCTGCTGCATGCCGTGTCCCTAGATCCACGCTCACACAAACACTTGAAAAGATTTATGTGAGAGAAAAAAAAAAGTTAGAAAAATATTTTGAAAAATATAATGGTCGTGTTACAGTATGTGCCGACATATGGAGTGACCATTGGCAAACGCATTCATACTTGGGTGTCACTTGCCATTTTATGGATAATGCATGGACAATCCAAAAAAGAATTCTTGCTTTTAGAGTTTTTGATGATTCACACAATGCTCAAAATATTTTTAGACAGCTTAGAATTATTTTTTCAGAGTATAATATTGAAAACAAAATTTTTGCAATTGGTTTTGATAATGCTTCTGCCAATACCGCTGCTATTCCACTTTTAATTGATTTATGCAAACCCTTTCTTGGTGGTACATTTTTTCATCAAAGATGTGCATGCCATGTTTTAAATATATGTGTTCAAAAAGGATTAGAAACTCTTCAATGTTTTATTGAACCTATTAAAAAAGCCCTAATGTTTTTATGGAGAAATCCTTCTACAATGAAAGCATGGGCAAGATATTGTAAACAAAATGGTAGACGTGCCATTAAATTTGCTCGTGATGTTCCAACACGTTGGAATTCTACTTATAAATTGCTTGCTCAAAGTTATGAGTATAGGGATTTATTAGTTACTTTTATTCAATTTCATGTTCCTAACATTCAACTTTTTGAAACTCATTGGGATGCTTGTTACAATGTTTTCAATTTGTTAAAAGTTTTTTATAATGCTACACAAAATTTTTCTAAAATTTATAAACCTACAACACATTTATTTGTTATTGAGAGTATAAATATTGCTGGTGCATTTTTGTATTGTGAATCTGACCCAACAATAAAGGAAGCCGTTAGTGCTATGAAGCAAAAATGGTTAAATTATTATACGGATTTTCCAAATATTTATTTGATTGGTATGGTTTTTGATCCACGACACAAATTACAATCTTTGTCTTATTATCTAGACGGTTATTATGGCAAAGATGGTTTAAATATTGAATATGATGTTGAAGCATGTTGTGATAGAGTTAAGAAATTATTGTATGATTTATATGATGAATATGTTACAATTTATGGATCCGGTACTCCGATCGTAGATGTTACGCGAACCAAAACTGCATCTCAGCCTCCATCATCTTCCTCTGGATTTATGAATTTAGGGTATAGTATGTTCTCCAAAAAAAACAAAAAACCAAGATGTTCTTCATCAAGCTCCGATTCGCATGCCGAGCTTGAATCTTATCTAGCTTCTTCTTGTGACTTTCCTGAAGAATTTGAACTCTTAAAATATTGGAGTGATGCTACAAAGTACTATCCAATTTTGGCTATGATAGCCAAAAATATTTTTTCAACACCGGTTTCTACTGTGGCGGTGGAACAAGAGTTCAGCGCCGGGGGGAATATTTTGGATGAAAAACGTTCGTGCTTGACTCCAAAAGCACTACAGATACAGGTTTGTGTTGACGATTGGACAAAAGCAGAATATAGACAACAAGAGCTCCAACAAGAGCCAACATATGATTTCTTTAAAGAAGACGAACCCGAAGCGGGCGAAGGCTTTGGAGCAAGCTGAGCAGCGGAACCATAAATCTGTAAATCTGTAATAAAATGTATGAGAACTACGTGGCCTTTGATTCCTCTAAACCCCCCTAAGAGGATACGTAGGCAACTTAATTGTGGTAAAAATTAAGTGCAAGGCTAATAACTTTACTTTTTTTTTTAGTTTTATTTTATTTTAATTTAATTTTGTAATCTGTCATTTATTTATTTTATGTTATTTTTGAAATTTGGGTGACTCAATTTCCAAATACCCAATGAAATGTAAATTGTAACTTTGTTTACTTTTATTTTAATTTAATTTTGTAATTTGTCATTTGTTTATTTTATTTTATTTTCGGTTGGATACTCGGATAGTCGGATGACGATGATCTAACTTCCAACATCCAATGAACTTATGAACTCAATGAATTTTATTTTGTAATTTGTCATTTATATATTTTATTTTATTCAATTACAATCTACAACTTATAAGTTACAAGTTAGAACTTAGAAAGATTTTTTTTTTGTTTAAATTAAAAAAAAAAAAAAAAAAAAAAAAAAAAAAAAAACCGGTTCAAAACCGCCGGTTCCCACGGTTCCGGAACCGGAACCGTGCCACCTCTACCACCGCCCCATCCTAAGAAAAAATCATGGGTACGCCCCCCTCTAATAAACCATCTAAATTTCTGTTGTACTTCTGATTAATTAACTTGTCAGTGTGTTTTTAATTCTAACTAGTTTATTATATTCTAATGATCTAGAGATCTGCAATGACTTGGAATTTTTTGTTTTGTTTGCAATGTATTAAGATGATTCAAAAATATAAGCAGGGCAGGTTTTTATTTAATTCATAAGTCAATGGATTTTGTTGCTGTTGAAGCAAGAAAATTTGCTCAATTTGAGGTCCCTTTTTTTTTTTTTTTTTTTTTCCTGAAAAACTGTAAGAACCCAATTGGACTCAACCTTGTGCACAGTTTTCTTCTGATCTCTCATATTCTTACATTTTCATGGCTAGAGATCAGGTGACCATCTTCGGTTTTCGATCTGTCTGCTACGTTATATTTGCTGTTTCTGCATGTTCATCCGTTTCATACCTCTATTGGGGTCATTGCTCGAGTCAATGCCTATTCACAGAACCAAATAATGGTTCGTAATCAGAACAAAGTTATCGATGATCTTCTTCCTTCGATAACTTTGTTCCTCTGTCCACATAGTCTCAGGAATTGATGAAATGATCAAACCCATAGAGCGCTATAATTGATATTCAAGATACAAATGAGATTCAAGATACAATCTTAGTTATTCCACACATAGAGCGCCATAATTGATATATATAGTCTGCAATAAATCAACATATAAAACAACAAGAAAGCATAAATGTATGTATTCATTTAGGAGTATTTGTGAGGAACTCAAATAGGCCTCTAACATAGGCAAGGTGTTTCTCCCTCGGAGGCCTGCATTCGTTGACTAGATCGATCTCTTGAAGCTTCCCAATCCATTCGAACAAGCCTGGAAACTTTTCCGGAGTGAAGAAGTCACCTCCCAAAACTTCATGGGTGATCTGGAACCAGAATGCTACAATGTTTCCAACAATGTCAACAAAACCAATCTTGTCACCTCCAAAGAAGTCCTTCCCATTCAGTTGTTGTTCAAGCATTTTCAACTGCTCACAAACTGCAAGAATCACAACCTCTTTTTCCTCCCCTTTACATAAACCAATTTTCACTGCTGTTACCAAGATCTGCACATAAACATTTCAAGAATTCAATAGTCTAGTACACGATGGTGGAATAATCAATGTTTGACGTAATTGATGACACCATCAATGTTTACACATTTAAATTGATCTTCTCTTATATGAATTTCCTATGCTACATTCAATGCCATGGAGCTTCAAATCTTCCACCATAGCAAGCCCTACAAGTTTCTCTGTCTGAGCTTTGTATCTTTTAAGGGATTGTCAGTTTTATTATTTCATCAAAGATTCTTCAGCTTACAATGTTGGGCCTTTTCCTATCGGCTTATATTGCCTATAATCTCAGCAATTGATGAAATGATCAAACCAAGCTTTTATTTATTTATATATCAATGAGATTCAAGATTCAATCTCAGTTATCCCACACAGAGAGTGCTATAATTACATAGTCTGCAATATAATAAAACAATACAGGACCCCCAACAAGACAACATAAATTTTGTCTTTCATTTAGAAGCATTTCTTCTGGACTCATATCCGCCTCTAACATAGGCAAGGAGTTTATCCTTCGGAGGCCTGCATTCGTTGACTAGATCGATCTCTTGAAGCTTCCCAATCCATTCGAACAAGCCTGGAAACTTTTCTGGAGTGAAGAAGTCACCTCCAAGAATTTCTTGGTAGATCGGGAACCAGAATGCTACAAGGTTTCCAACGATGTCCACAAAACCAATCTTGTCACCTCCAAAGAAGTCCTTACCATTCAGTTGTTGTTCAAGCATTTTCAACTGCTCACGAACTTCAAGAATCACAACTTCTCTTTCCTCCCCTTCACATAAACCAACTTTCACTACTGTTGCCAAGATCTGCACATAAACATTTCAAGAATTCAACATGTTTTGTTTTATAACAATATTGAAATCAATTTATACCATTTAAAGGGTTGCATCAATTGATTTTAGGCCAAACCCTTTTGCGAAAAATTCTTTGATCACTCCCTTTATTACGAAATCTAGAATCCAACTCATATCTATCTGACGTGAGACCATAACATTAATTATACTAACTTAAATGAAATCATATTCATAACTGTACGTACACGCATCGTTGCCGGCAGTAGTATGAAAATCAAATGATTGCGTACCTTGTTATCTATACAACTTGCCCAGAAGCGAGCCGTGGATCTCTCATGAGGATCCAGAGGCAAAATAGGATTGTTCTTCCATGTCTCATCGATGTACTCAAGTATGACCAGTGACTCAGCTACTGGTTTCCCATTGTGAACAAGCACAGGGATCTTCTTGTGAACTGGATTGTACTTGAGAAGTGAAGGACTCTTGTTGGACAGATCCTCTTCAATGTATTCAAATGGCACACCTTTGAGTTTCAAAGCCAGTTCGATTCTTCGACTAAAACGGCTTGCCCAAAGTCCATATAGCTTCACTTCTTCTTGATCTGACATTGTAGGTCTGATTGCTAGTCAAATTTATTTTTCAGTGGAGTTGCATATGTCACGATCGGTTAATGGTGACTTTATAGAAGTTTTTTTTCTTCTTGTTTCTTGATATACGTGTAATTATGTCTAATGTTAGGGGATGTTTGTGCAATTAGTCCGATATTTTTATAGTCTACGTACGTTAAACGATGGTGGAATAATTGACGTCATTGATGACATAATCAATGTTTACATGTTCACCTTCTCCTATCTGATCTTTCTTATTATTTTCATGGAAGTGAATATCTGATAAGTGGATACTGGTTTTGATTAAAATATTGGGGTTTCAGATTTTTGAAAATTTCGATGAAAATATCATCGACATCATCAAAATACAGGGATGTTCAAGAATACAAAAATATATTAAGGATATTTTGATTAAGATATAGATATTTACTCCCTTGATTATAGTATAATAATTCAATTTATTATGATAATTGAATGTAAACCAAAATCTTCTGCAAAGTGGTTATTTATTTATTTATTTTTTTGAAAAGAGTGATTTTCTTTTTTTAAACTTGACATTAAAAGGGTAGGAGATCTATTAAAATTTGCTAAGATCTATTGAAATGAAACACTACGAATATACTATTATGAATTTAAGATACATTCAAGAGAAGGAAATAACCCTATTAGAGGAAAAAGCTCTCTTAGGGTTTCAGAGCGGCACTGTTTATGTACTGTAGTGGCACTGTTTACAGGTGATGCGGTGGTATTGTAACAGCACTGTTAACAACACTGTAGTGGGTGGTAATACTGTAGCGGACTGTTCACACATGGTGCGTTTGGTATGCGGGACTAAACAAGACAACGTGGGACAGTTTTTTTTTTGTCCCATGTTTGGCTCGACCTTAACATGAGATGGAACGGGACAATGTGGGACAAAAATAACCAAATTCTATCCCACCCAAGACCCTAGGTGCATGGGACAAGTCTCAAAAAGATTCTTTTACCCTTAAATATTCAAAAAATCACAAACTTGTGAAATATTATATATATATATTATAATAATATATATAATATTATATATATTAATAATATATACTATTATAATCATATATATATATATATATATATATATTATTATTATTATTATACATATTTTCTATTATCAGTTTGTCCTAACAATAAATATCTCAGGACGAAGAATGTGGATCACTAGATTTACATACTTTGACTCAAAGTGTATGTACTTGTCAAAACTTCTCTATAATCTGTGGTCCATATTCTTCGTCCTGATATAAAATATATCAAGGCGAACTGACAATAAAAAGACTGTATTATTATGTATATATATATATATATATATCTGATATATATATATATATATCTGATATATATATATATATATTATATAATAATAATATAATATATTAAGTATTATATATATATATAATATAAATATATATAATAATATTTAATATACCATAATAATAATAATAATAATAATAATAACAATAATAATAATACAATATGTATTACATATGATTATTATATAATAATATTATATATTATTCTAAATATATATATTTAATATTATATTTTATTATTATATATACTAATATATAATTTATTAAAAATTATTACATATACCAGTCGGGTGGCAGGTACCCCTGGGTGCCTCTCTAGAGTTTTTAGAGTTTTCTCCACAATGGCGGTCTAACCACAGCCTAAACAGGGTACTAACATTTCAACCATTTAGAGACAGACAGGGACCTTAAGCCTAAAAATCTCATCTTATGATGTGCATGATCCTCTACTAGAGGCAAGCATAGAGCATACTGAGATTATTACAAACTTTACTTATATGATAGACATGCATTCGAAGGAAGAAGAGGAAGTAATTAGAAAGACATGAGTATTATAACACAAAGGAAATATTTATTGATTTCAGCTTCTGATTTTTACAAGGGATGAACTCTCCTTATATAGAGGGAGAGATAGGATACATCCAAAACAACACACAGGAAAAACAACAACGTGGTAGACAAAAATAAAAGCAAACTAGATGGGCCATTGGCCTATAATAATTACAACCTAATAAGCAAAGCACAATAATTACAGCATTGAAATTTACAAGATGGAGATAAGATCAATCATAGGAAACTAATAAGATCACGAGCTTCAATTACGGGCGGCTGGGGGACACACGAGCTTTAATCACGGGCTAGATAGATTATAGGTGGCATGATATTCATCATCTGAGTCTTGGGCTCCACAGATCAAGTAGGGCCAGGTGAAATCAAAGGGGTCCTGGGAGTCAATCATGTAGGAATCTTGAAAAGGGTTCTAGCTCTGGGTGGGGTCTCTAGGGATATCAGGAAAGATGAAAACTTTGTCGGTGGAGACGTTATTAACATCACAGAGAAAATTGAGCAGTGAGATTTGGAGATTGTTGGGGTATATCCTTAGATAATCATAAGTGGTGTGCCATTCATAACTGGTGTTAGCTATCCATAAGAGCCGTTTGTGGGGGTTGTATCTGTAAGGCCTATGGAGTATCCATATACAGCATACAGAGGCATCT
Source organism: Acer saccharum (assembly GCA_030490815.1). Lineage (NCBI taxonomy): Eukaryota > Viridiplantae > Streptophyta > Magnoliopsida > Sapindales > Sapindaceae > Acer > Acer saccharum. The sequence goes on along the minus strand of CM059868.1, from coordinate 52,361,254 downwards.
GACTCATAATCAAGCTTCCAAAGGTTATATTGGCCCATAAGCTTAGTGAGTTCTTTTTTCCAGTTTGTTAAGGACGTGAACCATTGGAGGAAAATCCATAACAGAGAATTTTGTTGAGAAGGATCATGGAGATGTCCATACAAAGCCTAGAGTGGGAAAACGATGGCATGATGGTGTAGAACTGATAAACACCAGAGAAACCAAAGGAGTTGAGGGGAAAAGTAGTAGAATGGTGGCATTATGAATGGGTCAAGAAATGGTCTGGATAGGTTGTTGACGGTGTGACGACAATCTTGACTATTGATGTGGGATAAGTAGACCGGAAGATGAACCTTGGCGAGGGTTTGGATTTGGTCCAGAGAAGGTTGATGATTAGGTGGCAATGTGGCCATAAGTTCTGGTGGGAATGAGTAATCAGGTATGCCTGGTGGGGATGATGAGGGACCAGCAGAAGAAGTCATGAAGATAAGAGGATATTGACCTGTGGGAGTAATGAGATGAGTGAGTGGAGGCCTGGAGAGCATATCAGCAATTATATTATGGTGGCCTTTCACGTGGTATACAGTGAAGTCATACCGAGCAAACCAATCCTTGAGTCTCAAAAGGAGAGGATTGGGAGGAATCTTATTGCGAAAATCGAGTATCTTTGGAAAGGATGAGTTGTCCATTTCAACAATAAAGTTCCTTGTCCTGAGGTGAAAATCCAACTTTTGGATTCCGTATTTGACAGCAAGAATCTCTATATAGATAGTGTGATAATGCTGTTGGACATCTTTGAATTTGCCACTGGCATGACCACAGTACCTCATTTGACCGACTCGGTCTTCAATGAGAACGGCACCCCAAAAAATAACACTGGCATCAGTTTGGAGGATAAGCTGGCCAAAAGAAGGGATGGTGGGGGCAGGAGGAGATTGAGAGATTTCCTTTAATTTGATGACAGCCTCAGTATGGGTGGAATTCCAGGGAGGAGGACACTTCTTGAGGAGCATAGAGAGAACTGAGGTGTAACGACTGACATGTGGAATAAAATCTCTGACATAGTTGACGATACCAAGAAATTGTTGAACTTGTTTCATGCTGAGATCAGAATCAAGAAAATCTAACAATCGGACAGCCAAATGAGGTCCAAGGCGATATTGTTCGTTAGAGATGTTCATTCCAAGAAATTCAATTTCGGATCTTCCAACTATGTTTTTATTTTCGGAGAGCATGATACCGTAGTGATGAATAATGTCATGGAACTGTTGAAGAAGAATATTGTGAGAGGTATCATCTGGAGAGAACATGAGGATGTCATTAATGTAGATGATGGCTGAGTATAAGAGGGGATGGAAAATTCTGGTAACGGCCTTTTGGAAAAGGGATGGAGCAGTTTTTAAACCAAAAGGGAGAACGGTCCATTGATATTGTGCATTGGGAAGATAAAATGTTGTCTTATATCTTTCATTTGGATGAATACCAATTTGCCAAAAGGCACCTTTGTGATCAAATTTTGAGAAGATCGTGGCTCCTGGAAGCTGAGAGAATAAGACATTTGGCCTAGGAACAGGAAACTTATCATCTCTGAGAAAAATGTTGAGAGGCTTGTAATCCACGACTAATCTCTTTTTTCCTCTGAGCAATTCGGAGCGTTTTTCAACATAAAAAGCTTGACATGCCCAAGGGGAAGAGGTATGTTCTATCAGACCTTGACGAAGAAGTTTATTACACTCTTCATTGGCCAGTTGAAGGTCTGAGGGTGACATGCCTGAGTGGGTAGCCTTAGTAGGATTATTATCTTCATTAAGCTTAAAAGAGAGCTTAAAAAAGAAATCTGGATTTTTCCACAGAGGATAAGGGTGAGAGAAAGTGGCATGACTGTTAGCACAAAGTAGGAGTAATTTGTTTATTATAAGTTTTTTTTGTTTTTTTGTTTTTTTTGTTTTTTTTTTTGGAGGGAAAGACTCGAACTTTCAACCTTGTGATGCAGATATGAGCAGATATGATTAGTTTACAATCGGAGTAACCTTATATCATCAAGGAAGTGAATAATTGAATATCTGTTTCCATTAAAATATTGGGGTTCCAAATTTTTTAAAATTTCGGTGGAAATATAATAGCATTATCAAAATATAGGAATATTCAAGGATATAAAAATATATCAAGGAATTAGATTTTTTTTTTTTTATATAATAATTTAATGTAAAGCAAAATCTTCTGCAAAGTGGTTGATATTAGAGATGTCAAAATTATCCATCAGTCCGGGGACCAGTGGGGATCCGCCCGGTTAGGGGCAGTTTTAACCGTACCATTTAAATTGTGGTATGAGACCGGTATTTTTTTCAATCCGCGATTTAATTTCAACACGGTTACGGGATTTCAAGTCCCAGCCCCGTCCCCGTCCCCGTCCCCGTCCCCGTCCCCGTACCCGCTATCATAATTTTCCCTCCCACTAACATAATTTTCCCTCTCTTTTTTCCCATTTTTTTCCCTCCATTGAAACACTACTCCATTCCAGATAATTATATACAATATACCCCTTACACTATTATTTTCATATTATTCAATAATATTTATATGAAATTTATCAAAAAGTCATAAAAAATATATTATGGGATGGTGGTACGATGAATAAAAACTGATCCCCTAATGGGGATTCCCTGTACCTGCACCATTTATTTTAATATGGATATTTATCGAGGATGGTATTTCTCATACAAATTGATATTGAGGATGGTAATAGAAAATTCATCCCCAACCCGTACCATTGACATCCCTAGTTGATATAGGGTAGGGATGTCAAAACAACCTAGCCTGTGGGGATCCGCCCCAGTTGACCCAAAATTCTTTCCAATTATTGTTTCAGATCCTTGAAAGGTTGGCGATGATGCAATTATGTCATTTGCTCGTTGTCACACATAGTGCTACCAAAGAGGCGGCAATTAGTAGGCCAAAGAGGCGGTGCCTAGAGCCCCAATTGTAATGGGCCCCTAAATTTCTGAATTTCAGTTAAAAAAATAAAAAAAAATAAATTGTAATTTCATGAATATAAGACCGGAGGTCCACATAAGTACATAACAATTATACACGGTGGGCCTTTAAGTCATACGCATTATATGATTTAAAGACCCACCATTTACACATGTTTTAATCTTAAAAAAAAAGCCCACCGGAAACATAATTATAATTATTACAAAAGACAACAACACATTAAATCTCTTTATCAAACTGATGTTAGACACTTTCGGAAGACTGTTGGAGGGTCAAACAACATCCGTTTTAGGCCTATAATATGTCGTTGGAACTGTATCAACGAGCCCTACATTTGTTATGACTGTTGTTTTGCATAAAAGATCATTTTGACCTTCGTTGTGCTGGTTTTCTGTTTTAGACGGGATTTTGATGTTTTTTTTTTTTTTATATTGAATTTAGGAAGATTTTTATTTTTAAAGTTTGATTAGGAATAAGTTTAGGTTTTGGAAATAGATCATACTTACCTTTTCTAGTAAAATTTGATCTTTTATTTTCAATCAAGTTAGGAGTCCTGAATTCTAAAGGATTCTGGTTTGTTTTATTTTCTAAAATATGAGGCGAGTAAGGTTTAAGTGATATATTCTTTGATACAATTATAAAATTTTTATTTCGATTACTTTTTATTTGCTATTTTATTGTGTTACAGTCTTGATTTTGGGTTATTATATTGATTTTTATAAGTATTTACTAGATAAAAAAAATCAAATAAACATACATGGAGAGTCGATGGCCTCATTTTTATATGAGTAATCTACTTTGCTCAAATTCGGTGCCTAAATTCAGTTCTCAAATTATGTGGCAATACAGCCAATACTATAATCCATTCATTTAAATCATGCAAATCTAATACAATTTAAATGAATGGATGATAATATTGTCACATGATTTGGACACCAAATTTAGACAAAATAGCATTATTATTTTATATTTCGCCTCGAGCCCCTGAAATCTCTTAGGACCGGCCCTGAGTGCTACAACATATTATGTAATACATAATCATAAATGATGAATCTCATGACATATTATGGGCAAATGCAACAGAGAAATCTCATTATTCGGGAGCATATTTGATGGCCTCAATGCGAGCTCTAGCATAGGCAAGGTGTTTCTCTACTGCTGGCATGCATTCATTCACTACATCAATCTCTTGAAGATTCCCAATCCATCTGGATAAACCTGGAAATTTTTCTGGACTGCAGACCTCAACTCCAAGATGTTCTCGTGTCATTCGAAACCAAAACGCTACAACGTTTCCAACAATGTCCACAAATCCGATGCCATCACCTCCGAAGAAATTCTTCCCATCGAGTTCTTTCTCCAGGAGTTTCATCTGTTCACAAACTTCTTCAGTCACAATCTCCCTTTGTTTCCCTTCAAGATAAATAGCCTTCTGAGCTGTTGGCAGGATCTGCATACAAGAATTGAACACACATTAATCGTTATATATCAATATCGAGCCAGAATAGATACAGAAACAGAATAAACCAAGCTGTGATACCATGTTAGTATAGTAACCAACAAACCCAGAAGCTTAACCTTACTTTTTCATCAATGAACCTTGCCCAAAAGCGAGCCTTGGCTCTTTCGTAAGAATCCTGAGGCAAAAGGGGATTGTTCTTCCACGTGTCATCAATGTAATCAAGAATGACTAGTGACTCAGAAATTGGTTTTCCATTGTGTACAAGCACAGGGATTTTCTGATGAACTGGGTTGTACTTGACAAGTGAAGGACTCTTGTTGAAGAGATCCTCTTCAAAGTATTGATAAGGTGTCCCTTTCAGTTTCAGTGCAAGTTCAATTCTTAGACTATAAGGGCTCGCCCACATGCCGTAGAGCTTCACTTCTTCTTCCGCCGCCATAGTGAGCTGTGCAAGTTTCTGTGAGTTGCAGAGCTAATGGTGTGCGTGAACTTGCCAACTTGTTAACTTTATAGGGGTTTTTTCATTTTGATTCTTTTACTAAATATTCCTTGATGAGGAGTGATTGAATTTTTGGAATTTCCATATCAATGATGTGCTTGATGATAGTATCAATGTAACTTCATTAGTCCATTTGTCTCATCTTATATAATATGATAGCATCAATGTACATAGCACATACCAACCAAACTCCTCTGTCGATGACATAATTTCCAATGAAAAAACCCATATAAGAAAATCAAAATACTATCACAATAGACCATTTTTTATTATTTTATATGATATGCAATACTTTGTGATAGGTAAGAACACAGAGAAGGAAAAACTTAATATAATATGCAATACATAGTGATAAATTAAACACAAGGAACGGGGCATTTCATGTCATCCGTACGTTTGGTCAATAAAACCCGATCATTGTATACATTCATTTGAAGAAACCAAACATTTTAATTTCTTGTGTTTTTGCTAAGAATGCGGGTTATGATTTCATCAAGGGAACATAAATCTCATTAATTATTTGGGAGGAGTAGATTTGAAGGCTTGAATGCTAGCTCTAATATAGGCAACATATTTCTCTATTGGAGGCATGGATTCATTGACAACATCAGTCTCTTGAAGCTCCCCAACCCATTTGAGAAGACCTGTAAATCTTTTCGGATTCCAACCCTCAACTCCAACAACTTCTGGTGTCAATGGAAACCATAACGCTACAACATTTCCAACAATTTCCACAAATCCGATGCTGACACCACCGAAAAAGTAGTCCTTCCCATCAAGCTCGATCTTTCTCCAGGATTTTCAACAGTACCTTTTCATCAGTGAACCTTGCCCAAAAGCGAGCCATGGCTCTTTCGTAAGAATCCTGAGGCAAAATGGCCGGGATTGTTCTTCCATGTCTCATCGATGTACTCGAGAATGACTTGCTACTCAGCAACCGGTTTCTCATTGTGTACAAGCACATGGATTTTCTTATGAACCGGATTGTACTTTAGAAGCGAAGGACTTTTGTTGAAGAGATCCTCTTCAATGTACTCATAAGGTATCCTCTTCAGTTTCAGTGCAAGTTCAATTCTTAGACTATAAGAGCACGCCGATGTGCCATAGAGCTTCATATCTTCCACCATAGCAAGCCCTGCAAGTTTCTCTGTCAGAGCTTTGTAACTTTAAAGGGATTGTCAGTTTTGTTATTTCATCAAAGATTCTTTATCGGCTTACATTGTTGGGCCATTTCCTATCGGCTTACATTGCCTATAATCTCAGCAATTGATGAAATGATCAAACCAAGCTTTTATTTATTTATATATCAATGAGAGTCAAGATTCAATCTCAGTTATCCCACACAGAGAGTGCTATAATTGACATAGTATGCAATATAATAAAACAATACAGGACCCCCTACAAGACAACATAAATTTCGTCTTTCATTTAGGAGCATTTCTGATGGACTCATATCTGCCTCTAACGTAGGCAAGGTGTTTCTCCTTCGGAGGCCTGCATTCGTTGACTAGATCGATCTCTTGAAGCTTCCCAATCCATTCGAACAAGCCCGGAAACTTTTCTGGAGTGAAGAAGTCACCTCCAAGAATTTCTTGGGTGATCGGGAGCCAGAATGCTACAGTGTTTCCAACAATGTCCACAAAACCAATCTTGTCACCTCCAAAGAAGTCCTTACCATTCAGTTGTTGTTCAAGCAATTTCAACTGCTCACAAACTTCAAGAATCACAACTTCTCTTTCCTCCCCTTCACATAAAAGAACTTTCACAGCTGTTGCTATGATCTGTACATAAACATTTCAAGAATTCAACATGTTTTGCTTTATAACAATATTGAAATCAATTTACACCATTTAAAGGGTTGCATCAATTGATTTTAGGCCATATCCTTTTGCGAAAAATTCTTCTATCACTCCCTTTATTTTGAAATCTAGAATCCAACTCATATCTATCTGACGTGAGACCATAACATTAATTATCCTAACTTAAATGAAATCATATACATAACTGTACATACACGCATCGTTACTGGCAGTAGTAGAATGAAACTTAAATGATTGCGTACCTTGTTATCTATACAGCTTGCCCAAAAGCGAGCCGCGGCTCTCTCATGAGGATCCAGAGGCAAAATAGGATTGTTCTTCCATGTCTCATCGATGTACTCAAGTATGACCAGTGACTCAGCTACTGGTTTCCCATTGTGAACAAGCACAGGGATCTTCTTATGAACTGGATTGTACTTGAGAAGTGAAGGACTCTTGTTGGACAGATCCTCTTCAACGTACTCAAATGGCACACCTTTGAGTTTCAAAGCCAGTTCGATTCTTCGACTAAAAGGGCTTGACCAAACTCCATATAGCTTCACTTCTTCTTGATCTGCCATTGTAGGTCTGATTATTGCTAGTCAAATTTATTTTTCAGTGGAGTTGCATATGATCATGATCAGTTAGTTAATGGTGACTTTATAGAAAAAAAATTTTCTTCTTGTTTCTTGATAACCAAGGATGAGTAATTGTGTGGTGATCATTGGCTCAAATGTTTGAATATTGGATATTTTTATAGTCTACGTACGTTAAACGATGGTGGAATAATTGACATCATTGATGACATAATCAATGTTTACACATTCATCTTCTCCTATAGTCTATAGTCCTATACTCCTATCTGATCTTTCTTATTATTTTCATGGAAGTGAATATCTGATAAGTAGACCTAGCAAGGTTCCGGTTCTATGACGGTTCGAGCAAATTTTTTTTTCTTCTTTTTTCTGGGCTACCGTTGGAGGCCCAACGGTCGGCTAACGTCAGCCGACCGTTTGGCCCAACGGCTACCCCATTTTTTGTGCCCCCCCCCCTTTCATTTTTCCTCACACCAATTTCTTCTCAATTCTCTCTATTCTCTCTAATTTCTCTCCAACACTCTCAAGTCTCTCAATCTCCAAGTCTCCAACTCTCCAAGTTTCCAAGGTTTTTAATATTTATTTCATTTTGTAATTGTTTTATTTGAAATTAATTTTATTTGCAATTAATTTTATTTCCAATTTATTTTATTTACAATTTATCTTATTTCCAATTTATTTAATTTCCAATTAGTCAATTATTCTTTTCAGTTCTAAGTTTCCAATTCTCTCCCAAATTTATTTTTAAATTTTAAATGGTAAGTGGAAGTGGAAGGGGTTGCAGCCGTGATGGTCCTAGGCGTTCGATTTCGATGAAAGGTAAGGGTACTATGATCAATAATCTCAATCGTAACAAACCCACCTATCACGAATATCTGCAACGTCAGGCCTATGCTGAAGACCTAGGCCTAAACTGTCCTAATCCCCCTTTTATAATTTCTGAACCCGATCCCAATGATACCACCCCAATTTGACAAGCCAGTCAGAAAATATGCCTGATATTGATACACCTCTGGATTTTGATCTTGATACACCGGAAGTGGAACTAGAAAAGGAAGAAGATCTGATACACAAGCAGAGTAAATTTGATCTCTTCGTCAAACATATGAAGAAAGTTAGGAAAGAAGATGGAAGCTTTGTAGCAGCTTGCAATTACTGCAACAAAGTACATAAGTGGAGCAAATCCGGAGGATATGACACTTATCGGAAGCATATTGAAACCAAACATCTAGAAGCAGGGACCAGAACGAGGTCACAATCATAAATTCCCAGGTACGCTACTCCTAACCAACAATTATTTCGTTATATTGATGAACAAAATAGAGAAGAATTAGCTAGGATGGTAGCAGTAGAACATTTATCATTTAGTTTTGGTGAAAGGGTTGGTTTTATTAACTATTGTCAACGAGCATTAAACCCTGCTGCATGCCGTGTCCCTAGATCCACGCTCACACAAACACTTGAAAAGATTTATGTGAGAGAAAAAAAAAAGTTAGAAAAATATTTTGAAAAATATAATGGTCGTGTTACCATATGTGTCGACATATAGACTGACCATTGGCAAACGCATTCATACTTGGTGTCACTTGCCATTTTATGGATAATGCATGGACTGTCCAAAAAAAAATTCTTGCATTTAGAGTTTTTGATGATTCATTCACACACTGCTTAAAATATTTATAGACAGCTTAGAATTATTTTTTCAGAGTATAATATTGAAAACAAAATTTTTGCAATTGGTTTTGATAATGCTTCTGTCAATACCGTTGCTATTCCATCTTTAATTGATTTATGCAAACCCTTTCTTAGTGGTACATTTTTTCATCAAAGGTGTGCATGCCATGTTTTAAATATATGTGTTCAAAAAGGATTAGAAACTCTTCAAGATTTTATTGTACCTATTAAAAAAGCCCTAACATTTTTATGGAGAAGTTCTTCTACAATGAAAGCATGGGCAAGATATTGTAAACAAAATGGTAGACGTGTCGTTAAATTTCCTCGTGATGTTCCAACACGTTGGAATTCTACTTATAGATTGCTTGCTCAAAGTTATGAGTATAGGGATTTATTAGTTTCTTTTATTCAATTTCATGTTCCTAACATTGAACTTTTTGAAGCTCATTGGGATGCTTGTTACAATGTTTTCAATTTGTTAAAAGTTTTTCATAATGCTACAAACAATTTATTTAAAGTTTATTTTCCTACAACACATTTATTTGTTATTGAGAGTCTTAATGTTGCTGGTGCATTTTTTTATTGTGAATCTGACCTAGCAATAAAGGAAGCCGTTAGTGCTATGAAGGAAAAATGGTTAAATTATTATAAGGAGTTTCCAAATATTTATTTTATTGCTATGGTTTTTGATCCATGTTGTAAATTACAATCTTTGTCTTATTATCTAGACGATTATTATGGCAAACAAGGTTTAAATATTGAATATGATATTGATTCATGTTGTGGTAGAGTTAAGAAATTATTGTATGATTTATATGATGAATATGTTGCATTTTATGGATCCTCACTAAACTTAGATGTTACATGAACAAAAACTACATCTCAGCCTTCATCATCGATCCTCCTCTGGATTTTTGAATTTAGGATATAGTATGTTATCAAAAAAAACCAAAAAACTAAGATGTTCTTCATCAAGCTCTAATTCGTATTCCGAGCTTGAATCTTATCTAGCTTCTTCTTGTGAGTTTACTGAAGAATTTGATATCTTAAAATATTGGAATGAAGCTACAAAGTACTATCCAATCATGGCTATGATAGCCAAAAATATTTTTTCAACACCAGTTTCTACTGTAGCGGTGGAACAAGAGTTCAGCGCCGGGGAGAATATCCTAGATGAAAAACGTTCATGCTTGACACCGAAAGCACTTCAGATACAGGTTTGTGTTGATGATTGGACAAAGGCGGAATATAGACAACAAGAAATCGATTTGGAGCCAACATACGATTTCTTCAAAGATGACGAGCAAGGCGGAATGTAGACAACAAGAAATCGATCAGGAGCCAACATACGATTTCTTCAAAGATGACGAACCTGAAGGCTCTGGAGAAGTGGAACCGGAATAGGCGAATAGCAAACCTGTAAATCTATAATAAAAAGTAAGAGAACTACGTGGCCTTTGATTTCTCTAAAACCCCCCAAGAGGATACGTAGGTAACTTAATTGTGGTAAAAATTAAGTGCAAGGCTAATAACTTTAAATTTTTTTTTTTTTTTTTAGTTTTATTTTAATTTGATTTTGTAATTTGTAATTTATTTATTTTATGTTATTTTTAAAATTTGGGTTACTCAATTTCCAAATACCCAATGAAATGTAAATTGTAATTTGTCATTTTGTTTAGTTTTATTTTAATTTAATTTTGTAATTTGTCATTTGTTTATTTTATTTTATTTTCGGTCGGATGATCTAACTTCCAACATCCAATGAACCCAATGAATTTTATTTAATTTTGTTTTGTAATTTGTCATTTATATATTTTATTTTATTCAATTACAATCTACAACTTATAAGTTACAAGTTATAACTTAGAAATCTTTTTTTTTTTTGTTTGTTATTAAAAATTAAAATAAAATATAAAAAAGGTTCAAAACCGCCGATTCCGGTTCCACTAAACCTTGGAACTGGAACCGTGCCAGGTCTACTGATAAGTGGATACTGGTTTTGATTAAAATATTGGGGTTTCAAATTTTTGAAAATTTCGATGAAAATACAGGGATGTTCAAGAATACAAAAATATATTAAGGATATTTTGATTAAGATATAGATATTTACTCCCTTGATTATAGTATAATAATTCAATTTATTATGATAATTTAATGTAAACCAAAATCTTCTGCAAAGTGGTTTTTTTTTTTTTTTTTTGATTACATCAACAACAACCGGGACCAGCGAGATGGGGGCTCTACAAGCACGGCCCGGACACACAACTCCCACGAGGGGAGAGCTCACCCACACGAAGGTGGGACAAGACCCACACACACACAAGGTGGGAAAACTTCCCTATATACACACCAGCCATGAATTGAACCTTGGTGGCGAGAGACTTAGGAAAGACTCTAGGCCACCAAGGCATAGGGCCAATGTGTTGCAAAGTGGTTTTTTTTGTTTGTTTTGAAAAGAGTGATTTTCTTTTTTAAACTTGACATTAAAACGGTAGGAGATCTATTAAAATTTGCTAAGATCTATTGAAATGAAACACTACAGATATACTATTATGAATTTACGATTTATTCAAGAGAAGGAAATAACCCTATTAGAGGAAAAAGCTCTCTTAGGGTTTCAGAGTGGCACTATTCATGTACTGTAGTGGTACTGTTTACAGGTGATGCGGTGGTATTGTAACATCACTATTCATGGCACTGTAATGGGTGGTAATACTGTAGCGGACTATTCACACATGGTGCGTTTGGTATGCGGGACGGGACAAGACAACGTGGGATAGTTTTTTCTTGTCCCACATTTGGCTCGACCTTAACATGGGACAGAATGGGACAAGGTGGGACAAGGTGGGACAAAAATCACCAAATTCTGTCCCACCCAAGACCCTAGGCCAGACTTGTCCCATACTCCCATGTATGGGACAAGTCTCAAAAAGACCCTTTTACCCTTAAATCTTCAAAAAATCAAAAACTTGTACAATATTATATATTTTTTTTTAATAAAAATTGGACTAATCTAAAGGGAAAAAGCATCACAAACGATCATATGCTGAAAAACCCCTAGACAGTATCCATATATATAAAAGATAAAAGAAAAGAAAAAAGTGACAAAAAGCAATAAAGCACAAAGACCCAAAGGGAAAACAACCCCAAACAAAAAGAGGCACGCAGGCCACACCAAAAAAGAAAAAGAAAACATCAAGAAAAACGAAAAGACTCCCGGCCCATGCAGTCATTGCCAACTAAAGAAGAACAGAACGGCGGGGCAAAGAACCACCAAGAATCAGCCTGAAGCTCTAAAGCATGCTTAGAAAGCGTATCTGCAACCTGATTCCCCTCCCTGAAAATATGGGAAACCTGAAAATCCATATGCGAGATCTGGAAGATGCAGCGCTGCCACGCCTGACGAACCCTCCAAGGAACCATTTCAGAACGAGAAGAAAGAAGCTGAACCACATAAGAAGAATCGCTCTCCAGCCAGATACGATGCCACCCATACTTCCAAGCAAAATTAATGGCCAATGAGGCCGCTAGAAGCTCGGCCTCAAACGCGAAAACCTGACCAAGAGGAATAGCAAAACAACCCTTCACAAAGGCTCTACAGTTCCGAAAAATACCACCACAACCACCAACCCCCGGAGAGCCTAAGGCAGCGATATTATATATATATATATATAATAAAATATTATATATATATATATATATATATTAATAATATATACTAGTATAATATATAATATATGTTATATATTATGTATATTATATATATATATATATAATAATAATATAATATATTAAATATTATTATATATAATAATAATAATAATAATAATACAATATGTATTACATACGATTATTATAAATATTAATAATATATAAATATATTTAATATTATAATATATTATATTTTATAATTATATATGATAATATATAATTTATTAAAAATTATTACATATACAATAATATGTATAAGATAATATGTATATATATTATATCTTATTATTATATATAATAATATATAATTTATTAAAGATTATTTCATATACAATAATATATATATTATTGTATAAGTAATAATTTTTAATATATTATATATAATAATTTATAGGGTTAATTACACTAACTTACCCTGACATTTTACAATATTACAGCTATATTCAACTTTTGCATTTATTAACAAAAACATACCCTTGACCACTTTGACTAACTATAAATTTAACCATTGGCTGTTTTATTCATTCAAAAAGTCTAAAATGCCCCCAGTTATTATATTAGCATTTATATATTATCAAGACAAATTCAAATTAAATTTATAATTAATTAAATTTAAAAATAAAACTAATTAAATATTTAACGTTTTGGTGTAGATGTTAGGGTTTTTTTATTTTTATTTTTATTTTTGTTATTATTGTTATTTTTAATGGTTTTTAATTTGGATTAGAAAACGGTGGTTTTTGGAAATGATTTATTTATTTATTTGGTGGAATCAAAAGTTAATTTTTTGTTATTTTTAAACAAATTAAATATTTATTATAAGGAAAGGTATTAATATTTTATTAAAATATTTTGTATAATAAATTTATTTTAAAATATTAATTTAATTTTATTATTTTAATTGTTTTTATTTAATTTTATTACATTTATTAATTATTAATTATTAATTTAATTAGTTTTATTTTTAAATTTAATTAATTATAAATTTAATTTGAATTTGTCTTGATAATATATAAATACTAATATAATAACTGGGGGCATTTTAGACTTTTTGAATGAATAAAACAGCCAATGGTTAAATTTATAGTTAGTCAAAGTGGTCAAGGGTATGTTTTTGTTAATAAATGCAAAAGTTGAATATAGCTGTAATATTATAAAATGCAGGGTAAGTTAGTGCAATTAACCCTAATTTATATAGTATTATATACATATATATATATATATATATATATATATACACAGATGAGGGGTACTTTGGTCATTTGAATCTCTTGTCTCGTCCTATCCCAACCATAACAGTACAGTTAACAGTTCTGTCACAGACATTTCAAACACAATACGGAACAACTGTCCCATTCTGTCCTATCCAGTCATGTCCCTCCCTGTCCTATCTCATCTTTATGCCAAATGCACCCACACTATTCATACAAGGACTCAAATCATCTGTCAAATTTGGGTGTCTCAATTTGTGTCCAATCAACCAAATTGGGACATGTGTGCACATTTATGGATTTTTTTCAACTGTTTCAATAAATGTGCACACATGCCCCAATTTGGTTGGTTAGACACAAATTGGGACACCAAAATTTGACAGTTGATTTGAATTCGTTCATAGAATACTGTAGCAAAGTGGTAGTACTGTTCACGACATGTGTATCACTGTTCATGGGTGATGTGACGGACATTGTTTACGGTTCTGTGGTGGTACTGTTCAAAAAATAAAAATTTATGATGTATGCAACTCAAATATAAACAATAAATGAATAATTACAAGTATTTAGGCGCTTTGAAACAACAATGTCGTTGTAGTATAGTGGTGAGTATTCCCGCCTGTCACGCGGGTGACCCGGGTTCGATCCCCGGCAACGGCGTTTTTTGTTTTGAATTTTTTTTTTCAAAAACATTTCCTCTGTTTTCAAAAAAAAAAAAAAAAAAAAACACATTCCTTCAACCTTCCTTCACTCTCCCTTTGTCTGCAAATACACGACACGTTAACGTCTCACTCCACAATTCTTCTACCTTCAACGCCACTCTTCCATGGCTCCTTCTCCATCCCGCAACTCAAAACAAATAAGCGAAAACACTTTTTTTATTTGTTTTTGTTTTTTGGTTTTCATCGGAAAACGAAAACAAAAACAAACATGTTTCATTCCTTTTCATCATCATCACCACCACCTCAACCTCCAAGTCCCCGCCGGAACAACATGTCCGCCGTGAAAAAACTAAGTACCACCACCATCCACATCATGGCCTTAGATGGCATCATCAATGTCAACTCACTCTTCACTTTAGGACTCTTCCTCGGACTAACGTTGTACCCAACAAAAACAACAACCACCCTTGTCTCTCCTCCGTGCTCCGCCGGACCAGCAGTCGCCGAGAGACTGGTTTCCTGCCACGTGTACTCCTTCAGCTGCTTCCTCTTCTCCAGCCTCGTGGCCTCTGCTCTGAAACAAGGCATCAGGATCGCCAATACTGGTGGTGGAGAAGACATTAATGGAGGGTTTGGGTTCAGGTTTGGTCTTGGTGTGACATTGGTGAGAGTGAATTTGATGATTCTGCGTTTAGGGATACTTTTTTCAGGTTTCGGTTCGGTTTTCGGATGTGGGTTCCTGACCATGGCCTTAGTGGACCTGGTTCAGATCAAGTTGGGTGTGTTGAGTTGCAAGAGTTTCTACACTTTGTTTGCAATATGTCCTCTGGTTACTTTGGTCCCTTTTGCTCTTATCATTTATGTCTGTTTAGTAATGTACGCTTTCTCTCGTTGAACACTATTATCTGGACATGGCTCGAAATCATAATCTTATTAAACCAGGGTTTTACGAGGAGCTTACTACTGGACCATCTCGATTTCGTTTGTTATACTTCTGATTAATTCACTTCTCAATGTATTTATTTGCATTTTTCATTATTGACTACTTTGGTTTGGTAGATTGTGCAGAGTATTTTAATTCTGATTAGTTTATTATATTCTTTTTGTGATCTAGTGAGCTGCAATGACTTGGAATTTTTTGTTTTATTTGCAATATATTAAGAGGATTCATAAATCTAAGCAGGGCAGGCTTTTATTTAATTCACAAGTCAATGGATTTGGTTGCTTTTCAAGCAAGACAAAAATTTGCTCAATTTCAGGTCATGTTTCTCTGGAAATACTGTAAAAATCCATGTGCAAGTGCCTGATTTCTGAAGCAAGCCCAATTGGATTCAAATTTGTGTACAAGTTTCTTCTGATCTCTCATATTCTTACTCTTTCATGGCTAGAGATCAGGTGACCATCTTTGGTTTTCGATCTTTCTGCTACTTAATTGTTGTTGTTTCTGCATTCTCATTCATTTCATACCTCTATTGGGGTCATTGCTCTAGTCAGTGCTATTCACAGAACCAAATAATGGTTCTGAATCAGAGCAAAGTTATCGATGATCTTCTTTTGTTTCCCTCTGCCTGGAATTATCTTTCTTTTCCTTCGAAACTACCTGTGAAGCTGCTGAAGATCGCGCTTTTCGTGAAGAAATGGCCTCATAGATCCCGTGCAGGAGGGCTTGAACGGCACGCCTTGACTCTCCATCTTGTGCTTGCTAAAAGAGGCCATGAGCTTCACATTTTCACAGCTTCTTGCTCGAACTGTTCTCTCCCGAGCTACCCTTTTAGCAATCTGCATTTTCACCTCTCGAAACCTACTGCAGCCGGTTATCTTGATCAGAGTTCGGTCTGGAAGCAATTTCAAGCCCAAAATGCATCTGGGAAACCTTTCGATGTGATCCACACTGAGAGTGTTGGGCTTATGCACACACGTGCGCGTAATCTGACCAACCTGGTGGTTACTTGGCATGGGATTGCATACGAAACCCTTCATTCTGATATCATTCAGGAACTTTTGAGGACTCCTGAGGAGCCACAGTCGTATGCATTGACCGAAAGAGCAATCAAGGTTGTCGAAGAAGTCAAGTTTTTTCCAAGCTATGCTCACCATGTTGCCACCAGTGATCATTGTGGGGATGTCTTGAAAAGGATTTACATGATTCCTGAAGAACGAGTTCATATCATTCTCAACGGTGTAGACGAAGAGATCTTCAAGCCAGATGTCACGATGGGGAAGGAATTCAAACAGAAATTCGGCATTCCTGAGAGTAGAACATTAATTTTGGGGATGGCCGGGAGGTTGGTGAAGGATAAAGGACACCCCTTGATTTTCGAAGCTTTGAAGCAGATACTTATGGAAAATGAAACTTTTCGTAGAAGCACTATTGTTCTAGTTGCTGGAGATGGTCCTTGGAGTGCTAGATATCGCGAACTAGGCAGCAACGTAATTGTTTTGGGACCGTTAGAACAAGCTCAGCTGGCTAGATTCTACAATGCGATAGACATTTTCATGAATCCAACTCTTCGAGCTCAGGGACTTGATCATACGTTGTTAGAAGCAATGCTCTCAGGTAAGCCACTGATGGCTACAAGGCTTGCAAGCATTGTGGGATCTGTAATTGTTGGTACCGAAATTGGTTATACGTTTTCACCAATGGTTGATTCAGTGAAAAAGGTGTTGTATCGTGTCTGGAATGATGGCAGGGAAGTTTTGGAAACGAAAGGTTCGGTTGCTAGGCAGAGAGGATTGCAATTGTTCACTGCCACCAAAATGGCAGCTTCATATGAAAGGCTGTTCCTTTGCATATCCAACGATGGGAACAATACCGATAACAATTGTCAGTACCAATCACCATTCAATTAGAGAAATAGCTCCAAAAATAAGAGTTTTCGATACAATCTGCCTTCAGGCGAAGAGATTTGTCTGAAGAACACAAATTCAAGCCAGAATTCGGCTGCTTGATGGTTCGATAATGTTAGAGGTAAAATTGCTTACAATTCTGTTTCTGATTTTTATCAATTATGCTCTTTCTATACATTTAACATTTTTTCTTTGAATTCTTCGATATGCAGTCTATTTAGTATCGCCTCAAAAGAGCGTAACAAATGCTAATTGCAGAACAAAGAGCCTGAACATGAGGTAATTACTCTTGGAAGCTACGCGTCATCATACGAAATTGCATACAAATGTGTGATATGATCTGTATCTAGCTTTTGCTTCACATTTGATGTTTTCAGAACTAGAAAGAAATCATATGAACATTTCGGTTGTTCTGTAACCATAATACGGGTTCAATACAACGGATGAAGCTTCCAATTACATAATGAACCTTCAAGCATCTACATTGACTTTTATTTGAATTAAAAAAAGAAGAATGGAGAGACCAGATTATCTGTTGTTTGTCTGCTCTTCCGTGTCTAATTCGAAACAAGCATAAACACAATTTGTAATACTGCAGAAGCCATTAGAAAAATGTCATTAGCTGTTTACAGCAGCTGTTTATTATTTGTATTGCAACATGTCTTCCATGACTTTCACACCACTAGACTTCCATGAATTCCTGCAAAATGTGAAATTCAAAGAAGATAGAATAAATGTATCTACGATAAACGATACATTCACCTATTCTGATGTAGATTATCTTGTTCAGCATACCGTAAAATAGGTGGAGAATTCATCTGTCTAGGAAATCATGAAGTTTCCTAATAATAGAGTGAACCTGTAAAAGTACAAGTCAGAAATTTTCTACATGGCAGCATTGTGTACACAACCATAGCTTTATCGAATAACTAGTCGTTACCTTGCCACCAATTTCCTCTCGAAACACCATTTGAATTGTTTCCATTCGGATCATCTTCACCCTTGTCGTCTTTCTTAACCTAATTCAATCAAAAAGCATGTATAATTAAGAATCACTTTGATGCATTGTCTCATTGACTAATCATAACGAACATATATTATCATAGCATAGTATTAATTAGTATAGGAGATCAAGAAATCTTGATCTTACTATAGGGTATGATCCGGGGGCACCGTGAATGCTTGGCGAATTGGAATAGATGTCTTGCCCACCATAATAAAGTGATGAGCTTAGATGGCATGGCTCTGCTCTTTCTTCCTGGAACATACAACTCCTGTCCTTGTAGGGTGTGTTACAGGTTGCATCCTCGGTACATACAGCTATATTTTTCGGAAAAAAAAAACAATGATGGATATGTAATTTATGCTGATTGAATAAATGAAGAGAAATCATTGAAAGGAAATCAACCTGGAGTTCCTTGTTTGGTGTTCCAGGCTTGATTTCCAGGGTTCTGTTTCTGCCAAGATCCTACAACCTGAAAATCGAAACCCGAAAAGTTGAACTCAGGATTCCTGGGACAACCAAGACTTTAATAACACGTTAGTAACCATTAGACCTAAAAGTTTAAACCGAAAGGAAAATACCTAACAATAGCATTTAACCACTCTAACACAATTCAAATATTGATCCTCTGTTGTGCAAGTAATCTTTATAGATTTCGAAATTCATCAGAAACATTATCTAAATTCTAAAAATAATTATCTCATTAGTCTCGTGTAAAAATATCATAGACTCGTGTTTCCTGAAGTTTCATAAAACTTATCAGATACCTCCCCTGCAAGGCAAGTTCTCTAACTCTCCATTTGTAATCATCACAGGAAGTTTAATCAACAAACATAGCAATCACAATTCACAAGTTTATGATAAAGAAGTAGCAGCAGCATATACCGTCTTTGGCGGCGACAAAATGGAAGCTAAGATTCCTGAAGAAGATGATGGTGGTGGTGGTGGCTCCTTGGAGCCAAAAAGATCAGCTGTGAATGAGGAGGAAGTAGAGCTCACTTGCCTCTTACCAGCTTCCATGATTTAGTATTTTCTGAGAAACTAGACAAACTTTTACTGGGAAAAAAAATCTCCAAGAAAATTTGACAGAAACAGATAAGAATATATATATTTTCAGAGGGAAAACAAACAAACAAACAAACAGAGCAGAAACAAGTGAAGAAGATGATCAAGTACTACTGAGAAGAGATAACATACTCCTGATTGTGTGATGATGAAATCATCAACTATATATAATCACATTCCATAGACACCATAGAGACGACACTTCACGTGCCGCCCACGTGCCACCACCATCACCACCGGTCCACTACCATCACCATCATCAAAACAGCTTCAATACTAGTTTTTATTTTATTTTATTTTTTATATAAAAAAAGCCTTAAGAACAGGAAGAATATTTGCTTTCCTTTTCTTCTTCTTCTTCCTCTCAAACCAAACTTAAACGGATAAGTGCCATGTGGGGTCCACTTGTCATCCTAAGTGGACCTTCCGGATTATGCCACATGTCATGTAATGGATAATTGTAACCATTTTTTTTTTTGTTGGGTTTGAAGAGGTTGAGATGATTCGAACCTACAACTTCAATGGTGTACATATGATGGGTACAACTATAAGTATAACACTAGACTAATCTCAATAGGGGTTCGATTCCCACCATGTGTATTTTATAAGCATGTGTGGGGAGTTTTCTCTCGGTTTGTGGAGTAACTCTCTTTCCGGTTGTGAGAGTTATAATCCATACGTAACCTCTCCTTGATAGTGAAAGTAGTATTCCAGGCTATGCCATATAATCTCACCAGGTCCCGACAATAGTTGTATTTAAAAAAAAAAAAAAAATACACTAGACTAATCTCATATTGTCTAATCAACCGTCCCTCACGGCACTCCAAGAGTCAAAAAAAGAGTCAAAAAAAGAAGAAAGTTTCATTCATATTCATGTATCCCATACAGTCTCTGACCTTTCAATTTCTCCGACCCAACCTGTGCATAATAATTATAACTTCTAAGATGTGAAGAATCAAAAACCTTTTAGATCCCACATTGAGATAGATAACTAGATAAGGTTGATTTTCCACTCAAAAGCTTTTTGGATGATATTTAGATGCTACGATATTAGGACACCGTTTACAGCAATTTCCATATTTTCTTATACCAATGGGTAGAACCAGAATTTCAAATTTAACGAGTGATTAATCATTATATATAAGTAAAAAAAATAAAAATTGGGGGGGTCAAAGTGGAAAGGATTTAAAATTTAGATTATTTTCTAATTTTTAAAAAGTGACATGCCAACCCCTTTCCCTCCGCCCTTGCTTGTAGCTTCGTGGAAAATAAAGATAAATTTCATTGGTTTTGAAATTCGTTAAAGAATATACCTATTAAAGAGGTTTTCAATAAAGTTTATATATGAAACTTCATTATTTTCTAATTTTTAAAAAGTGACATGCCAACCCCTCCTCCCCCCACCCCCCAACACGAGAATAAAGATACATTCCATTGATTTTGAAATTCGTTAAAGAATATACCTATTAAAAAGGTTTTCAATAAAGTTTATAAATGAAACTTTAAACGAGTTCAACGAGTTTGAAAATAAAACATGTTAGGTAGCAAATATATATATATATATATATACACATGGTGGGGTTGGTAAAATGGGATTAAAATTTGAAGTTAGAGCACAATTAGTACAATTATTGGTTTAAATAATTAAGGCTTAATTAATTATTAATTTGATGACTTGATGGGGCCAAGTACACTATTAGATAACTGAGTGCTGTGGATTTTTTTATTGGTCAATTTGGGCACTTGTTTTGGTCCTTTTCACATGATTATGTAGTAGAAAAATATGGTTTCAAAGAAAAGTCACAATCATCGAAGATATATACTATACCATGATTCATGGCACTCACATCTCATTATTCATCTCACAAGTTACATGTATCCGTTTAAGATCATGCTACTGCCTAATATATCGGTGGTAAACGACGTTCTTTGAACCAGACAATATTCCAGATTTGAATTGCTGTATATTTAGTAGTGTTATTGAGATAATTACTATTCATAAGATTCGACTGGATAATTTAAAATACTAAAAAGGTCGATGAACCATGTTGATTGATTAAATTTGTTCGGGTATCAATGAAAATCCAATGTTTATAATTAATTCATTCTTTATTTAACTTTTATTGTTATATTACACTTTCAAGTTTTAACTAATGCGAATACGTGACTCCCTAATATATCTTGAAATTAATTTGAATAAAAAATTAGTCAAAACCATAAGAACAGATCAGGAAAAGGTAAAAAAAAAGGTGTTAATGATCATGTAGGAATACTATCCTTTCCGAAAGTGATTTTGAATGAATTTTTAACTTTATAAAATCGAATTTCGGGAGATGGAATTTTGCACTTGATCATTTTTTTTTTTTTTCTATTATGTGTTAACAAATAACAAGGTTGAAGGGTAGAGATGGAAATTCCGCAAGCTTTCGTTAAGTAATTATATAAAGTGATTTTGGATAAAAGGAAATAAGAAAACAAAAAGTTTCAAAAAAACGTGAGCGGCAGGATTCGAACCTGCGCGGGCAGAGCCCACATGATTTCTAGTCATGCCCGATAACCACTCCGGCACGCCCACTTGATGAACGATTAGAAAGTCAGTTTTTATTTATACTTATTCTATTATGTTTCATCAAATATCTAGATTCCATACTTTACTTCTGGTGGGTAATACTTCACACTTTTTTTTTGGTGCAGCCCATTTAAGAAACTTGAAACCTTTCATCTGCAAGTAACAATTTGACAGTGCAATCAAACACCAGAATGAAAGAACCATCATCGAACTATCGATCAAGTTATCCATATCAAAGATTGCAGAATGAAGGAATTTAACAGTGGATGTGTAGCAACAACTTTTGCTTAATAATCAAAGCATCTCGTACAAGATATCCCAATTTTATGACACATAACCTCAATAACTGAAAAATAATAAATTGACATCAGAAGAAGGGTAACAATACATCAAAAATCCATTGAACATCCCGGTTTTTGTTTCCTCATTGTCATTAGTGTCTTTTCCACCTGCTAATTTCCATTCCTCTATAGGAAGTCGAGATACACAGCTGCATCTTCTTAAGGTTTTACAACCCTGAAATCATATGAATAATTAAGTTGAGGGGATCGATTTCTGTATAATAGAATGACCGGAATCCAATCTGATCCAAGCTCAGCCATGTGCCGACATACAAGAATCATAGCTAACTTCTGCTTCACAAAATGTTTTGTGCGAGAAACAATAGTATCGCTAAATGTCCAGAGAGTGGATGCTGTCTAATATCCAAATACTAACTAATTTTCCCAGTTTTGGTAGTTTCATCGCCAACTCCATTTAATCCCACTTAGATACTGAATAAATCCCTTGTCTATATAAACTGAATTTCGTGTTCTGTTTTGTGCAAGATTAATAAAAAAATCAAATCCATTTAAATTTTTTTTTCTGCAGTCCCCTCCAGGTGTTAAAAGTTAATCTTAGCAGAGAAGAAGTACGACATGCAAACCTCTAGCATTTGCCAAAAATCTCTTCTGGAGGATCATAAGCATGTTTTTCGGGAAAGAGCTCCTCGAAATCTTTCTTCACTTTGTTCCTCAAAAGAGGATGCGGCAGAAGCCCCTTTAACAAAATCCTGAATGGCAACTCCTCTGGTGGATCCGGAGCCTTTATCATGTCCTCATATATGTTCATTGCATCAGCAGGTGAGCCATCCCTCAAGAACCCCCTGATGACTTCAGTGTATGCTTGAGAATCAGGGAACAAATTCTCCTTTCTCATATTTTCCCACATCCGCATAGCTTCATCCATTTTTCTACATTTTGCTAACACCATAATCAAGTCCTTATACAGAAAAACATCAGGCTCGTACCAGTCTTGCTTTCTTATGACTTCAAATACCTGAAAATTCAATATGTTGTCAGCATTAAGCAAGACAACCACAATGCACAGAACAATGCTTCCATCATATCAAGGCATCAAGCTAATTACCGCCATACTTAAGTCAATAAAAGGCCTTTTTTTTTTTTTTTTTTGTTTTGAAACTGATACCTTTTGGGGTTAAGGGTCTATCGGGACATGCCACCTACCAAAACCGAGCACTGCTAGTGAGGCCTAATAGCTACTCCCACAGCACTTTCTTTTCTACAAGCAAGGCCAGACTCAAACCCTTAACAATTACGGAGGGGAAGGTGCACAAATACTCAACTAAGATTGAATGTGCAAAAAAAGGCCACTTTTCTTCTAGACATTTTATCAAACACTACACAAACATTTATTCATCAGAATAGCATCAACAGATAGATTAAATTGACCACAAAATGCAATTCCATGAAGAAAGCTAATCATACAAAAACACAATACAAAGAACTAAACTAAGCCAGTTACATTACATTAAATTCGAAAAGTGACCAAATTGACAACACGAAGCCACGACCAGACAAAAACAAAAAAAACAAAAACTTTACAAAATCTAAATCCAACCCAATTGAGCAAACGTAGAGAGAAGACAAAAGTACCCTGACAGCCAATAGAGTCTCTTCTTGGCGCTCAAGCTCAACTAGAACAGCAACCAAATCCATCTTCAAGAGCCTCAAAACATGGGTCTTGATGAACTTTTGAAGCTTCTCTTCGTCGTCCTTGAACCGCTTCAAACCCAGTATCACAAAAAGCGCTTCTTTGCCTATCAGCTTCTTGCCTCTCCAGAGTGGGCCCCTCGGCCTCCCGTCGTGGTACAGCCTGATAAACCCCGATAAGACGGGTCCGGGTCCGGGTTCGTCGAAGCCCGCAAATGGGGGTCTGGGTTTCAAAGAGGAAAACGAAGAGCTTGTAGTGGGTGTTTTAGTGAGGTTTCTTCGAGTGACGATTGAAACCCAGATTGGGAATTTCGATCTTGAAAACGCGCGAGTCGCCATTAGAAATTTTCGAAGTAACAAAAAGAAGTTAAAATTGAAATGAGAATGGTTTATCAAGGGTTTATAGAGACAAAACGAACGATAAGAAATTGCAATAAGATACCTTAATTTTAAGTGAAATTGCAGTTAGAATGAAATTTTGTCAAACTTACAGTTTAGTACTCTTGAACTAGGGATGGCAAATTTACCCGGCCGGGCTGGGTACCCGGCCTTACCCGGGCCGGAAATCTCGGGTAAAACCCGGACATGCCTTACCCGGCACTGGGTAAGGGTTGTCCGGGTACCCGGCCAGGTTGTGTTCCGGCCCGGGTCCGGGTATACCCGGATACCCGGTTTTGAAAAAAAAAAAAAAAAAAAAAACCTAACAAACTTAACCTTAACTTAACAAAGTATTCTCTCCACTGTCAATTCTGTTAATTCAAGCACTACTACTACTCATAGTTTGATGCAGCAAAGGTTTCTTTCTTTTTATTAGAACGGGGAATCATCCTAGAAGCATTGACAGTGTTGGCACTTGTAGCTTCCTTAGTTTTTGAATTGAATTTATCAGACTTATTAGATGGTGGTGGAGCTTTTGTTCCAGTTCCAGGAACTTCTGAAAGCTTACTGTTTTTAACTTGAAGAGGACTCTCCCCATTATTGCCGTCAAGTTTATATGACAAGACTTGGGATGACTTGACATTCAGTTGACTATGGAGAGGATCAGTTTCAACCCAAGCAATTTTCCCAGGCTTACAAATTGATGCTCAGTACTTGTCTTCGCCAAAATTTTCTTTGTTAATATAGACGAAGCATCCACCTCCAACTCCCTTGTACCATCTATTGCCAGATTCACATTCTTACAGCTAACATTCTCATCTTCTGTTTGCAATTCTAGTATGCTCTTAGCACCAGAACTTTGCTTTCTCCTAGTTTTCTTTTCAGATTTCTCAACCTTATTTTCTGAAGTCTTGCTGGGATCTTGATCCTGCAAGGATTCCAACACATTGAGTTGCTTTAATTATAATTATATAGTTGAACATGCCTATTACAGAACAAATTTAAATATAATTATATAGCACAACAATAGCATAACAGAAGCAAGCATGTAGCAGCCTATGAATTTATAAAAAATTAAAAAATTAAAAAAATAATAATAAAAAAAAAAAACGGGTAAAACCCGGGTAAAATCCAGGTATGGATATCCGGACACCCGGCCGGGTTTTTCCGGGCCGGGTACCCGGACAGTCAAAACCCGGGTACCCGGCCGGGTCAGGGTATACCCGGCCCGGACCCAGGTTTTTGCCATCCCTATCTTGAACGTTACTTTACGGTTGATCGGTCGAACACTACAAAATTTCCAAATTGCCCATAAGTTACATATTTTATCAATTATTTATTAAATAATTCTTAAAAACAAATGAAAATTTTTAAGGAAAAAATAATAATAAAAAATTAAAGATTAGATATTAACAATAATTTTTTTATAAAATATTAATCTTCATAAGATGTACATAGCTAAGTTTAAACATAAAGATCAATGAGAATTCAATTTGTAATCACATACATCAGTGGAATTAAAGCTCTATATTCTTTTTTTTTTTTTTTTTAAATACAACTACTGTCGGGACCTGGTGAGATTAATTAGACTCTACAAGTACGGTCTGGAATACTACTCCTACTATCGGGGAGAGGTTACATATGAACTACAACTCTCACAACCGGAGAGAGGGCTGCTCCCACAAATCGGGAGAAAAACTCCCCACACATACTTGTAAAATGCGCATAGTTGGACTCGAACCCCTGACCACTAGGTGTGGAAGGGAGGTGCACAACCATCTCTACTAAGAGGCGATGTGCATTAAAGCTCTATATTCACTCTTTGAAGCAGAGGAGATTTTGTTCTTCAAGTAATATTGAAGATGGCCATTATTAGGTACTAATTAAATAAGAACATCATTTAAACAACAAGTGATCAGTGATCACATGAGTAGTTCTATAGTTGAGTTTTCTTCTATAGCAGGTCACAAATTATGAAAATAAATAATTATTCAAAAAATCTGTTAAGATTTGATGCATTGATCCTAAATATTGATAATTGAGTATTTGTCATTCTTATTTCTTCCATAGATAACAATAACTATACAAATATATGCTCAAACATCTTCTAATTTTTTTTTCAAAAAAAAAAAAAAAAAAACTTCTAAATTTGAATATATATAACAACTACTACTGTGTGACGATTAGAACCTCCAACATTGTTGGGCTGAATGGGCATCATTTATCACCAAATTACATTGGACACTACTAAATTCTGTTATTTAGATTATATCAATATTTATATTCTTTTTTTTTTTAATTATTCACATTCATCACATTTGATCAATCCAGCATCAGTAGTTGTTTTTCTACAGCAGTAAATAAATTATGGAAATAATTATTGATTAAAGAGACTACGACATATTACTTTTATCCTTTGAAGTACACGTGATCAATACCTTCATTGGAGTTCTATGAAACATAGGGAGAATTGCATTTTAGTCCCCGTAGTTTGCCTTATTCTGCGTTTAGTCCACGATTTTTTTTATTGTAACTTTTAGTCCTTCTGTGACAGAATCCGTCAAAAGACAGATTCTGCCATGTCAGGCGTGTAAAATGACTCTTCTGCCCCTGATGACTGCTGCTCCCTCTGAAAAGACTAAAATACCCTTATTTATGTCTTTTACCCTTAATTTTTTAAAAAAACCGAAATTAAAATAATTTTTAAAAAATTAAAAAAAAAATTGTGTATTTGGTGGAAGTCCAAATTGGATCTCCACCGTTCATCTCATCAGATGGACAGTGGAGATCCAATCTGGATTTCCACCAAATCCATCCTTCATAAAAAAAAATTCAAAAAAAATTCAAAAAAAATTTGTGGATTTGGTAGAAGTCCAGATTGGATCTCCACCGTCCATCTCATCAGATGGACGGTGGAGATCCAATCTGGACTTCTACCAAATCCATCTCTTCATAAAAAAAATTCAAAATTTTTTTTTGGATCTGGAAACCATCATCGACCATCATCGACCCTTAGTTTTTTTTGGATCTGGAAACCATCACCATCATCGACCATCATCGACCCTCAGTCCATCACCCACTCAACCACCATCGACCCTCAGTCCATCACCATCATCATCTTCATCACAACACCCACTCAACCATCATCTTCACCATTACCATCATCATTGACTCTCAACCATCATCTTCATCAAAAAAATCTTCATCACAACACCAATCATCATCTTCACCGTCACCATCATTATTAAATTAGTTTTCCAGATTTCTTCAATCAAATCCCACCAAAAAAAAACAAAAAAAAAAATCCACAAACCCAAATCACGATCAGTCGCGACCCAAAACCATTTTCTTCCTCTCTCTCGCTTCCCTCTGCCACCTCCACCGCCGTTGAAGATGGTCGTCAACGATAGGGCAAACTAGTGAAGGAGATGCAGATCTCCTCCACCAGCACAGAGACGGTTGATATTGGTGGTGATGGAGGCGGCCACGTTGGAGGTTGTCGACGATGGACGGCCGATACGGTGGAGAGAAAGGGATTCGTGATAAAGGGAGAGGCTGGGTGGCTATGGTTTTGGTGTTCAGTGGTGGCGGTGGATGAGATTTGTGGTGGTGGTGGAAGAGGATGATGATGGCTAGGGTTGGGGGGTTTGATTTGTGGTGTATGAGATTTGTAGAGATATGGTGGAAGAGGATGATGATGATCGAAGATGGGTGTTTGTGTTGTGGGGTTTTGTGTTGTTTTATTTATTTAATTTATATTTATTTGTTTTTTTTTAATCTGATATATATATATATATATATATATATATATTATTAAATATGTTTTTAATTTAAGTTTATTTAATTAATTAATAAACTTGTTTTTAATTTTTAAATTACTATTATACCCTTTGGCATTATAAGCTTCTAGAATATCTAAAGTTATTTTACTTCTTTGCCCTCGTTGACCCCCATTGACTTGACGAAACCCTAACAGAATTGGACGGTAGGGACTGGATTTCGTATTGTCAGAATACAGATGGACTGAAAGTTACAATACCAAAAAACCGTGGACTAAACCCAGAATAAGACAAACTACGGGGACTAAAATACGATTTTCCCATGAAACATATTATTTGCTACAAATTTAATCTTAATATGGCGAGGTTCGATAATACACAACAATTGGGCTTCTAACGCTATGCTTGCCATTGGATTGGACCACACCATGGAGATGACAAAAATGGATCGGACCACTCTAAAGATGATGGCGAAAATGGTTTCTCAAAATCCCACTAACTGTAACGGTGAAAGACTTCTTCTCATTTAAGGACTTGAAGAAGAGAACTGCAGGCTCTTGATATTGCCATTTTGTGGTTCGGAGACATTTGCCTTGTAAGTAGAGTTTGCAGGGCCAACAGCCCAACGTTGGTAACTGTTCGATTAAATGTAATCTCAAAAGGTTTGTTTCATGTAACATTAGCTTGCATAGTGATGACACGTCGTTGAGGTGTATCAAAAGATTTGAATTTTATATTCAACCTCGCAAAAACATGAGTCAAGAGACTAGTATAGCGTGCAAGCAAGGGTATTGTTCCACAGGGAGGTGGAATCCATCAACTGTCGCTAGCTTAGCTTATTTGGAAAATACGAATTGAGGTGTGCATGTGCATTAAATGTAAATATTGCAATGAAAATATAAATTATATACAAAAGTATTTACATAGATAGGATGGATTGGAGAGATGGGGAATGTATGGTTACACTAAGAATATGACTCCACCATAGCAATCACACAATTTCATACAAACACACTCGTTAATGTTGAAAGTCGTGCTCACTTAATCCTTGCCAATATTCTCTCTTGAGCAACAAAGGCTATACCCATATGCACCAACAACCTATCAACAGATGGTTTCCTAAATTGCACACAAGTTCATTACATGTATATATATATATATATACAGAAATTCTATTATCAGTTCAAACTGACAAAAGTTATATCAGTTCCTTGCATGTGGGCCACTGGATTTAAATACTTTGACTTGGCTGTATGCACTTGTCAGTCAAAGTATTTAAATCTAGTGACCCACATACAAGGAACTGATATAACTTTTATCAGTTCTATCAGTTCGAACTGATAATAGAAATATTGTATATATATATATATATAATGGCAGTGATATATGCCTTTTTTCGTTGTATATCGGGTCACAAGATTCCAACACAGCAAAGATCATGGCGATTCACAAAGCGTGTGAATTATGTGTCTCTAATGGTGTGATTGGGGATCGCAAAGTTACCATTGTTAGTGATTCTAAATCTGTGGTTTCTACATTTATGATATAAAAGAGTTGCTCAGATTAAACCATAATATCGAGGTGATTTCAATCCTAGGGCTTCCAACTTCTTTGCCGATAGGCTGGCGAAAAGGGGATCAAGTGGTGGTGATAACAGAATTGTGTGGAGCTGACGCCCGGTGAATGTTGGTCTTTAGCGCAGCTAGTAGACTTCTGGTCTCTGCCTTCTCTTCTGCTTCGTTTGTGTTCTTTGTTTCTTTTTTCCCTGTTCTTGTTTTATTTGTTTTGTTCCTCTTCTGTTGCTCCCAGTTATGGGGGTTGGTTGGGGCGGCTATTCTACTGTGTGGTGGTGTGGCCTTCCTCTGTTTTGTTTCAGGCCTCTTGCTCTGTTTTTGTGTTTCTCTTTGCCTGTTTGAGCTCTTTTTATAAAGGTTTGATGTTCTTAATGTATGTATATATATATATATATATATATATATATAGTCTCGTTTTCATGCGGACGTCCTGATATAACTTCATGAGGATATTAAATGTGATCCACTAGTTTTGACAATACAAGTGCATATATACTTGAGTCAAAGCATGTAAAACTAGTGGTTTACATTCAATATCCTCATGAAGTTATGTCAGGACATCTTCATTTGAAATTTTATATATATATATATGGGCTATGGTACAATCTATAGAACACCGATGTACCATACACCATTAAAAACTTATAGTCTTATATGTGATAGTATGTGAGTAACATGTGATCGCATGTTACAAGCAATCACGACAAAACAAGATTTTAAATTTTAATGTGATCACGCTAAAAGAGTCATGATCACGTATAAATTTTTAAAGGTATATGGCACACCAGTGTTTAGAACATATATCACTAGGTGGACTAATGAGTCATTGGAAAATTACTCTCTCTCTCTCTCTCTCTCTCTATATATATATATGTGTGTGTGTGTGTGTGTGGTGGTTCTCTAGTAAAGACGTTATGAAATTATAAGTTAAGGACATCCAACCACATTCATACATTCATATTGAGTGTATGTATTTATTAATGTAGGGTTGTGGGTCAACTATGAATGTGTAGCTGTGATAGAACGTACTGAAATTATAAAGTACGGTCTTGATTAGAGAAGTATTATATATATATATATATATATATATATACGAATTATCAGGTGCAGAATCTCGGATAAAAATTTGTGAGGAATCATTAATCCCAAACGATTGGAATCAATATATTTTTTTTTTTACGTAATTTAGGGGGGTGTATTCAATTAGGATTCTTGAGGATATTTAAAGACATTATAAATCCTGGTGTATTCAATTTAAACATTTAAAGACTTTAAAAGAGTCCATATGAATCCAGTGGTATTCAATTAGGATTTTTATGGACTTTTAAAGAATTCTTCTAAATCCAGGTGTATTGAATTGAGACTTTAAAAATGTCTACAAGAATCAAGGTGTATTCAATTAGGACTAGATTTTAAAGGATTTTCTTAGGTCATGGATTTTGATGGATTTTGGTGGACTTGATGGTGAAAGATATAAATATCAAATGTCATAACATGTCCGGCCTTCTCCCCAAAGATTTTGGTGGATTTTGCACAATATACCCTGTATTGCACAATACATAATTCCTCAAAAATCAATTTTCTTTTTCTCTCTTCCCATCCTATCACCGAAGAATCTAGTTGCATAGACAACTTTTTTTTTTTTTTTTTTTTTTTTAGGTGAAAGCAGGATTGATACAATGTTACTGATGAGAGATTCTAGGCGACTATGCACATGGATCACGGCCATTGAAATTATGTTATATATATGTTATGAAAATTAATATCGAAATGTTTTTAATGATTTATATAGAACCGCAGTGTTACTTACGAATTAATCAAGAGATTATCTGTAAAGCAAAAATGACATTTCAACTCAAAGGAGCAAGTTGTCTGTAACACTGCAGTTCTCCGAATCGAGAAAACAATTCTGGTAGCATTCCTTTCAACGAGAGCTTGCAGATGGAAGCATTTACTCAATTAGATTAGGTAGCGTTGCTTCAAAATGATTATTTCTTGATTATTTGTTCTTGATTATAGCTTGTAGCTTATTAACTGTCAATAATGCTGCAGCATTAGAAATTAGAATGTAGACTCAAGTTCTTATTCAAAATTAACCAAATCTAATCTACCCAAAAAAAAAAAATGATATGCAGAGGCAGGCTGTGTCCACAACCATTCAGAATTTACTTGTGATCCCAGTTAACCTGACCTGGAACATCAAATATATCTAGAAAGTACATGGATGTTTTACGCAATATTGGGTCCACGTATGAGTATTATCACACTATAATACAATCGATCCAAACCTTACTAGTTTAAATCCTTTGAGAGATAAGATTTTCAGTTTCCAAAGAATAAAATGATAATAAATTAATAATGTTTTGAAAGTAAAAATATTTTAACTTCTTCGAATTTGTTTTAAAATTATGAGATGTATGACGCCGCAAATTAATAAATGTTACTAGAAATGTATATGTTTATGAGAATTTTTATATGCATCGTACATAATAACAACCACCTTGTCAATATTTGTTGTGGTAGGTGTGTGATCTAGTCAATATTTGCAATTTTGGGTTCAATTCAATCGCTACAACCTCAGACTATATATATACGCAAATATAGATTGACTAGTGTATCAAATTTTGCTCATTCCAACTTCAAAGGTTTTTTTTTTTATAATTAGCTATAATTAGCTTACTATTGATAAATCAGAGATAATAAATCCATGAAAATTCTTGGATGTCTAAACAAATCCATAAAAGTCTGAGATGAATGTCTAAACAAATCAATGAAAGTCCATGTGGATTTATAAAAGTCTGTAGAAATTCATGAAAATCTATCACTTAAAAAATGTCTTTAAATGTCTTCAAGAATCCTAATTAATCCTATTTGAATACACCCCCCTTATTCTACTCTTTTATATTTTATTAATAATTACATTTATTTATTGTTTTTGTAATCAAATGCACCAATGGAATTAAAGTTGTATATTATTAAATATTATTTATTCTCAAATTAAATTTAGATATTATTAAATATTGATAATTGAGTATTTATCATTCTCATTTCTTCTATAGATAACAATAACTATATTATCTATTTTAATTTATTTTTTTGATCGATATATAATCTATTTTGATATGCTCAATTTTTTTTCTAAATATATATATAATAACACTACTTTGCCCAAATCTGATGTCAAAATCCGATACCCAAATGACATGACACCACTATAATCTATTCATTTAAATTGCATTAGATTTGTAGCATCAGTGACATCAACATAATCCCTTCATTTAAATTATGCAAATCTAATGCAATTTAAATGAAGGGATTATGTTGATGTCACTGATGCTACATTTTTTTGACACCAAATTTGGATAAAGTAGCATTGCTTATACACATATTACATATGGTGCGACAACTTAAAATATTATCAGATTTAATAATCGTCATTTACCACCCAACTTCATTAGAAGGAATTGAATTCTGTAATTTATAATCTCTTTTTTTTTTTTGTTATTATTATTACTATTCAAATTACACGCATTTGATCCCTCCCACATCAGTAGCTCTTTTGCAAGAAATAAATTATGAAAATAAATATTCATTCAAAGGACTATCAAGACGTATTGCATTTATACTATGAAGTACACTGTAAATATGATCAATACCTTCGTTGGAAATCTAGGAAACATTATTTTCAACAAATTTAATCTTGATATGGCAAGGTTATTACAGTGACAACAACTTAAATATTAACTTGAATAATACACAACAATTGGACTTCTGACACTATGCTTCCCATCAGACCACACCAGGGATGATGACAAAAATGGTTTCCCTGCACTCCCACTGACTGTAATCGTGAAAGACTTCTTCTCATTTAAGGACTTGAAGGAGAGAACTGCAGGCTCCACTTTGATACTTACATTTTGAGGTTGAGAGACATTCGCCTTGTAAACAGAGTTTGGTAAGCCAACATTGGTAACAGTTCGATTAAATGTAATCTTGAAAGGTTTGTCTTGTTTAACTTGAGCTGACATAGATGGGTAATTGAGATCCTTTGGCGATTCTTTTTCCGAGCCTTTTGGGCATGTGCTGTTATCTCCTGATATTCTCCTAAGTGCTTTATCACTAAGGCCTCTGCTGCAGAGAATTTTTATGTAGTCAGGTTTGAGAGTTTCATAAACAAGTCCAGGATTTATAGCTTCCAGCGGATTGATATGGCCAGAACCATAAGCAAATTCACCGTCTCCATTTTTACTTGGATCCATGGTCCATGCTAGAGAAAGAAAATAGTGGGGATAAGAAGTTAAACGATTTAGAAGCATACACTAAACTCAAAATGAATAAGGAAACATAGATTTATGAAGGTATACGATTTTACCGGTTGTCATTATAGCAGATTTGATGGCAGAAGGAGACCAATCAGGGTGGAACGTTTTGACATACGCAGCTACACCAGCGACATGGGGACAAGACATGGAGGTTCCTGATATTATATGGTATTTAACACTTCTCTTGTCGTCCAAGTACTCAGAAATTGGAGCAATGGGTGAGTATGCAGCCAAGATTTGTTGTCCTGGGGCGGTTATATCAGGCTGGATCACATTTGAACATTAAATGAGCTGAATGCATTAGAAAGGATAGTCGAGACAGAGTTGTAGATTTTCACAGCATGTATACGGTATACCTTCAGGATCTCTGGTACAAGTGAATTTGGCCCTCGAGAAGAGAACTTAGTGACAACAGGAGCAGTAGTATTCTTGATAGCTTGACTTTTTAATATTTCTGCCAGCGGATTTCTACAAATTCAGTATAAAATTTGAATCCTTTTGAGAGTTAATATAGTAAGAATTAATCAACAGATATATAGCTACTTGAAGATATCAATACTTTGTCGAATTCTTGTAGGAGAGGATTGCATTGTATTCTTTAGGGCTTACGGCCGAAGCTGGTAATGGAACAATGAATGAAACAAGGAAAGCATCTTCCTTGGATAGATCAGTCAGCAGGATTGATCCTGCAGCACCAGCTTTAAGAGCACCTACATATCCCATTTCCCTATCACATATTATAATCTTTCCCTTCACTTTGCGGCTATCGAGACACCCAGGAAAACAATTCCTGAAAAGCAACATAAGTTTAATAATTTTTTTGTAATAGAAACGTTATGGGTTGAAATGAGTCATTAAGTGGAGCCTACGTACTCAGCACTCGTCGTCGAACAATCGTCAGTTAAACTTAAAACCTCTTTGCCATGTACCAAAGGAAGTTTTTGTCCGTCAAGACTGAAAGAATTTATCGAGATACCCTATATAACAGAAACTTTACATATATATACACAACTGCTGATTATGGCAACTAATTGCGATTTGCGGATACGAAAACAAATTATATGTACCTGTACTGTCTTTCCATTCCCGAGAATAATGTTGTCCACGATCATGCGATCTGTGGAGCTTGCTGCTACAGAAAGCAGCCATGGAGCTACACTTGACACTGATGACGATTTAGGACCGTCATTGCCGGCAGCCTGTACTGTCAGGATTCCTTTAGCCATAGCATGAAAAGCGCCAATGGCAATGACATCCTCATTAAATTCAATTGCGTTACTTCCCCCAATTGAGATTGTAATAAGGTCAACTCCATCAGCAATAGCATCGTCGAAAGCAGCCAATATATCTGCATCTGCACACCCCGTATCAGGATAGCAGACTCTATATGCACCAATTCTTGCCGAGGGAACTCCTCCTCTTGCTGTCCCTTTTGCCAGCCCGTAAAAACTAGCATCCTTTACCTGGTTTCCAGCAGCCGTGGAGGCGGTATGCGATCCATGACCTTGTTCATCTCTGGCACTAATTTCAGATGATGCTGAGTTGTAATATCGAGCTCCGATTATTTTGCTGTAAATTAATCATTATAAACAAGAAAAAAGAAATATATAACAACCTATAGAAAAGCAACTATTATGAATTCTATTTATAATTTAATGAGAAAAAAATATTACTTGTTGCAAGTGAAATTTTTTCCACCTCTACAAGCCCCTTTCCACTTCGGAGGAGGAGGACCGAAACCTTCATCACTAAAACTGTCTGATTCAGGCCAGATTCCACTGTCTATAACACCAACTATAATATTACTCTCAGTCTTTCGTTTTCGGCTTACAGATTCGTTGAAACCCATAAAATCCCAAGATCTGGTTGTTTGAAGGTGGAGAGTTCTACTTGGAAAGATAGAGACAACTTCGTCCATGCCTGCATATATTATATCGAGAGTGTTAAAACAAAGGAATATTCATTATTCAAGTTGCATGAAAAGCTATTGTATTGAACTTACTAGACAGCTTTTGTCTCTCATTATGAGTAAGCTTGGCAGCAAATCCATTGAAACTCCTTGTGTAACTTCTCACCAATACATTTTCTAGAGAGCTGGGTTCACAGAGATTGAGTGTTAAAGAAAATGCGAAAAAAAAAAAATTACAGGTAAATTCTAGGAATACTCTACCTGCTCCCAATAACTTCATGAAGCATAGTTAGATGTTGTGATGCCGGCGAGTATTGCCCTTCTTGCAGGGAACCCATGTACACAATGTGTAGCTGCATCAATATATAATGGCAGTTTAGAGTTTTCTGATAAATTTCACAACATTGTTTATTTAGAAAACAAAGATAATGCCTACATTTCTATCTGTATCAGCATCAGTAGCGAAGCATAATATGTTCATACAGAGTAAAAAACTGCAATACTGAAACAAAAGGAATCCTTTCATAGTCATTTTTTGTGTGGTTCAAATTAAAGAAGAACAAAGGCTATTTTATATTGAAATTCAAGGGCTAGTGGAGTCCAATCTAATCCAGTACAATCCAATCCTATTCAGTCCAGTGGAGTCCAGTACCATGACCCAAGAGAATGAATCTATTGTTTATTGAGCTTCCATAAACATATGTTATCTTTGGAGTTACAGCTAAATTCATATTGCAAATAAAAATTATTTCCTTAAATTTGAAATATCATGGAAATAGTTAACAAATTAAAAGGATTCAAAGGATTCACATACCCAATTTGACAATACATATTAATAAGAATTTGTTGTAAAATTGACTAATTAGTAACTGAAATGGAAACTACAACTATTTGTTCCAAGTATGGATGAATACAGAGAGGAGGATACCATATATATCCCAATTATTATCTTCCATATATAAATGATTTTATTTGGTAACTTTTGTATTTAATTTTGAATTGTTTCTATTTTATTTTATTTTATATAAATATATATAAAAAAAAATTGAACAATGAAATATATATATATATATATATATAGTAATTTTCTAATGAAGACTTTTACAATGCACACTTTAAAAACCTTTGATGAAATTGCATGGAATATATTCAATCTTGATTTGATTTTTTGTGTGGATGGTGAAAACATTAAAATACATTTATAGAAAAAAAATTAAAAAACATTTAGGTGCAATAACTAATTTTTTCCAATTTTTTAAAGATAAAACATTTAAAAATAGGAAAATATAAGAAAAAATAGTTCTCAA
Organism: Acer saccharum; assembly: GCA_030490815.1. Taxonomy (NCBI): domain Eukaryota; kingdom Viridiplantae; phylum Streptophyta; class Magnoliopsida; order Sapindales; family Sapindaceae; genus Acer; species Acer saccharum. The sequence continues at coordinate 52,323,923 of CM059868.1, read as the reverse complement.
ATCCAAAAAATTTATAAATTTTTATCAAATGTGTATTTTAACTCTCTTATATATAAATAAATAAATATATATATATATATATATATATATATATGAGCTACGGCATCTATAAAACACCGGTGTACCATACACCATTAAAAATGTATATGTGATAGTATGTGAGTAACATGTGATCGCATGTTACAAGCAATCACGACAAAACAAGATTTTAAATTTTAATGTGGTCGCATATGAGTTGTATGTGATCACTCCAAAGGAGTCATGGTCACATATTTAAAGTGTATGACACACAAATGTTCAATAGACTATATATATATATATATAGGAATTATCAGGTGTGGAATCCCGGATAAAAATTTGCGAGGAATCATTAATTCCAACCGATTGGAATTAATATATATATATTTTTACATAATTTATTCTACTCTTTTATATTTTATTATTAATTACATTTTTATTTTTATTTTTTTTTTGTAATTAATCAAATGCACCAATGGAATTAAAGTTGTATATTCATTTGTTCATCATGTAATATTTGAATATAACCAATTTTATTTTCCAACTTAAGGTTCTTCAACATGTATATCCATCCTAAAACTCAGAGCAAATGCATATTTTAGCAATGAAGGTAATTCTTGAATTTTAGTCCCTATAACAATAACATTAGAAATTAAAATTGACAAGTATTATTTATTCTCAAATTAAATTTAGATATTATTAAATATTGATAATTGAGTATTTATCATTCTCATTTCTTCCATAGATAACAATAACTATATTATCTATTTTAATTTATTTTTTTGATCGATATATAATCTATTTTGTTATGCTCAAAATTTCTTCATGTTACTTTGTCTAAATTTGGTGTCCAAATCCAGTGTCTATGGAATTACAGCCAACTACTTAATGCAATGAATTTGGTGTTAAAATGACTAAAGAGGAATCTGCACTTATTATATTTATTTATTTTAGGTTCTTCAACATTTATCCATTCTCAAAAACGGACCAAATTCAAACTTTGTTAATCTCCAAAATTTACTACAAATCTCCAAAATGCAAATAAAGAAACAAAAGTTATAGGAAAAATATTAATGTTTTTTTCATTATTATTATACATTTTTTTAATAGTTATTATTATCTATATTTTTAATATATTTTGTTTTGTTACTATTTTATTATTATTATTAACTATTTAAGGCATAAACAAATTATTATTAAAAAAATCTTATTTATTTTTTATCTTTGTTTTCTATAAATAACAATTGGATTTTGAAGAACAACAATTGTATTTCGGTAGAATGAATCTCATGTTTATTGAACTTCCATAATTAGATTACTAAATGAATATGGTCATCATTTTACTACCTTCAGGTTCTTCAGAATTTATCCATCCGAAAAACTAAACATACTAACTTGAATAATGCACAACAATTGGACTTCTAACGTTGTGCTTGCCATCAGACCACACCAGGGATGATGACAAAAATGGTTGAACTGAACTCCCTGTAACAGTAACGGTGAAAGACTTCTTCTCAAACAAGGACTTGAAGGAGAGAACTGCAGGCTCCACTTTGATATTGGCATTTTGAGGTTGTTGGGAGACTTTCGCTGTGTAAACTGAGTTTGGAAAGCCAACATTGGTAACAGTTCGATTAAATGTAATCTTGAAAGGTGTGTCTTGTTGAAGTTTAGTTGACATTGACGGGTAATTGAGATCCTTCGGCGATTCTTTTTCTAAACCTTTTGGGCAAGTGCTGTTATCTCCTGATATGCTTCTAATTACTGTATCAGTAAGGCCTAAGCTGCAGAGCATTTTTATGTAGTCTGGTTTGAGAGTTTCATAAACAAGTCCAGGATTTATAGCTTCCAGTGGATTGATATGGCCAGAACCAAAAGCAAATTCCGTGTCTCCATTTTTACTAGGATTCATGGTCCATGCTGGAGAAAGAAGAGATTAGAAGCATAAACTAAACTCATCAAAATGAATATAAGACACAAAGATTTGCAAAAGTCCAAGAGTTTACCGGTTGTCATTATTGCAGATTTTATGGCAGAAGGAGACCAATCAGGGTGGAACGTTTTGACATATGCAGCTGCACCGGCGACATGGGGACAAGCCATGGAGGTTCCAGATACTATATGGTATTTAACACTTCTTTTATCTGACTCGGAAATTGGACCCATAGGTGAATATGCAGCCAAGATATTTACACCGGGGGCGCTTATGTCAGGCTGGATAACATTTGAGCATTAAATGAGCTGAATGCATTACAAAGAAAAGTAGAGAGAAGGAGATCGCATATACCTTCAGGATATCTGGTACAATAGAATTTGGACCACGAGAAGAGAACCAAGCAACAGCAGGAGCAGTAGAATCCTTGATGGCTTCACTTTTTAATATTTCTACTTGAGGGTTTCTACAAATTCAGTATAAAATTTGAATCATTTGCACTGTTAAAATATTAAGAATTAATCAACAGATAGCTACTTTAAGATATCAATACTTTGTAGAATTCTTGTAGGAGAGGACTTCACTGTATTCCTTAGAGTTTACAACTGATGTTGGAATTGAAACAACAAGATAAACTTCCCTGGATCGTTCATTATTCACGATTGATCCTGCAGCTCCAGCATCAACAGCCACAGAATATCCTTGAACGTTCTCACAAATCAAAATCTTTCCATGTACTTTGCTTCTATCGATACAACCTTCGATACAATTCCTAAAAAGCAATTAACATAAGTATTAATAAATGATCTGTATCGTCATTGGAAACGTTAGGGGTTGAAATTAATGAGTCATTAAGTGGAATCTACATACTCGGCCTCATCTGGAGAGCAAATGTCGGATGAAACCTCGCTTCCACGTACCAAAGGAAGTTTTTTTCCCTCAAGATCGAAAGAATTTACCGAGAAACCCTAATCGTGTAAAATTATCATTAGAATACATAAGAGAAAATTTTACATAAATATGTAAGTACTACTGTTGATTATGATACAAAAACACGTTATATGTACCTTTACTGTTTTTCCATTCCCAAGAATAATGTTGTCTACAAACAGGCGATCTGTGGTGCTGGCTGCTACAGAAAACAGCCATGGAGCAACACTTGACACTGATGACGATGTAGGACCACTATTGCCGGCAGCATTTACTGTCAGGATTCCTTTAGCCATAGCATGAAAAGCGCCAATGGCAATGGGATCCTGACTAAATTCAGATGGGTCTCCCCCAATTGAGATTGTTATAAGATCAACACCATCAGCAATAGCATCGTCGAAAGCACTCAAGATATCTGCTGATGCACACCCTTCTGGATTGCAGACTTTATATGCTGCAATTCTTGCAGTGGGAACACCTCCTCTTGCTCTCCCATTTGCCAACCCGAAAAAACTAGCATCCTTTACGAGGTTTCCAGCAGCCGTGGAGGCAGTATGCGATCCATGACCTTCTTCATCTCTGGCACTAATTTCAGATGATGCTGAGTTGTAATATCGAGCTCCAATTATTTTGCTGTAAAGTAATCATTCAAAAATGAATAATAATAATAATAATAATAATAATAAACCATTATAATGGCCTATATTATGAATTTCATATATAATTTAATGAGAAAAAAAAATATTACTTATTGCAAGTGAAATTTTTGCCACCACTACAAGCCCCTTTCCACTTGTTTGGAGGAGGACCGAAACCTTCGTCACTAAAACTCTCAGATTCAGGCCAGATTCCAGTGTCAATAACACCAACTATGATATTGCTTTCAATATTACTTTTCCTGGTAACAGATTCATTGAAGCCCATAAAATCCCAAGATCTTGTTGTTTGAAGGTGGAGAGTTCTACTTGGAAAGACAGAGACTACTTCGTCCATGCCTGCATATAATCAGAGTGTTAAAACATATAATATAGACTATAAAAGCCTGAGTTTATTCATTATAGAATTTTGAAGATTGCATTAAAATTTCGAAATATTCAATTCAGACTTTTAAAAATCTATATGAAATCTGTGGATTCCACAAATCTCCAACGAATTGCATACACAAAAAATTTATACAAAGGATTTACTAGACATATAAGTGTACAGAACTTACTAGACAACTTTTGTCTCTCATTATCAGTAAGCTTGGCAGCAAATCCATTGAAACTCCTTGTGTAACTTCTCACCAATACATTTTCCAAAGAGCTTCACAGATAGGGAGATAGAGATAGTGAATGTCAAAGAAAATTCTTTTTTTGTGCAACAAAAAAAAAAAATATTACAGGTAAATTCTAGGAAAACTATGTACCTCCTCCCAACAACTTCTTGAAGCATATTCAGATGTCGCGATGCCAGCGAGTATCGCACTTCTGGCAGCGAACCCATGTACACAATGTGCAGCTGCATCCATATAATGACAGATCACACAAAAGAAAATCATCAAGAGTGATCAGGATAATTAAAATCATCATGCATATAATGGTTTATCAAAGTTTTCTGAAGAACAAAGATAATACTTGCCTTTCTATCTGTATCAGTATCAGCGGCGCCATATAATATGTTCATACAGAGTAAAAAACTGCAAGAAAAATATTGAAACAAAAGGAATCCATTCTTAGCCATTGTTGTGTTGTTGAAATTAGAGAAGAGCAAAGGCTATTTTATATTGAAATTCAAAAGAATGGAAATGATGTTTATTAAGCTTCCATATCAGGTTCACTGATATGATACATGTAACATACGGTAATATTTTTCAAATTACAGTCAACATCTTGCTGTAATTACCAAATTATATATTGCCACTAATTAAATTTGTAATTATGGGAATTGTCAACAAATTAAAGGTATATTAATCTTTATAGGATTCATGTAATATCTTAAAAATAAATAAATCTTTATAGGATTCACATATACCAAGTTTAAGAATTGGGTCTCAAAAGGAAACTACACCTATTTATTCCTAGTATTGAATTTTGAAATAGTAAATACTATAAAATCCAAAAAATTAATCCAAATGATATGGTAAATGAGTTGTCATCACCACACAAATCATGGGGTGATATGGTGAATGATATGACAAGGAAAAATCACTTACCACATCATTTCGGTTAGTTTTTGGGCTAATTTAATTTGGATTGCCTAGCATTAGAGATTGTGAAATTAAGAATTATATAATTTAATTTATTTCTTACCATGTATTTAATAAGAGTAATGCTAGACGTCCCAATTTTTTTTCCCAAATTCTGTCCAAAATGATGTGGCACATGAGATGTCAACATCATATCAGTTACCATATAATCTCATGATTTATAAGATACTGACACGTCACGTGCCACATCATTTGAGACAGAATTTTGGAAAAAAAAATTAGGATGTTTAGCATTACTCATTTAATAAATAATAATAAAAAAATCTTTTAAATTTTACTTCTAATAATTATATTTATATCAATATTTATAGCGTGGTTCTATTGCCACACAAAAAACTCTTTCCACACCCATGTTTTAACAAAGAGTAATGTAGGATCCACAAAATCTCTTTTTACACTTTATTTTAATTTTTATTATTAATAACATTTTTTTTTTTTGAATTATTATAATAATAACAATTTTAACCTTAATTAAAATTACTAAGATGGACAAACAAATTTCTAATGACAGTGTAAACTAATTTTTAGGTTCCAACTTTATTTGTCTTACTCTTTAGTCTTTCACAAACTCTTAAAAGAAAAAAACAAAAAAAAAAAAAAAACTCTTAAAAACAACCTTCTTGACCTAAAATACGATAAATCTTTTTTGTTTTAATGAGCTAATTCAATTTATAAAACAAAAAAACAAAAAAACAAAAAAATAAAAAAAAACCTTCAGGCCCAATAAACTTACCATTGTGATTCTAAGGCTACACATCACTACACTATTTTAATTAAAACCAAATAGTAAATTAATTAAAAACAACAACCTTGACCTAAAATACGAAAAATCTTTTTTGTTTTAATTTATGTGGATTACATTGTATTTGGTAAATGAAGAATTATTTATTAAAAAAAAAAATTTATGTTAAAATAATAATTTCATATAGAGCCCCAATTTTTATTAATATCAAAAAATCTCTCGGGCCCCAAAATGTTTGGAGACGGCCTTGGGCTTTCATTACTGTGTATGCTTTCTCTTTCTTATGTTATTGTGTAGGTTTGTTGGTTTGGTGTCAAACAGAGCTGATTGAGAAGCAAAAGAGATCAATTACCTCTGCCTGGTTGCAATCCAGTTGTGATAAAATCAAAGGCATCAATGAACAGTAGCCGAGAGAAGATTTGGGAAGAAAACGACAAGAACGTCATTTGGATGTTTTCCGTTTTAAGTTATGAAAGCCGGAAACGGGTTTTTAAAACTTTCACCGAAAAGCATTTTCTGTAATTTTTTAATCTGTAAAAACGGAAAACACAGGTGTGAAACGGTACCCAAAACAATGTTTTTTTTTTATCGAAGCACCCCATATCTCCTGTAGTTGGAGCTTTTATGGAATTCTTTTCAAATAAAACAATGTTTTGACCAATGGCCCATTGCCTTGGTGGTTGGAGTCTCCCAAAGGGTACTCCACCACCAATGTTCAAACCTTGGCCTTGGTAGTTGGTATGTATATATATTCATTATTTGTCCCACCTTGAGTGTGGGTGCTCTCTCCCCGATAGTGGGAGCAGTGTTCCGGGCCATTCTTTGGAGTTTAATCTCGATGGTCCTGGCAGTTGTTATAACATCAAAAAAAAAAAAAAAAAAAAAAAAAAAAAAAAAAGTTTTGTGTAACCATATGTTGTAATGGAGTAAAATTTAATTTGATTTTTTTTTTAAAAAAAAATTCAAGTTAATAAGATGACGTGCCTTTAGAAATGGAGTTTTAAAAAATAAAATTGGATTGTAAAAAGAAAATATCTTTAACAAAAAGCTATAGTAGTTATCTCCCGTTATGAGAGTTGATTTTGCTCTTATAGCAGGAAATATATTATGAAAATAAATATTTATTCAAGAGATGACTATTTAAGACCTACTGGATTTATCCTTTGAAGAACACATCAATACCTTCATTGAGTTCTAGAAAACAATATTTGCAGCAAATTTTATTTTGATATGGAAAGGTTGTTGCAATGTCAACAACAATAGATATTAACGTCAATAATACACAACAATTGGACTTCTGACGATGTGTTTTCCATCGGACCACTCCAGGGATGATGACAAAAATGGTTTTCCTGAACTCCCAGAAACAGTAACAGTGAAAGACTTCTTCTCATTTAACGACTTGAAGGAGAGAACTGCCGGCTTCACTTTGATAATGACATTTTGAGGTTGAGAGACATTTGCCTTGTAAACTGAGTTTGGAAAGCCAACATTAGTAACAGTTCGATTAAATGTAATCTTGAAAGGTGTGCCAGCTTGTTTAAGTTTAGCTGACATTGAAGGATAATTGAGATCTTTTGGTGATTCTTTGTCTAAGCTTTTTGGGCAAGTGCTGTTATGATCACCAGATATACTCCTAAGTACTTTATCACTAAGGCCTCTGCTGCAGAGCATTTTTATGTAGTCAGGTTTGAGAGTTTCGTAAACTAGTCCAGGATCTACAGCTTTTAGTGGATTGATATGTCCAGAACCATACGCAAATTCACCATCAGTAGTTTCTTTGGGATCCATGGGCCATGCTAAAGGAAGAAGAATAGTTTAGTGATTTTGAAGCATAAACGAAACTCGTTAAAATGAACTAATTGAGACACAAAGATTTGCCAAGGTACAAGATTTTACCGGTTGTCATTATAGCGGATTTGATGGCAGAAGGAGACCACTCTGGGTGGAACGTTTTAACATATGCAGCTGTACCGGTTACATGGGGACAAGCCATGGAGGTTCCCGACATCATTTTGTATCTAACTCCTCCCTCATCTGATGAATAGTCAAAAGCAGGAGCAATAGCTGAATATGCAGCCAAGATATTTAGTCCAGGGGCGCTTATATCAGGCTGGATAACATTTGAGCATTAAATTAGCTGAATGCATTACAAAGGATAGTCCAGAGAAAGTGTTGTAGATTTTGACAAGCATATACCTTCAGGATCTCCGGTACAATAACGTTTGGCCCACGAGAAGAGAACCTGGTGACAATAGGAGCAGCAAAATCCTTGATGGTTTCACTTTTTAATATTTCTGCTAGAGGGTTTCTGCAAATCCAGTATAAAACTTGAATAATTTTCCGGGTTAAAATAGTAAGAATTAATCAACAGATAGCTACTTGAAGATATCAATACTTTGTAGAATTCTTGTAGGAGAGGACTGCATTGTATTCTTTAGAGAATACAGCTGAAGCTGGCAATGAAACAGTAGGAGGAATTTCGTCTGATGGTTTATTCTTCATTACTGATCCTGCAGCACCAGCTTCACGAGCCTCATCAAATCCAAAAACATCATCACACATTATGATCTTTCCCTTCACTTTGCTGCTATCGAGACACATAGCATAACAACTCCTGAAAAGCAACATAAAGTTTAATAAATGTTCTGTATCGTCCTTTGAAAAGTTAGGAGTTGAAATGAGTCATTAAGTGGAACCTACTCAGCATCTTCTTCAGTGCAAGAGCCAGATGAAACCTCTTTGCCGTGTACCAAAGGAAGTTTTTTTCCACCAAGATTGAAAGGATTTATCGAGCTACCCTATATGTGTAAACTTAGAATACATACGACAAAATTTAAGTACATATAAGAAAGCACAATATATGTACCTCTATTTTCTTTCCATTCCCAAGAATAATGTTGTCCAGAATCAGGCGATCTGTGTTGCTGGCTGCTACTGAGAACAGCCATGGAGCAACACTTGTAGTGGTTGACGGTTTAGGACCGTTGTTGCCAGCAGAATTTACTGTCAGGATTCCTTTCGCCATGGCATGAAAAGCACCAATGGCAATAGGATCCTTATTGAATTCAGAAGGATTACCATGCCCAATTGAGATGGTTATAAGGTCAACACCATCAGCAATAGCATCGTCGAAAGCACTCAAGATATCTGCTGATGCACACCCTTCTGGATAGCAGACTTTATATGCTGCAATTCTTGCAGAGGGAACACCTCCTCTTGCTCTCCCTTTTGCCAACCCGAAAAAACTAGCATCCTTTACGACATTTCCAGCAGCCGTGGAGGCAATATGCGATCCATGACCTTCTTCATCTCTGGTACTAGTTCCAGGATAATCGGATAAGTAATAACGAGCTCCAATTATTTTGCTGTGAAGTAATCATTCAAAAAAGGAAAAACAAACAAATAGAAAAACAAAAACATTATAACCACTTGTTAATTTAACGAGAGAAAATATTATAACTTTCATTCATATAGTTTAACGAGAGAAAAACATTACTTGTTGCAAGTGAAATTTTGGCCACCTATACAAGCCCCTTTCCACTTCTTGGGAGGAGGACCGAAACCTTCGTCACTAAAACTCTCTGATTCAGGCCAGATTCCAGTGTCGAATACACCAACTATAATATTACTCTCAATATTACGTTTCCGGCTAACAGATTCATTGAAACCCATGAAATCCCAAGATCTCGTTGTATGAAGCTGGAGAGTACTACTTGGAAAGATAGAGACGACTCCGTCCATGTCTGCATATAATCAAAGTATTAAAACATATTTTGTGATTTCAAAACTTGTAGAGATACTGTACAGAACTTACTAGCCAGCTTTTGTCTTTCGATATCAGTGAGCTTGGCAGCAAATCCATTGAAACTCTTTCTATAACTTCTCACCAATATATTTTCCAGAGTGCTGGGCTCATAGATAGGGAGATAAAAGTGTTAAAAGAAAATGTGTTAAGTGCAACAACAAAAATAAAAAAACATATTACAGGTAAATTATAGGAATACTACCTCGTCCCAACAACTTCTTGAAGCATATTCAGATGCGTTGATGCCGGCGAGTATTGCCCTTCTTGCAGAGAACCCATGTACACAATGTGCAGCTGCATCCATATAATCACAGTGCATCAACATACACAGAAAATCAATAGATATTTCAGGATAAAGAAAACCATCAATATAATGCATGTTTAAAGTTTTCTGAAAAAAGGAACAAAATACTTGCCTTTCTATCAGCATCAGCAGCGTCGGATAATATGTTCATACAGAGTAAAAAACTGCAAGAAAAATATTGAAACAGAAGGAATCCATTCATTGTCATTGTTGTGTTGTCCAAGTTGAAGAAGAGCAAAGGCTATTTTATATTGAAATTCAAGAAAATTAATGATGTACATTGAGTTTCCATAGTCAGGTTCACTGATACATATGTTATCTTTGGAATTACAGCTAGATTCATATTGTAATTACAAAATTATTTCCTTATATTTAAAATGAGGAGTGCTAGATACACTCTCTTAACTCACTCTCCCAACCCACTCTCTCTTCTCCTTTTGACACTTGTCCTATATTGACTTTTTATAAATAAATTTTAGAGCCATCATTAATGAATTATTTTGGCATGTTATTTAAAATTCAAATCATCCACATCTTCCCAAATTGCCCTTTTGTTTTACACCAAATTGTCATTTCCAAATATGTGAGCAAAAATCTTCAAAGGTAAAATGGGTTGAATAATATTTATTAAATTTATTTTATATTTATTAAAAAAAAAGTAGCAAATATATTATTAACAATATTTAAGTTATTAAAATACAATAAACATTGGTATCTTGCGTTTTTTAGTATATTTGAGTTTTGATATTATTAATGAAATTTTAATTATTTTTTAACTATATTTTTCAAATTACGTAAAAATAATCAGTTTATAAAATATTATGAACTTATGATAATATAGACAAAAATGATAATTTTTCAAGTATAAACTATGTTTGTTATGATATTTTAGAAAATAAAAAAGAGGTATATAAAATAATAATAATAATAATAATAATAATAATAATAATATTTAAGAAAAGGACTATGACAATTAGGTGTAAAAAAAAGGGCAATTTGGGAATATATAATGGTTTGAATTGTAAATAACATGTAAAAACAATTCATTAATGATGGCTCTAAAATTTATTTTAAAAAAGTAAATAATAGACAAGTGTCAAAAGGAGAAGAGAGAGTAGGTTGAGAGAGTGAGTTGAGAGAGTGATTTTAGCACTCCTCATTTAAAATATCATGGGAATAGTTAACAAATTAAAAGGATTCAATGGATTCATATACCCTATTTAACAATCTAAACATCCCACCTATAATCCCACCATTTCCATCCCAACACACGTGGCAGCTGAGGTGTCACTTGGTGAGTGGACATATATTAATTGATACTTATCTCTCTTACCCATATATTCACTCACCAATTAATGCTTGTCCACTCACCAAGTGACACATCAACTGCCATGTGTGTTAGGATGAAAATGGTGGAATTATAGGTGAGATGTGTAGCATTACTATTTAACAATACAGATTAATGCCGGTAGGAGTAGCCAAATCGATTGAGAAGTTGCAGAGAAATTTCTTGTGGGGTGATGGGGAGCGTAAAAGAAAGTTGCATGCTGTTTCTTAGGACGAGATTTGTTTGAGTAAGGCTAATGGGGGTTTAGGGGTTGGGAAGATTATGGACAAAAACAAAGCTATGTTAGCTAAGTGGCTGTGGAGATTCGAGAGGGATGATAAGGCGTTGTGGAGAAGAGTTATGTGCTCCATTTATAAGATTCAGAATTCAGCTCTGTATTGGGACTGGCAGCCTACTAAGCGTGCTTCCTCTTTTGTTAAGTCGGTAGGAAGTCTGATGAAGGCTGGCTCTCTTTCGCAGAAAATTATCAAGGAAGGCTTCATAACGGTGGTAGGAGAAGGTAATAAAGCAGAGTTGTGGTCTGATATTTGCATCGAAGGGAAGCCTCTGAAAATGGCTTTTCCGAGGTGTTTTGTGCTTGCTTCGAAGAAGGCTGGTGTTATTCAGGAGTTTGGCAGTTGGGTGGGGTCTTATTGGAAGTGGAACATAGAGTTTAGACGCCCGTTCTTCGATTGGGAAAAGGACCAGGAAAGGTGCCTTCGTAAGACTCTGGATTGTATTCCAGTTCGTAAGAATTTTGATGATGTTATTGCATGGTCTCACTGTTCCTCAGGTGTTTTTTCAGTGGGATCTTTTCGTAGAGTGCTGGAGGCTGCTACGATGCACAAAGGGACCGTGCCAAACATCCTGTGGCAGGGTATTCGCCCTCAGAAAGTGGAGATCTTTTTATGTCAGCTGTGGAAGGGAAAAGTGTTGGTCAAGTCTGTCCTCCAGCGGCATGGGATGACTCAAATTACTGATATTAGCTGTCATCTCTACGAGGTTGAAGAAGAATCAGTGGATCACCTATTCCTTCATTGTAGATGGTCGAAGGCTTTATGGGTGATAGGTATGTCTTGGTGGGGAGTTGTCTTCTGTGCTAATAAAACTATTAAAGAGTGGATTGAAGGTTGGGTGGGGCTCTGTCCTAAGTCCAAAAATGAGAGAGAATGGGTTTTTCTTTTGTATGCTACGTTGTGGTCAATTTGGGAAATCAAGAACCTTCTCATTTTTTAGGGGAAGGAGCCGAATTTGAATAATGCAACTGACATGGTGAAATTCAGGATCGCATGGTGGTTCAAACATCTTGGTTGTGGGTCAAAGGAATCGGTTGATGCTCTGATTCGGAATGTTAATGGCCTTTGTGTGGATTTGAAGAAGTTTAAGAGGAGATCCTTAGCTGATTGTGTCCCTCCGATTTCTAATAATCTTAAGTTCAATGTTGATGGCTCTTCTAGAGGTAAACCTGGCTGTGCTGGTATGGGTGGTGTGCTGAGGGATTCTAATGGGAAGGTGTTATGCCTCTTTTCTACCTTCTTGGGGATTCTTGAGTCTAATGCTGCTGAGCTTCTGGCTATCAAGATGGCTGTGGAGTTATGCCAGTCCAATCCGAATCTGCGAAACCGGGATATCTTGATCGTGAGTGATTCGAAAGTGGCTGTCTCTTGGGTGAATTCGGAGGATTTTGGGAATGTTCAGTATGTCAATGCTATTTATGAAATTCGGAGTACTTTAAGGGAGAGAGGTGGTCTGCAGGTGGTGTTCGATTCCAGAATTTTTAATGCTTTCGCGAATAGTTTGGCTAAGATGGGGTCGGATTGTAGAGGGGACTTTGTGGAATGGAGTGATGTCTGATCCTCCCCGCCTGGCCTTGGTCTTTTTTGTTTTGCTTGTGTTGCTGGGGTCTTCTACCTGCTGGTGTTGCAGTGTTGGTTCTGTTTTTTCTTGCTGTTGCTTTCTGTTTTTTTTTTTTTTTTTGGGTTTGTTTGGGGCTGTTCTTTGTTGTTCCCCTGTGTGTTTTCGTGGTTGTGCGGTGGTTGGTGTGTGTTGTTGTTGTTGCCCCTGTTGTTGGGCTTTTTCTTGCAATAAAATGCTGTTTAAAAAAAAAAAAAAAAAAAAAGAATTTGGTGTAAAAATGATTATATATATAGATAAGAGGGTATATATAGTATGTATGGAGGTGTGAGATTATGAATTATAAGATAATGTTCAATGCAAAATTCTATTTGATATGCTATTTTTTATTTTTTTTAATTATTTAAAATTATAAAAGTCAATAAATACAACCAATGCATTTAATAAATGCATTGAATATTTTTTTAGAATTGTTTCAATCTCAATTTTCCCTACTAAATTTGTTAAATTTTTATTATTTAAAATTAAAAAATCAACAAATACGGCTGCATTTTTGTTGTACCAAATTTGGCATATGCTATAAGAGCATCTCTAATGTTGTGCCAATACTAAAATTTAGCATAGAGTGCAAAAACCATCCTCCAATGCAGTGCCAAATGATGTGCCAAATTTGACATATGCTATAGCCTATGCCAAATTTGGCACACAATATAGCCTATGCCAAATTTGGCACATCAATAAATGCTCCATTTTTAATTACAAAAATGCTATAATATATATATATATATATATATATATTTAAATGAAATAATGAATGCATTAATGGAACTTTGTATTGGAGCATTAAAAGAAATAATGAATGCATTAATGGTAAGTGTTTACTTTTATAATTTTAATTAATAAAATAATAAAAATAACATTTTAAATAGAATTGTGCTTCAATGCACAATTCTTTTTTGTGCTAAATTTAGCATTGGCATTGGCATTGGTATATGCATTAGAGATGGTCTAAATTATGCCAAATTTGACACGGTTTATAGTATATGTCAAATTTGGTACAACTCTTAGCATTGTATTGGAGCATATATTTTTTTTACTTTGTGCTAAATTAGCTAAATTATAGTATTGACATAACGATTTAGCATTGCATTGGAGATGCTCTAATAGAATTATAATTACATATTAGGATTTGAAGGAGAGAACTGCAGGCTCCACTTCGATCTTGACATTTTGAGGTTTAGAGACTTTCGCCTTGTAAACGGAGTTTGAAAATCCAACACTGGTAAAGGTACAATTAGAAGTAATCTTGAAATGTACGTGTATCCAATGGCAGAGACAGATAATGCTTGGCTGTATTTCCGTACTTCTTCTGCAGTCTTTTGGGCCGTAAAATTATCAATCAATATATTCATCAGTGTTCGAAAATACGTGCCTAGGCGCTAGGCGGCCGCAGGCCGTCATAATTAGGACAAAATCGCTCGTATTAGGCAGCGGGTTAAAAACATGAGATTTGACCAATTTGTCAACCGATTTTACCAATTAATTGTTTAGGCGGAGTCAAAGTCATTTTTATATCCTAGTTACATTGTTTAAAATTTGAATATTGAATATATATATATATATATATATATATATATATTATTATTTTTTTGAAGAGATTGAATATTGATTTTGTACGTAGGAAAAATGAGTTGGGATCCTCTCCTTGGTCCTTGTTTTTCCTTGGCATTCTTCAAGTGTAATTCAAATATCAAGTTGTATGAGAGAGAAAAAAATGAACCAATCTTGACCATGTATTTTGTATTTTGCTTAGGTGTTATTGGATTATGGAAAGTTAAGGAAAAACAAGCCAATGAGAGAATCTTGATCCAGGAAAAATAATTACAAAATAAAATAAATTCTTGACTGTCTAGATGCCGTCTAGGCATTGGGCTGCCGCCTGACTAACGCCTAGCGTTTACTATAACACTGATATTCATCACTTCTCATGAACACATAAACGTACACAAGTATGGAAATTAACACATCATATACTTCCTCTTCTCTTCATTTTCCCATAAAATTTTATGTTATATATATTTCCAACTCTGCTTCTAGACAGCTTGTTTAGTCTGTGCTCTATTTTCTATAGTATGTGGAGATAGAAAAACATGTGAAATTTTGATGACTTTGAATCTGTTTGAATGGGGATGGATGTCTCGGGTCTATTTATGGTCATCACTTTGAGTTAACCTGGAAGAAGTGGTACACACAAGGAGCTTGATTTGGTTTTGTTAGTCAATAGATGTTATAAGGATGAAGGATTTGGATCTTCAATGATTTTTTTGAATGGTTGAAGATCCATTTTAAAAAATTTAATTTAATTTATTTAAAATTTTTGCTTTTTATTTTCTTAATTCTCTTTTATAAAAATTCTGTTTTTCTTTAAAAAAAAAATTTTACTTTATGTTTTTTTTTAAGGATCTCCGCCCTCCATGTCCATTAGATGGACACACGTGATCAAAATTTTTGTTTTTTCATTTTTAGATTTAGGGGTAATTACCCTGGTGGCCATCAACTTTTGCCACCACTATCAAAATGGCCACCAAATGGGGAAATTGATGGAAAGTGGCCATTTTTGGCAAACATTGTTACACTAATGGCCATTCCATCCATTTCCATCCAATTCCATCCAATGAATGGCATTTTGGTAAATAAGGGGATACCATTAATTTATTTTAGATTTTTTTGGAAATCAATTTTTTCTTTTGTTTTTTGAAACAAATAATTATATTTAGTGTATATATACATATAGAATATGTCAAACATATATATATATATATATATATATATATGTGTGTGTGTGTGTGTGTGTGTGTGTGTGTATATATATATATGTATATATATATATTTCTTTTTTGAGAAGATTAAGACTTCAAAATCTAAAAATTCTAAAAAATATATTTGAGATAAGTTGAAAAGAAATATATATATTTTTTTTTGAGAAGATTAAGGCTATAAAATCAAAAAAATCTTAAAAACATATTTGAGATAAGTTGAAAAGATATATATATATTCTTTTTTGAAAAGATTAAGGTTACAAAATCTAAAAATTCTAAAAAATATATTTGAGATAAAGTTGAAAAGAAATATATATATATATATGTTTGAGATATGTTATATGTATATGTACACACTAAATATAATTATTTGTTTCAAAAAAACAAAAGAAAAAATTGATTTCCAAAAAATATCTAAAATAAATTAATGTCATCCTCATATTTACCAAAATGCCACTTATTGGATGGAATTGGATGTAAATGGATGGAATTGGATGGAAATAGATGGAATGGCCATTAGTGTAACAATGTTTACCAAAAATGGCCACTTTCCATCCATTTCCCCATTTGGTGGCCATTTTGATAGTAGTGGCAAAAGTTGATGGCCACCAGGGTAATTATCCCTTAGATTTATTGTAACAAATATAATAAAATTTGTTAAAAGGACAAAAATACCATTTCATCTGTTAACTTTGACTAATGTTGACTAACAGAAAGGGAGATTGGTGTTAATTAACCATACGTACAGTTTCCAAGTGTACAAAAGGATTACTGGCCTTATTTGAATCTGATTCGAAATCGGTGGTCGATCTAGTTTTGGAAGGGACTACTCCCCTTGCGGATGTGGGTGTTATTATTACTGATATTCTTCACTTTAGTAGCTGTAATCGGGTTTCTTTTTCCTTTGCTCCTAGGGAGGCTAACTCCGTGGCGCATAGTCTTGCTAAATTGTCTTTGTCTGTTGTAGAAGATTGTGTATGGTTCAAGGAATGTCCTCAATGTGTGGAGCCTTTGGTCCTGGCTGATTGCCAAGGCTAATGTTCATTTGCGTTTTAATGAATTTCCCTTTAAAAAAAAAAAAAAAAAAAAATTGTGTAAGGATACTCTTTAATTTATTTCTTATCCTATATTTAATAAAAATTAAATTTCTTCTAAATTTAAGTTCTACTTTTAAGATTTATATCAATATTTATATTTTTCTTTTATTTTTTTCTTATTCAAGTTCCATGTCTGTGAATCTGATGCAGTTGTAAATGGAACTCACACAATCAAACAAACAAGCAATCTTGATTCCTGTTAATTCCAAGAATACCACAAAAAGAGAGATATTTGAGTAATTCCAAGAATACCACAAAAAGAGAGATATTTGAGTACAAAAAACTCAAGAAATGTTTGTATTCATCAAAAGCTAATTCTTCAAACCCTAATACAATCTATTCAAATCTATACACAAATATGAGCTTTGTATTAAAATCTAATTTGTATAGATTTTATAACAATCTTCTGCTAAGAGGTTCTATGAGCTTTCTATTCAAATTTGATTATTGTATTCCTCTCAAGTTTCTAATTTAATTTATTTCTTATCCTATATTTAATGTAAATCAAAATTTCTTCAAAACTTGAATTCTATTATTTAGATTTATTTCAATATTTATAGTCTTCTCTTTTTTTTCTCATTATTTAAGTTTCACTCATTCGATCTCACTGACTCACCCACAAATGTTTTTGGTTGTGAGACACATTAAAATGTACAAGTCTTCAAAATGCAAATAATGGAAACAAACGTCGAATATCTACTTTCATAATCAGAAGAAATTTACTCTTATAAACACCGGGATTAGCATTACATTATCAATAAGATTGACAATTTATTTTACTATGATAGAAAAACATTATCAATTAGAGCCCTTGTTTTGAGGCCCTTTATTTGTGTACAAAACAATTGGACTTCTCACATTATAAGTCCCATCAGACCAGATCAGTGATGCAGAAACCTTTGAATTTTTTGGCAATCCGCTCCCAGAAACTGTTACAACAAAAGATTTCTTCTCCTTTAATGATTTAAAAGAAAGAACATCAGGCATCACCTCAATTTTAATCTTGGCATTATCCACAGTACTGATTTTTGCTTTGTAGGTTGAATTTGGTAGACCGACATTTGTAACTGCTCTTGAAAAAGTGATATTGAAAGGCTTCTTTTCTATGACATGAGCAGCAAAAGAAGGATAATTGAGATTCATCGGCGTGTCTTTAGTTTCTCCAGGGCAACTGCTATCATCTCCGGTTATGCTTCGTAGTTCTGTTGTGGTATAACCAATGCTACAGAGAAACTTTACGTAATCATCTTCGAAAGCCTCGTATACCAAACCAGGACTTATAGCTTTTACAGGATCAATATGCCCGGTTCCAAAACCAAACTCACCATCTGGATTACTAGTAGAATTCATGGGCCAAGCTATACACAAGAGGAAAAAAAAAAAAAAAAAAAAGATCAACATCTGCGTGCAAATTGTGAAATCACTCCAAGAGAAAGTTCGAGATTACCTGTAGTCAAAAGAGCAGATTTAACCGATGAAGGTGACCAATCAGGATGAAAACTTTTAACATAAGCAGCTGCACCGGCAGCATGAGCGCAAGCAACAGAAGTACCGGTCATTAAATTGTATTTCACTGATCTCTTGTCCGGGCCAGGCAAACCTGATGGAGGCAAAATAGGTGGATATCCTGCCAGAATTCCTACTCCTGGTGCACTTATATCCGGCTGTCAATATATGTCGAAGAAAAGAGTATTAGTACGTAAATCATTTGTGCAGGCTATCCACACACGCACACACGCACACACAGACCTTGATGATATCTGCTATGATAGCACTAGGACCACGTGAAGAGAAGTCGGGAGTTATAGGATCCCCGACACTTTTTACAACTTCACTTTTTAGTATTTTTGCTTGAGGATTTCTGTATAACATGTGGCAGTAAGAAAAAGAAAAGGTGAAAGTGTAAAACTAGTCTCTACAGAATGTTTCTCTAAAAGGTACTTAATCAGTAAGATCCTCACTTTGTAGATTTCATGTAGGCCTTGACCTGGTCTCCTTCGTGGTTCTTCAAAGCATATGCAGCATTTGGAAGTGGTGCTTGACTAAACTTTGAATATGACGGTGATATTGACCCTGTTGCACCAGCTCTATAAGCTTCGCCAAATCCCCCCGAATGATCACATACCACTATCTTTCCCTTCACTAATTTTTCATCTAAACAGAAAAGCAAACATTCCCTGAAATGCAAAATGTAGAAATGTCATGTCAGCACTTTACCGTCACAATTAAAGGTCGAAGCAAACAAACAACGAAAAGCACAATTCATGACCTGCCAGCAGATTCAGGGCAGCCTGGAAGGCTTACATTTCCGTAAACTAGAGGTGCTTCTGCTTCAAAAGTTTCGATTGCATCATTCTGGGAAATGAATTAAGTATCATTAGGTTCCAAAGAAAGAGTTACATTGCAAGTTGATCATGAAATAAAATTAAACTGTTGATGACACATACAACAAAGGTGGTGTTGTCTCCCAGAATAATTTTGTTGGTGAACTTTCGGTCAATAGTGCTAGCTGCCACAGAGAGTATCCATGGCGCAACGCTTCGTACAGAAGTCACATTTGGGCCAGAGTTTCCCACAGCCTGAGTAGTAAGAATGCCTTTTTTCATGGCATGATATGCACCAATTGCAATACCATCACGACTTAAATCTGTCGAGGTTGCATATGTCAGTGAAATTGTGAGGATGTCTATGCCATCAGCAATCGCATCATCCAAGGCAGCCAAGAGCCCGTACTCTTGACATTCGAAGGGTAGTACAAAGCAGATCTTATATACAGCAATTCTAGCAGATGGAACTGCGCCTCTCGCATTTCCTCTTGCAAGTCCAAAAAAGTCCACCCCTTTTACTACATTCCCAGCAGCTATTGAGGCCATATGGGTTCCATGACCTTCTATTTTGTCCCTCGCGGACTCATTTTTTTTGTACACTCGAGCTCCGATAATCTTTCTGTGGATGCACATATCAGAATTGCAATAATTATAAGCAGCTTAATATGCAAAGAATACACAATGAGAGAAGAAATTACTTGTTACAAGTGAAATTTGCTCCTCCTTCACAAACACCCTTCCATTTCTTGGGGATAGGACCAATGCCCTTATCGTTAAAACTCTCTAATTCGGGCCAGATTCCAGTGTCAATAACACCAATTATGACGTCACTTTCACCAGTGGGGTTTCTTTTAACCGTCTCTGAGAAGCCCATGAAATCCCATGATCTAGTAGTCTGAAGTTGAAGAGATTTACTTGGAAAAACAGATACTACTCCTTCCATGCCTGCACACAAATAAAACTGTGATTACCATCACAGATTCACAATAATAATACATTTTGAATTTACGCAACTACACTTTTTCCCTTACTGGCGATCTTTCGTTGCTCTCGTTCATTAAGCTTTGCTGCAAATCCATTGAAACTCCTCTTGTAGCTTCTAATCAGAATATCATTCACAGAAGTAGTACTGCAGAGAGGGTGAGAAGATTTTAATATAGTTGAAAACTGTAAAACCACTTGATGATAATAAAATTAGCAATATCAGGTTCTAGAGAAGATTACTTGTCCTCGACAACTTCCTGTAGAATACTAAGATGATGAGAGGAAGGTGAATATTCCCCTTCTGGAAGTGACCCCATGTACACAATGTAGACCTGCATTACCATCAACAGCATAGATCAAAAAATTTATAGGCATATATATGTAGCAAATTTATACGTCACCTAAAGAAAAGTGAAAAAAAAACAAAAAAAAATTATATATGGCTTGCCTGTCTATATTCATCAGAGGCTCCAGAGTGTGTGCTCATGGAGCCAATGATGAGAATCACTAGAGAAACATAGTAAAACAGAAAAGAAGTGAGTTTAGCCATTTATGGATTCTTGAGTACTGTGGAGAGAGAGGTGAAATGTGAGATCTATATATACTAATATACATACACACGACACAAGGATTCATGTCCTACCAATGCATTAATTATTAAGAGTGGTCAGATTTCAACTCATCACAAAAATCAAATAAGATAGATATGACCCTTCTAACACTGTCATTATATGCCTCCTTGATGCTGGAGATATTATCGAAGATTTTGGGTTTTAAAAATATTTTTGTAATTATTACATATTTCCATTTATTGCATATTTAATTAGGAATTTAATTATTTTATGATTTTATTTTTTTAAATCAAATCTTATTAGATAGGATTATTTGTTGTTGGATTATAGTATTTTTAATTTCCATTGTTATTCCAATTCTTTCCTTTTTAGGAAAATTGATGATTTTATTGTATCACGACTATTTTAGGTTTCTTTTACACTATGTTTGGGTTGGTGGAATATGAGAGAAAGGAAAGGAAAGTTAAATGAGGAAATGAAAGAAAAAAGAAAGTGTTTTTAAAGATTGTTGTTTGGACGGTTATAAATAGAAAAGAAATGAAAGGAAACAAATCTTATTTGGAGAGGAGAAATAAATGAATACATTTTATTTTATTTACGAAAATAACATTCTTTCAACAATATGAATACCAATATTAATAGGGTTAGTTTTGGGATATTGAAAAAATCATTAATTTTGGATTCCTTTCTCTCATTTTCCTCCCAAATTTGGATAGAAACCAAATTGGGTGAAAGTGTTAAACAAGAATAAATTATTCCCTCTTTTCCTTCTATTTCCTTCTATTTCCTTCCTTTTCCTTTCATTTCCCTCTCATTTAACAATATAAACAAGATATTAGAAATCTATCTAAATCATTTCCTTTCCAATATTAGGTTTTTAATTCTCCTATTTAAATGCCTTGTACCATAATTGGAATTTTAGTTTTTGATGATTAATAAAATTGTAGAGAGTTTTCTCTTGTTTATCCAAATATTGGCACCTTTGCGAGAGTCAACGATTTTGATGCCTGCTATTCCGGTATTCATGCACGAATCAACATATTAATAGAAATTTTCACTTCTGGTATTCATTTGTGAATCAAAAGATTCTCAATTAAGAAATGCACTAATTGAGCGCATTTCTTAATTAGGAATCCTGATTTGTCATTATTGTGTCTACCAAAATCTGTTAGTAATTAAATCACATAGACCCCACACACAAATTAGAAATTAATTTATCTTTATTAATTCACTTTCTAATTGAATGCAAATAGGATTTAAACCCCTCACCACTAAGGTGGGAGAAAGCCGAAAGGTACGTGCATTACCACATGCGCTAAGATGTGATATTAAATTTTAAATAAAAGAAAGCTTTCTAATCGAATTTGATTACTTGATTTGCATTCCTTTCATGTTTATAATTTAATTTATTTCTTATCCTATATTTAATTATGTAAAGCAAAATTTCTTCTAAAATATTTGAATTCTATTTTTTTTTTTAAATATTTCATTAATTCGGGGTTTTTTTTTTTTTTTTTTTTTTTTTAAGAACTCGAATCCACAACCTCATGGTGTAGGTACGAAGGGTTTATCAACAGACCAACCTCTTCTCGTCCTAAATTTGATTTCTATTATTTAGATTTATATCAATATTTATATTCTTCTCTTTTTTTATCGTTATTCAAATTTCACACATTCGATCTCACCCACAAAAGTTTTTAGTTGTGAGGCACATTAAACTTTACAAGTCTCCAAAATGTAAATAATAAACAAACACTGAATATCTACTTTCATAATCAGAGGACATTTAGAGCATCTCCAATGCAAGCGTGGCTTATGAAAAAAAAAAAAAATGCCACGTAGAATAAATAGACGTTATGTTAATAATTGTGTCTCCAATGCAGCCGTGCATATTCAACCTCAAGCTAACGTGGCAAAAAAAAATAGACATTGTCAATATGACCATCCACTTTCAGACGATTTGTTGCACAGTTATTTTTTAGGTTGACTCAGCAAACATTTAAAACTGACATTAAGTTTTCATATATTTTTGGTAAGGAAATAAAACAAAAAATAAAACAGGAAAAAAAGATGGATATGTCATTAAAAAAAATTGTGTTTTAGACGGAAGCATTGGAGACCAAATTTTGAGTTAATTGCCTATCAAATCTATTTTTATACCACATATGAAACAAGTCTCTTGACATTGTTGCCATGTCAACAATTATTGGTATGCAAACCACTTTTGCATTGGAAAACACTGGGAAGAAAACCCCTCTGGGATTAACATTACATTATCAATAAGATTGACAATTTATTTTACTATATATGATAGAAAAACATTATCAATTAGAGGCGCCCTTGTTTTGAGGCCCTTCATTTGTGTATAACACAATTGGACTTCTCACATTATAAGTCCCATCAGACCAGATCAATGATGAAAAGGCAGTTTTTTAAAAGCAAGAAAAACTAGCTTCTCATTTTCTGATTTTGGGGAAGCTAAAAGTGGCCAAAAGTGCTTCCCTGAAATTTTACCAAAAACCCCAGTCTATGTCCAGAATCACTTTTTGTCCCAAAAGCAGCTCTAGAAGCAATGCCAAACTGGGCCTAAGTCCCATCAGACCAGATCAGTGATGAAGAAACCATTGAATTTTTTGGTAATCCACCCCCAGAAACTGTTACAACAAAAGATTTCTTCTCCTTTAATCATTTAAAAGAAAGAACATCAGGCATCACCTCAATTTTAATCTTGGCATTATCCACAGTACTGATATTTGCTTTGTAGGTTGAATTTATTGGACACTATGTAATTCTATTGTAATTAGTCTTTGTAATTATCTTATCAGATTAGATTAGTTTAGCTTGTACATATCAGATTAGGTTGCAGTAGATTGTGTTTATTTTAAACTCTTATTATTCTAGGTCTCCTAGTTATATTTGGTTTAGATTAACTGCTGTATACATTAACAACTAGTATCAATGAAAACGTGGTGAGTTTTACCACTTCAAAACCTCTGTTCTTTATGGTATCAGAGCATCCGATTTTGCTCTAAATTTTTTCTTTCTTCACCCATCTTCCCTATTTCTCTCTAATCAATGACGACCACCGTACCTGAATCCACACCAACAAATAGCTCCTCCACATCAACGACTCCAGTCATACCTGAGCCCATGCCAGTCAATGATTCCTCTACTTCTACACCGCCAATCTTCAATATTACTTCTTCAACCTCAACAGCCCTCCGCTCGAATGAATTCCATCTCATCACCATCAACATAGCTGCTCAGGCCCCTCTTAAACTCACCGCCAACAACTACATGTCCTGGAAAATTCAGTTTCAAACTCTCTTCATTGGCTTTGATCTTCTTGGTTATATTGATGGCTCCAAACCATGTCCACCGGCCACATTCACTATCAATGAAGTCACATCTCAGAATCCAGCGTACACTATATGGATTAGACAGGATCAACTCATCCTGAATGCCATTATTGGTTCCCTGTCACCAACAATCATCGCCTTTGTTGCTCAAGCCAAAACATCAATGGAAGCATGGACTATTCTTGCGAATACTTATGCCAAACCATCCCACGGCCGCATTCAACAACTCAAATCTCTCCTCAAACATTCCACAAAAGGTAATCAAAATATCACTGATTTTCTTCACTCTGTTAAAGCTCGTGCAGATGAATTAGCCTTGCTTGGTGCCCCGGTGGACGACGAGGATCTTACTGAGAGGATCCTTGATGAACTTGATGATGATTACAAGGAGTTAGTTCGTGCCGTGCAAGCTAGGGATACTCCTATCACTTTTAAGGAACTTCATGACAAACTACTATCGTTTGAAGCCACACTTCGAAGCAACAAGAAGGACACTGCTCCGTTTCCAGCTGTGGCTAACGCAATAACGAGAAATAGCAACCAAGGTCGTCAGCAACATGCCACCAACAGTTGGCGTCCACAGCCTTCATCTACTACAGGCTGGCGTCCATCTTCTACTGCCATCAACCGGTCCCAGTCTCCTCACCATACCAGTCCACAGTTCCATAGCAATCAATCCTCCCCAAGACCATACCTCAGCCGTTGTCAAATGTGTGGTGTTCAAGGCCACTCAGCCAAACGGTGCAATTCCTTCCAGATGGTCCCTATTTCACATCCTGGACCAAGCAATACACAAACGCACCACTCCTCACCGCTACCATGGCAGCCTCGTGCTAATTTTGTCGCCAACACTGCATCCAACAATTCGGCTTGGCTCCTTGACAGTGGGGCATCTCATCATATGACAACTGATTTGAGTAATCTTTCACTTCATGCACCCTACAATGGCACGGATGATGTTATGATTGGTGACGGTACAAATCTCCCAATAGCGCACACTAGTTCCATAACTCTTCACACTCATCACAAATCTTTTAATTTAAATGATGTACTCTGTGTTCCTGGCATGCAAAAGAATCTAATCTCCATATCACAGTTTTGCAGCACTAATAATGTATCTGTTGAATTCTTATCCTCTTGTTTTCATGTGAAGGATCTTCGTACGGGGGTAATTCTTCTGAAGGGCACAACCAAGGATAACGTCTATGAATGGCCAAATGTCAAGTCTGAGTCTTCCCCAATCTTAGCTTTCGTCGGCGTCAAAACATCATCAATAAATTGGCACCATAGATTAGGTCATCCCGCTTTTCCAATTTTACAGAATATTGTTTCCAAGTTTAGCTTAGATTTGTCATCTCCTTTGTCCAAGGATGTCTCTTGTTATGCCTGTCAATGCAATAAAAGTCACAAAAATTCTTTTTCAACTTCATCTCTTGTCTCGTCTCTACCTCTGGAAATTTTATTTTCTGATGTATGGACTTCACCTATTCTCTCTCATGATGGCTTTAAGTATTATATTATATTTGTAGATCACTTCACTAAATATATTTGGTTCTATCCCCTCATAAAAAAATCGGAGGTCAAACAAACTTTTATTCGCTTTAGAGCCATTGTGGAAAATTACTTCAAAACCAAAATTATCACTCTTTACTCGAACAATGGAGGGGAATATATATCTCTTAAAGACTTTCTTGCAGAAAATGGTATTTCTCATCTCACCACACCACCCCACACACCTGAGCACAATGGGTATTCTGAGAGATGTCATCGACACATTGTCGAAATTGGGCTCACTTTACTGACTCATGCATCTCTTCCCCTTAGAATTTTGGTCTCATGCATTTGCTACGGCGGTGTATTTAATCAATAGGATGCCCACTAGAACCCTATCCCTTAAGTCACCATTCGAAAAGATTTTTGGTCGCACGCCAAATTATTCTAAACTCTAAATCTTTGGTTGTTTGTGTTATCCATGGCTTCGGCCATACTCAATCCACAAGCTTAATCCTCGCTCTACTTCTTGTGTTTTTCTTGGATACTCACTGTCCCAAAGTGCCTACTTATGTCTAGACACGTCGAACAAACGGTTGTATGTCTCTCGTCATGTTCAGTTTGTCAAATCTGTTTTTCCTTACAAAATGTTAACCACCATGTCCCACAGTCCACCCTCCTCCACCTTAGAATCATGGACTTCACCATCACTCACTGTTGTGTGCCCAGGTCTTGGTCGATCAGCCTCTTCCACAGGTGTGCCTCCACCAGAATCGCTTCTGTAGTTTGACTCCCCAACATCACAACAAGCGGAAACTCCCCAACTCTCCTCCTCGACAGCAGCTCTTTTGCCTGCAGTGCCACCACCTGCAGCTGCTACACCAGAGGTTGCGGCACTAAACCTCACGGCACCTGACTCATCTTCCCCTGTCAGCTCGCCACCACAAGCAACTATCCATCCTCTGCCCGGTTGCTCACAGCCGTAGCTTGCCCCGAATGACCATCCTATGATCACTAGGTCCAAAAACAACATACACAAGCCTCTCCAGAAGCTCAATCTTCACACCCAACTACATCAATCAGCTGAAGTCGAGCCTACCACAGTAGCTCAAGCATTGAAGGACCCGCAATGGCGTCAAGCCATGTTAGAAGAGTGTAATGCATTAATTAAGAATGGAACCTGGGAGCTGGTTCAACCGACACCATCCACCAATATCATTGGCTGCAAGTGGATCTTTCGTATCAAAAGAAAAACCAATGGCATGATTGACAGATACAAAGCCCGCTTGGTTGCGAAAGGATTCAATCAACTTCCTGATGTCGATTATTTTGAGACATTTAGCCCGGTTATCAAACCCACAACTGTCAGACTTGTTCTTAGTATTGCCACAAGTCATGGTTGGCCTCTACGGCAACTGGACGTCAACAATGCCTTCCTACAGGGCCGCCTCACTGAGGAGGTCTATATGGCTCAACCACCAGGTTTTGTTGACTCTGATCACCCGACGCATGTCTGTAAACTAAACAAAGCCATCTATGGTCTAAAATAGGCACCGCGTGCGTGGTACCATGAGTTACGTCAGTTTCTGATTATGTTTGGATTCAAGAACTCTTATGCGGACACATCACTATTTGTTTTCCAAACCAGTGGTACTCTCTTATATCTTCTTATCTATGTTGATGACATTATTCTTACAGGTAATAGTGCGACTCAGGTGGAAAACTTTGTTACCACACTTGCTCGTCAATTCTCTCTGAAGGATCTTGGACCCCTCTCATACTTCTTAGGTGTTGAAGTCGTTCCACACAAGGATGGCATACCACACGAAAATGACAGGAGCCAAACCGGTTCAAACACCCATTCCCACCAGTCCACCTATCAGCCTACACTCAGGCACACCCCTTAGTGATCCTACAACTTATCGAACAGTAGTTGGAAGCCTCCAATATCTGTCCCTAACTCGTCCCGACATCTCATATGCGATCAACAAATTGTCACAATTCATGCACCAACCATCCTCTGATCACTGGGAACTTGTCAAACGTGTGCTGAGATACCTGGAAGGCACATTAAATGATGGAATTCTCATTCACCGTGATTCACCGATCACCATTCATGCCTTCTCCGATGCGGATTGGGTAGGTAACAAAGATGATTACTCCTCTACAAGTGCCTACATTGTTTATCTTGGATGAAATCCAATCTGTTGGAGCTCGAAGAAACAACACACAATTGTGTGCTCCTCCACTGAAGCTGAGTATATAACTGTCGCCTCCACTGCTGTAAAATTGAATTGGGTGTGCTTTCTTTTGACCGACCTTGGTCTCACACTGCCCACAGTTCCGATTATTTATTGTGACAATGTTGGGGCAACTCAGCTGTGCTCAAACCCAATTTTCCACTCCAGGATGAAGCATATGGCCATCGACTTCCATTTTATAAGAGACCAGGTTCAGTCCGGATCGCTCAAGGTCACTCATGTGTCCTCTAAAGATCAACTGATTGATGCTCTTACAAAGCCTCTTCTGCGTGCTACTTTTCAGACATTGAAATGCAAGATTGGCCTCTCCAACTGAGACCTATCTTGAGGGGACATATTGGACACTATGTAATTCTGTTGTAATTAGTCTTTGTAATTATCTTATCAGATTAGATTAGTTTAGCTTGTACATATCAGATTAGGTTGCAGTAGATTGTGTTTATTTTAAACTCTTATTATTCTAGGTCTCCTAGTTATATTTGGTTTAGATTAACTATTGTATACATTAACAACTAGTATCAATGAAAACGTGGTGAGTTTTACCACTTCAAAACCTCTATTCTTTAGAATTTGGTAGACCAACAATTGTAACTACTCTTGAAAAAGTGATATTGAAAGGCTTGTTTTCTATGACATGAGCAGCAAAAGAAGGATAATTGAGATTCATCGGCTTGTCTTTAGTTTCTCCAAGGCAACTACTATCATCTCCGGTTATGCTTCGTAGTTCTATTGTGGTATAACCAATGCTACAGAGAAATTTTACGTAATCATCTTCGAAAGCCTCGTATACCAAACCAGGACTTATAGCTTTTACAGGATCAATATGCCCGGTTCCAAAACCAAACTCACCATCTGGATTATTAATAGAATTCATGGGCCAAGCTATACACAAGAGGAAAAAAAAAAAAAAAAAGATTGACATCTGCACGCAAATTGTGAAATCATTCCAAGAGAAAATCTTATGTAGAATCAGGTGTCGGGGACGGTGATTGCAAAGGGCCCTAACTCCTAAGTGTGGATGTTTATTCCCTCTTACACTACAGCCTACCGATGGTTTATTATCTGTTTTCTGTTATGATGTAACTCAAAATATTGTGCAATTGTATCACAAAAAATTAGGACATCCTAATCCTAAGATATTACATTTTTTTTATTCACCTTTGGCATGTTGCCAAATAAATCTAAGGTTTCTCTCACTGATGTTTCCTTTAATTGTTCTAGTTAGGGGTGGACGTTTAATGGATCTATTCATTTTTTAATAGAACTGATAAAAAACCAATAAAGTTCGGTTTTTTAAAATATATGAACCGGTCCAATAAAATTTACAAATGTCAACCGATCAAAAACTAACCGAATTGGACTGGTTCAGTTTTTTCGGTTTTGGTCATACTAGGCCAAATTCATGGATTTTAATTATTACACATATTTTCATATTTTAATTATTTTGGGCCTTTGACCAAATTAAATATGGGCTTGAACAAATTGAAAATACTAGTTTAAAATAATATTCAACAAAAAAAAAAAAAAAACAAACAAACAATGAAAAAAAAATATCCCGTGACAAACTTTCATCGTTTTATAGTTTCATAGACTGTTAAACCTTAAACTAGGTTTTTTTTATTTATTTATATAAGTTGGATCTCGATTCGATTTTCCGGTTTGGGATAGCAAACCAGGAAAACTGATACAATTGGTTTTCAAAAAAATGAACCGAACTGAACCAACCAACATAAGAAAACTGGGAAGGAAAAAAAAAAAAAAACCGATTGGATCAGTTCAGTTTGGTTTATTTGTTTTTTGCTCACCCCTAGTTCTAGTTGCAAACTTGGTAAATGTAAAATTCTTCCTTTTCCTCATAGTGAATTAGTTGATACAAAATGTTTTGAGATCATTCATAGTGACGTTTGGGGTATTGCACCAATTATTTCTTATGATCGATACAAATATTTTTTTACATTTATTGATGACTATAGCAGATTTACATGGGTTTATTTTTTAAAAGCCAAGTTTGAAGTTTTTGATGTTTTTAAAAAGTTTTTAGCTTATGTCGAGAACCAATTTACAGCAACCCTCAAACTTCTTCATTCCGACTTTGGCGGCAAATACATGTCTAATTCTTTTCATCCCAAATGATATGACAATTGAGTTATTAGGTTGAAATGATTATTATTTCCAGAGAGAGAATTGATTAGGGATGTGTGAGGGGGAGAGAGAGAGAGAGAGAGAGAGAGAGAGAGAGAATAAGAATTGAGAGTTAAGACTTGATTGATTGATTGAGAGAGAGAGTGTGTGTGCGCGTCTGAGTGTGTGTTAGGACGTGAGTAAGAGAGAGAGAGAGTCTATGTGTGTGAGACTAGTGTTGGGACGTGAGAGAGGTGAAAGAATAGGTGAGTAATATATATATTATTTATTTATTTGTAAAAGGGTGACCCGGTTATAGCCCGGCTTAGCCCTCATTAAGGTCCGCCCTTGTACATCAATCAAGTAAGGGGATTTTTTAAAAATCAAGAGAAATACCTATCAGACCTTATTCACCTTGCTGGACTTGAGAATTCTACCCCTTGTTGATACTCCTCTAGAGCTCAATGTCAAGTATTGTCAAGATATTGGTGATCTTCTTCCTGGTCCTTCATCTTACAGACAATTAGTTGGTAGTCTTGTTTATTTAACTATCACTCAGGCGGACATTTCCTATGCTGTCAATTTGATGAGTCAATTTATGACTGCCCCAAGACATCTTCACTTGGTTGCTGTGAAACGCATTATTCGCTACTTTCTTGGTGCTCCTACTAGGGGTCTCTTTTTCCCAGTTGGCAATTCTCTATCTCTTGTTGGTTATTCTGACTCTGATTGGGCAGATTGTCAGGACACTCGAAATCGACCACAGGTTGGTATATGTATCTGGGTCGATCCTATAAGAAACAAGATAAGGTCTCCAAATCATCAACAAAAACAGAGTATCGTGCCATGTCTTCTGCTTGCTATGAGATACTTTGGCTTCGTGGTTTATTGTCTGAACTTGGTTTTGATCAATCCTCGCCAACTCCATTACATGCCAATAACACGAGTGCAATTCGTATCACCAAAATTCCAGTTTTCCATTAGCACACAAAGCATAATGAAATCAACTGTCATTTTAATCATGATGAATACATACGCCACACCATTCGTCTTCCACACATATCATCTGAGTTACAGCTTGCTGACATATTTACCAAGGCTCTTCCACAATCCAGACATCAAATGTTAGTTGGCAAATTGATGCTTCTTGATTCTCTAGCATCAATTTGAGCGGGGATGTCAAGGGAATTATCTATTAATTCTGATTGTTTGACTTTTTGTATTTATTTGTACATTTCCATTAATCCTGGTTGTTTGACTTTGTGTATTTAGTTGTATATTTCCTATTTTAGGAGATTGGCTTTAGTCTTGGGCTATAGTTTAGGACACTATGATTTTGGCTGTAATTCATGTAATCACCCAAATCATGGGATGTAATTATATTTTGACAGTATATATACAACGGAACCTCTAGTATGAAGGTATCCAATTCTATTCATTTGGTCCAGTAATATAAGGGAAGACCATTTCAATTTTTATTTTACTTTTTCAAACTAATAGATTAGTTTCGGTGTGCAGCCTCTTCACTTCACATAAGGCTCTCTCTGCTTCCCAATTAAAAGGATTCATTTATGTTCCACAAGTCAACATTGTTGATACATTGATAGTTTGATATCATATTAAAGTGGGTTTGCAAGTTTCACATGGATTCGAGGGTTCACGGGTAACCCATGGGTGCAACACCCACCCATAAATCCTCATAAATTCACGGGTTAGCGGGTGGGTATGGGTATTGCTAAAACCCGCAAGTAAAACCCGAACCATAAGCTCATGGACGGGTCTAGATTTTATTATTGTTCACAGGCTCAGGTTTGGGTTTTCAAACTAACATATTAGTTTTGGTGTGCAACCTCTTCACTTCACTTCACATTAGGCTCTCTCTCCGCTCCCGGTTAAAAGGATTCATTTATGTTCCACAAGTCAACATTGTTGATACACTGATAGTTTGATATAATATTAAAGTGGGTTTGCAAGTTTCACATGGATTTGAGGGTTCACGGGTAACCCATGGGTGCAACAACCACCCATAAATCCTCAAAAATTCACAGGTTAACGGGTGGGTATAGGTATTGCTAAAACCCGCAAGTGAAACCCAAACCCGTAGGCTCATGGACGGGTCTAGATTTTATTATTGTTCACAGGTTCAGGTTTGGGTTTTCAAACTAACAGATTAGATTTTGTGTGCAGCCTCTTCACTTCACATTAGGCTCTCTCTCTGCTTCCCGGTTAAAATGATTCATTTATGTTCCACAAGTCAACATTGTTGATACATTGATAATTTCATATCATATTAAAGTGGGTTTGCAAGTTTCACATGGATTCGAGGGTTCACGCCTTCACGGGTAACCCGTGGGTGCAACACCCACCCATAAATCCTCATAAATTCACAGGTTAGTGGGTGGGTATGGGTATTGCTAAAACCCGTAAGTGAAACCCGAATCTGTAGGCTCATGGATGGGTCTAGATTTTATTATTGTTCATAGGTTCGGGTTTGGGTTTTCAAACTAACAGATTAGTTTTGGTGTGCAGCCTCTTCACATCACATTAGGCTCTCTCTCTCTCTCTCTGCTTCCCGATTAAAACGATTCATTTATGTTCCTCAAGTCAACATTGCTGATACATTGATAGTTTGATATCATATTAACGCAAGTTTGCATGTTTCACATGGATTCGAGGGTTCACAGGTAACCCATGGGTGCCACACCCACCCGCAAATCCTCAAAAATTAATAGGTTCACGGGTGGGTATGGGTATTGCTAAAACCCACGGGTGAAACCTGAACCCACGGGCTAGCGGACGGGTTTGGATTTTATTATTGTTGACAGGTTTGGGTTTGGGTTTGTAAAACCCGCCCGAACCTAACCCGTTGCCATTCCTAGTTGGACCACATCAACACTATGAATTATAATCTTAAATCACTGCTTTCCTCTAAGCACAGACTTCAATAAAAGTTATATCTTTTGCACCAAACAAGATTACAAGAGAGATAGCAACGAATCAAGATTTATCTATTTCTGTATGGACACAATATGTTGGTGGGCCACAGATGGGGTAACTCATTGCTGACTACAAAAAGAAATGTCAAAAAAGCATCTGTATGCAAAAACCACCACTTAAGGAAGCAAATTTAAGCTTTTCTTACTAGTTCTTCATGAAGCAATTCAATTAGATAAACAAGGAATAGTTGTAGAGAGATGGTGGAGCAAGGTGGGAGACGCAGCCGAGTGGTGCTAGTACCATTTCCATACCAAGGCCACATAACTCCAATGTTTCAACTGGGAACCATCCTTCACTCAAAGGGATTTTCCATCACTGTTGTTCACACACAATTCAATTTTCCTAACCCCTCCAACAACCCTGACTTCAAATTCCAGGCTATACCGGATGGCTTATCTGATGATGACATCTCTTCTAGGAATTTTGTGGATAAAATAGCACTTCTCAATGTGAACTGTGAAGCGCCGTTCAAGGAATGCTTGGCTCAAATGGTGAAACAACAGGACCCTGATGATGAGATTGTCTGTGTCATCTATGATGAACTGATGTTCTTCCCTGAATCAGCAGCTAATCAACTGAAGCTAAAAAGCATTATCTTGCACACCACCAGTGCTGCCACCGGTATATCTCGTGTTACTCTTCTCCGACTCAAGGAAGAAGGTTACCTGCCCTTGCAAGGTATGTACCAGGTTTTTCCCTAATTTGAGTTTCCTCATCAAAAAGTAGTATATCTTCTTAATTTCTCATAAACATTAACATTCTGATCTATTATTCTGGAATACAGATCCAATAATGCAGGATCCGGTGCCAAGGCTCCATCCCTTCCGGTTCAAGGATCTGCCTGTTTCCAAATTTGGAATACACGAAAATTACTTGCAACTGATAATTGATACTTACAATACAAGAACATCTTCAGCTGTCATTTGGAATACCATGGACTGCCTTGAACAATCATTGTTAGCACAAATCCAACAGCAATATCAAGTTCCAATCTTCCAAATTGGCCCATTGCACAAATTTGCTCCAACCTCCTCTAGCAGTTTACTTATGGAAGATTCTAACTGCATTACATGGCTTAACAGACAAGCTCCTGACTCTGTTATGTATGTAAGCTTGGGGAGCGCATCATCCATCGATAAGAAAGAACTAATGGAGATGGCTTGGGGTCTGGCGAATAGCAAGCAACCATTCTTATGGTTGGTCAGGCCTGGCTCAGTCAATGGTTCAGAAGAGATTGAGTTATTGCCTGAGGGTTTCAAAGAAGCTGTTGAAGGAACTGGCTGCATTGTGAAATGGGCACCCCAAAAGGAGGTCTTATCGCACGATGCAGTTGGAGGGTTTTGGACCCACTGCGGTTGGAATTCAACACTGGAAAGTATTAGTGAAGGGGTTCCGATGATATGCAAGCCATCCTTTGGAGATCAAAGAGTGAACGCGATGTATGTAAGTCGTGTATGGAGAATAGGCTTGCAAGAAGGGGAAGATAGAGAAAGCTGTAAGAAGGCTAATGGTAGATAAAGAAGGGGAAGAGATGAGGCAGAGAACTAAGAATTTCAAAGATGAGGTTAAACTTAGTTATGCTATATACCCATTATTGTGACTCCACACACTACTATCACCGATCAACATGATTAGAAAAACATGGCAAAACCAAAGTAAACCAAGCTTAACCATCTATGATTTCATAAAAACTGAAGCTACTTTGAGACTAATTTATTATATATATATATTACATTTCCTTTTATATCCATAGCTAAATAATGTATGCACTAAAGAGTAATAAATCAAAGTGTCTTAGTCCCTCTAAGTATCCAAAAGTTTACATCACTGGCATTACCTAATATGAACCCAGTTTTATATATCTAATTTATAGTTTATCTCTGTAAATTAAACTTTTTATAATATGACCATTCAAACTTATAAATTTTTAAGGTTTGGCCCCTCCAAATCCAGTTTGCTGGCTTCACCTCTAGGTGCATTGATGTAGACTACAAGAAGATGAAGAAAAAAAAAATGTGCATTATCAACAGTCCTAAGTCGAAATACATCCTTTTGGATTATTAATTTGTTGTATGAAGCGGAAATCTTGGTTTAGCTTCTACTACTCTCCTTAGGTGACTACATAGTTTGTTGTATGAGAGGAAAATTTTGGTTGAGCTTCTACTCTCCTTATGTGCTTCTTCTAGCAGTGACATTTTTCCTAGAAAAGGACCTTTTTTGTATGTCTTGTACAGAAAATTGCTTTGCAGTTGGACCACATCAGCACCATTAAATTATAAGAATTATAATATTAAATCACTGCCTTCCTCTAAGCACAGACTCCAATAGAAGTTTTATCTTTTGCACCAAAAAAGATTACAAGGTAGACAGCAAGTCAACAACTAATCAAGATTAAATTATCTGTCAACTCTGTCTGTGGTCGGCATCAGAAAAAAGATAAATTATGAGAAAGCCACAGATGGGGCAGCTCATTTCTGACTCAAAGAGATATGCCAAAAAAATCTGCCAATATAGCTATAGTTAAATAGAGCAAGCATCTCTTGCCAAAAAGCACCACTTAACGAAGCAAATTTAAGCTTTTCTTACCAGTTCTTCATGAAGCAATTCAATTAGATAGAAAAGGAATAGTTGTAGAGAGATGGTGGAGCAAGGTGGGAGACGCGGCCGAGTGGTGCTAGTACCATGTTCATTCCAAGGCCACATTACTCCAATGTGTCAGCTGGGCACCATCCTTCACTCAAAGGGATTTTCCATCACTATTGTTCACACACAATTCAATTCTCCCAACCCCTCCAACAACCCTGACTTCAAATTCCAGGCTATACCGGATGGCTTATCTGATCATGACATCTCCTCTGGGAATTTTGTGGATATTATAGCACTTCTCAATGTGAACTGTGAAGTGCCGTTCAAGGAATGCTTGGCTAAAATGGTGAAACAACAGGACCCCGGTGATGAGATTGTATGTGTCATCTATGATGAACTGATGTTCTTCTCTGAATCAGCAGCTAATCGACTGAAGCTAAAGAGCATCATCTTGCGCACCACCAGTGCTGCCACCGGTATATCTCGTGTTGCTCTTCTCCGACTCAAGGAAGAAGGTTACCTGCCCTTGCAAGGTATGTACCAGGTTTTTCCCTAATTTGAGTTTCCTCATCAAAAAGTAGTATATCTTCTTAATTTCTCATAAACATAAACATTCTGATCTATGATTCCGGAATACAGATCCAATAATGCAGGATCCGGTGCCATGGCTCCATCCCTTCCGGTTCAAGGATCTGCCTATTTCCAAGTTTGGAATATACGAAAATTTCTTGCAACTGATAATTAATGCTTACAATACAAGAACATCTTCAGCTGTCATTTGGAATACCATGGACTGCCTTGAACAATCATCGTTGGCACAAATCCAACAGCAATATCAAGTTCCAATCTTCCAAATTGGCCCATTGCACAAATTTGCTCCAGCCTCCTCTAGCAGTTTACTTATGGAAGATTCTAACTGCATTACATGGCTTAACAGACAAGCTCCTGACTCTGTTATATATGTAAGCTTGGGGAGCATAGCATCCATCCATAAGAAAGAGCTAATGGAGATGGCTTGGGGTCTAGCGAATAGCAAGCAACCATTCTTATGGGTGGTCAGGCCTGGCTCAGTCAATGGTTCAAAAGAGATTGAGCTATTGCCTGAGGGTTTCAAAGAAGCTGTCAAAGGAACTGGCTGCATTGTGAAATGGGCACCTCAAAAGGAGGTCTTATCACACGATGCAGTTGGAGGGTTTTGGACCCATTGCGGTTGGAATTCAACACTGGAAAGTATTAGCGAAGGGGTTCCAATGATATGCAGGCCATCCTTTGGAGATCAGAGAGTGAACGCAATGTATGTGAGTCGTGTATGGAGAATAGGCTTGCAACTGGAGAATGAGTTGGAGAGAGGGGAGATAGAGAGAGCTGTAAGAAGGCTAATGGTAGATAAAGAAGGGGAAGAGATGAGGCAGAGAACTAAGAATTTCAAAAATGAGGTTAAACTTTGTATTGGAGAAGGCGGTTCTTCCTACAATTCATTGAACAGCTTTCTAGAGCATATCAAGTCAATTTAATGACCAGAAGGCTTGGTGTTGACAATGCACCGGCCATATTGAAGAAAGAAAACTTCTGTTCCTTTACAACTATATTCCCAGCACATGAGCAACATGATGTGTGCAAAGGAGGCCCATGACCTTACCATGACTGTCATGTGGCCAGCACGTTGAGTAGTGGTTAGTTGCAAATAAAGAGGTCCATGTCTCACAATGTGTGCAGATCATCAGCCTTGTTTTACTCCCATTATTTCCATGTTGTTTCCCATTTACTTTGCACGTTCTTTCTGTTATTTGATGGCTCATTCGTATTGTAAGTCCCCTATAAAGAGGCAGACAGTGAATTGAATGAGATTATGCAATATATTATTTCCAATATACTCCGTCTTTCCCCTTTCTTTCCTCTTTTCTATTCTGTTTTGCTTAACCAAATTACAGACATATCACAACAGGTTACACAAATTCAAGACGTTGCCACGCAGATTTAACCTGTTTTAACCAAGTAATCGAAAGGCTTCTTCTGCATAGTGCAGCACCAGCAGCATAGGAGCAAGAACATGCTGAAAATGCAGGATGCTGCATTTCAGTTATATCTACAGAGGTTCAACTTCTTCTGCAGGGTGCCGCACCAGCTGAAAATGCTCCCAGAATTTCAGTTATATCTGGCTATATTGTGATCCACAAAAACAAAAACAATTATAGAGAATATTATTGCAATTTTATGTGAGTTTGTGTCTAAGATTATTTGGTTGTGTGTGCACGAGACGAGAGATTTGACCTTAATGATATCTAGAGAATGGGTGGATTGCAGGTGCAGAATCGTCTTTTACAGCCACACTTTTCAATATGGTGACTTGAGGATTTCTGGAAGAAAAGCTTAAGATATGATAAAGAGCACAAAAACTATATTGGTTGTATTCTATATAAACAATAATCAATAAGGTAGTTACCATGATTGATGCCTTACTCTGTGGAATTTATGTATAGCTTGACCCTTGGAAAGTCATGGTTTCTTAAAGAAACTGTAGGAATTGGAAATGATTCTTGGGCTGGTTGGATTGCACCAACGGCACCAGCTCTAAAAGCTTCTATGTATCCGATACTGAAGTCGCAAACAATCAATCAATGTAGATGAGTAAATGCACAAACCATCAATGTAGTCCCATCCCCTAGAACAGCATTGCCAATAAACAGCCGGTCTATGTTGCTTGCTGCTACTGACAGTATCCATGGCACAACCGCTGATGTCAATGCTGGTTAGCAGGAGCAGTAGTAACTAGTAAGTATACCCTTATACATGACATGAAAGGCACCAATTGCGACAGAATCATAAGCAAAATCTATCGGAGCAGCAGTAAACGGGCAACATGAACGGAATTAGATACTACAAATCTGCCAATGAAATCGATAATACAGAGAGAACATACTAGAAACATCAGCTAACAACAATCAAAATGGAATGAGAAATAAAAATTACTTGTAGCAAGTGAAATTGTTGCCACCTTTGCAGTCGCCACCCTTCCATTTCTTGGGGGAGGACCAAAACCCTCTAAACATCTCTAATTCAGGCCAGATTCCATAATCAAGAACACCAATAATGATATCGCTTTCAATAGTACGTTGCACTTAACAGTCTCTGAGAAACCCATGAAATCCCATGACCCGGTGGACTGGAGTTGGAAGGTTTTACTTGGAAACGCTGTCACAACTCCATCCCTGCAAACCAATCATAACATGACTGTTCATTTTCTGTTGTGCAAACCAATCATAATAATTTGAAATCCTTTTTTGTTCTTGATCAGTGAGCTTGGCAGCAAATCCATTGAAGCTCCTCTGATAGCTTCTAACCAAAACATCCTTTGATGAACCGTAGATAGACAGAGATGGCAATTGATAAAACCAGACAAAGCAAAGAAAAGAAAAGACTTGCGCTGACAAAATTAAGGTGACACTTACAAAGACATTACCTGCCCTCAACAACTTCATGAAGAACCCTGAAAATCTGAAATAGTGTGATGAAGGTGGGGATGGCAAAAACCCAGGTCCGGGCCGGGTACCCGGGTTTTGACTGTCCGGGTACCCGGCCTAGAAATATCTGGATTTTTGAATCCGGGTACCCGGCCTGGAAAAACCTGTCCGGGTATCCATACCCGAATTTTACCCGGGTTTTACCCCTTTTTTTATTATTATTATTTTTTTAATTTTTTAATTTTTTATAAATTCATAGGCTGCTACATGCTTGCTTCTGTTATGCTACTGTTGTGCTGTATAATTATATTTAAATTTGTTCTGTAATAGGCATGTTCAACTATATAATTATAATTAAAGCAACTCAATGTGTTGGAATCCTTGCAGGATCAGGATCCCAGCAAGACTTCAGAAAATAAGGTTGAGAAATCTGGAAAGAAAACTAGGAGAAAGCAAAGTTCTGGTGCTAAGAGCATACTAGAATTGCAAAC
Source organism: Acer saccharum (assembly GCA_030490815.1). Taxonomy (NCBI): domain Eukaryota; kingdom Viridiplantae; phylum Streptophyta; class Magnoliopsida; order Sapindales; family Sapindaceae; genus Acer; species Acer saccharum. Next base: position 52,284,193 of record CM059868.1, on the reverse strand, counting down.
AGAAGATGAGAATGTTAGCTGTAAGAATGTGAATCTGGCAATAGATGGTACAAGGGAGTTGGAGATGGATGCTTCGTCTATATTAACAAAGAAAAATTTGGCGAAGACAAGTACTGAGAATCAATTAAATGGATCAATTTGTAAGCCTGGGCAAATTGCTTGGGTTGAAACTGATCCTCTCCATAGTTAACTGAATGTCAAGTCATCCCAAGTCTTGTCATATAAACTTGACGGCAATAATGGGGAGAGTCCTCTTCAAGTTAAAAACAGTAAGCTTTCAGAAGTTCCTGGAACTGGAACAAAAGCTCCACTACCATCTAATATGTCTGATAAATTCAATTCAAAAACTAAGGAAGCTACAAGTGCCAACACTGTCAATGCTTCTAGGATGATTCCCCGTTCTAATAAAAAGAAAGAAACCTTTGCTGCATCAAACTATGAGTAGTAGTAGTGCTTGAATTAACAGAATTGACAGTTGAGAGAATACTTTGTTAAGTTAAGGTTAAGTTTGTTAGTTTTTTTTTTTTTTTTTTTTTTTTTTTTTTTTTTTTTTTTTTTTTTTTTTTTTTTGTTTTTTTCAAAACCGGATACCCGGCTGGGTATCCGGGTATACCCGGACCGGTCCAGAACACAACCAGCCCAGGTACCTGGACAACCCTTACCCGATGCCGGGTAAGGCATTTCCGGGTTTTACCCGGGATTTCCGGCCCGGGTAAGGCCGGGTATCCGGCCCGGCCGGGTAAATTTACCATCCCTAGATGAAGGTGAGTAATCGCCAGCAGGAAGTGCTCCCATGTACACAATATGTACCTGCATCAATTTCAGGACATGCACATATATCTAATATGTTACCTACAAATCAATGCCCAAATCAACCTGCTTCTCATTCTTAATTCTATATCATAATGAATTATATATCATTAGTTATGCTATATACCCATTATTGTGACCAGATATAATAACAATATTGCAAATCAACATAAATCAAAACTATAACGACTTGCCTTTCTATCTTCTTCGGAGGCTCCACACGCTACTATCACCAATCAACATGATTAGAAAAACCATCTCTGATTTCATAAAAACTGAAGCTACTTTGAGACTAATTTATACATCGCTCACCAATATATGTACAGATTACATTTCCTTTTATATCCATAGCTAAATAATGTATGCACTAAAGAGTAATAAATCAAAGTGTCTTAGTCCCTCTAAGTATCCAAAAGTTGACATCACTGGCATTACCTAATATGAACCCAGTTTTATATATCTAATTTATAGTTTATCTCTGTAAATTAAACTTTTTATAATATGACCATTCAAACTTATAAATTTTGTGATATGGCCATTCCTAGAAAAGGACCTTTTTTGCAATGTCTTTGTACAGAAAATTGATTTGCAGTTAGACCACATCAGCACCATTAAATTATAATGGTGCGGTTGAACTGTGAATTATAATAAGGAAAGTATCATTTTTCCCCCTATATTTTGATCTGTTTGTAAATTTCCCCCCTGTATTTCTATTAATGGCTGTTTTCCCCCCTAAAATCAAAAGTATTCGCCATAATCCCCCTTTCCGTTAGATTTTCCGTTTAAAAAGTTAATTTCACGTTAAAGGACATTTTTGCCCTTGAAGAGCTTAGGTTAGTGAGAAAATACATTTATGCCCTTAAACTCAAATTAAAAATAAAATAAAAACTTAAAAGAAAATAAATTAAGTTCGTCGGTTCATCAATTCATCATCTTCACCAATTCGTCAACCATAATCATCATGAAAATTTACCAATTCCAGAATTCACAACCAAAACATAATTCACCAATTCATCAAGTTCAAACCCAGAACTACACCGCCACCAAACCCAACCCAACCACCAACAGCTTCACAACCAAACCAACCACCATAGATTCACGACCAAACCCAAAACCATCCGCCACCAGATTCAACCACCAAAATCCAGAAACCACCACCATCCTACAATCTACTCGCCGACAGCCCACCCAAAACCACCAAAATCCAGAAACACCATCCCACAATCCAAATCATGACCCAATAACACCTAACCTCTGTAAAAGGAAAGAAGATGGAGAAGAAAAGGAGAAACAGAAAGAAAACACGATCGATGGCGAGAGAAGATCTATCGAGCGTCGATCTCCGATCTCCTCGCTTGGATGATGATCGGCGCTCGTGGTGGTGGTCATTGGAGTGATTTTGGTGGGTTAGGGTGGCGACTGGGGATTGGTGTATGAGCGGTGGCAGTGGCGGCAGCTAGGGTTTGGGTTTTGGAGATGATGACGGAGAGGAAGAAGACGAGGGAGAAGATCTCTGCCATCCAACCTTTTTTCATTTAAATTTTTTTTTTAAATGGATCTTAACCATCCAATAAATGGTTGGACAGTGGAGATCTATTGAAATGAAAAAAAAAAAAAAAAAAAAAAAAAAAAAAAAAAAGGGAAAGATAATTGAGAGAAAACCAAAAATAACCATTGAAATTATTTAACTTTTGTTAGTAACCACTTTTGAAACTTTAATTGTTAATAACCATTTTTTTTTAAAAAAAAAATCAATATATGTCCATAAATTACCAGAGTACCCCTGAAAATAGTTTTTTTTAAACCTCGAAGCAAACTTGAAATCACGACTAAATTGAAATGTCCAAACTTGAAATCATGACTAAATTGAAATGTCCAAACTTGAAATCTGGACTAAATTGAAATTTTCCCCTTCTTCTTCTTCTTCTTCTTCTTCTTCTTTTTTCTTCTTCTTCTTCTTCCTCCTCAAATTAGGTTTAGGTTTTTTTTTTTTTCTCTTTATTTTTTATGTAGACCACATCATCAATGGAAATAGAGGAGAGAGAAGAGAGAGGCCGAACGTCGCCTGGTCGTCGACGAACCAGCGGCGCACGAACCACCACATGGTCGTCGCACGAACCAGCGGCGATGTGCTTGACAAACCACAGCGCCTCTGGTTCGTGAAGGTCTCGCAACGACGTCCGAGCGACGACTCCGGTGATGGGCGACCCTCAAGCACATCGGTGAGAGGTAGATCAGGGAGAGAGAGAGAGAGAGAGAGAGGAGAGAGAGAGAGAGAGAGAGCAGAGAGAGCAGAGCAGAGCAGAGGAGAGAGAGAAAAAAATAGAAAAGGAGAGAGAGAGAGAGAGAGAGAGAGCTTATTTGGGATGTTTTTATATGGGGGCATTAAAGTAATTTCTCAAAAATATGGTTATTAACAATTAAAATTTCGTTTGTGGTTAAAAACGAATTTCCCATAATATATGTAGTCATTTTTGGCAATTTCCACAAGATAATTTTCCAACCATACATTAATTTCCTTTTTTAAAATCATAAATATTTATTACTAATTTGAAAAAAAAAAAAAAAAAAAAAAAAAAAAAAAAAGGAAAAAAAAAGGAAAAAAAAAAGGAAAAAAAAAAAAAGAAAGTTAATTTCCCAACCATACATTAATTTCCTTTTTTAAATCATAAATATTTATTACTATTTGAAAAGAAAAAAAAAAAGTTAATTTCCCAACCATACATTAATTTCCCTTTTTAAAATCATAAATATTTATTAATGATTTGAAAAAACAAGGGAAAGTTAATTTTCCAACCATTCATTACTTTCCTTTTTTAATTATAAATGTTTATTACTTGTTTTACTTTTTTGTCCTCTCATATTAATTATCATCAATGTTTCTTTGTTAAAGTTACAATATTACCCTTCAGGTCAATGAGAAGATAACGGTCAACTGAGTATTTTAACAGAAAATCTAACGGTAAGGGGGATTATGGCGAATACTTTCGATTTCAGGGGGGAAAACAGCCATTAATAGAAATATAGGGGGATATTTACTAATAGATCAAAATATAGGGGGGAAATGATACTTTCCCATTATAATATTAAATCACTGCCTTCCTCTAAGCACAGACTCCAATAGAAGTTTATCTTTTGCACCAAACAAGGTAGACAGCAAGTCACAACTAATCAAATTAAATTATCAACAGTAGGGCCAACTCTGTCTGTGGTTGGCATCAGAAAAAAGATAAATTATGAGAAAGCCACAGATGGGGCAGTTCATTTCTTCTTAATTTCTCATAAACATTAGCATTCTGATCTATGATTCCGGAATACAGATCCAATAATGCAGGATCCGGTGCCAAGGCTCCATCCCTTCCGGTTCAAGGATCTGCCTAGTTCCAAATTTGGAATATATGAAAATTACTTGCAACTGATAATTAATGCTTACAATACAAGAACATCTTCAGCTGTCATTTGGAATACCGTGGACTGCCTTGAACAATCATTGTTGGCACAAATCCGACAGCAATACCAAGTTCCAATCTTCCCAATTGGCCCTTTGCACAAACTTTCCCCAACCTCCTCTAGCAGTTTACTTATGGAGGATACTAACTGCATTACATGGCTTGACAGACAAGCTCCTAACTCTGTTATATATGTAAGCTTGGGGAGCATAGCATCCATGGATAAGAAAGAGCTAGTTGAAATGGCTTGGGGTCTGGCGAATAGCAAGCAACCATTCATATGGGTAGTAAGGCCTGGCTCAGTCAATGGTTTAGAAGAGATTGAGGTATTGCCTGAGGGTTTCAAAGAAGCTGTTGGAGGAACTGGCTGCATAGTGAAATGGGCACCCCAAAAGGAGGTCTTATCGCATGATGCAGTTGGAGGGTTTTGCACCCACTGCGGTTGGAATTCAACACCGGAAAGTATTAGCGAAGGAGTTCCGATGATATGCAGGCCATCCTTTGGAGATTAGAGAGTGAACGCGATGTATGTGAGTCGTGCATGGAGAATAGGCTTGCAACTGGAGAATGAGTTGGAGAGAGGGGAGATAGAGAGAGCTGTAAGAAGGCTAATGCTAGATAAAGAAAGGGAAGAGATGAGGCAGAGAACTAAGAATTTCAAAGAGGAAGTTAAACTTTGTATTGGAGAAGGCGGTTCTTCCTACAATTCATTGAACAACTTTCTAGAGCTTATCAAGTCAATTTAATGACCAGAAGGCTTGGTGTTGACACTGCACCGGCCATATTGAAGACAGAAAACTTCTGTTCCTTTACAACAATATTCCCAGCACTTGAGCAACAGGTTACACAAATTCAAGACATTGCCGTGCAGATTTAACCTGTTTTAACTAAGTAATCGAAAGGCTTCTTCTGCATAGTGCAGCACCAGCAGCATAGGAGCAAGAACAAAGGTTCAACTTCTTCTTCAGGGTGCCGCACCAGCTGAAAATGCTCCCAGAATTTCAGTTATATCTGGCTGTATTGTGATCCACAAAAACCAAAATAATTATAGGGAATATTATTGCAATTTTATGTGAGTTTGTGTCTAAGATTATTTTGTTGTGTGTGCACAAGAGATTTGACGTTAATGATATCCAGAGAATGGGTGGATTGCAGGTGCAGAATCGTCTTTTACAGCCACACTTTTCAGTATGGTGACTTGAGGATTTCTGGAAGAAAAGCTCAAGATATGATAAAGAGCACAAAAACTATATTGGTTGTATTCTATATAAACAATAATCAATAAGGTAGTTACCATGATTGATGCCTTACTCTGTGGAATTTATGTATAGCTTGACCCTTGGAAAGTCATGGTTTCTTAAAGAAACTGTAGGAATTGGAAATGATTCTTGGGCTGGTTGGATTGCACCAACGGTTACTCATCTCTAAAAGCTTCTATGCATCTGATACTGAAGTCGCAAACAATCAATCAATGTAGATGAGTAAATGCACAAACCATCAATGTAGTCCGGTCTATGTTGCTTGCTGCTACTGACAGTATCCATGGCACAACCGCTGATGTTGATGCTGGTTAGCAGGAGCAGTAGTAAGTATACCCTTCCCCATTTCAGGAACAGCAATTTTACTCAAAAATTCCTTATCCCACTTCAAAAAAATTGTCATGTTTATGCAAATTTAGTTGTAATTACTAATAATTTTTTTTATTAAATTAAATTAAAAAATTAAAAGACAAGTAGTTTTTTTTTTTTTTTAACCTTAACAAATGTATGATAAAAAAATAAATAAATAAAGATATTTTAATGTTGTATATCTTTCCAAAAAAAAAAAAAAAAAAAAAAAAAGTTGTACAGTTTTTTATAGATAAAATTTATTTATTTATTTGAAAGGTTTATAGATAAAATCAAACATATAAAAAGCAAAATATCCTCTTTCCTTCAGTTTTGGTCCAATGTTGGTTTAGGTGGTTCAATGTTGTAGGTTATTATTACAATTTACAGGCAGAGTGTTATGGCGGGGATTATTTGAATATATAAAATTGAGAAATTCAAAAACATGTAGAGTGGTTTGCTTCTTTAAAAGGCAAAGGAAGAAGCAGTAGTCATCATTTCACTGGTAAGAAAAGGGACCTGTGAGAGGGCAGAGTGCAGAGAGTTTTCAGTCTTCAGCCTCTCTCAACTTCTCAACCCTCCACTGTCTCGGTGATGTTCCTCACTCTTACCCTCTCCATAATGTTTTTTATTCCCCATCTTTGACTACCAATCTCGTGTCTATTGGACAATTGGTTGATCAAAATTGTCAGATTTCATTTTCTCATTCTGGTTGTCTTGTGCAGGATTAGGTGTCGGGGATGGTGATTGCAAAGGGCCATAAGTGTGGATGTTTATTCCCTCTTACACTACAGCCTACAGATGGTTTATTATCTGTTTTCTTTTGTGATGCAACTCAAAATATTGTGCAATTGTATCACAAAACATTAGTCCATCCTAATCCTAAGATATTACATTTTTTATTCACCTTTGGCATGTTGCCAAATAAATTTAAGGTTTCTCTTACTGATATTTCCTTTGATTGTTCTAGTTGCAAACTTGGTAAAAGTAAAATTCTTCTTTTTCCTCACAAGGAGTTAGTAGATACAAAATGTTTTGAGATCATTCATAGTGATATTTGGGGTATTGCACCAATTATTTCTCATGATCGATACAAATATTTTGTTACATTTATTGATGACTATAGCAGATTTACATGGGTTTATTTTTTAAAAGACAAGTTCGAAGTTTTTGATGTTTTTAAAAAGTTAAACATCAAAAAGTTTTTAGCTTATGTCGAGAACCAATTTACAACAACCATCAAAATTCTTCATTCCGACTCTAGCGGCAAATACATGTCTAATTCTTTTCATCCCAAAGGATATGACAAATGAGTTGTATTGTTAGGTTGAAATAATTATTATTTCCAGAGAGAGAATTGATTAGGCATGTGCGAGAGAGAGAGAGAGAGAGTGAGAGAGAGAGAGAGAGTAAGAACTGGGAGTTAGGACTTGATTGATTGATTGAGAGAGAGAGAGAGTGAGAGAGTAGGTTAGTGTCTGTGTGTGTGAGACTAGTGTTGGGACATGAGAGAGGTGAGTAACATATATATTTATTTATTTTGTAAAAGGTTGATCCAGCTGTAGCCCAGGCCAGCCCCTATTAAGGTCTGCCCATGTACATCAATCAAGTAAGGGGATTTTTTTTAAATCAAGAGTGTGTGAGTGTGTGTGTTGGGACGTGAGTGAGAGAGTGAGTGAGTGAGTGTCTGTGTGTGTATGAGACTAGTGTTGAGAGGTGAGAGGAGAGGTGAGTATAGACCTGGCACGGTTCCGGTCGGAATCAGAACCGGAACCGGTCGGAACCGGAACCGGAACCGGAACCGGAACCGGAACCGGAGTGGGTCGGTTTCGGTTTCGATTCACTAGTTTAGTCGAACCGACGGTTCGAACCGGATTGGAACCGGCGGTTCCGGTTCCGGTTCCGGTTCGAACCGACGGTTCCACGAATTAAATTTTTTTTTTTTTTGGTTGGGCTGCCGTTGGAGCCCAACTCAGCCGACCGTTTGGCCCAACGGTCTGCTGACGTCAGCAGGCTGTTGGGGTCCAACGGCTACCCCTTTTTTAAAAAAAAAAATTTTATTTTTTTTATTTTTTTATTTTTTTTTTCTTTTCTATAAATACCTACACCCCCACCCCCCCACCCCCCCCCCCCCCCCCCTTAATTTTTCCTCACACCAATTTCTTCTCAATTCTCTCCAACACTCTCAATCTCCAAGTTTCCAAGGTTTTTAATATTTATTTCATTTTTTAATTATTTTATTTGAAATTAATTTTATTTCCAATTTGCAATTTATTTTATTCCCAATATATTTTATTTTCAATTAATTTTATATCCAATTTATTTTATTTGTAATTTATTTTATTTTCAATTTATTTTATTTCCAATTTATTTTATTTGCAATTTATCTTATTTCCAATTTATTTAATTTCCAATTAGTCAATTATTCTTCTAAGTTCTAAGTTTCCAATTCTCTCCCAAATTTATTTTTAAATGGCAAGTGGAAGTGGAAGGGGTCACGGCCGTGAAGGTCCTAGGCGTTCGATTTCGATGAAAGGTAAGGGTCCTATGGTCGATAATCTCGGTCATAACGACTCAACCTACCACGAATATCTGCAACGTCGGGCCTATGCTGAAGACCTAGGCCTAAACTGTCCTACTCCCCCTCTAATAATTTCTGAATCCGATCCCAATGACAACACCCCAAATTTGACAAGCCAGTTAGAAAATATGCCTGATATTGATACACCTCCGAATTTTGGTTTTGATACACCGGAAGTGGATCTAGAAAGGGAGGAAGATCTGATATAGAAGCAGAGCAAATCTGATCTCTTCGTCAAACATATGAAGAAAATTAGGAGTGAAGATGGAAGCATTACAGTAGCTTGCAATTACTGCAACAAAGTATATAAATGGAGTAGATCTGGAGGATATAGCACTTATTGGAAGCATATTGAAGCCAAACATCCAGAAGCAGTGATCAGAATGAGGTCACAAACACAAATTCCCAGGTACGCTACTCCTAACCAACAATTATTTCGTTATAATGATGAACAAAATAGAGAAGAATTAGCTAGGATGGTAGCAGTAGAACATTTATCATTCAGTTTTGGTGAGAGGGTTGGCTTTATTAACTATTGTCGACGAGCATTAAACCCTGCTGCATGCCGTGTCCCTAGATCCATGCTCACACAAACACTTGAAAAGATTTATGTGAGAAACAAAAAAAAGTTAGAAAAATATTTTGAAAAATATAATGGTCGTGTTACCATATGTGCCGACATATGGACTGACCATTGGCAATCGCATTCATACTTGGGTGTCACTTGCCATTTTATGGATAATGCATGGACAATCTAAAAAAGAATTCTTGCTTTTAGAGCTTTTTTAGAGTTTTTGATGATTCACACAATGCTTAAAATATTTTTAGACAGCTTAGAATTATTTTTTCAGAGTATAATATTGAAAACAAAATTTTTGCAATTGGTTTTGATAATGCTTCTGCTAATACCGCTGCTATTCCACTTTTAATTGATTTATGCAAACCCTTTCTTAGTGGTACATTTTTTCATCAAAGATGTGCATACCATGTTTTAAATATATGTGTTCAAAAAGGATTAGAAACTCTTCAATGTTTTATTGAACCTATTAAAAAAGCCCTAATGTTTTTATGGAGAAATCCTTCTACAATGAAAGCATGGGCAAGATATTGTAAACAAAATGGTAGACGTGCCATTAAATTTGCTCGTGATGTTCCAACACGTTGGAATTCTACTTATAAATTGCTTGCTCAAAGTTATGAGTATAGGGATTTATTAGTTTCTTTTATTCAATTTCATGTTCCTAACATTTAACTTTTTGAAGCTCATTGGGATGCTTGTTACAATGTTTTCAATTTGTTAAAAGTTTTTATAATACTACACAAAATTTTTCTAAAATTTATTTTCCTACAACACATTTATTTGTTATTAAGAGTATTAATATTGCTGGTGCATTTTTTTATTGTGAATCTGACCCAGCAATAAAGGAAGCCGTTAGTGCTATGAAGCAAAAATGGTTAAATTATTTACGGATTTTCCAAATATTTATTTGATTGGTATGGTTTTTGATCCACGACACAAATTACAATCTTTGTCTTATTATCTAGACGATTATTATGGCAAAGAAGGTTTAAATATTGAATATGATGTTGAAGCATGTTGTGGTAGAGTTAAGAAATTATTGTATGATTTATATGATGAATATGTTACATTTTATGGATCCGGTACTCCGAACGTAGATGTTACACGAACAAAAACTGCATCTCAGCCTCCATCATCTTCCTCTGGATTTATGAATTTAGGGTATTGTATGTTCTCAAAAAAAAAACAAAAAACCAAGATGTTCTTCATCAAGCTCCGATTCGCATGCCGAGCTTGAATCTTATCTAGCTTCTTCTTGTGACTTTCCTGAAGAATTTGACCTCTTAAAATATTAGAGTGACGCTACAAAGTACTATCCAATTATGGCTATGATAGCCAAAAATATTTTTTCAACATCGGTTTCTACTGTGGCGGTGGAACAAGAGTTCAACGCCGGGGGAAATATTTTAGATGAAAAACGTTCGTGCTTGACTCCAAAAGCACTACAGATACAGGTTTGTGTTGACGATTGGACGAAAGCAGATTATAGACAACAAAAAATCCAACAAGAACCAACATACGATTTCTTTAAAGAAGACGAACCCGAAGCGGGCGAAGACTCTGGAGCAAGCTGAGCAGCGGAACCGTAAATCTGTAATAAAAGGTATGACAACTACGTGGCCTTTGATTCCTCTAAACCCCCCTAAGAGGATACGTAGGCAACTTAATTGTGATAAAAATTAAGTGCAAGGCTAATAACTTTACATTTTTTTTTTAGTTTTATTTTATTTTAATTTAATTTTGTAATTTGTCATTTGTTTATTTTATGTTATTTTTTAAATTTGGGTGACTCAATTTCCAAATACCCAATGAAATGTAAATTGTAATTTTGTTTACTTTTATTTTAATTTAATTTTGTAATTTGTCATTTGTTTATTTTATTTTATTTTCGGTTGGATACTCGGATAGTCGGATGACGATGATCTAACTTCCAACATCCAATGAACTTATAAACCCAATGAATTTTATTTTGTAATTTGTCATTTATATATTACAATCTACAACTTATAAGTTACAAGTTAGAACTTAGAAAGATTTTTTTTTGTTTGTTAAAAAAAAAAAAAAAAAAAAATCCGGTTCAAAACCGTCGGCTCCTGTAGAACCGGAACCGGAACCGCCGGTTCCACTAAACCGTGGAACCGAAACCTTGCCACCTCTAGGTGAGTAATATATATATATATATATATATATATATATATATATATATTATTATTATTATTATTATTATTATTATTATTTGTAAAAGGCTAACGTGGCTGTAGCCCAAGACCCCAAGTCAACCCCCATTAAAGTCCGCACCTATACATCATCAAGTAAGGGGATTTTTTTAAATCAAGAGAAATACCTATCTGACCTTATTCACCTTGCTGGATTTGAGAATTCTACCCCTTGTTGATACTCCACAAGAGCTCAATGTCAAGTATTGTCAAGATATTGGTGATCTTCTTCTTGGTCCTTCATCTTACAGACAATTAGTTGGTAGTCTTGTTTATTTAACTATTACTCGGGCGGACATTTCCTATGCTGTCAATTTGATGAGTCAATTTATGACTGCCCCAAGACATCTTCACTGGATTGTTGCGAAACGCATTATTCACAACTTTCTTGATACTCCTACTAGGGGTCTCTTTTTCCCAGTTGGCAATTCTCTATCTCTTGTTGGTTATTCCGACTCTGACTGGGCAGACTGTCTAGACACTTGAAGATCGACCATAGGCTGGTGTATGTATCTGGGTCAATCCTTAATCTCTTGGAAATGTAAGAAACAAGATAAGGTCTCCAAATCATCAACAAAAGCAAAGTATCGTGCCATGTCTTCTGCTTGCTCTGAGATACTTTGGCTTCGTGGTTTATTGTCTGAACTTGGTTTTGATCAATCCTCAACTCCATTACATGCCGACAACACGAGTGCAATTTGTATTACTGAAAATCCAGTTTTCCATGAGCACACAAAGCATATTGAAATCAATTGTCATTTTATTCGTGATGAATACATGCACCACACTATTCGTCTTCCACACATATCATCTGAGCTACAACTTGTAACAAGGCTCTTCCACGATCCAAACATCAAATGTTAGTTAGCAAATTGATGATTCTTGATTCTCTAGCATCAATTTCAACGGGGATGTCAAGGGAATCATCTATTAATACTGATTGTTTGACTTTTTGTATTTATTTGTATATTTCCAATAATCCCGATTGTTTGACTTCGTGTATTTAGTTGTATATTTCCTATTTTAGGAGATTGGCTTTATTATTGGGCTATAGTTTAGGACACCATGATTTTGGCTGTAATTCATGTAATCACCCAAATAATGGGATGTAATTATATTTTGACAATATATATACAACGGAACCTCTAGTATGAAGATATCCAATTCTATTCATTTGGTCCAGTAATATAAGGGAAGATATTTCAGTTTTTATTTTATTTTTTTCAAACTAATAGATTAGTTTTGGTGTGCAGTCTCTTCACTTCACATAAGGCTCTCTATGCTTCCTGATTAAAAGGATTCATTTATGTTCCACAAGTCAACATTGTTGATACATTGATAGTTTGATATCATATTAAAGCGGGTTTGCAGGTTTCACATGGATTCGAGGATTCTCGGGTAACCCATGGGTGCCACACCCACCCACATATCCTCAAAAAAAAAAAAAAAAACAGGTTCATGGGTGGGTATGGGTATTGCTAAAACCCACAGGTGAAACCTGAACCCGCGGTCTAGCGGACGGTTCTAGATTTTATTATTGTTGACAAGTTTGGGTTTGGGTTTAGGTTTGGGTTTGTAAAACCCGCCTGAACATGACCCGTTGCCATTCCTAGTTGGACCACATCAACACTATGAATTATAATCTTAAATCACTGCTTTGCTCTAAGCACAGACTGCAATAGAAGTTTTACCTTTTGCACCAAACAAGATTACAATGGAGATAGCAACAAATCAAGATTTATCTATTTCTGCATGGACACAATATGTTGGAGGGTCCCAGTCCACAGATGGGGCAACTCATTTCTGACCACAAAAAGAAATGGCAAAAAAGCATGCACTGTCTGCAAAAAACCACCACTTAACGAAGCAAATTTAAGCTTTTCTTACCAGTTCTTCATGAAGCAATTCAATTAGATAGACAAGGAATAGTTGTAGAGAGATGGTGGAGCAAGGTGGGAGATGCAGCCGAGTGGTGCTAGTACCATTGCCATACCAAGGCCACATAACTCCAATGTTTCAGCTGGGAACCATCCTTCACTCAAAGGGATTTTCCATCACTGTTGTTCACACACAATTCAATTCTCCTAACCCCTCCAACAACCCTGACTTCAAATTCCAGGCTATACCGGATGGCTTATCTGATCATGACATCTCCTCTGGGAATTTTGTGGATACCATAGCACTTCTCAATGTGAACTGTAAGGCGCCGTTCCAGGAATGCTTGGCTCAAATGGTGAAACAACAGGACCCAGATGATGAGATTGTCTGTGTCATCTATGATGAAATGATGTTCTTCTCTGAATCAGCAGCTAATCAACTGAAGCTAAAAGGCATCATCTTGCGCACCACCAGTGCTGCCACCGGTATATCTCGTGTTGCTCTTCTCCGACTCAAGGAAGAAGGTTACTTGCCCTTGCAAGGTATGTACTAGGTTTTTCCCTAATTTGAGTTTCCTCATCAAAAAGTAGTATATCTTCTTAATCTCTCATAAACATTAACATTCTGATCTATGATTCCGGAATACAGATCCAATAATGCAGGATCCAGTGCCAAGGCTCCATCCCTTCCGGTTCAAGGATCTGCCTATTTCCAAATTTGGAATAACAGAAAATTACTTGCAACTCATAATTAATGCTTACAATACAAGAACATCTTCAGCTGTCATTTGGAATACCATGGACTGCCTTGAACAATCATTGTTGGCACAAATCCAACAGCAATATCAAGTTCCAATCTTCCAAATTGGCCCATTACACAAATTTGCTCCAGCCTCCTCTAGCAGTTTACTTATGGAAGATTCTAACTGCATTACATGGCTTAACAGACAAGCTCCTGACTCTGTTATATATGTAAGCTTGGGGAGCGCAGCATCCATCGATAAGAAAGAGCTAGTGGAGATGGCTTGGGGTCTGGCGAATAGCAAGCAACCATTCTTATGGGTGGTCAGGCCTGGCTCAGTCAATGGTTCAGAAGAGATTGAGTTATGGCCTGAGGGTTTCAAAGAAGCTGTCAAAGGAACTGGCTGCATTGTGAAATGGGCACCCCAAAAGGAGGTCTTATCGCACGATGCAGTTGGAGGGTTTTGGAGCCACTGCGGTTGGAATTCAACACTGGAAAGTATTAGCGAAGGGGTTCCAATGATATGCAGGCCATCCTTTGGAGATCAGAGAGTGAACGCGATGTATGTGAGTCGTGTATGGAGAATAGGCTTGCAACTGGAGAATCAGTTGGAGAGAGGGGAGATAGAGAAAGCTGTAAGAAGGCTAATGGTAGATAAAGAAGGGGAAGAGATGAGGCAGAGAACTAAGAATTTCAAAGAGGAGGTTAAACTTTGTATTGGAGAAGGCGGTTCTTCCTACAATTCATTGAACAACTTTCTAGAGCTTATCAAGTCAATTTAATGACCAGAGGGCTTGGTGTTGACACTGCACCGGCCATATTGAAGAAAGAAAACTTCTGTTCCTTTACAACTATATTCCCAGCACTTGAGCAACAGGTTACACAAATTCAAGACGTTGCCACACAGATTTGGCCTGTTTTAACTAAGTAATAGAAAGGCTTCTTCTGCATAGTGCAGCACCAGCAGCATAGGAGCAAGAACAGAGGTTCAACTTCTTCTGCAGGGTTCCGCACCAGCTGAAAATGCTCCCAGAATTTCAATTATATCTGGCTGTATTGTGATCCACAAAAATGAAAACAATTATAGAGATATAATTGCAATTTTATGTGAGTTTGTGTCTAAGATTATTTTGTTGTGTGTGCACAAGAGATTTGACGTTAATGATATCCAGAGAATGGGTGGATTGCAGGTGCAGAATCGTCTTTTACAGCCACACTTTTCAGTATGGTGACTTGAGGATTTCTGGAAGAAAATCTCAAGATATGATGAAGAGCACAAAAACTATATTTGTTGTATTCTATATAAACAATAATCGATGATTGATGCCTTACTCTCTGGAATTTAAGTATAGCTTGACCCTTGGAAAGTCATGGTTTCTTAAAGAAACTGTAGGAATTGGAAATGATTCTTGGGCTGGTTGGATTGCACCTACGGCACCAGGTCTAAAAGCTTCTATGTATTTGATACTGAAGTCGCAAACAATCAATCAATGTAGATGAGTAAATGCACAAACCATTAATGTAATCCCATCCCCTAGAACAGCATTGCCAATAAACAGCTGGTCTATGTTGCTTGCTGCTACTGACAGTATCCATGGCACAACCGCTGATGTCGATGCTGGTTAGCAGGAGCAGTAGTAAGTATACCTTTCTCCATGGCATGAAAAGCACCAATTGCGACAGAATCATAAGCAAAATCTATCGGAGCAGCAGTAAACGTGTAACATGAATGGAATTAGATACTACAAATCTACCAATGAAATCGACAATTCATAGAGAACATACTAGAAACATCAGTTAATAACAATCAAAATGGAATGAGAAATAAAAATTACTTGTTGCAAGTGAAACTGTTGCCACCTTTGCAGTCACCACCCTTCCATTTCTTGGGGGAGGACCAACCCTCTAAACATCTCTGATTCAGGCCAGATTCCATAATCAAGAACACCAATAATGATATCGCTTTCAATAGTACATTGCGCTTAACAGTCTCTGAGAAACCCATGAAATCCCATGACCTGGTGGACTGGAGTTGGAAGGTTTTACTTGGAAACACTGACACGACTCCATCCCTGCAAACCAATCATAACATGACTGTTCATTTTCTGTTGCCAAACTAATAATCAAGGTTTCTAAAGAACTCACTTGAAATCCTTTTTTGTTCTTGATCAGTGAGCTTGACAGCAAATCCATTGAAGCTCCTCTGATAGCTTCTAACCAAAACATCCTTTGATGAACTGTAGATAGACAGAGATGGCAATTGATAACAACAGATAAAGCAAAGAAAAGAAAAGACTTGCGCTGACAAAATTAAGGTGACACTTACAAAGACATTACCTGCCCTCAACAACTTCATGAAGAACCCTGAAAATCTGAAATGGTGTGATGAAGGTGAGTAATCGCCAGCAGGAAGTGCTCCCATGTACACAATATGTACCTGCATCAATTTCATGACATGCACATATATCTAATATGTTACCTACAAATCAATGCCCAAATACACTAGCCAAGGACCTAAGGTTATAAAAATCAACCTGCATCTCATTCTTAATTCTATATCATAATGAATTATATATCATTAGTTATGCTATATATCCATTATTGTGACCAGATATAATAACAATATTGCAAATCAACATAAATCAAAACTATGACGACTTGCCTTTCTATCTTCTTTGGTGACTCCACACGCTACTATCACCGATCAACATGATTAGAAAAACATGGCAAAACCAAAGTAAACCAAGCTTAACCATCTCTGATTTCATAAAAACTGAAGCTACTTTGGGACTAATTTATACATCTTTCACCAATATATATATAGAGATTACATTTCCTTTTATATCCATAGCTAAATAATGTATGCACTAAAGAGTAGTAAATCAAAGTGTCTTAGTCCCACTAAGTATCCAAAAGTTGACATCACTGGCATTACCTAATATGAACCCAGTTTTATATATCTAATTTATAGTTTATCTCTGTAAATTAAACTTTTTATAATATTGCCATTCAAACTTATAAATTTTTACGGTTTGGCCCCTCCAAGTCCAGTTTGCTGGCTTCACCTCTAGGTGCATTGATGTAGACTACAAGAAGATGAAAAAAAAAAATGTGCATTATCAACTGTCCTAAGTCGAAATACATCCTTTCGGATTATTAGTTTGTTGTATGAAGCGGAAATCTTGGTTTAGCTTCTACTACTCTCCTTAGGTGACTACATAGTTTGTTGTATGAGATGAAAACTTTGGTTGAGCTTCTACTCTCCTTATGTGCTTCTTCTAGCAGTGACATTTTTCCTAGAAAAGGACCTTTTTTGTAATGTTTTTGTACAGAAAATTGCTTTGCAGTTGGGCCACATCAGCACCATTAAATTATAATGGTGCGGTTGAATCACATCAACACTATGAATTATAATATTAAATCACTGCCTTCCAATAAGCATCGACTCCAATAGAAGTTTTATCTTTTGCACCAAACAAGATTACAAGGTAGACAGCAAGTCAACAACTAATTAAGATTAAATTATCAACCGTAGGGCCAACTCTGTCTGTGGTTGGCATCAGAAAAAAGATAAATTATGAGAAAGCCACAGATGGGGCAGCTCATTTCTGACTCAAAGAGAAATACCAAAAAAAATCTGCCAATATAGCTATAGTTAAATAGAGCAAGCATCTCTTGGCAAAAACCACCACTTAACGAAGCAAATTTAAGCTTTTCTTACCGGTTCTTCATGAAGCAATTCAACTAGATAGAAAAGGAATAGTTGTAGAGAGATGGTGGAGCAAGGTGGGAGATGCGGCCGAGTGGTGCTAGTACCATGTTCATTCCAAGGCCACATAACTCCAATGTGTCAGCTGGGCACCATCCTTCACTCAAAGGGCTTTTCCATCACTGTTGTTCACACACAATTCAATTCTCCTAACCACTCCAACAACCCTGACTTCAAATTCCAGGCTATACCAGATGGATTATCTGATCATGACATCTCCTCTGGGAATATTCTGGGTACTATAGCACTTCTCAATGTGAACTGTGAAGTGCCATTCAAGGAATGCTTGGCTCAAATGGTGAAACAACAGGACCCCGGTGATGAGATTGTATGTGTCATCTATGATGAACTGATGTTCTTCTCTGAATCAGCTGCTAATCAACTGAAGCTAAAAAGCATCATCTTGCGCACCACCAGTGCTGCCACCTGTATATCCCGTCTTGCTCTTCTCCGACTCAAGGCAGAAGGTTACATACCCTTGCAAGGTATGTACACCATGTTTTTCCCTAATTTGAGTTTCCTTGTCAAAAAGTAGTATATTAATTTCTCATAAACATTAACATTCTGATCTATGATTCCGGAGTACAGATCCAATGATGCAGGAACCAGTGCCCAGGCTTCATCCCTACCGGTTCAAGGATCTGCCTATTTCCCAACTTGGAATAACAGAAAATTACTTGCAACTGATAATTAAATCTTACAATACAAGAACATCTTCAGCTGTCATTTGGAATACTGTGGACTGCCTTGAACAATCATTGTTGGCACAAATCCAACAGCAAAACCAAGTTCCAATCTTCCCAATTGGCCCTTTGCACAAACTTTCCCCAACCTCCTCTAGCAGTTTACTTATGGTGGATACTAACTGCATTACATGGCTTGACAGACAAGCTCCTAACTCTATTATATATGTAAGCTTGGGGAGCGTAGCATCCATGGATAAGAAAGAGCTAGTTGAAATGGCTTGGGGTCTGGCAAATAGCAAGCAACCATTCTTATGGGTGGTAAGGCCTGGCTCAGTCAATGGTTCAGAAGAGATTGAGTTATTGCCCGAAGGTTTCAAAGAAGCTGTTGGAGGAACTGGCTGCATAGTGAAATGGGCACCCCAAAAGGAGGTCTTATCGCATGATGCAGTTGGAGGGTTTTGGAGCCACTGCGGTTGGAATTCAACACTGGAAAGTATTAGCGAAGGAGTTCCGATGATATGCAGGCCATGCTTTGGAGATCAGAGAGTGAATGCGATGTATGTGAGTCGTGTATGGAGAATAGGCTTGCAACTGGAGAATGAGTTGGAGAGAGGGGAGATAGAGAAAGCTGTAAGAAGGCTAATGGTAGATAAAGAAGGAGAAGAGATGAGACAGAGAACTAAGAATTTCAAAGAGGAAGTTAAACTTTGTATTGGAGAAGGCGGTTCTTCCTACAATTCAATGAACAACTTTTTAGAGCTTATCAAGTCAATTTAATGACCAGAAGATTTGGTATTGACACTACACCAGACACATTGGAGACAGAAAACTTCAGTTCCTATACAACTATGTTCCCAGGCTCCCAGCACTTGAGCAACAGGTTACAAAAATTCGAGACATTGACGCGTAGATTTAGATTTCACTTGCTTTAGCTAAGTAATTCAAAGGCATGGCATCATCAACTTGTGTTGACAAACCTCCATACATACAAAATGTGCTTTGCTTTTCAAGTTGTGATGCAAATCAATCAATAAACAAACAGAGTTGTTATTCACAGATAAAGAGATGTAATTTCCAACAAGTCATGAATACCCAGCAAATACAATACAAGAATGCAATTCTTATCAAATAACAAGCAGAGTCCATGAGAAAAATGGCAACCCTAGGCTGATACTGAGAAGCTAATGAATAGATCAACAATTCAACATATAATTCTACGCTCTAGTTTGC
Source organism: Acer saccharum (assembly GCA_030490815.1). Classification (NCBI taxonomy): domain Eukaryota; kingdom Viridiplantae; phylum Streptophyta; class Magnoliopsida; order Sapindales; family Sapindaceae; genus Acer; species Acer saccharum. The sequence continues at coordinate 52,264,646 of CM059868.1, read as the reverse complement.
TATTCAACGTATAAGAATCTGACAAGAGAAACAACAATTAAACAAAGTTACCTGTCAATGTGAATGTGATGTGACAGCTTGAAAAATTCGATTCAAAATTTGTTAAATCGGGTTTCTCGTAATGAAAAATCAACCTCTTTAAATCGGAGAACAGAAATTGCTCACTGACTCGACCGGTTACGTCATCGCTGGCTGGCTTGCTTACTGGCGTGGTGACGAGAGACTGAGAGTTGGGGTCGGAGAACGGAAACTGCTCACGTGCCAGTCACGTTAAGTGCCAGCTTTGATGACGTGTCCGAGTACGTCATCGCTTTCTTACCGACGTGGTGCAACTTCCTTAGCCATATGCTGATATGTCAGGCACGTCATTGATATTTTAATGACGTCTGGGTACGTCATTGTTACCTTACTGATGTGGTAGTCATTTCTTCAGCCAGGTTATGATGTGGCTTTCCACGTCATCCCCATCTCACCGATTTACTCGGACACATCAGCTATTAGCTGACGACGTGACAGTAACGTCATTGTCCTTTTTCTGACATGGCGAGTCACATCTGCGTTGGCTTGCGGGGCGTGTCAACTGACGTCAACCAAAGTTGCTGATGTGCTCAGTCACGTCAGTGTTCTCTGATGACGTGTCTCACTAAGTCAAAAGTCAACGAGTCAACTTCAGATTTTCACAATAACGTTAACAGATTTCAACGGATACACTGGGTCGACCTTCAATTTTCTGCATTTCTTCTCCGGCAAGCTTCGCTGTAAATCCATTAAAGCCCCTCTCTCCTCTTCAATTCTCTGCAGATTATTTGTCATTATCGCATTAGAGAAGAAGATGGTTCACATTCACTTCTTCCTACAATTCACTGAATCACTAAAAATTGCAGAGCTTATCAACTCCATTTTAATCGACAGACACGATTGAAACAGAGTAGCATCAGCAGCAATGGAACAAAACCAAGCATACCCATTTGATAAAAATCTCAGATTGTGCTATATATTGTATCAACTTTCATGCAATGCTTGAACTTGCAAAGATTTTTATAGAGGCAGAGACCAACTTAAAATCTGGAATATACGAGTTGGCTTCTTTTTGGGAAAGTAGTGAACTTTTCAATGGATTGATTTGAGCTCTGGAATCAGAAGCAGAACAGAGTCATGTTCATTTCATGCTTAAAAAAAAATATAAGTGTTAACAATAGTAGTTCTGAAAATATCACCAATTTTATATTTTGCATTGGTAGGCCTTCGGTGCCACGAATATAAATCGTTTGTGACGAAGTTATTACATACGGGTATGAAGTTACATAAGCTTAAAGCATCGAGCATCCATCGAAACACAAATTTGATAGAGACTAATGATCAAATGATGTCTCTAATTGTGAGACTTGCCATTAAGTTATTAATTGTATGATAGATAAATTACATCCTTACAACTGCATTCATTTTGACTATATATAAGTCTCACACTCTTCTAAGTAACAACAACAACAACCATATTTTGCATAGCAGTAAATGAACACTCCAATGCATGGCTTAAGAAGAGAGTCCTATAATCTTCGAAGCCTTCTCGGACAACAATAATAATCCTTCAAGTAGTTCTGGTAGCCAAGAAGAAAAAGAAAGAAAGAGAATATGGTCAGGTTGCAGCATAATTGCAGCTAACTAGATGATTAACAGTTTATTAGACACAATACGAAGAAAAAGAATAAACCCAAGTACAACAGACTTGTCATTGAAAAGTTACAGGGAGCAGAAAGCTTACAATGTTAAAAGGGACTATGACACTGGAGAAGGAGAGCGAATTGCTCAAGTATGGAGATAGTTTGCAGCCATCATCAGCTCCAGAGTTAGTTCTGGTTCGATATGGAAATCAGTCTCCTTACCCCTGCAGAAGGAGATTATCCTCATGTCATCCCATGTCTATATAGGATTAATAAATACAACCAAAGTTGGTTAAAGGATTCACCAACACGTAGAAACAAAAGAAGTTATATTCATATTAAATTAAAATCAAGATATGAATTGGTCGTATATATGTATTAATTAGACATAGGATTTCAAGAAGTGCAACAAGTATGACATTGAGGAAAATGGAAAAGAAAACACCAGAGTTATGCCATTCATAAGAAGGAAATACCTCTCCGAAATATTCTTTTAAAGACAAGGAGGCACATGCAGATACAAGTCAACTTGCAACCTAGTAAAAACTAAAGAAGAAGGGCATTGCCGTGAGGAGATGTCAACCGCTTCCTTTTGGATAAACAAATTGTTCAAAATACCTCTCTTCTAGTAGATACTTGCATAATTAAGATAATCACCTCCAGAACAACATTATCAGAACATGAAAAACCAAATTCCTCTAGTACTTATCATAATCATTCTTCTTATCAAAGTCCTACAGAAGTTCTTAAGAAGGACTTTTTCTAAGAAAAAACAACAAAAAAAAATTGGATCTTTCTTGAATATCTCTAAGAACACACCCAACTTATGAACCAAAATTTTGTAGAGGGGAAGCTAAAGTTAAAATTGTTATCCTCAATTGGGAAGTATTATGGTCAAAAATCATCTTTTAACAAGATTGACCGGAATTGAGTAGACATTAAATGGCTGTAAGAGCCCACACCCACTTAGAAATGCTATGCACCGGAAACTCACAACTTCGAACTTTATAAAACTGGAGAAAACCCCAGAAAAGTTACCACAGCCTTCCTCTTCCAACATTTTTTTGTGCACAAAAATCCTTTTGACCTTTCTTATTCATCAAACCCTAGGATACTAATGTCAAACCTGCAACCTTGGTAATCAACAAATTCGCGGGATAAAATACCCCAACTAGGTGGCTCCAAAGGGATTTAAACTCCCGATCTCTTAGTTGGAAAGCAAAAGTCTTACCGCTCAACTCATGCCTAGGAGTTGAAGATCAAGTTTAACTTAACTAAAAAAGAACCAACTACAACTGCCACACCATAAAAGTGAAACCATACCAACAAATTCATCAATTGCACAAAGGAATGGGCAAACATCAGGCACATCTAACTTGTTCTATAATGCAAGTGTGATAAAAACAGCACATTTAACTCTTTTATAGCTACAATTCCAGCCAACACTACCTAGTGCACAAAATCGCTCCATACTACAAACATTCATATGATTTCGAAAGATGATTAAACATGTAAAGAAGCTAATAACAATAACCCCAACCCCAAATCAGCCACAAACACACACAAAAAAAAAAGGCAGAACCTGGAATACTGAAGAGACCAGTAAAAATATTGACAAATCTTCTCAAGAATGGTGGTGCTTATCTCAGGAAATGTCACTTCTCCATGCTCCGTTTCAGCAAAGCTTCCTGCCACAAACCAATACGATTCCTCACATAAAAATCAATGGGCGCACACGCACACAATAATAATTACTCAATCAATCACCTAGCCAATTATATTGACAACTTGATTGTAGCTAATTGACAATTAGATTAATAGTTAACTTTAACACACTTAAACAAACAATAAAACACTTTAAAAAATAAATAAATAAGTAACCAAATTTAATTATCCAATTTTGCAGAAAAGACAAATTGAATGCGAGTGTAATTTCACTTGAACGAATAACATAACACTTCAAACAAACATAAAAAGTAATCAAATTTATCTTCCGTCTGAGCATAAAAGAACATAAAATACAACTATTCTATAAATAAATGTGCGGTTCTTCATGTCACACAAAACCCATCTTGTTCATACAATAAAAAAAAAAAATACAGAATTTGCTAAAAGCCAAACTGAATTTAAATATCTAATTTTGCATAAATTAAATTGAAATAGAGAAAGAGAAAGAGAGAGACCTGGAGAGGTGAGCATGTTGCGTATGGTCTGAGAGACCATGGCGGCTTCCTTGTCGATCACGAACTCAAATCCCTCGGCGCTTATCAGCTTCACTGTGTCTTCTTTCTTCATCTCTTCGCCGATTCCACGACACGATACGATTCGTTTAGGGGTGGTTGTGACGATGATGATGATTATTATGCGATTTGATTCGACCGCCGATTCGCGGTTTTTTATTGTCGATCGAGACTCGTTGTCGCGTGTTGGATTTTATTATTATTATTATTATTATTATTATTATTCAGTTTATTTTTTTTTTTTAAATATGGAGAGTTTGGTTCAGTCTCTACTACTTACGCGTGGATTTCACGGTTTCGGGGAAGAAATTGGGGACTGTTTGTATATAGGATTACAGTATTTGCATCTTTTACTGTTGATAGTCAATTCTGATTAACAAACACGAAGGTCAGGATTTGGTTAGATGTGAGAGATATCCCTCGATTGTGGAAGTAAATATTCGGATCGCTCATTTATCGATCAATTTTAGTCCATTCTGGCAGATCTTTGATTGGTGTCAAATTTATAATAAAATAAAAGTTAAAATGATCTAGTATGACTGCCGTTGAATCAACAATAAGATAATTACTCCAAATGAACGGTTTTTATTAAAATCAATCAAAAATTACAAATAATTCTTCAAACTCCTGCTTAAATAGAAAATAAAACAAACATGAATCCTCTAAGATTCTAGACTCCTAACTTATCCAAAAAGAAAAAAAGTCAAATCTTATGGTGAAGGTGATTTTTGATTTATTTCCTAAAACTAAAAAGGTAAAAGAAATCTCAACTATAAAAAGGAAATCATAAACAAATTGACCGAAATAAAGTTAAATAAAAAAAAAAATCCAAACAAAAGTGTCCTATATCATCATCACCTCAACGAAATTGTCTATTTAAGTCGTATCTCTTGCCTTATCAAATGATATAATGTAACCTTGACAATATAAGATAAGGTTGGTTTAGTGGTATGCCCCTCACACCCACACTAAGATGGTGTGTGTTCGAGTCTCTCCCCCAAACCCCGGATTATTGTAATATTTCGAGAGAAAAAAAAAAAAAATTATTATGTAATGTAACAATTGAGTTACAATTGATAATTTTTAATTTTGATGAAAATATTTATATGCCAAAACTTCTCAACAACGTTACAATAAAATCAAGGAGGTTAAATTCCATTGTATAAATTTGAGTCACGATTTCATATTATATACAAGGCTCAAAAATCAATTCCATAGATTTTATAAAACAAATTATAACTTATAACACTAGTTTTGAAATTTGTTACACGCTTTCATTGTAGGTGATCAATTTTTATAGTTGTTTTTGACAAATTTGATAAATATATATTAATAAATTTCATGAATGTAATCATCCCCATGAAATATGTCCTATCTAAATCTACCTACTTTTGAACCAAAGCTTAGAAATTTCTTATGTTATTTCATTTCTTTACTTGGTATTTGGTAAGAATAAATTAGTGTGTTATTTATAAATAAACAAATAAATAAAAACTAAAGTTGTGAGATGTAAAAGTAAAAATGAAAAAAATATTTAGAGAGAGAGATTTTTTTTTTTTTTTTTTTTTTGAAAGATTACATATTTTCATCATCATCTTTCATAAATAATAATAATTATACATCATCATAATTGTTTATAATCGAAAATCTATAAGGGAATAGTCAGGCATGCAGTTTGCTCTCATGGTGTCTAAGGTTTGAATCCACTCATAGGTTCTTACTTACATGGTCAAATGTCATAGTTTCATATTTCCAAAATATTATAGCACTTGATTGATTCCACAATTTTGAACGCCGGTTTGAGGGATTTTTGGGTTATGAAAAAAAAAAAAAATGTTTACAATTGAGAAATTCATTGTCTATTGTCATTCAATAAATGTGATTTATTGAGTAATAAAGACATGGACAAGTGATACATTATTGGCAATTGTTTTGTAAAATAAGCATGATCTAGTCTATAGTTCTCAATTTTAAAATCAATATTGAAATGAAATGAGTATCTTTATATATGCAAATAACAGGAATATAAGACATTTCAATAAGAGTAATGTTAGGCTTTACAATTTTTTTCTCAAATTATTTTCCAAATGGTGTTGGCACGTGAGGTGTCAACATTACATCACTCACCACATAATCTCATGATTTACAAGATATTGATACTTCACGTGCCAATACCATTTGGGAAAAATTTTGGGAAGTATAGCATTACTCTTTCAATAATAATAATAAATAAAAGGAATTGAAGAACTCATAACGTAAAAATGCAATAGTATAGAATCTAAACACAAATGATTTATCATATATCCATGAAAATTTGATTTGAAAGCATTTCTAATACAAATATACATTTTTGTGTTTCTAACTAGTGACACATCAGTATATATATTGACTTTGAATCCACTTTATTAAAAAAAAAATTAAGAAATGCATATTCTCATCTGCAAAACTACAATGTAATTATCTAAAATCAAATACGTATCCATTTTTGACCAATCATCTTAAAATATTTATTTCATTCTCTCTCATTTTTTATTGTAAATCAAATGGAATATATATCCATTTTGACTAATCATTTATCTCATTATCTCTCATCTTTTATCTTACAATTAAATTAGATGTAATGTTATTGGTGGGAAAAATTTAGAAACCCTATTCAGTATTTCTAAGAGATTTTTTTTATTTTTTAAAGTTAGAAACCCAACTCTGTTGTCACATCACCTCCATAATCAAGTTAAATAATTACATTAGAGATGTTTTTTCTACTTCATTATCTAACTTTTCAATTTGACACTTAATTTTCTTCAAATACATAATAGTATCGAAGATATTCTAAGTAATCGAAGAATATCATTAAACATAAACTATCATCAAATTGTTAAATTTTAGATTTTTTTTTTTCCCCATCATTTAATTTAATAAAACACAAATACTTTCTTACAATAACCTTTTTGGGGATTGCCACGGTTTTTAGAACAAGATCAAATTTAAATATGAAAAAGAGAATCGATCATGACAGAAAATGGTGAGCTAGTCAGCAAGCCATTAAAAAATATCTCTTGGTTTGTAAAATGATTGTTTCCATAATTAATTGCAATGATTAATCATTGACTTTGGAAAGATAATTATAAGCCACTTGACTAATTTAAGAGTTGACTAAAATAATAAAAAAATTCTTATAATTTTTTTTCATATATATATATATATACATATACAGATTTTCTATTATCAATTCGTCATGACAATAAATATATCAGGACAAAGAATGTGGACCACTAAATTTACATACTTTGACTCAAAGTGTGTGCACTTGTTAAAACTTCTTCATAATCTGTGGTCCATATTCTTCGTCTTGATATATTTATTATCAAGATGAACTGACAATAGATTACATATTTATTGTCAGTTCATCTTGACAATAAATATATCAAGACGAACTGACAATAGAAAGATTGTGTGTGTATATATATATATATATATATATATATTTGTCATATTCATTTAAAACTTTGTTTTAATTAAGCTGATACAAGCACAGTTTGAAAAACAACTATTACAGAGGGGAGTCTTCCCACACTTTGTGATTTTATAGACAGATATGAGACTCGAACCTCAATAGCAGTATAGCACGGCCCATAAGCAACGTCCACTACAAAGAGGGATCTCCCCACGCTTTATAATTTTATAGATAAATGTGAGACTCAAACTCCTATCACAAATGGAATTGGATTTTGATATTAAAAAAGCTATACTATACTAATTAGAATGGTCATTCTAGTTAAAAGAAAGTGCACAATCACTTAATTATGAGTGAATGTGATATTCATTGATTGATTTATTTTTAAAAAATATTACAATAAATTCGAGGTTTTAAGTTGAGAGAACATGACTAAAATCAACAGAGTCATAGTGTAAGTATAAGTGATATACCACCGAGCCAAACCCATATTGTATTCGTTGAAAACTTTTAACCACACTTTGCTATTGCAAATATGTGAATGTCTAATTGTCCATTATCAAATCCACACAAAAACAGAAACAAAAAAAAAATAATAATAAAAAATAAAAAAAAATAAAAAAAACAAAAAAAAAAAACAAAAAAATTGTCCATTATCTGTTACCCTTTGGTTAATTAAATTTCCTTCGGTTTTGGTTAATTAAAACATAACAAAATCAATTAATAAAAGTTGACAAATGATAAGGAAGTTAAATAAAATATTTCAGATTATTTTAAGTAATTCGACATCTATTTTATTAGGATCAAATGAATTTAAATAGCTTCTAACAAGTGATTAAATCAATAAACAGTAATTATAATTGCAATTTATTTACCTCACATAAAATCTATGTAAGTTTATTATAAATATTATGAATGACAAAAATATTATATAACAAAAAATTAAAATATTATATTTCATAAAAAGATAGGAATATTTTAAATTTTTAATAATGATTATTGATGGAAATATGATTCCATTCAAAATCACATCACTCTGTTACAAATTTACAACTATATCAATAGAACCATAATTTTTTAATATTTTAATCATCAAGATTGTAGAATTTTTTTAACTTTATGTGATTTTTATCATATTATATGAAATTATTTCTTGTCGCATCCAATTCGGAGACCACCTCACCAACAAAATAACAAAATAATAATTACTGCATACAACAACGACACCCTACCATATTTGTATTTGTTTCAGATCTTGAACTAGGATCCTCTTCTGATCCGATTTTTTTTTGACAATATGATATCTTTTCTGTTTAAGGGTCGTTAAATTAGGAAAATACTAGTAAAAGTTAAGGTCATGAGAAAATATAAACTCTCAAAGCGTACAATACACATTTATCGGTATGTCAAGGGCTCCTTGTGCTTTAGAAGTTTCTTTTCAGTTGATTGTTGTAATTGGCACATGTAGCAAGTGTATAAAGTTCCCGTATGTTTGGAGCCTACCTTACGCATCTTTCATTAATTCTAACGGAAGTTTCTTTACGAGTTGATCGTGTTTGTAGTAACCGGTAACTAGCAAGTTTGGGAAGATACTTTCCATCGTGTCACGAGAGTTTGAGAGTTACCATTTATAACGTATCATTCCCTCGTATCGTGAGAGTTGCTTTCCATACTGATCGTACTTGTATTGTCTAATGTCGTCTGGTCCTGATAGACCCTTAAATCGACTACCGACCTACCGTCACGTTTGGCTACATGTACAACCAACCCTACTAGAAACAAGAAAATAATAATAATAAAAGAAAAGAAATAAAATCCCAAAAAACAAGGGGGCGAGGGAATCATTAAACATCCACTGCCCACCACCTGCCAGCCTACTATTGTCAGTCGCCACCTCATCACTTTTTGTCTTTTTCCCTCCACCCTAAATACGACGCCGTTTCAAACCCTATAAAACTCCTTCCTTGTCTGTTTCACCGATTTCCATTTGCCTTCTCTCTCTCTCAAGTCTCATTGGACACAATCCCTGCAATTCCTCCGATCACTCACCGTACCTGACCGCCACCACTACCAACAACTAATCACACACTTTCTCTCTCGTTTTCTCTTGTCGATCTGTCCGCCGTTTCCAGGTAAACAAACGAATCACAACATTTTTCGTATTTTTTAAATTAATTTTTTTATAATTATTTTGTTTATGGAAGTTGAATTCGGTTAGGTTTTTGTTTGGACGCGTAGGTTTTTTCGATCAAGAGAGATCGGAAAGGAGGAAGGAAGAGATTTTCGAGACTTTCTGTTTTGTTTTTGTTTGTTTGTGTGTGTGTGATGGCGAGTAGAGTGGATCACGAGTACGATTACCTCTTCAAGATCGTGTTGATCGGCGACTCCGGCGTCGGAAAATCCAACATTCTCTCCAGGTTTACCAGGAACGAGTTCTGTTTGGAGTCAAAATCCACCATCGGCGTCGAGTTCGCCACCAGAACTCTCCAGGTCCGTTTCTTCTCTTTTTTTCCTCCAAAAAATGCTTTGTCGTTTGCTTTTATCTGTTTTCGTGTTTGTTTGTTTATGTTTTGTGAACTCTGCTTTGGTTGCGTTTTGGAGATTTGACTGTGTCAAATGAAATTAAGTGATTTAATTGTAAATGAATGAGAGATCTCGCGAGCTAGTTGGAGAATTGAATGTGAATGGAGGTTCTTAAGTTCTTTTATGTGAATCGAGTGTTTGTTTCGAGTGAAATTGTGTTTGTTTGTGTTCTTCTAACTGTTTGATTTCACATGCAAACATGAGAGTTCACTTGCAAACATGAAAGTTCACTTTTATCATTTTTATGCCGAAATCTCATGCTGTCAATCCATTGAATTGATCATCAAATTATTAGATTTTAATGAATTGAAAAAAAAATTAAAAAAATATCATTTCTGTGGAATATTTAGTTGTTTGGTCAAGAGATTTTGCGAATTGATTGATTGAGAATGCTTGGTGTATTGTTCAATGGGACAGTGTAGGGATGAAATTCGTGAACATATTAGATAATCTTATTGATGGTTACATTTCGATCAATGTCTTTTGTAATTGTAGTGTAGAGCAGTTCGTTGGTGAAATGGTTTTTTTGCAGATTCCTGAGTTTTGCAGCTGATATATGAAGTTCTGGTACAGGTTGAAGGAAAGACAGTTAAGGCACAGATTTGGGATACGGCTGGCCAGGAGCGATACAGAGCAATCACCAGTGCATACTACAGAGGAGCAGTTGGGGCGCTTCTTGTTTACGACATAACCAAGAGGCAGACCTTCGACAATGTCCAGAGGTGGCTTCGCGAATTGAGGGACCATGCAGATTCAAATATCGTGATAATGATGGCTGGAAACAAGTCTGACTTGAATCATCTCAGAGCTGTTCAGGAGGAAGACGGTCACTCCTTGGCTGAGAGGGAAGGTCTCTCGTTCCTTGAGACGTCTGCATTGGAAGCAACCAACGTCGAGAAGGCGTTCCAGACCATCTTGAAAGAGATCTACCATATCATAAGCAAAAAGGCGTTGGCAGCCCAGCAAGCAACTGCTAATATCAGTATTCCCGGTCAAGGAACCACGATCAATGTTAACGATTCATCAGGGAATGTGAAAAAAGGTTGCTGTTCTACTTAGAAAACAGCTACAATGTCAATATACTCGAGGAAGGAAACGGATTTTCTACCGAGCAGACTTTCTTTTTTTTACCATTTCTTTTAAATTTTTTTGGCTGAGAGAGAGACTATGTAGAATACCTTTTTTTCTTCTTCTTTTTAACTTCATTGTTTGATAAGGAAAGGTTGTGAAATTTTAAAATGACATATTATTGATGCTATAGGTGATTTGGCCTTTTGATTTTCAACTTTGTAATAGATGTTTTGTGCAATCTCCCCTTTCTCGATCGTTCGATTCACATGATTATACCTGCATTGTAAGGACGTGTTCTAACAGCACATGTTAACATAAGACGAAGCAGATATCGGCTCTTTTTGCCTCTTCGTATATTCCGAATTAACTTTTTGTCTAACAAATACATATATGAAAATCAAAAAATTTTGAGGAAAAACTAACTACTACTATTCAACTTGTACTGTTACATGATGAATTCTGTGTTTTGTATGACAGTAATCTCTAATCTTATGAAGTATTTCACTAGAGCTGGCTTCAGGCTCAGCTACTACATGGCAAGACAACACAATTTTCCCAGATGTGATAGACCAAACATGCAAGTCATGGACAGTTATCACTCCTTGGATACACATTAGATCACTTTCTAGTCCACCAACATTGATCTCAGTTGGCGTCTTCTCCATCAGTATCCCGAATATATTTTTAAGCATCGGTATGGTAGTACTGAGAGCGAAAATGGAAAAAATGAAGGTGCAAATAAGATCTACTATATACCAATCCGGTTTTGCCCACATAATCGATCCAGCAATCATCACCCCGACAGATTGAATTAGATCAGTCATTACGTGCAGGTATGCCCCTTGGAGGTTTATGTTTGATGTCTTCTTCGTCATATTTTCTTCAGTCACCGTACATAATTTCTCTCCCTCGTGATCATGACTGTGATTGTGACTGTGGCTGTGGCTGTGGCCATGACCATGATCGTGATCGTGATCGTGATCTGTGTGCCCGCAAGCATGATGAGCATGATCGTGACCAAGAAAAGTGACAGTCACCACATTGATTAAAAGTCCAAATGCTGCAACTCCGAACATGAGCGCTCCATTCACCTTTGTGGATTTGTGAAGCATTCTATCAGTTGCTTCATAAATTAAGATCCCAGATATCAGCCATATAAGCTGCACAGATAGAAGGGCGCCCAAAACCTCAAGACGATTGAATCCGAAAGAATGGTCTAATGTTGCCTCCCAACCTGAAGCCCGGACTGCAAAGAGGGCAATGGAGAATCCAGCAATATCCATAAGCAAGTGAGCTGCATCTGTCATAACTGCTAGGCTGTTAGCTTTAAACCCACCGACAACCTCTACTAGCATTGCAATCACGTAGAAGATTATGAGTCCAAAAAGCTTTGTCGCTGACTTAGACCGTTCTTTTGATTCTGATGCATGATTTTCTTGTTTCAAGAACCTACAAACAGAATCACAAGATGACTTGGGTGCCACAGAAATGACATCTTTTTTTTCAGAGACCATTCGCATCTCGATATCATGTTGGTGCTCCGATCTCAAAATGGACACCCTTTCATCTTCCATCTGCTTGGACAATCAAATGGTTCATTCACATAACAGAAACAAAACGTTATAGTTCAATACCGAAAACCAAAAAGGATAAATGGAATATAGAAAACAAAAAACAAAAAAGGACGACTGTCAAATATCAAGTCATCGTATTTAGCTTTTCTCTCGCATTAAGCTAGAAAGATTTTGCTTCTCTCAACTGCTTCTCATAGCAAACAATAAACCATTGTATACAGATTTTTCTTATCGGAGTAGTGGATTCATCGGTTATCAATGCAACCTGATAAAATCATCCTCGGAGACTACTAATTGTCCATGAAAGGAGCTAGCTACCTCTAGCATCTATAGATACGTTCTTGTTTTCTCTCGTACCACTGCTCCTAAATCTCAACAACATCATTCCTAACTGCATTCATGTTATGTTACTTTTTAACAGGAAACATCATTCATGTTATCGATGCCTAGTTTCCCGACTAAATCACACAAAGGAATGATGTTTCCTGTTAAAAAGTAGCAGTGTTATGCTACTTTTTAACACGAAACATCATTCATGTTATCGATGCCTAGTTTCATGACTAACTCACACTCATTCAAAATCTGTAGGTTGTATCCGCTTCAGATTCCCCCGTAAAATCAATACATCATCCCTCTGGTTAAATGAAGCATGGTGAACAAATATAAATACCGAATTGCTATATACAAATCATGAATTCCTCCGCAACAATATTCAAAAGGGTCAATCCAATTATGTGTTATTGAGTCCTCTACTAAAGATTTCAAGTAGTTAGAACCAAATGCAATTTGAGAAAACAAAATCTTCATAAACTAAACAAGTTCTAAGATCAACAACCACCAAGCCTCAAAACTTGCATTCAAATCCTCAGAACACACAAGAACAATAAAATCAAACACCTACACAACCAAATTGCAAAAAATAAAAAATGACATGAACATCATCAAAAAAACACAAAAGGAGATAAAAATGATTTTTCATGATCAAACAAAACAGCAAAATCCCATCTCAAAAGTCAAAACACCATAAAAGAATTCTAAAAATGCCCAAAAGAATCCAACAAAAATCCATGAATAAAGAAAGAAGAAGAAAGAAGCCATACCTGAGAACCAGAGAAGAAAAGATAAAAACTTGTAGATGATCTGTGTGGGGTGAAATATAAAATATCAAGAGTCGAATTTGTGAGATTTCATCGCATGAAATGGAAATGGCATGAGTTGATTCACACCTTCGATATTTCAGCTGGATTTGTGAGATTTAATATTATTGTAATTGTGGATTCTTCATGGCCTTTATTTGTAGGTTGTTAATGTGTTATTAACTTATTATTGTAGCCGGCGACAGAGGCAGTTAATCAGAGAAAAAAGGCCAACTTTTTGGAGAAACACTTGGCTTTACCCGGTGCAACACTCAGCACACCAAACCAATTAAATTCTGACACCTCATCTAACAACCCATCCAACTTAGCCATCCAACTCAATAATCCGTCCAAGAAGAAAGTCAGCAGTTTGTCAACCACGCGCTTTTGCGCGAATGCGAAGAATTTTCCACCGTCTTTGAACCGGTTTTCAGATTTTCGGACATGTTAGTTCCACGTAGATCGTACGTATTACGTTTCCTATACTATTTAGTATATTTGTAATAATAGAATTATTACAGTATCCGACCTTTTTAAATTTTTTTTTTACTGTTTCTATCTAATCCAGATATTTTTTTTAAGTTTTTACCATTATAAGATTCGAACAGATTTTTTAACATTAGAAAATGATCCTTTTTTTTTTTTTTAATGGTTCTTAAGAGAATGGAGATCTTGCGTATAAAATATGAAATTTCATATGACATATCTTAGGTAACATTAGTTATTTGCGGGATTCTGATTTTTATTTTTTATTTTTTAATGTGTTAGAGATCATCGGTATAGTGTTTTTTATATTGCTCTATTTCATGTAATATGATTTTTTTTTAAATGTATTTACTTATTCAAAAGATCTTTTTTATTTTTATTATTTTTGAAGCAACTTAGTGCAAGCAAATATGGTATGTAAATATATGTAATTAATAAAAATATTATTTTTTATGAGTAATGCTACATTGTCCAAATTTGGTGTCCAAATGATGTGGCAACACTCTAGTCCATTCATTTAAATCATGTAAATCTAATACAATTTAAATTAATGGACTAGAGTATTGCCACATCATTTGGGCACTAGATTTGGGAACCAAATTTGGACAATGTAGAATTACGCATTTTTTATTTGAGATGTTCGTGAATATTTTAAGAGATAATTAATAATTAATTATATTTTTTTAATGTACATGTTCTTGCTTTAACGATAATATTTGATTAATTAATTAATCAATCTTGTATAGTTGTATCTAAGTATTTGGCAGTCGTTAGAGTAGTCAATGGTTGTCTCAAATATCAGGAGTAGGAAAGACTTGTTGGAGATGTCTAATTGTCTAAAGCGTCTAGCATTGACATTTGGCATATTCTACATCAACTTTTTGGACGGCTAAGATTTTTTTTTTTTTTTAGAAAGGGCAAGTGGATCACAAATTCACAATTCAAAATAAATAAACAAATAAATATGTAATTTAAATCGGAGAGTTTATTTAGACCATTTATTTTTTTCTATTTAAGCTTCTTTTTTAAAGATATTTCATTTTAAAAATTTTAATTAAAAAAAATCTATACTATATATAAAAAGTGTGAAGTGCCAGCTGGAATTATAGCCTCCCTTTTTTTTTCTTTTAATTTCTTTGACTTTTTTTTTTTTTTTAAATTTCTTTAAAAGTAAAATTACAAATACTACCCTTAAACTTTATATAATTACTTAATAGATAGCTTTTAGTAAGATTTTAGTTATAACATCCCTTTTCGTTATTTGAAAGTCAAATGACAAATACAAGCCTTCGAGTTTGTAGAATTACTTAATAGACATATCTTCGTAATAGTAGCACAACATGGATTGTATAGTAATTTCCAAAATTTATAGTAATTTCTAAAATTTATCTTAATTTAAAATTCTAAATAAGTTAAATCATTGTTAAATAGTTTATCCCAATTATTATGACTTCAGATGGTTGTTTACTAATAGGCTAGAGGTAATGATATGGACTGGACCCAAATCAATAGTTATTAAAAGAACGATATGTCAGTTAATTATAGCATCCTTTTTTAAAAAAATAATAATAATAAATAGTTTCTTTGAAAAAAAGCTTTTTAATTATAGAATCCTTTTTTTTTTATTTTTTAATTTTTTTGAAAGTAAAATTGACTTGAAATATACAAGTGAAAGAAAGAAAAAAATATATTTAAAAAAACTATTAGAGTCCAAGCGGTGGATTAGATATCTCTCTTTTATACAAATCTCATTATTTTCCTTCTGGGTCCTTCCCACCTCTAGACAAAATGAGAGATAAACATTGAAACATTTCCCCCCTTTCTCTCCTCTTCTTCCCAACGAATTTATCTGCATGATTCATCCAGGAAAAGGTTGGTTCTTTATTTTTGTTGTTAATTATGCTAAAATTTCAGTTAGATTTAATTATTTGGGTGTCTGTTAAACACCAAAAACGATCACATTATTTAACAAATCAAACGCTAAAGAATCTGAAGAGACTTAGGTCCTCTTTCCTCTTAAATACCTTCAAAAATGGTACGTAAAAATGGTACATTTATGATTTTCTACTTCTTTTTTTCCTTTCATTATTTTCTCTTCAATTTAGGCTTTAATTCATTTTTGTATTTGTTTTCATTTCTCTAAACTTATCAATTAATTATGAGAAATTATGACTGAAATCTTATTAGTTTTATAATACGACTGAAATATTGTGATTGTATTTGAATGATTTTGATTGAAATTTTTTTTTCCCCGTGAGGATGCTCATTTTAACGGGAAGCATGTATATATTTATGTCCTCTGCAATTAAGTTGATGCATCATGATTCATGGGAGTTATTTTTATATGATTGAATAATGTTTTTTGATTTATTATAATTTGTGATCTCATAATTAGTTGTATATAAATTTTTTATTTTTTTTAATATTATATCAAAATTAATTTCTATTAAAACACGTGCTTTGCATGTGTAACCAAACCTAGTAATCTAAAACACTTCTATTTTAAATACATCCCATATTTTAAAATAAAATTTCTAATAATACTCCATTTTATTTTAATATTACATATATATAAATGTATATATATATATATATATATATGAACGGTCTTTCTATTGTCAGTTCGTCATGACAATAAATATATCAGGACGAAGAATATGGACCACAGATTATGGAGAAGTTTTGACAAGTAAGTGCATACACTTTGAGTCAAAATATGTAAATCTAGTGGTCCACATTCTTCGTCCTGATATATTTATTGTTAGGACGAAGTGATAATAGAAAATCTGTATATATGAATACTACAATCATGCCAAACATTGGCTCACTTGCTACTATTATATATATATATATATATACAGTCTTTCTATTATCAGTTCGAACTGATAAAAGTTATATCAGTTCCTTGTATGTGGGCCACTGGATTTAAATACTTTGACTGACAAGTGCATACAGCCAAGTCAAAGTATTTAAATCCAGTGGCTCACATGCAAGGAACTGATATAACTTTTGTCAGTTCGAACTGATAATAGAATTTATATATATATATATATATATATATATATATGATTCAAATCACCTGTCAAAAAATGGTGTCCCAATATATATCTAACCAACCAAATTGAGCCATGTGTATACATTTAAAAAAAAAAAAAATTAAATATAAATAATTATGTACACATGACCTAATTTGGTTGGTTAACACAAATTAAGACACCATTTTTTGACAGGTGATTTAAATTCATATATGTAACAAGATATTCACATCACTAGCTCAATGTCTTTTTCTCAAAAGGGTAATTAATATATCTCTTTTTACTTTGTTTAATATTTATTTTGTTTACTTATAATTAATGATTTTTGTACATGTTTGCATTGCATTTGCAAAGTGGTGCACCGCTATGCAAATGCAATGCAAGCACGATTTCCTACCATGGAAGATTTTTGCATGCAATTAGCAACTTCTTTACACAAGAACAGTTCTCTAGGGATACCCACTGAGGCACCGATTATATTTTGCAATTGCTTCGATCTTCCAATTCTATATTTGTTAACTTTTCAATGTGTGTCTCAGTTTTTTACTATTTTTTTTTTTTTTTTTGGGTTTGTTATTACAAATCCCAATTTAGAGGAAGAAGTAGTGAATTGGCTCCTGAGTTTGAATTAATTAACAAAATTAAGAACTCTGTGGCAGGAAAAATGAATTTAGAAAACCTAGCTAGCACTAACCCTGACCAATTTCATTCTCGGCTCTCTTCAAACAAAGAAAAAAAAAAAACTCTTTTGCAGCGGACAGGCATAAAACACATATTCCTTCACTTTTTAAATTGTCATTAATAAAAATAAATAAATAAAATGGAACGTAAACAGATAACTTGTGAAGCATAATAACCAACTAAGGACAAGTTCTCTTTAAATTATAAGAAGTGGGTAGGACTTAGGCAATTTTTCTCTCATAAGCACATACTTTGAGCATACTAATACACATCATTACACTTTTTTACATGTGTATTATTATGATTGAAGTTATGTTATTGACATGACAAAAGTATGCTGATGTGTATTAGTATGCTCAAAATACGCTCAGAATTATATGCTCATGAGAGAAAAATTAAGGACTTAGGAGGCTTAAATGAGTCAAGTTTTAAGTAGACCTGACAAGGTTCCGATTCGAACCGTGGAACCGGAAAAACTGGAACCAAAACCGGTTTTCCGGTTCCGGTTCCAAGGTTCGCGGAAGGAACCGGGCGGTTTGAATTAGATTGGAACCGACGGTTTTGGTTTTGGTTCCGGTTCGAACCGGTGGTTCCAACATTTTTAAAAAATATATATAATACTAAATCTAAACTTAAATCCTTCTTCTACTTACTTAGACATCAGATTCTTCTTCTTCTTTGATCTCCCCTCCTCCTCCTCTTCTTCTTCGATCCACCCTAAATCCCTTCGATCCACCATCATCACCAACATCTGATTTTGATTTTGTTTTTCTTTTCTTCTTCTTCTTGGACAGTTAGACTGATCGCGCGCCGGGGGGGGGGGGGGGGGGGGGGGGGGGGGTGGTTTCTTGTACTGACTCTTGGAGTCTTGGTCTCTTACTCTCTTGACTGAGTTTTAAAATAATAATAATAATAAAATAAAATAAAATAAAAAGTTCAAAACCGCCCGTTTGGAACTAAAACTGGAATCATGTCAGGTCTAGTTTTAAGGGCTCCAAAACTAAACAAAATGTAGCCTAATTGTAAATGACGACTTCATTCAACTTGAAAATGTCCTAAATTTGAGTCACTACACGTAAATGTTACATATATGTATAAAGTATAGTAAATACAAATGATAAAGAATCAAAATGCGAGGATTAAAAGATTCTCTTAAAGAAACAAATAGTACAAGGATTCATCAATCCAATTAGAGGTTTATCGGGACCTAACAAAAAACAAAACCTACAAATACGATCCGGAATACAATTCCCTCACCGAGACAAGCGATATCCTCCGCAAGTTCGTAGCTTCTTCGAAGTCTCTGCTCTCCAACCAACAAACAAACTACTTGGGTCATGTACCAACAATCCAACATGGAATTGTTGAACTCATACAAGAAAAAGGAAAATGGGGAAAAAAAAAAAAAAAAACAGAATTGAAGGACAATATTGAAATAAAATACCAAAAACAAGGGCATTTACGGAACAAAGAAAAAAAAAAAAAACATCGGATATAGTAATAGTTTATAGTTATAGGCTCCTCCGCCACATCGGAGTTGCAGTCACTCTCTCTTCCCATCTCCACAATATTTTTATTTTTTCAAAAAAAAAAAAAAAAAAAAAAATTCAAAACAGCAACCACATTTGATACAAACAATCAAAACAAATTGTTTTCGAGATTTTGATTTTGGAAAAACAAAAATGGCGCAGCCGTCAGGGCCGGGAGGCATGGACCCTGCCGTTTTGGACGACATCATAAACCGTTTGTTGGAGTTCAAGAGCGCCAAGTCGGCGGCCAAGCAAGTGCAGCTCAGCGAGAGCGAGATCCGTCAGCTTTGCACCGTCTCCAGAGAGATTTTCCTCCACCAGCCTAATCTTCTCGAACTCTTCGCACCCATCAAGATCTGCGGTCCGTTTTTTATTTTATTTTATTTTAGTGTTTGGGTTCATGTATGTGCTTTTTGTGTGTGGACGTTTAGAGTTGAAAGATCGAGACTCTTTGTTGTTGGGGGAGTTTGATTGAATCGAAATCTTTGATGGGTTTATTGAATTGAAGTTGAACAATGGAGGGTTTGAAAAAGATTTCATTTTTCAGGGTTTTGTGGATATAAGATAATTGGGTTGTTTGAAAATCATGTGGGTGCTAGAGGTCTGCATTGGGTGATGTGTGTCAATTAGGGCATTTTTTTAACATGGTTTCTTTTTAAATTTTTTTTTGTTGTCATTATTTATTTATTAGTTTATAGTCGCTCATGTTGTTATCTGAAAGAAGATAATGTAGAATTAATTGTATCTTGTAATGTGGATAGTTTATGATATTGATTGACTATGGTTTACTTTCAGTTGTCTCATTTCGGTGGGTGACTGAAATATATTACTCTTTCCTTGCCGGTTTATTACCTGCTCTACTAGATTTATAATACTTTGGGAGGAGGAGATGGACTTCTTGTCCTTAAGCGAAAATTGTTGGTGTGTGTGTATGACTGTATGCATTGTTAGTATTTGACTGTGGGAAGAATAATGTTAAAGAGAAAACTATGCATACGTTGCTATGATTAGCGTACATCAATGCCCAGGAAGAAGGGATAATGTTGTGTCAAGGAATACCATCTGAAAGCTTCAATCTTTCATAGTGGTAAGTGGTAACCGATTGATTACTAGTTTCGTATACAAAGTATTTGGATAACCTAACAAAAAAGTAACTGCATGGGAGAAGAAAGGGTATTAGCAGGACATAATCTGCCAGTTGTTGATGGCTTACACCTAGATTAGTGTTGGCACTGTAGTAGTACTATTGTTAGTATGATCCACCGCAATGACACAGTGAACACAACTCTATAGTCTATGTCTAAGCTGCTCGTTTATTGAGCAGGAAAGTTGATTCAAGTATATATGGGAAATGTCTTATGCAATTTTAGTCTAATGAATCGGAACTCTTTAGGGTTCTTATTATATATCAGTATTTCACCTCATTAGTATGTGCATATAGCTGACTGGTGTCAAAGGATAGGATGGGTATGAAGTATAAATTAATGCTGAAGAAATCACTATATGTTATCTAATTTTCTATTCTAGAGGCATACTATCCCTATACGTGCATGCTGAGTACTTTATGTTCTGTTTTGAAAGTGGGGAAGCAAGTAACAGGAGTCACTATAGGGAATAAATTTCATACGATTATTGGTGATATGTTTTTGCCGTAGCTTCTCAATAAGAGTTAAGGCTTTAAGCTATGAGGTTCGCATTGATGTATTATGATAATGCTTCATTTTGGCTTCTTTTTTTTTTGTTTGGTTGTATACTTTGTTATGGTATTCTCACCTAAGTCCAAGAATTGTTTCAATTCATGACCTAAGTTTGAAAAAAATTCAGCCAGTCAGATGAATGCCACGCCTTGATGCTTTAGCTGTAATGCCTTTTCAGTTTTCTCTTTTCCTTTTGCATAAATGATGAGGATTTTTTTTCTTTTTTTTCATTCATTTGCTACATTTTTATCTTTTGCCAATGAAGTTGAGTATCATTAATCTTTATGCTTTATATTTTTCCTTTTTCTTACTTTCCAGGTGACATTCATGGGCAATATTCTGATCTTTTGAGGCTTTTTGAATATGGGGGTTTCCCTCCAAAGGCCAATTATTTATTCCTAGGGGACTATGTGGACCGTGGCAAGCAGAGTTTGGAAACAATATGCCTTCTACTTGCATATAAAATAAAATACCCTGAGAACTTCTTTCTTTTAAGAGGAAATCATGAATGTGCCTCTATTAACCGAATTTATGGATTTTATGATGAATGTAAACGTCGGTTCAATGTGAGACTTTGGAAAGTTTTTACTGATTGTTTCAACTGCCTTCCTGTGGCTGCTCTCATAGATGACAAAATATTGTGCATGCACGGTGGTCTTTCCCCTGATTTAGTGCATTTGGATCAAATTAAGAAGTTACCCCGGCCAACTGATGTTCCAGATTCAGGTTTGCTTTGTGATCTTCTGTGGTCAGATCCTTGCAGAGAAGTCAAAGGCTGGGGAATGAATGACCGGGGTGTCTCCTATACATTTGGGCCAGATGCAGTGTCAGAATTTTTGACAAAGAATGATATGGACCTGGTCTGTCGTGCTCACCAGGTTAGTGATGTCTACTTCTTTGTTATATTATTTATTTATTTTTGGTGAGTCAAACAACTTACTTGGACGCTTATTCTTCCAGGTTGTTGAGGATGGGTATGAGTTCTTCGCTGACAGGCAGCTTGTCACAATATTTTCTGCTCCTAACTATTGCGGTGAATTTGATAATGCTGGTGCAATGATGAGTGTAGATGAAAGCTTAATGTGCTCTTTCCAAATTCTCAAGCCTTCAGATAGAAAGTCAAAGTTCCCATGAAAAAAGATACGATGATTGCTATTTCATGTAGCACTTAGAATTGCTAATGTAAGTTTCATGCCACTGCTTTGTTACATAAACTTGGTCATGGTGATCTTTTCATAAAACTACAGAGTTCAATTTCCCAAAACTCGGAAGTATTTTCGCAAGTAATGGAGTCATAGGTTTAGACTGCTATGGTAATCTTGTGGGTCTTTGCTAATTTTTATTGATGCAAGGTGTTTTATATTGCCATTTTCTTAGCCTATAGCCCTTGTTGATATTGGACTATTGCTGGAACAAAATTCTAGATGAAAATGATTGAATTGAATTTGATGTACTCACAAATGAACTTTAATTTGGTAATTTTATGACGTTTGGTTAATTCGGAGAGTTGTAGTTCCGTGGAAGAACTGTTATATAGGACTAGAGATTACGTCAAGAAGCATGTCTTTCTACAAAATTGTTCAAAAATAATAATACAATCACATTTCCGTGCTGCCTATATCTGTGGTAGTGAATGCTTCATTGTAGTTATTGTTCATGAGCTGTACCACTGTTCCCTTTTTTCTCCAGTTAAATGTTATACCAGCAGAATCCTTCACATGATTAGCCAATAATTTAGCTCCGTGATATGTCTTTAACTCTTTATTGTTCTTATAGACAACAACATAATAAAACAAAACAAAGGGAAAACAACAAATTTTGTTTGATAATGGACATCATATATATATTTCGTGGTGAATGAAAGTGTATCTAATTAATCCTAGCAAACTTATCAATTCTTACTAAAATAATTATTGTAATTAGCACTGTGGTATAACCTCCCACCATTGCCATTAACACCAATTACTTCCTCAACCGTGAGTCCATGAGAGTATCTCCATACTGCTAGAATTAAAACTCTTCCTCTGCTATGGTTTTAGCACGATACTACCATTTTCCAATTCTTGCCCTCCACATCCATCCCCCCCCCCCCCCTACAATTTCTAACCCCATTGATGGATGACTCCAATCATATGTGATTTCTCCATCCTTTTCACTTGTGTCACATCTATGAATTGAGTCACTTCTCACTACCACAACACTCAGTTTTTCCATCACTGTATCCATGGTTTGTAGCACCATTTATGTTATTTTTGCCTGGCCACTTCTTAAACCTTGTTGACTGCCACAACCAGTAATTCTTTAATCTCTTCCGATTTCCTTTTCATGCTTTGCTTCACATGATAATCTATTTATTGTTGATATTTCTTTGCAGGAAAAGCAAAAGATGGTATACCTTTTTCTTGCATTTCAAAATATGTTGGATAATTTTTACAAATTTATTAGAAAGTAAAGTATTATTTAGTAAGTTATTAATCCGTGGTATTGTTTTTGTGCTCCTTTTTCTTAGGCAATACTTTTGAATGTTAAATTTTACAAATAATATCTGTGGCACCTGCCTTGCTATTTGCTGGTCCACATCTGGACACAGGACCCATAGGAACATGCTTCCTGTGGCTTGCAACTGCAGTAGCGTTCTCCTTTCTACCTATGTTGGTAAAGGTTCTAATGCTTTTATTCGTAAAGAAGATGGCATCCCTACAAATGAATTCAACGGTTTTACTTTCATCAGATTTGAGTGAAAACTGTTGTTCTTGTCTCTTATAATTAGGTTGCTTTAGAATTTTAGTTAATGACTTAATGTTCTCTGCGCTATATCAGTCTGGTTATATGGTGAAGATACAGTTGTCTTAGGTTTTGTATGCTTAGTACAGCCGAGAGAAGCCATCTTAGTGTTGTTGAATGCTCAAATTCCAGTTTACATTACCGAATATGATCCGTTTCATTGGCTTAAGTTGATTTCTAGTATTAATTGATATTGTGTTCATTCTCATATTCTGATGTTGAAAACTCGTAATATATCTTCTAGTCTTACATTATCATTATCATAAGTTAACACACTTCTCTTGCAGAGTCCATTTGTGATTAGAGGAAAAAAACTCCAAGATAAGCCAGCTGGTTTTATAGCTCCTTCAATGTCAGAAGTTGCTGTTTGATATCATCTGCTTCTTCGCATGTTGCGGAGTCTTCTGTTACGAATATTGTGTTAAAAGGGAGGAGCTTTCCAACTTCAATGCAGATCTAACTATTTGATTTAGGCAGGCATCAAAGGCCAGCAGGATATTCATTTTTTCCATTAAACGTTTTAACACGGAAATCAAGACGACCGTGTATATTCAAATATGTTTCTGTAAATTACTGCACTTTTGTACAATATAAACCCATCCGATGGAAGATTGTCCTATTCATCATCAGTAATTCTCACTGCTGCTTGTCTCCAAATCAACTTGATTGTGTTTTTGGAGGATATCTTGAGTTTAATGGATTGGAAAAATGTTGCATCGAATGGAAATTGTTGTCGGTTTTTGGTCTATTGGGTTTTGAAGGTTTTTCTTATACGTTTTTTAATTATTTTTTGGGCCTTTAACCTGCTATTTTGGCATTTGGGCGTAAACCTTTTTTATGAAAACATCGTCTGTAAAAAAATAATTTAAACAAAATACAACCTAAATTTTAATCAAAATCTAAAATTTTAATCAAATTCGGTCTATATACTCAATCAAATTATAAAATTTTCATGTTGTGTTATGTTTTTTTCTTTTCTTAAATAGAACGGCTTATTCGGTTCAGTTCAGTTTTATATGTTTAAAACCGAAACCAAACCGAATGTAATCTAATTTTTAAATTTCAAATCGGTTTGATCACCGAATAGAACCTATGAACGAACCAAACACCATTTTTCAGTTCGGTTCGATTCAATTCGATTTTGGTTTTTGTGCCCACCCATATTTTTAACAATGTTGACAGAGGCAACACTTAAAAGAATTGGAAACCTTTGATTGCGTATAGGTAGGTAGATAGATTCTTAAAGTTAAAATAATTTCAAGATTTAAAAAAAAAAGTTTATTTCATTCTTTTTATCATTTAAAAAATTAATTTCACCAAAATGTATTAAATTTCATCAAATATTTTTATTTGCATTTTGAGGTTTGGGTATTCAACATGCTTTTTTTTTTAGTAGGATCACACTTTTCTTATATTAAAGGTTAGTTTATAGCCTTTAGATTAACAAAGTTTCAAATACATGTGCAACTTCTCTCTCTCTCTCTACTAACAAATTTTTATATTTATTGTCACTTTTCTTTTTTCAGTAATTATGTTAATTAATTTTCTAGTACCATATAAAATTTTCTTCTATCTATATATAAGTTCATATTTAATCATAACCGTCCAATGTGGCTTGTTGCTAAAGTGCTTTCATTCTATCATTCAACCTCATAATATATCAGATTTGAGTTATATTATCGTAAATGATATATAAAAAGAAAAATGAAAAAGGTATTTAATCAATCCCCTTGATAAAGGTATATAGTAAGTTATATGTATGTCTGCCCTCTCATAATGACAAAATTGTGGTAAGATATTGTGTATTGATCTCATATCATGCATCATAGTAGATAAAGTGATTAGTAAATTGTAAATTGATATTAATATTAATGATGAAAAAGACTAGAGTGCAGACCTTTTGATTGATTAGATAGATAAAGAGAATTATATATCAAATTCGTTTTGTTTTTGGTTAAGAGAGTTGTTAATATTTCTAAGTGAATATACTATTAATACAAAGGGGCAAATTTCATGCTTTTTGTTAATAAAAAAAATAAAAAAAATAATTGGCTTAACTATTAACTGATTTTTTAATATAAAAATAAGTATACATTTTTCTTACAAATTTAAGGTTCTCATCAATTTTATGACAATTTCAAAACAAATTTATAATTCAAATAATTATATAATAATTTAAGAAGTTTCATAAAACTTATAATAAAATGTGTCAAAATCCATAAAATGTTTTGTAATATTTTAAACCGATCTTTTTTTATTTATTTATTATGTTACATAACCAAATTTGTAGTTATTCTGATTTTATAACGTTACAAAGCGGATTTTATAAATTAAATTTGATTTAAATTTTGTAATTTCTATTTCAAAAAAAATAAAATAAAATTATATAACTTTAACATTCAATTATTTATTTGGTCTTAATCTAAAGGCTGCCTAAACTTCTTCTCCGCCACTAAATCAATAAATTATCTTTTTTTATTTAAATACCCTAAATAAATATTATTATTATTTATATTATTATTATTATTTTATTAGTATCATTATATTATTTTATTATTTTATTATTATCATTATTATTATTTTATTATTATTATCATTATTATTTAATTTTTAGTTTTTGTTTTGACATTATTAATACTCTTGTTATTGTAAATGAACAAGTGATATTTAGGAATATTTAAATAAAAAAGATAATTTAAATGATAATTTTTTTATAACATTACAAAGCGAATTTTATAAATTAAATTTGATTTAAATTTTGTAATTTCTATTATAACTTCAACATTCATTTATTTATTTGGTCTTAATCTAAGGCTGCTTAAACTTCTTCTCCACCACTAAATCAATAAATTAAGAGTGACGGTAAACGTCAAAGTCACATCATTCATTTAAATAAAAATAAGTTTTAAAGTTGGTTTTAACCTTAATTAGATTAGATTATATATCATAGATTAGATTCAGTGTAAGAGTGATAAGATGTTGTTGATCAAATATCATGAGATTAATGGATTCTTGTGTGTTGTTGAGTATGAAAATACAAGTGAGGGACACCGACACCATGACCACCTCTCCACTCAGAGAGACACTTCAAGAGAAAAGAAAATGGAATTTTCCATTTCACATGCACTTAGTCAAGAACCCTAGCGTCACATTTTAGAGATTTACTCCAAAAAGCCATAAAAATCGTCAAACTTTCCCATGTTTAAAAACCAAAAATTGTACAAATTTGGAAAACTTTGATTGCGTATAGGTCGGTAGATAGATCAAACAAACCTGCTTTGAATTAATTGCTAGTGTTTAAGTGGAAGCCATTACAGATTTCACTCACTTGCATGTTCATGTGATGTAGACAAGTGTAGTGTTTAGATGACCAAAATGGTCATGAAGAATTCTTAGTAGATCGAAGATCATCAAGCACTACTACTGCTCTGAGCTAGAGAAAATTAATTTAGCACTTAATTTGAAGAAGCTTAATTAGCTAGCTAGATTGATTGATTTAGCTAGTACTTAATCATCATGAAGTTGGTTTTTGTTTTTTTGGTCAGCATTATGTTTGTTGTTGTTGATTTTAATGTGGTTTCGAGTGATATTGGAGAGGAACACCACTAAGGGTGGCAGCTTTCACATAAACATAAATACTCACCACCGCTGCCTTACGGCTATTATCCACCGCCGCAGTACTCGTCGCCGACTCCAAAATTCCCACCACCAACTCCATCGTATCTGCCACCATCACCAAAATACCCACCACCAACTCCAACGTATCCGCCTCCCACACCAAAATATCCACCAACAACTCCTACGTACCCTACGCCACCTTATACTCCAAGTCACCCTCCACCGTCTCCTTACATTAGCGTTTGAGGACTTATTTATATATATATATATATATATATATAAATGTACTTTGCGATGGTAATAAAAACTCTAAGATGTTTTCACTGAGAATATAATAAAGTTGTCGTTGAATATTATGTATGATGTGTCTATATATAATATATCTCTTTGTCTTGCTATAATCATTTTTTCTATTTTAATTTATAATCATCATAGATTCACAGTGTAAGAGTGATGAGATGTTGTTGATCAAATATATATCATGATCAGATTAACTGACTCTTGTGTGTTGTTGAGTATAAAAGTACAAGTGAGTGACACCGACACAATGACCACCTCGATCTCTACTCAGAGACACACTTCAAGAATCTCCATTTCCATTTCACATACACTTAATTATCTTCAGGTGGAAATTGTGGGAAATGTCACCCTTTTAAAGTGGTTTTGTAAGAAAGTCACCACTTTAATAACTTAAGTTTAAAAGACATCTATTATGGTGAACGGACAATAATGCCCTTACTTTACACACATTCTCTTACTTTGAAGTTTTTTTTTTTATTCTTTTATCTTCTTCATAGAGGTCTGTTTAACAAACCTCCAATAGAGGTTGAACATTATTGGATAATTAGTTTAATGGTGCTACGCAGACGCATTACTGATTGAAAAGGCTCGGAGACTATTTACAAAGTCTCGGAGACTATTTACAAAGTCTCGGAGCCAATGTTAAAAGGCTCGGAAAAGTCTCGGAGATCCAAAATTAACAAAAAAAAGCTGATGGTTAAAAAGGCTCGGAGACTATTTACAAAGTCTCGGATAGTGTATGAAAAGTCTCGGAGAATTGGTGAAAATGCTCGAATACAATGTTAAAAGTCTTTGTTCGAAACTTTTTGAATCTCCGAGACTTTTAACATTGTATTCGAGCCTTTTCAACAGTTCTCTGAGACTTTTCATACATTGTCCGAGACTTTGTAAATAGTCTCCGAGCCTTTTTAACCATCAGCTTTTTTTTGTTAATTTTGGATCTCCGAGCCTTTTCCGAGCCTTTTAACACTGGCTCCGAGCCTTTTCCAAGCCTTTTTAACCATCAACTTTTTTTGTTAATTTTGGATCTCCGAGACTTTTCCGAGCCTTTTAACACTGGCTCTGAGACTTTGTAAATGGTTTCCAAGCTTTTTCCAAGCCTTTTTAACCATCAACTTTTTTTTGTTAATTTTGGATCTCCGAGACTTTTCCGAGCCTTTTAACACTGGCTCCGAGACTTTGTAAATAGTCTCCGAGCCTTTTCAATTTGTCCCCGAACCTTTTCAATTAGATTCAAAATTCACACAACCAGTTTAAGGTTGTTGTTTTGATGTGGTTTTTGTTGTTCACCGTGAGTTCGCTGGTGAGTTCGTCGTGAAGTTTTCAGGAGTATTTTTTGCAACCGATGTTTTCTCTCTCTCTGTCAACTGTTTTCTCTTTAGGTTTGAAAAGACACAAACTGACAAAATAAGGGTATTTTTGTCTGGTCACCTAAATAGGTGCCTTTTAAACTTGAATTAGTAAAGTGGTGATATTCTTACAAGAATTGCCCTAAATAGTGACAAAAAAATTTTGAACCCTAATTATCAGCTAGCTAGCTCTATATAGTCAAGAACCCTAACGTCACATTTTATTATTTTACTCCAAAAAGCCATAAAAATTGTCAAACTTTCTCATGCATGTGTACGTGGAACCCAAAAATTGTACTAAATTTGGAAAACTTTGTTTGCGTATAGGTAGATAGATAGATTAAATAAACCTGCTAGCTGGACCAACTTTGGACCAACTTTTAATTAATGGCTAGTGTTTTACGTGAAAGCCATTACAAAGTTAATTTCACTCACTTGCATGTTCTTGTGATGATGTAGACAAGTGCGTAGTGTGTAGATGATCACAATGGCAAAATGGTCATGAAGCTCTCTCTCTCTAGCTAGCTCTATTTAAACTTGTAGAATTCTTAGTATATGAAGATCACGCACTACTACTACTGCTCTTAGAGAGAATTAATTAAGCACTTAATTTGAAGAAGCTTAATTAATTAATTAGCTACTTAATCTCAATGAAGTTGCTTTTTGGTTTTTTGGTTCATGTTTTGGTCATGATGTTTGTTATGGTTTCGAGTGATGAGAGT
Organism: Acer saccharum; assembly: GCA_030490815.1. NCBI lineage: Eukaryota > Viridiplantae > Streptophyta > Magnoliopsida > Sapindales > Sapindaceae > Acer > Acer saccharum. The sequence continues at coordinate 52,234,726 of CM059868.1, read as the reverse complement.
AGTATCGGAGAGGAACACCACCATGGGCGGCAGCTTCAACTTAAACATACCAAATACTCACCGCTGCGTTACAGCGATTGTCTACCGCCGTTTTATCCGCCGTTTTATCCACCGCCGTATCCGCCGCTGTACCCACCGCTGTACCCGCCGCCGACTCCAAAATGCCCACCACCAACTCCGAAGTATCCGCCACCCACACCAAAACACCCACCACCAACTCCGACGTATCCGCCACCCACACCAAAACACCCACCACCAACTCCGACATATCCTTCGCCACCAAGATGTCCACCACCAACTCCGAAGTATCCGCCACCCACACCAAAACACCCACCACCAACTCCGACGTATCCTTCGCCACCAAGATGTCCACCACCAACTCCGAAGTATCCGCCACCCACACCAAAACACCCACCACCAACTCCGACTTATCCTTCGCCACCAAGATGTCCACCAAACCCTCCAAAGTATCCGTCGCCACCCAAAAGAAGATATCCGCCACCTACTCCAAGTTGCCCTCCGCCGTCACCTTATATTAGCGTTTGAGGCTTTTATTATTATAAGCTAATTATTTATATATATAAATGTACTTAGCAATGATCATATATCAACAATGAATGATACTATAATAAATTAAGTTGTCGTTGAATATTATATATCTATTATCTATTTGTCTTGCTATAATATTATCATCATCATCTTCCATGTAATAAATAATCAAATATATATATATTTTTTATATTATATTTCCTTGCTTTTAGATTACGAAAATCCAATAAACCAAACAAATATTATTAAATAAAAAAATTGAGTTGGTTCGGGACGTGCCCGGCATATCACGAGTCAACTAAGTGGAATAACCGAGTCAAGCTGGTGGTGTTAAGTTCTTTCAATCCGGGCCAGTATACTATTGGGCTGGGCCAACATGATATAAGAGATTGAATTTCAGGGACCAAAATCTTGGCCCATTTCTTCAATTTCGACTTATAAAGTTATATATAACGATTTTACTTCGGGCACGTTACGAGTTGTGGTAGCCAAAAATGGCTCATAGGCCTAAACGCAAATAGAAAGCCCAACAAACTGTTTATTATTAGTCCAGGCCCATCTACTTCAGGTCGACCCAAACCTTATACCAGCAAAGCTTGAGCGTTTGAAAAGACTTGGTAAGCTTCAATTACAGAAGTGAATGCCCACTAAATCAAAGGAGAGGATTTTTCTCCTAAAATCACGCTCACTATCTGGAAACGGCAAAAGTGAACATTGGAAGGGCTAGCACTATAAAGAGGAAGGAGCTCCCACTAGAAAACTCTCTGAAATCTCTCTAAACAAAAGCTTACAACGGCGTACTGAAATTCTATTCATAAGCATTCCAGCAACCGGAATTATCATTACGACCATCAAAAATATTGCTCAGCTCAAGCACACCTAAGACTAATCCATCCAAACCCCATTTCTACATTCTATCTGCGTTCATTATTTTTGCTTTGTTTCTATTCTAAGTTCATTTGCAGGTTCAACAGCGCACTCGACCAAGGTCGACGAGAACATTTTTGCAGGTTCAACAGAGGAGACGACTCAATCCATCCAACGATTCAAGCGAGTTGCTTTGGGCCCGATATAACCTGACCCGATCAACGTACCACGTAGTTCGACCACCTACACGAGTCAACTCGGAGGAGTAACCAAGTCAAGCTTGTTGTGTTAAGTTCTTTCAATCCGGCCCAGTATACTATTGGGCTGGGCTAACTTGATGTAAGAGATTGAATTTCAAGGCCCAAAATCTTGGCCCAATTCCCCAATTTAACAGTCGACGATCGCCGAACATCTCCCAAGTTTCCACCACTTCACCGCCACCGCCACCGCCGCCTCCAAATACTAAAAAGTTACTGTTTTTCTTTGGCAGTGGAGCTTTTCCGAGAAATGATGATACAGACCTGCGATACATATCCTAATTCAGTGACTATGGCCAATATTCTGATCTTTTGAGGCTTTTTGAATATGGGGGTTTCCCTCCTAAGGCCAATTATTTATTCCTAGGGGACTATGTGGACCGTGGCAAGCAGAGTTTGGAAACAATATGCCTTCTACTTGCATATAAAATAAAATACCCTGAGAACTTCTTTCTTTTAAGAGGAAATCATGAATGTGCCTCTATTAACCGAATTTATGGACTTTATGATGACTGTAAACGTCGGTTCAATATGAGACTCTGGAAAGTTTTTACTGATTGTTTCAACTGCCTGATTTAGTGCATTTGGATCAAATTAAGAAGTTACCACGGCCAATTGATGTTCCAGATTCAGGTTTGCTTTGGTTTTGGAATAATAAATTTACCTTAAAAAAAAAAAATAGGGAACTGTTTAAAAAAGAAAATAAATAGAAAACTAATTAATATTTTTTTTGAAAAGGAAACTTTTTTTTTTATTAATAAAAAACTTAACACTTTATTTATAAAAATAAAATGTTTACAAAAAAAGGAACATTTGTAGAGTATTAGCCAATTAGGCCATGGCCCATAACCCTCGGAAATTAATTAATTATTTGGGATAGGAAAATGCTTGGGTACTGACCAGTCAGTACCCAAGTATACTGACCACCCAATGGGGTGTTGCCACGTGGCTAAAACTCTTTCACATTTTACATTTTTCTCCTTGCTATGGATTACGTGGCAACCAACTATTGGGTTGGTCGGTACCTTAGGTACTGACCGGTCAGCACCCAAGTGTTGTCCTTTGGGATATATTTGCAAACTATTTAATCATTTTAGTATTTTAATAAAGGGTAATATTGGATTTTCAAACAAATAATAATTTGGGGTGTAAATACAGTTTTTGAGAGGATGCAAATATAGCCACTCCAAAAATAAACAAATCATGTCAAGTTTGATCCAACCTGACCTGTGAACATAAACTCTAAGTTTGTAACATATTAAACATAATAATAATACATAAAAAAAAAAAAATTATAATAATGTTAAGAGTTGTAAGAGAAAACAAAATTGGAAATAGTAAGGGCGCGTTTGATATCGTTTTTAAAATGGTGTTTTTGAAAACTATTTTTAAAAATGAAAATCATATTTTAAAAATGATGTTTTTATAAATGTAATGTGTCTGGTAGTGTTTTTTAAAAGTAGTTTTTTAAATCGGAAAACGATATAAATGTGTTTGGTTGTTGTTTTTAAAATGGGTAAATTAGTTGTTGGAGAGAAAAGTTGTGGTTTGTTTTGAAATGATGTTTTAAAAATGGTGAAAAACAATAAAAAGTTGTTTTTAACTTTTTAGTTAGAACTTTTAAAAAAGTTATTTTTTGTTTTCAGAAACAGTTTTGTAAAATGTGCAGCCAAACAACATTCAACTCGTTTTTCGTTTTTAAAAACAAAAAACAGATCCAAACACACCCTAAATATTTTGAAAATAGTTTAGGAAATGAAAAACTAATATTTAATTGAGTAGTGTTAACATGAGCTCTAAGACACATGATAAAACACTATAAAAGGAAAGACGGATAATATTTATTGTCTTATTTATGCATTTATTGTGATTAAGGACAATAAATGAAATGTGTAACTTTCCTATTATAGTATTTTATCATGTGCCCCTGGAGTGCAGATTAACACTACCCTAATTTAATTAATTACTTTTTTGTTGTGTGAAAAGTGAAAAAAAAAAAAAAAATCACTAATTTAAGTGATTTCATCGATCTGGGCTTGTTTGATTCTTCCACTTAACATAAACCTCAATTATGTTGTTCTTTTTTTTACTTTAAGACAAAATACTTTTTTTGATGTAATTTTCTATGCATGATTCCAAAATGTGTATCCTCCCACTTTTAACATCGGCATATGGAAAACGTTCTTTTAATTATAATTTTTTTTGAATGTATTTGACTTAAAAAAAGTATTTATATAATTTTAAAATATTATTAATAACTAAACAATTTTTTTAATCATTAAATTACTCGTTTAAGTTGTCTTTAATATATTAAAATAGGGAGTCGATATTAACACCCATAAATATGATAAGCACACCCATATTTTAATAAAAATTTTAATTACAAAAATATCCCAATAGGAATTTACCAATAAGGACAAATTAGTTTAATTGAAAATAAACAAAATAATTATACACATATCTTCAACTATATCACTTTATTTATAAAAAAAAAAAAAAAACCATAATCCAACCTTAATGCTATTGCTCTACATGTATTTGTTGTCCAACCAACACTTGTGAGTTAAAATCTAACATTAGCAAAATGAAATCAAATAACTGTTCTAATGGATTATTCATTATGGTTGTTGATCTTCACGTAAGAGCATTCATTAGAACCCAGGTTAGTGAATCAAGGACTTGTGCTTTCATCATACAAAACTTGAGTTCCATGATTTGAATTTCTTTCAACGTCTTTTTATACTTGTTTTTGACTTTTCATCTACCACTATTAAAACTTTTTTGGAATAAATAGAAAGAGATAGATGAAAGAGAAAATAGAGTAGAGTCTGGAGAAAGTTTGAGAGATACGGTTCGGAAAGTAAATAATAAGCAAAAAAATTTTTTTTAAAAATTGAGGCCAGCTGATGCTATGTGCTGGAATTTAAGGAGATCTTAGAGTTTATATAATGTATACTCTTTGTGATTTTTTTTTATTTTTCTACGTAATTGTAGATTCTAAAACAGAGTTGTGACTTGTGAGACTGGTCTTGTTTCTTATGAAAAATTTATCATTTATAAATTGGGTGTGTTAATAACTTATGAGGGTTAATAAATAAATTATATTAAAATAAAAATATTCATTTTAATAAGGGTATTATTGGCATTAAGATGAGTGTTTATAGTAATGTTTTAATTTTAAATTTTAGATATGTGTTTACTTATAAATATAGGTGCGCTCATCATATTTATGGGTGTCAATATCCATACCCATTAAAATATTATAAATATATAACAAATAATAGTCGCATAAGTGTAAATGATTCACATTGAATGTCATTAAATGTTTAATTGGAAAATCAAGTAGGCCCGTAGTTATATATTTCTATGCTATAAAGCCTATAATTAGTGGCTCACAAACTGTCACATTGAATTGTTTAGTCAGTATATTTGAATGCTTAATCAATGACTCACATACTTTCACATTGATTTGTTTGTCAATATATATCTTGTTTTTAAATATATTATACATATTATGGAAATTTACTATTAATGACCGGTTTGAATTGTTTAAACTAACAAATATAATAAAATGAAATGAATCTAAATTGTGCAATCAAAAAATTGAAATAAAAGCAAGTAAATATTATATGTAAAACAAGCATAAAATAATACTTTTGTCAATTGTGATTGATTGATTATAATCTTTATTATTGTCTTTTGATTTTAAGTTAGAATAAATAAATGAAATAAATTATACTAATGGTAGGGGATGTTAATACAATTATAAACAAAATTTGCATATAAATACAATTAAACATAATATTAGGGATGTTTGTGCAATTAGTCATAATAAATATATATTTTTTTCTTTTGAGAGAGGGCCCGGGCCAGCCCTCTCATGCATCCGCCCCTATATATATATATATATATATATATATATATACAGTCCAGATCTGGTTAGTGCATCCTGATATAACTTTATCAGGATATTGAATGTGAGCCACTAGTTTTGACAAGTGCATACACACTTGAGTCAAAGTATATAAAATAAGTGGCTCACATTAAATATCCTCATGAAATTATATCAGGATGTACTGACTTGAAATTTTTTATATATATATATATATTATAAAGATCCTCATTCTAATTACTTAATTATGACATAACATAGAAATACATTTTACCATTTCATATTCGAAAAATCATTTTTGATATAGTTAATTCTCGTCAATTATCGATTATAAGTCAACGATTTTTTAAAGGGATAATTACCCCGGTGGCCATCGAATTGATGACACACTATCAAAATGGTCACTGGATTGGAACATTGTTTTTAAATGGCCATTTTTTGCGAATTTTGTGACACTAATGGTCATTCCATCCAATTCCATCAAATGAGTGGCATTTTAGTAAATAAGGGGATAACCTTAATTTATTTAAGTTTTTTTTTTTTTGGAAATCAATTTTTTCTTTTGTTTTTTGATAGGAATAATTATATTTAGTGTGTATATATGACTATATGTATGGCATATCTCAAATATATATGTGTATATATATATATATATATATATATTTCTTATTTAAGAAGATTAAGGCTACAAAATCTAAAAAATCTAAGAAACAAAGAAGAGACACGTGTATTGATCTAAACCATTTATTTTGTCTTTTGAAAAGAATAATTATATTTAGTGTGTGTAAATATATATATATATATATATATATATATATATTTACGTACACTAAATATAATTATTCTTTTAAAAAAAAGAAAAAATTGATTTCTAAAAAACATCTAAAATAAATTAATATCATCCACTTATTTACCAAAATGTCACTCATTGAATAAATTGATTTCCAAAAAAATCTAAAATAAATTTAAGTCATCCCCTTATTTACCAAAATGCCACTTATTGGATGGAATTAGATATAATTGGATGAAATGGTTATTAGTGTCATAAAGTTCGCCAAAAATGACCATTTTGGAACAACTTTCCAATCCAGTGGTCATTTTGATAGTGTGTCATCAATTCGATGGCCACCGGGGTAATTATCCATTTTTAAAATCATAAGAAAAATGGCTTCATTTAATATTAACTAATAAATCATTCGTAGTAACTGTCATTAAATGTGGCTCAATGGTCAGAGCACTTGTTTAGTTTAACAATATTCCAAATTCGAATCGCCGCCACCATAAGTGGTATATAAAAATAAAATAAACAATTTGTAATTGCTTGTTCATACATATTGGAATGCCCAACAACACCATTCCAATGACACACCATCTGGATGAAAAAAGAGAATGAAAGCTAGTAGAGATTGTATTATTGTTATTTAAAGGGTTTCTCAAATGACATTGATTACTAACCAAAAGATGTTTACAATTCTTATGCATCATATATATACAGAAATTCTATTATCAGTTCGAATTGACAAAAGTTATATCAGTTCTTTGCATGTGAGCCACTGGATTTAAATACTTTGACTTGGCTGTATGCACTTATTAGTCAAAGTATTTAAATCCAGTGGCCCACATACAAAGAACTGATATAACTTTTGTCAGTTCGAACTAATAATAGAAGGACTGCATATATATATATATATATATATATATATTTTTAAATCTATATATTATATTGTCAAAATTTTACTAAAATATTGGAGGAATTTAATTGATAATCACCTAAATCACTCCGGTCACCTCCCCTACACCGAATAATTATTTACTATTCAAATGAGGAAACTTTCACTACACTATGGCTAGTGTTTGGGAGTATTTTTGTCTATGAAATAGTTGAGACAATTGGGCTATAAATCATCAAGGTGTTCGACGACGTTTCCAAAATGATTTAAACATTTTTCAAGATAAAAAAACTCATGGAAATGTTCTCAGTAATGATTTCAATTTCAATGTTTTTTTATTTTTATTTTTTATTTTTATTTTTATTTTTTTTAGAAACAAACCACAGTAAACAAACAAACAGGAAAGCAAATCCAAACAATTAGAGCCTATAAAGGCATATCCAAATGGACAGCTTGCCTAACACAAAGAGGAAAATCCTCCATCCAGAAAAGATCATCAACAATCCTTAATGCAAATTTAGCTAGGCCATGAGCCACAATGTTGGCCTCTCCCGGAACATGTTTAACAGAGACTACATTCAGATTAGAAACAAGGGTGGCGATCTCTGCTAAAATTGAACCACTAATAGAATCAAGAAAACGTTCAAATAAAAGTTTTTTTGTTTAACTTGTAAAAGCAGTTGTACAATTGAAAACAATAAATAGATGTTCTCAATGTTTTGTTCTCACTTTCTATAGGATCCACCTTATTTAATGATTTTTTTTTTTTTTGTTTTTTGCTTTTTGCTTTTAATATTATTTTGCTACATTACGAAATACACTTTTTTTTAATAATTAATAACTTAATTATTAATAATTGAAATATAATAAAAAAAATTCAAATTAATCATTAACATTTAACCATGACATAATAATAATAATAATAATAACGATTTAAATAAAATAAAATAAAAAATAATTATGGTATGTGTTAAATTAACTTAAATTTGTTTAGCTTCAACATTTCCACCGTTTGACTAATCTTGACCCTTTGACAACAAATCTTTGATTGATTTACAATTGTGGGTTGCTATGACTATGATAATAAATAAATACATATATTTAAAAAAATAGATAAACATTATTATTAGTTAAATGAGATTATTCGATGAGAGATGTGATGTTAACAACTCAAATGCCATATCCTTTGGTAATGAATTTGCGGAGCGTTGCATTACTCATATTTGATGAGGTTGGCCTAGTAGTCTGTCCCCTCTCTCAAATCTCGAATTATTGTAATTTTCTTTTTTAAAAAAAATGTTTTTGTTGATAATAAATATTATTTAACTACATACAATATTATTTTTACTCTTACAATATATTGAAAATATGTTTTTTATTTTTTTTAAACAAAATCACTAAATATACATTATATGTTTTTTTTTTATTAGAATTCTATTTTCAATTATTTCTATCGAAAATATTTTCAGTATTTTATTTTCAGAATACTTTTTTTTTTTTTTTTTTTTAAGGGTACAAAACACCGTTTTTAATTATTTCTACTAGACGTATTTTTAGCCTTCGAAAATATTAAAATCACTTTTTTATTTTCAAGCGAAAATATATAAAATAGAAACAGAAAACAAAAACGTTACAGACTATCATAAAAATAAAATAAAATAAAAACTCTTTTATTTCTTCTTCGTTCCGGCAAAAACCCTAAACCCTCTTTCATTCACCATCTATCTCACATCTCTGTGGCAGTCTCTCTCGCTCTTACTGACACTACAAGCATCTCTTTCTCTCCCAATTGGTTACTTTTGAAGCTCCATGGAGGAGGAGAACATGGAGAAGGCGATGAACAAGAAGCATAAAGGAAAGCATGACAAGCCGAAGCCGTGGGACGATGACCCCAATATCGATCGCTGGAAAATCGAGAAATTCGATCCTTCCTGGAATGAAGGAGGCATGCTTGAAGTCAGCTCCTTCTCTACTCTCTTCCCTCAATATAGAGGTACCACTATCTCCTTAGTTTCCAATAAGTTTTGATGAATCTTGTAAGCCCACGTTTATATGCAATTTTAGTGGGTATTTCGAATTGGGTGTAATGGAGAAACTACAACTGATATGGAATTTCACTGTTTAGTTTCCGTTTAGTTATGTAATTATGGCTGCTATGTTTGGCTTATTGACGAAAAATCTATAAGGGTTTGAGGTTATGTTTAGTATTCTGTCTGGGTTTATGAGATATGGTGTATTGAATTGGTCAAAAGGTGTTTTTGAAACTGAATTCTCTTGACTTTGTTGATGGTAAAACTTTGTGTGTTTGTGTGTATATGAAGTGTGTGTTTGTTGTACACTTACTTTGTGATACATTCTTATGTTATCCATATGTTTCCTCTTGCTATGAGAATTTCCCTTGTTAAAATGATTTGATTCTGTTATTGAGATGTTTTTTATTTATTTTTTTTTATTTCACAGAAAAATATTTGCAAGAAGCTTGGCCAATGGTGAAAGCTGCTTTGAAAGATAGTGGAGTTACATGTGAGCTTAATTTGGTAAGTTCTTTTTCTAATTTTTTCTTTGTCAAATCTTTTAGATTATTCAAAGAAATTGATTAACTAATTATATATGAAGCAAATTTATTATGTTCGATGATTGTAGTATTCATTGGTGCTGGTAAATGATTGATTTCATGATTGTAGTATTCATATGAAAGAGGTACATAAGATTTTTGTGATACCAATTGGTGACTTTGTGTTTTGGTATACACCGTCAATTGAAAGGCACCTATAGATATCAAGTGGAGAACTTTGTAAATAGTTCCAAGTGATCATTGAAGCAAATATGCCATGCATATTAGTGGACTGCTGGTTGCTTTGGCAAGTGTCGTAAATGTACAACAAACACACACTTCATATTAGTGACCTGGGTCTGATGGTTGCTTTGGAAAGTGTCGCAAATATTTTCTTTCTTTCGATTTATTTCGGTTTGGGACTTCTGGAGATGGTGGCATATCGGGCACTGTTTTCATGCATGTCTTTGGTTCTTAGACTCTATTGCTTCCCCTGGGTTCCTTTACAACCTGGTGTCGATTTTCTTTTCCTCTTTTTCATTACTGTTAACTGAGAGTTAGCAAAATTTAATCTGATATATAGGTCTATTTTTCTTCTTTGTTGGCTGGACAGTATATACTCATGATTTTAGGTTTTGGATGGTGAAATTTGGGTATGTTCTTTTGCCCGTTTTCCCTTTAATTAATGTATAATTGTCAAGAAAAGAAAGAAAGAACTTTGGTTATTATCCAAACCAATAATAGTAAATCCATTTCGGTGAATGCAGAATTAGCTTTTGTTGACTGTTGAACTTTCTGAAATGAAGGCAGAATTCTTTGTTTCAGCTAATGATTTGCAATTTCTTTTTGAGCTTAATAGCTTTGGCTTATAGTGCCCAGAGCTGTACCGTCTATCTTTATTATCTGATTACAAAAGGAAAATTCTGTTTTAGAATGCCAGATTTGTATTTCTGTCATAGTTGAGTAATTAGCTAGTTTGGTATTAAGAAACTAGCATAAATTTAACCCCTCTCACGGCATGTTGCTTTCACGTGCTTATACCTTTTAGTTTTTGAGTTGATTTGCATGGTTTAAAATATCTAGAGATGGATATTGAAATACATATATATAATGATACTTCCTATACCCACAGTATTGGGTTCCTCTTTCGTTTGGTGTTGTTATTAGCTAGCTTAACTGGTAAGAGCTCTGGTCATTGTATAAGGTTTCAAGACCTGCTAACACCAAGGTGGAGAGGGTTTGGTATTTATTTATTTTAATACAATAAAGTAAAGTCTCTAATATTTTTAAATAATTTGCATTATTCGGTCTTCTTTTTGTGTCCAAATGTGTGTGTAATTTCTGACTCTTCCTATCTTTCGTTGCTGGTCAGGTTGAGGGCTCAATGACCGTCTCAACAACTAGAAAGACTAGGGACCCATATATTATTGTCAAAGCAAGGGATCTCATTAGGCTTTTGTCTAGAAGTGTCCCTGCACCTCAGGTACAATTGTAATTCTTTTTGCTTCTACATCAACTTCTTTTATGTTTTTAAGTTTTTATTGAATGCAACATTAGATCACTTTTTCTACTCAATGTGATATTTTGATCCATCATGTAAATTAATTTAGTCGTGGACTAAAAGTCATTGAATACCTCAAATATTATGTTGTTGCAGTTTTTGTGTTTGTAATAAAATTTATGTATCTTGCATTCTTGCTGATGTGTAAGTGTAACTATTTCTAAGAAACTATATGAACTTGGGTTATTTTCATGGATCAGCTATCTTATTCGGGAAACTTTTATATCAGTTGTCTAATTTGGTGTTTAACATTTTTTTTTATGGCATAGGCAATTAAAATACTCAATGACGAAATGCAATGTGACATCATCAAGATTGGCAACTTGGTCCGCAATAAGGTGTGTAATGCTTAAAAATAACTGATGTTATTGCTGTATCTGACTATTGTATTTATTAAAAAACAAAGAAGTATATGATGAAGGGGTTTGTTTAGTCACCATTGTGGCCAGGTGATTGTATATCCACATGTATACATTATACACCTGCTTGAAGAAAGTTTGCCAGAATTTTTGAGATTTGAGAATACTGAAACTAGGTTTAAAATTTATAAGGTTACTTTGATCGTATCTGTAATATGTCTATACATAAATAATTAAAAAAGGAATTAAAAAACATGCCTTGATGTAGTAAATTCTAAGAAATCATTTTTGAAATTAAAATACATGCCTTGCTGCAGCGCACTAGAATCAGCTGCAAAATTCTGATAATTCTTTGATTTAAAAAATGGGAGCCTCAATTTTTACACAAATTTTGACACTTTTTATAGCAGTTAAATCTAAAAAATTAAGATGATTGGGATTTAATGTTTATATAGTTTATCTTCTCTCTCCTATCTCCACTATTAACTTTTTTTTATTTTTTTTATTTCACCACTCCTCTGTCCTATATTATCTCTCGATCTTATATTTTAATATTTCTCTTTTCTCTTCACCTCACCTCATTTCCTTCTCTCTCAGTCCTCTTTCTTCCCTCATTTGTGAAACATAATCACCTTACACTACTATATAAGCTATCCTCTAACATACTAATTTTGCTACCATGTCTAGGTACAATAAAACATTATCAAATATTAAATCCACATTTCCCGAAGTGTTTTTTTTTTTTTTTTTTTTTCATATTCTAAAGACGCACAAGTCTATCAATTCAAAATTTTCTTAGATTCTAATGTAGATGAAATTGATAAATCAAATTAAATTAGTATTTGTATTCATTCATGAAACTGGTACAAAGTAACTAGATGAAAAAAGAAAGGGAGGAAGAAAAGATTTAGTATTTGGAGAGTGAATGCGAAGTTGAATTTGTTGCAGTGAGATACATTGGCAAAAGAAAAGAGAGGAGAAAAGAGAAAATCTTAAAATATTAGATTGTGAATAGAGAATATAAGATAGATGGGAGAGTAAATAGAATAAAGTTAATGGTGGAAACTGGAAACATGAGAGACAGTGTTGTAAAAGGCGCTAGTCGGGTAGTGGCCCGGTGCCTAGCGCCTAGGTAGAGGCTGGGGGCCGGAGGCCAGAGATGGAGAAAAGAGGAAGAAGAGAAGAAGAAAAGAAGAAGAAAAGAGTGGAGGGTTTTTTTAAAACTAACCCAAAATGATGTTGTTTTGGTGTCTTTTTTTTTAAATAAACCCCAAAAGGGCCAAAACTCCTTCGTTTTGGGTTTTTGTTTATTTTATAATAAACTTCAAAACAAACTTGTTTTGAGGTTTTAAAAATCAATCCCAAAACGAGGGTTTATTTAAAAAAAAAAGACCCTAAACTACTTTCTTTTCTTTTCAACATCGTTTTGGGGTTTATTTTAAAAAAATAAACCCTAAACTACTTTCTTTTCTTTTCTTTTTCTTCTTCTTCCGCATCCAACCTTTCTTCTTCTTTTCTTCTCCAGCCTCCAACACTAGGCGGTCAATGCTGCCCGGCCGCCTAGGCTGGCCGATTTGGGCCAATTGTTAAGCCCTGTCAAGTTTAGAATTTCAATAAAGTATGCTTATTATTGTTTGCAGGAACGATTTGTTAAGCGGAGACAGCACCTTGTGGGCCCTAATTCTTCTACTTTGAAGGTGTGTACAGTATTCCTATATATCATTTTATTATTCTATGCAAAACTCACCATGCTAACCCAGGCCTCATGGAAAAGGAAAATATAATGATGATAATAATGAAAGCTGCTGGGAATGTTTGACAGTGATTACTGTTGCATGTGATGCCATTGGATATTTGTTGAATTCTTTTGACTGGGTTATTTTCATCTTCAACACAGGCACTTGAAATATTGACGGGGTGTTATATTCTAGTTCAGGTAACTGATGTTATTCTATTCAATTAAGTGATAAATTATTAACTCTTTTGCTTCTATAATTGAAATAGATGGCCACATTTTGAATTGTAATTGAATAGGGTAATACAGTTGCTGCTATGGGTTCATTTAAAGGTTTGAAGCAAGTCAGGAAGATTGTGGAAGATTGCATACAGAATAAAATGCATCCTGTATACCATATCAAGGTGTGTGTGGGTCTTCTTTATATTTACTGTTATAGTTTTCTTTTGAAAATCTGAGTACATGGTAGTTAAATCTGTGAATGTACTACTTTGATTCTCTCCTTCCTCATTGGTTTCTCTTTCATGACATGCAGATTCTCATGATAAAGAAAGAACTTGAAAAGGATCCAGCACTTGCAAATGAAAACTGGGATAGATTTCTTCCAAATTTTAAGAAGTATGATATCTCCTTCATTATTGTTCTTGTATACAAATATTTCCAATTACTTACAGCATCTATGCTGTTTTACGCTTCTCATTGTACATTATTGAAAAAGATGTATGTAAATTTTTTAGGAAAAATGTTAAACAAAAGAAGGTCCAGAGTAAAGAGAAGAAAGCATATACGCCCTTCCCTCCTCCGCCACAACCTAGTAAGGTGAGACAAATTGATCTATCACAATATTTCAAATATCTCCTAATATCACGTTTAGTCTTGGGTTCTGAGTCAGAAATGTGTTATGTAAATTTTGTTTTGTTTTGGGTTTTTTTTTTCCTGTATATTTACACATCCTTTTGATATGGATTTCTTTCCAGTCAAAATTGATTAACATATATTGGCCAACTGTTTTCTGTTATATTTGCAGATTGACAAACTACTGGAATCAGGAGAATACTTTTTAAGCGACAAAAAGAAGGAATCAAAGAAGTGGCAAGAGAAGCAGGAGAAACAAGCTGAAAAAACAGCTGATAACAAAAGAAAAAGAGAAGCTGCATTTATTCCACCTGAGGTTTTATTCGAAGATCTTTCACCTTGTTTTCTACTTTAAAGTTGTAGAAGTTGTGCTGTCTTTCATTTTAACTTAATTCCATTTTAGCAGTAATCTTTATCAAGTTTTCTTTGGCTATTGCAGGAACCCTCAAAGCAGGATCCTAGGGAACCTGATGATCACAAGAAAGATGTGGCTTCCATGGCCAAATCATTAAAGGTAATTGCAATCATAACATGTCAGAATGAAGACGCATGTGTGTAGTCGTATGTTTGTATATTATTTAGTGTCAGCAACTGCTTGACAGGATGAATTGTTTGGGCTGTGTGGGTTTATTTTGTGTATAATGCTGATAACTCTTTTTTGGGGTGCTCTGAAGGAGGATTGGTCTTCAATTTTACATTTATGAGTCTCTTTACTGTCACAATTTTTGTGCGGATATTTTATCCACCTTTTGTATCTTCTTTTCTCTACTTCAATTCAAACTTTTCTGTTTTCTGATTAAACAAAAAAATAAAAAATTATGTATGTATAATTGTATATTATATTTATTGGTTAGGACTTGTATCACCCTTTTTACAACAAAAATTACAATACAACTTGTAGATCATCAGATCACTACACTAATTAGTTAAGATTGCATTTCTTCGTGTAATTTCCAATGTGCATTAATTGTACATGTCAAAACAGTTGTTGAAAGTGTCTTGATCAAGTAGTTTAAAAATTGTATAAGATGTTTTGTATGCAAGGTTTTGCAGTTTGTGACAAGTTAGTTGATTTGCAGGAAAAGGCAAAGATGTATGGGAAGCAGAAATCGGTTGAGAATATCAATCCAGAAGCGTATATCGCAGCATCTGGAGAGAAATCTTCAAAAAAGAAATCAAAGCATTCATAGATTAGAGATAATGATGATGCCGTTATGATAGCTTCCGAGACGTGCAGCTCTGCTAAAGGTTATCTGCTTAAACAACTGCTTACATTATTGTTCTTGGATTTTGTCTGGCTGGCAACAGTGCACTGTGTGATTGTATTCTCCATAGATTTTAAAACTAATAGATACTAATTCAATGGAATGTGGTTCTTCATTTTTGCTGCAATTAATACAAATTTGACTGTTCAGTATATGAGAATCTTAGATTGTGAAGGTTAAATTGATGTCAAAACTCAAAAAGTACTTTTAAATCATCTACTGTTCTATATTCATTTAAATTTTGATTAAGCACATTCACAGGCACTGTTGTCAATGAGTTATATACCATTGACTCATCCCATACTTAGTCAATGTGGGATCCTAACATTCCACCACGTTTTGTGGATCCCATTCTTTTGGGTAGTAGCTCTCCTCAGGTCACCCCGTTCATGATGAACCACTGCTCGGCATGGTGTTGGCTCTGATACTACTTGATACGAACCCATCGGGTAGAATTCATCCTTAAAAATTGGCTTGTAAGAAGAGAGTGTCTAATGAGTTATATACTATTGACTAATCCCATACTTAGTCAATGGGAGATCCTAACACAAAACAATAAATAATAATAATTAATTAATTAATTAATTATTATTAAATAATGTTATAAATATTTTAAAAGCTTTACACAATAGGTTGAATACGAGTATTAATCTGTTTTAGATTTACTTTCGTGATTATTTTAGGGGTTTTATGCAGTTTTGTGTTGGAATTGAATGGAGGAATGGAAATAAGAAGATGAAGAAAATTGTGTGAAAAAAAAAAAAAAAAAACAAAACGGTGTAGTTTTATTTTTATTTAGAGGGACAAATAAAAAGAATAAATCTTGGCCACACATTTTTTTTTTTTAAGCCAGGTTTCAATGGATCTTTAAAATGTCAGCATGGTTCAGCCCCAATGTGGTACATCTGAGGATCCTTATCCTTCATTTAAACATAACTGCCTACTCGTATCATATAGGCTGTGTTGCTTGTTGGTAAATTAAAATTTGGATTAACTATTAACTAATTTTTTAATATGAAAAATACATTTTTCTTACAATTTAACAGCAAGAAACCTTTCACTATGTGGAAATTGATAGCAATCCATTTATCATTTATAGGGTCGATCGTCCCCCACAAAAGCTTTTAAGTCTTGTTTACTTTTCAAGTGAGAAATGTTCAAGAATTAAGACTCTTATTGCTTGATTATTGTTTATATTTGACTAGGGGTGGGCGTGAATCGGTTTGGTTTGGTTCGGTTTTTACTAAAAACGTATTGAACCGATATATTTTCGGTTTTTGAAAATGTGAATCGGTTTGAACCGTTTTGAACTTAAACCGAATTGAACCGAACACCTTTATCTTGGTTCGTTTCAATTCGGTTTTTGGCCCATTAGGCTTTGAAAGTTTTTTTTTATATGTTTTTTTTTTTCTTTTTTTGGACCTTTAAGCTGCTTTTTTTGGTATTTAGGCATTTGGACTTAAAACTTTTTTTATGAAAACAGCATCTGTAAAAAAATAATTTAAACAAAATACAACCTAAATTTCAATCCAAATCTAAAATTTCAATCAAATTATAAAATCTTTATATTGTGCTAGATTTTTTTTTTTCTTAAATAGTACGGTTTATTCAATTCGGTTTTGGTTTTTGTACCCACCCCTGTATTTGACAATGTTGACAGAGGCAACACTTAAAGAATTGGAAAACTTTGATTGCGTATAGGAAGGTAGATAGATTCATGAGGTTAAAAGAATTTCATGATTTTTTTTAAAAAAAATTATTTCATTCTTTTTATCATTTAAAAAATTAATTTCACCAAAATGTATTAAATTTCATCAAATATTTTTATTTACATTTTGAGGTTTGGGTATTCAACATGCTTTTTTTTTTTGGGTGGGGGATCACACTTTTCTAATGTTAAAGTAAAATCTCTAACCTGCAACTGAGAATTAGTATATATAATTAATTAATTTTCTAGTACCATATTAATTTTTCTTCTCTCTATATTTAATCATCTGGCTTGTTGGTAAAGTGCTTCCATTCTGTCATCCAACCTCATAATATATCATATTCGAGTTATATCACCGTAAGTGATATAAAAAAAGGAAAAAGTATTTAATCAATCCCCTTGATAAAGGTTTATATATACAAAGTTATATGTATGTCTGCCCTCTCAAAAAAGGTAAAATTTTTGTAAGATGGTGTGTCTTAATCTCATATCATGCATCATAGTAGATAAAGTGATTAGTAGATGGTAAATCATGCATCATAGTAGATAAAGTGATTAGTAGATGGTAAAGTGATAATAATATTAATAATGAAAAAGACCATTTTGTTTTTGGTTAAGAGATTTGTTAATATTTCTAAGTGAATATACTATTAATACAAAATTATCTAACCTTTTGAGTCATGCCTATTATTAATTCAAAAGGGGCAAATTTCATGCTTTTTGTTAAATTTAATATGAAAAATAAGTAAACATTTTTCTTACAAATTTAAGGTTCTCATCAATTTTATGGCAATTTCAAAAAAAAATTCTAATTCAAATTATATAATACTTTAAGAAGTTTCATAAAACGTATAATAAAATAAAATGTGTCAAAATCCATAAAATGTTTTGTAATATTTTAGACCGACCTTTATTATTATTATAAACAGAGTATTTTGAAAACAAAATATTTTGAAAACAGACAAGACCCCACACAAAAGTAAATAAAATAGGTGACCGTGAATAAACAGAGTATTTTGAAAACAAAATATTTTGAAAACAGACAAGACCCCACACAAACAATAAATCCATATTTTTTTTGGTTTTTTTTGAATTCACCCCACTATATATATATATATATATATATATTCACACAGATACCTTTTTCATTTTATTACCTTCTAATGAAAAAATCTAAAAACATATTGCTCAGACTTCAGATTTCAGACCCAATTCAAGACTTTAAGTCTTCAAACCAAAAAAACAAATGCCACCTAAATCTGAAGACTATTTAAAGTCACATTTAAGTAAAAGTAAGTCTTACAGTTGATTTAAAAGTCACTCACTTGCATGTTCATGTGATGTGATGTAGACAAAGTGTGTAGATGACCAAAATGGTCATGAAGCTCTCTCTCTATTTAAACCTGTACGTAGAATTCTAAGTAGAAGAAGATCAAGCACTACTACTATTGCTCTGAGCTAGAGTTCGATAATTAATTAAGCACTTAATTTGAAGAAGCTTAATTAATTAATTAGCTACTTAATCATGAAGTTGGTTTTTGGTTTTTTGGTCATGATGTTTGTTGTTGTTGATTTTAATGTGGTTTCGAGCGATGAGGAACATCACCATGGGTACTCACCGCCGCAAGTCGCTGATTGTCACCTGCCACAGTTCCCAATGCAGTACCCGCCGCAGTACACACCACCAACTCCGACTTATCCGACTTATCCGACTTATCCGCCTCCCACACCATATTACCCGCCGCAGTACCCACAACCAACTCCGACTTATCCGACTTATCCGACTTATCCGCCTCCCACACCAGATTACCCGCCGCAGTACTCACTAACAACTTCGACCTATCTGCCTCCCACACCACGAACTCCGAAGAATCCACCTCGCAAACTAAAATCTCCTCCACGAACTCCGAAGTATCCTTCGCCACCGAAAAAATAGATGTCCTCCACACAGTGCAAATTATCCGTCGCAACCCCAAAAAAGATGTCCACCACCCACTCTAACGTATCCGCCACCTACTCCAATTAAGTTGCTCTCCGTCGTCGCCTTATATTAGCGTTTGAGGCCTTGAGGCTGTTATTATTATGAATGTACTTAGCGATGATCATATAACGACTCTATAATAAAAACCCTAAAGAGGTTACAATGAATGACATCTATTATCTCTGTCTTGCTATAATATCATCATCTTCCATGCAATAAATAATTGTGATTGTCATTTCTTCTTGCTCGTTTCTGTTGCTCTATATTTGGAATAGGGCATGTCCTATGTAAGGGTTTTTTCATGTTGATTTTTGCTTACTTGCCATATATGCGTTCCACATTTTTTTGAAATTAAATTTCATCGGTAATATTGATTGACCCTTTGAATTTGATCCGAATACAAACTTTTACTTTAGGGTTGTGTTTATTTACGGAGCTTGAGGTATGAAATGTCAAAACGTTGAGTACATTGTGTATGGAGTGTAGGTGAATGAGCACGATTATCTTTTTCGGGTCGACTTTAATAGTACATATACTGTTTACTCTAACCAAAGTTTGATGATTATAATGCATGCCGGTAGTTTTATCATTTGGTCACTTTTGCAGTTCTGCATGGCACCGTAAAGGATGATTTCTTGGGTGTGATAAATGATCCTACAGCAGTTTAGTGAAGTTGTAGCTAAAATATTTAATCGACCGGGAGTTATTTGCTTGCCTTGTAGTCTTGTTAACGTTTCTTATTGTATAGTTTCGACGAGATGAATTTTCACTTAGAAACATTTTGATCGATGATAAGTTAAGAAGTTTTTGCTGTACTAATTAAAAAGTTGAATATTTGTACAAGATTCAAATCATTGAAATGGATTTAATTCAGCTTCAATGTGTCTATGACCCCTTTGCCTTTCACCTTGTCTTGAAGGGAATTGGTATTGCTTGGTGACCAATGAATTTGAATGCTTGAGTTTGGGTCAGTGTGCAGAGTAGAGAACTGTCTTTCCTTTTTTATATGTAATGCACCTCACCTAAAATCACTAAGGGCGCGTTTGTTAATGTTTTCAAAAACTGTTTTTTGTTTTTTGAGTCACAAAAACTGGAAAAACCCGTTTGGTGGGATGATTTCAAAAGACAAAATTATAAAACATTGAGAACAGTTCTCAGTTTTAATGGACAAAAAATTGAGAACTTTGAGAACAACAATTTGTTGTTATCAGTATTCTTGAAAACTTTTTTTTAGCAATAAAATTTACTCAAACCAAATCCATCTCTTGGATCTTCATGGATCTATACCAAAAAAATATTAAGAATAAAAAGTATAAATCTAAAAACCAAAAAAATTAAAATAAAAAAAAAATTCTTGTTGAGATGAAATCCGGATCCATACTAGATCCATCTCTTGGATCTTCATGGATCTTCATGAAGAACCCAGCACTGCCACCATCCCCTGCTACCGGAACCATCCCCTGCAGCCGTTGAACCTAGCACCGTCACCGCCCACACCATCACCAAGACCCAGATCGAAACCATCATCTTCAAACATCATTCAACAAACAAACCCACATCGAAACCAAACCTAGATCTCGAAGACCATCTCTGCCGGCCGCTGAATGAAATAGAGATAGATGAAGAGTGAGAGAGAGATCGGTGGCAGGACAAGCTGCTTTGGTTGGGTTCAATCTCCTCGACCGGAGAAGATCGGCGCATTGTAAGGTGGTGGCTAGTGATTTCGGTGGGTTAAGGTGGTGGTGGCTGGTGATTTCGATGGGTTATGGTGGTGGTGGCTAGGTTTGATGAAGATGATGATGATGAGATTTATAATATTAATCTTTTATTAAAACATTTTAATTTATATTTATACCATTATGCATAAATCTATTAACAATTATTAAGGGTATAATTATCATGTTACTGATTTTCAGATAGACATCATAAATAAGAAACAAACACATCATCCAAATTTCAGAAATTATTATGATATAATACAATATTGAAAAGATTTTAAAAATATTATATATGCCAAACATGTTTTTTATGTTTTGATTCTCCGAATATCGTTTTCAGCCATTGCTACCAAACGCGTTTTCGAATCCAAAAAATCCAAAAATCAGTTTTTCGAAAACATCAGATTACAAGAAAACAAAAACCGAAAAAACGAAAACGTTACCAAACGGCCCCTAAATAACCCCTCGAATCCGCTTAGCAAATCCCAGATTGTAATTAGGGTCCCCATCAAACCTAAAATCTTTGTGAAATAGGAAATTACGGCCGTTGGCCATTTATTTTGCACCCCTGAGGGGATACGAACTCTGGACCTTGCGGGAGAGACCGGGAGCAAATTATAAACCTGACTATTTTACCAATCGGTATGCCTGCTGAAAGATATTCAACTTCATTAGTTTTTTCTCTTTTGTTTTTATTACAATAAATACAAATTAAACTTTGTTCATCATCGGTTTCTTCGTGATACTCTTTCTCTGTATAGTATACTAGCTCCTACCTCTCAGCTTGCATATTTTTTTTGGAAATCTCGTACTGTTCAGAGATTTCGATCACTTTTGTGCAAACTCTTTTGGCCTTGAAATTTTCTATTGTTTTTTATTGTAATTTTTAAACATGTTTAAGCTATGAATCACAGAGAGATTCTCATGGCTTGTTTTAACGTTATTTCTCATTCTAATTCACATTCCCGTCATCGTCTTCTTCCTCCAAAACCAAAACCAGCACGGCTCATCTGTTCTCTAGCCTTGAACCCTTCTTCAACCACCACCACAACTACCGCCAACAGCAACAACAACAATCGAATCCAATCTCTCTGCAAACAAGGCAATCATGAATGTGCCTCTATTAACCGAATTTATGGATTTTATGATGAATTAAGTTATAGCATGTCTGTCCTCTCAAAAAGGGTAAAATTGTGGTAAGATGGTGTGTCTTAATCTCATATCATGTATCATAGTAGATAAAGTGGTTAGTAGACGGTAAAGTGATAATAATATTAATGATGAAAAAGACTAGAGTGCATACAATTTGATTGATCAGATATATGAAGACCATTTTGTTTTTGGTTAAGAGATTTGTTAATATTTCTAAGTGAATATACTATTAATACAAAATTATCTAACCTTTTGACTTTTTGAGTCATGCCTATTATTAATTAAAAAGGGGCAAATTTCATGCTTTTTGTTAAAATTTTTGGCTCAACTATCAACTAATTTTTTAATATGAAAAATAAGTAAACATTTTTCTTACAAATTTAAGGTTCTCATCAATTTCATGGCAATTTCAAAACAAATTTATAATTCAAATTATATAATAATTTAAGAAGTTTCATAAAACTTATAATAAAATGTGTCAAAATCCATAAAATGTTTTGTAATATTTTAAACTAACCTTTTTCATTTTATTACGTTACATAACTAAATTTGTAGTTATTCTAGTTTTATAATGGTACGAAGCTAACTTTATAAATTAAATTTGATTTAAATTTTGTACCTTCTATTGAAAAAATAAATATATAACTTCAACATTCATTTATTTATTTATTTAGTTTTAATCTAAACACTATCTAAACTTCTTCTCCGCCACTAAGGGCCCGTTTGTTTTTTGGCTCTTAAAACTTAAAGTTGCTGAAATGTCTTAGTAAGACATTTTTGTTTGTTTTTTGAGTGATCTAAAGTCTGAGATTGGATGAAAAACATCCGAGATAAAAAAGTTGAAAATTTCAACTTTTATCTGAAGTCTGTTGGGACACACTTCGCTTTACTTTTTTTCTTTTGGTCCAAATTGCCCTCTATAAAATAGCTTATTTCCCAACGTATCCTTGTATATATTTGATACACAGATGTGTGGACAACCCAGTCGAAGAACTTGAGACAGTAGAGGAGTTCGGTGCCGTTGTGGTGGCAGTACTTGAGGACCTCGAAAACGAAGGACCTAGAGAGGTGGAGGTTGAGGTGGGAAGATTTGGAAGCCTCGATCTAAGAGAAACCGTCGACGAAGTCGGTACGGACGAGGCCACCGACGGCATTGGAAGATTCGATGAGGAGGAAGGGAAAGCGTTGGGACTTGGGAGTGGAGGGTGGTTGCGGCGGCTAGATCGGCTCTGATGATTAAGAGGCTTGTGGTATGATTGTGGTTGTGGGTTGTTGAGAGAGAGTGGTTTTGTGGTGGAGGACAGCTGGACAGAAGGAGGCTTGGAGAAGAAACTTGAAACGGTGTCGTTTTGGGATGAAGATGATGGCCAATAATGACTTTTTTGAGAACAGTGTTGTTTGTTTTTATTTTTGTGATATATGCTTATTATTGTTAATTGATGAGGTTAAGATGTTTGATGACAGATTTTTAATTATATAATTTTGAAAATTGTGATTAGAGTTGTGTGAGAAAATAATAATAGTAATATATAGTTTTATTTAATATAAAAATAATATTTTTTTGGAATATAAGTTAAAATAACTATAATTTTATTTAAATAGTGATATATTATTTTTGGATTAACAAGATATATATAAGTACATAACAAATAAATACAATGATATATAACAATCAATGATGCAAGGGTATGAATGTCAAATTACAGGTTTTCAGATGTTTTTGTTTTGAAAAAACAAACAGCTTACCACTTAATTCAGACATCAGAAAACAAAAAACAAACATATTGCTCAGACTTCAGATTTCAGACCCAATTCAAGACTTTAAGTCTTCAAACCAAAAAACAAATGCCACCTAAATCTGAAGACTATTTAAAGTCACATTTAAGTAAAAGTAAGTCTTAAAGTTGATTTCACATTTAAGTAAAAGTAAGTCTTAAAGTTGATTTAAAAGTCACTCACTTGCATGTTCATGTGATGTGATGTAGACAAAGTGTGTAGATGACCAAAATGGTCATGAAGCTCTCTCTCTATTTAAACCTGTAGAATTCTTAGTAGAAGAAGATCAAGCACTACTACTATTGCTCTGAGCTAGAGTTCGATAATTAATTAAGCACTTAATTTGAAGAAGCTTAATTAATTAATTAGCTACTTAATCATGAAGTTGGTTTTTGGTTTTTTGGTCATGATGTTTGTTGTTGTTGATTTTAATGTGGTTTCGAGCGATGAGGAACATCATCATGGGTACTCACCGCCGCAAGTCGCTGATTGTCACCTGCCACAGTTCCAGAAGCAGTACCCACCGCTGTTCCCGATTCAGTACCCGCCGCAGTACACACCACCAACTCCGACTTATCCGACTTATCCGCCTCCCACACCAGATTACCAGCCGCAGTACCCACAACCAACTCCGACCTATCCGCCTCCCACACCACGAACTCCGAAGAATCCAACTCGCAAATCAAAATCCCCTCCACGAACTCCGAAGTATCCTTCGCCACCAAAAAAATAGATGTCCTCCACACAGTGCAAATTATCCGTCGCAACCCAAAAAAAGATGTCCACCACCCCCTCTAATTAATGTATCCGCCACCTACTCCAAGTTGCCCTCCGTCGTCGCCTTATATTAGTGTTTGAGGCCTTGAGGCTCTTATTATTATGAATGTACTTAGCGATGATCATATATCGACTCTGTAATAAAAACCCTATAGAGGTTACAATGAATGACATCTATTATCTCTGTCTTGCTATAATATTATCATCTTCCATGCAATAAATAATTGTGATTGTCATTTCTTCTTGCTCGTTTCTGTTGCTCTATATTTGTAATAGGGCATGTCCTATGTAAGGGTTTTTTCATGTTGATTTTTGCTTACTTGCCATATATGCGTTCCACATTTTTTTGAAATTTCATCGGTAATGATTGACCCTTTGAATTTGATCCGAATACAAACTTTTACTTTAGTGTTGTGTTTATTTATGGAGCTTGAGGTATGAAATGTCAAAACGTTGAATACATTGTGTAAGGAGTGTAGGTGAATGAGCACGATTATCTTTTTCGGGTCGACTTTAATAGCACATATACTGTTTACTCTGACCAAAGTTTGATGATTTAGCAAATAATGCATGCTGCTAATTTTATCTTTTGGTCACTTTTGCAGTTCTGCATCGGCACCGTAAAGGATGATTTCTTGGGTGTGATAAATGATCCTACAACAGTTTAGTGAAGTTGTAGCTAAAATATTTATTCGACCGGGAGTTATCTGCTTGCCTTGTAGTCGTGTTAACGTTTCTTGTTGTATAGTTTCGACGAGAAGAATTTTCACTTAGAAACATTTGGATCGATGATAAGTTAAGAACGTTTTGCTGTACTAAAAAGTTGAATATTTGTACAAGATTCAAATCATTGAAATGGATTTAATTCAGCTTCAATGTGTCTATGACCCCTTTGCCTTTCAACTTGTCTTGAAGGGAATTGGTATTGCTTGGTGACCAATGAATTTGAATGCTTGAGTTTGGGTCAGTGTGCAGAGTAGAGAACTGTCTTTCCTTTTTTAATTATGTAATGCACCTCATGACCTAAAATCACTAAATAACCCCTTGAATCCGCTTAGCAAATCCGAGATCGTAATTAGGGTCCCCATCAAACCTACAATCTTTGTGAAATAGGAAATTACGGCCGTTGGCCATGTATTTTGCACCCCTGAGGGGATTCGAACTCTGGACCTTGCGGGAGAGACCGGGAGCAAATTATAAACCTGACTATTTTGCCAATCGGTATTCCTGCCGAAAGATATTCAACTTCACTGTTTTTTTCTCTTTTGTTTTCATTACAATAAATACAAATTAAACTTTGTTCATCATCGGTTTCTTCGTGATACTCTTTCTCTGTAGTACACTAGCTCCTACCTCTCAGCTTGCATATTTTTTTAGGAAATCTCGTACTGTTCAGAGATTTCCATCACTTTTGAGCAAACTCTTTTGGCCTTGAAATTTTTCTATTGTATTTTATTGCCCTACTTGGACTAAGAGAGAGCAGGTCTTGTAATTTTTAAACATGTTTAAGCTTATGAATCACAGAGAGATTCGCATGGCTTGTTTTAACATTATTTCTCATTCGAATTATTCACATTCCCGTCATCGTCGTCTTCCTCTAAAACCAAAACCAGCACGGCTCATCTGTTCGCTAGCCTTGAACCCCTCTTCAACCACCACCACAACTGCCGCCAACAGCAACAACAACAATCGAATCCAATCTCTCTGCAAACAAGGCAATCTCAACCAAGCTCTCCAGCTTCTCTCTGCCGAACCCTATCCAACCCTCCTCCTCTCCTGCACCCGCCAACACTCCCTCTCCAACGCCTACACCATCCACTCTCACCTCGCCGACAATGGGTTCGACCAAGATCATCCTTTCTTGGCCACCAAACTCACCAATATGCCTTCTACTTGCATATAAAATAAAATACCCTGAGAACTTCTTTCTTTTAAGAGGAAATCATGAATGTTCCTCTATTAACGAAATTTATGGATTTTATGATGAATGTAAACGTCGGTTCAATGTGAGACTCTGGAAAGTTTTTACCGATTGTTTCAACTGCCTTCCTGTGGCTGCTCTCATATTGCTTTTTTGTGTAGGATCACACTTTTCTTATGTTAAAGGTAAAATATCATAATGCATCAAATTTGAGTTACACAACCATAAATGATATAAAAAAATAAAAAAGTATTTAATCAATCCCCTTATATACTAAGTTATATATGTATGTCTGCCCTCTCAAAAAAGGCAAAATTGTGGTAAGATCATCGTGCATCATAGTAGATAAAGTGAATAGTAGATGGGAAAGTGATATTACTATTAATGATGAAAAAGAGTAGAGGGCAAGACATTTTGATTGATCAGATAAATAAAGGGATATTATTATTTTCCCCCCTGAGGTATACCCTATTGTTAAGACGAGGACAGGGTTTGGGTTTATTGGCCGGTCTCCCCCCTAAAATCAAACTTATGGTAACTGTCCCCCTTCTGCCACACTTTTCATCCAGTCAATGTATTTTATGCCCCCTTTGACCGTCCAATGGGAAGGAAATGACCGATTTGCCCTTCAGTTAACTCCATATAATTATCATTTAACCCTTAAAATATTAATTAAATAAAAATATATTTAAAAAAGTAGAAAACAATAAAATAAAATAAAAAACAATAAAAAAAAATAGATCTCCACCGTCCATCTCTAAGATGGATGGTGGAGATATATCTTTTTATTTTTATTTAATAATAATAATAATAATAATAATAATAATAATAATCTTTACTTCAATATATATTTATTACCTCACAAACAAAAATTTATTACCTCACAAAAAGAGATTTATTAAAAAAAGAAATTAATAAATAAAAAATATAAAAAATTACAATCTAATCAACACACCAATCGATCATCTTGGATCATCATCTTCATTCTCTCTCATCAAGACCAGATCACGATCGGCGGTAAAAGATCAAGCGGCGGGCGACGACGACGACGTTCGGAAGCTCGACGACGACCACCCACAACTTCTCTCTCTCTCTCTCTCTCTCTCTCTCTCTCTCTCTCTCTCGTTCTCGATCTCGATCTCTCTCTCATTCTCAGGTTTTTTATTTGCTTGATGATGATAAATTTTTGTTTGCTTGATCGATCGATGGTGGGTTGGGTTTGGATCGATCGATGTTGATGGTTCTGGGTTGAAGATGTTGATCGATTGATGATATTGCTTGATGATGTTGATCGATTGATGATGTTGCTTGATGATGTTGCTTGAAGATGTGGATGGATCGATTAATGATGTTGCAAATGTTGTTAGATGATGTTGCTTGAAGATGTGGATCGATCGACTGATGATGTTGCTTGATCGATCGATGTTGAAGAAGCTGGGTTTGGAGTTTTTAAAATTTTTATTTTTTAGGTTGAAGAGATTTGGGAAAGTTAAATGACATTAATACCCTCACCAGTTAACAGTCAACGTTCAAATTGAACGGAAAAGGTGGCAGAAGGGGGACAGTTACCATAAGTTTGATTTTAGGGGGGAGACCGGCCAATAAGCCCAAACCATGTCCTCGTCTTAACAATAGGGTATACCTTAGGGGGGAAAATAATAATATCCCATAAATAAAGACCATTTTGTTTTTGGTTAAGAAATTTGTTAATATTTTTAAATGAAAATACTATTAATACAAAATTATCTTACCTTTTGAGTCATGCCTATTATTAATTAAAAGGGGGCAAATTTCATGCTTTTTGTTAAAGTTTTTGGCTCAACTATCAACTAATTTTTTAATATGAAAAATAAGTATACATTTTTCTTACAAATTTAAGGTTCTCATCAATTTTATGGCTATTTCAAAACAAGTTTATAATTCAAATTATATAATAATTTAAGAAGTTTCATAAAACGTATAATAAAATAAAATGTGTCAAAAATATTTTAGACTGACCTTTATTATTATTATTATTATTATTATTATGTTACATAACCAAATTTATTGTTATTCTGATTTTATAACGTTACAAAACTAACTTTATAAATTAAATTTGATTTAAATTTAGTAATTTTTATTTCAAAAAATAAAATAAAATAAAATAATTTCAAAATTCATTTATTTATTTGGTCTTAATTTAAAGACTATCTAAACTTCTTCTCCGTCACTAAATCTAAAGACTACTTGAAGTCACATGATTCATTTAAGTAAAAGTAAGTTTTAAAGTTGATTAAAACCTACCCGCACACAAAACCTTAATTAGCAAATTAGTCAAGAACCACACTTCAAGAGTCTCCATTTCCATTTCACATAACACTAATTAGTCAAGAACCCTAACGTCACATTGTAGTAAAACCCAAAAAGTGTACTAAATTTGGAAAGCTTTGATTGCGTATAGGTAAGTAGATAGATCAAATAAACCTGCTTTAGTGTTCACGTGGAAGCCGGCCTCACTTGCATGTTCATGTGATGATGTAGAAAAGTGTGTAGATGACCAAAATGGCCATGAAGCTCTCTCTCCCTCTCTAGCTATATATTTAAACCTGTAGAATTCTTAGTAGAAGAAGATCAAGCACTACTACTACTGCTCTGAGCTAGAGTTCGATAATTAATTAAGCACTTAATTTGAAGAAGCTTAATTAATTAATTAGCTACTTAATCATGAAGTTGGTTTTTGGTTTTTTGGTCATGATGTTTGTTGTTGTTGATTTTAATGTGGTTTCGAGCGATGAGATTACTATTGGAGAGGAACATCACCATGGGTACTCACCGCCGCAAGGAGCTGATTGTCACCTACCGTTGTTCCCGCCGCTGTTCCCGCCTCAGACTCCAAAATGCCCACCACCAACTCCAACCTATCTGCCTCCCACACCAATATATCCACCACCAACTCCGACGTATCTGCCACCCACACCAATATATCCACCGCCAACTCCGACGTATCTGCCACCCACACCAAAATACCGACCGCCAACTCCGAAGTATCCGCCACCCACACCAAAATACCAACCGCCAACTCCGAAGTATCAGCCACCACCCACTCCGAAGTATCAGCCGCCACCCACACCAAAATACCGACCGCCAACTCCGAAGTATCGGCCGCCACCCACTCCGAAGTATCGGCCTCCACCCACACCAAAATACCGACCTCCAACTCCGAAGTATCGGCCACCACCCACTCCGAAGTATCGGCCTCCACCCACACCAAAATACCGACCGCCAACTCCGAAGTATCGGCCGCCACCCACTCCGAAGTATCGGCCTCCACCCACACCAAAATACCGACCACCAACTCCGAACTGTCCAACTCCCACACCAAAATATCCACCACGAACTCCCAAGTATCCGCCATCCACACCAAAATACCGACCACCAACTCCGAAGTATCCACCTTGTACGCCAAAATACCCACCACGAACTCCGACCAGTCCGCCTCACACACCAAAATACCCACCAAGAACTCCGAAGTATCCGCCTCGCACACCAAAATACCCAACACCAACTCCGAAGTATCCTTCGCCACCGAAAAAAAGTAGTCCTCCACACACTCCAAAGCATCCATCGCCACCCAAAAAAGGATGTTCACCACCTCCTCCAAGTTGCCCTCCATCGTAGCCTTATATTAGCGTTTGAGGCTCTTATTATGAATGTAATTAGCGATGATCATATATCGACTCCGTAATAAAAACCCTATAGATCTATTATTTCTTTGTCTTGCTATAATATCATCATCTTCCATGCAATAAATAAATACATATATATATCACGATATTCTGATTTCTGAGTATTAATTCGGCTCACTTCACTTGCATTGGCTCCTGGATTTTTCAACACGGATTTATATATATATATATATTATAGTTCCTTTTTTTTAGATCTTAACTCAAAACGAAAATCCAATCAACCAAACAAGTATTATTAAATAAAAAAAGAAAATAAAAAAATTGAGTCAACTCGGGGGATAACCGAGTCAAGCTGGTGGTTTCAACCCGGGCCGGTATATTATTGGGCTGGGCCTACATGATATAAGAGATTGAATTTCAAGGCCCAAAATCTTGGCCCAATTCCCCAATTTAGACTTATAAATAACGATTTTACTTCGAAGAAAAAAGAAACCGAACAGGTTCTGTAGAATTCGAGACTCGAGAGCTCTCGCCACACTGACACAGCCCGACGATCGCCGTACATCTCCCAAATTTCCACCATTTCACCGTCTCAAAGTACTAAAAATTTACTCTTTTTCTTTGCTGTTTTTTAATTTGATCTGGTTTAAAGTTCTATTTTTTTTTTTAAGTGTTTTTGTTGGAAATCTTGTTGCGTGAATGCGACAATCAAGGGTTTCAAAATCAATTTTTGGTTTCAAGCTTTTTAATTTGTATATATATTTCTACAATTTTTGTTAGGGTTTTTGATTAGGGTGATTATTGTGTATATTTAATTGGCAGCTTAAAGTTTCTCGCAGAGAGATAAGAAGTTCTTTCACATAGTACTGGAGCGAAATATGCTATTGCATCCACGTCATTTTGGTCGTAACCTTCTCGAGCACCTTGTATCGAAGCTCATGAAGGATGTGGAGGGCATAGGTAGATTTTTTTGTTTTGTTTTAACTATCAGTTTGGACTGTGTAGTGTTTTTGTTTGTAATTAGAGTAATTGATTGATATACGAATTGGGAATATTCTGTAGTGGTTGGCATGGATTTGTGGTGGCGATAACGGGTGTAGACAGCATTGGGAAAGGGCTGATTCGAGATGGAACGGGGTTTGTGACGTTTCCGATGAAGTACCAGTGTGTTGTGTTCAGACCATTTAAAGGGGAAATCTTAGAAGCTGTTGTTTCTATGGTCAACAAGGTATGTGTCCCTATATAATTAACCAGTCAATTTGATAAGTTAATAATCCATTTTGTTCAACGATGGATGTTCTTTTTTGCTGTTTCTATTAACTATATTTCAAATCTTCACAGATGGGATTCTTTGCTGAAGCTGGACCTGTTCAAATTTTTGTTTCAAACCACGTGAGTTCTCTTTAGTTGTGGTTTCTTCTCGAGGATTCACATGCTTTTGTTCGGATTCCAGTTTTTGTAGGGTGGTTTGCGTA
Organism: Acer saccharum; assembly: GCA_030490815.1. NCBI lineage: Eukaryota > Viridiplantae > Streptophyta > Magnoliopsida > Sapindales > Sapindaceae > Acer > Acer saccharum. The sequence goes on along the minus strand of CM059868.1, from coordinate 52,202,989 downwards.
GTCCTGTTTCTTTTTGAGTGTTAGCCCTCTAGTAATGTAGAAACTTTTATGTGTTAACCCTAATTGGACAGAGATATTCAAGATAGTGAAGAGATTTAATATCCTTTGTTATTGTCAGCATTAAAATTCACAGTTTGATGAAATTTAAAGGACAATTTTCCTAAATGGTTTAACTTCCGCATTTCATGTCTTACCTGCCCGTTTCATGTCTTCATCTTTGATCTTTCTATTCTAGATATGTTACCTTAACTATATAATGAGAATTGAGTCTCTTATAAAGCCTATCTTGACTGATTTGGAGAGAATCATACTTTTGCAACTTAAATATATATTGTTTATGTTGGTTTATCGGTGTCTATGTATTTATGGTGTGATGGTGAAGTACTGAAGTTCTGCATTGTCTGAGGTGTCTTGCTATTAACTCTTTATTTTGGTGGTGTTCTTTTTCCTTCTAAGCTCTTGTGGTTTCTATTTTCCTATTTCACTAATTTCAGTTAAATGCTTAAACTGCATTTACGATTATTTTTTATTTGTGACATTTATGTTAATAGCCTTATTATGTGTTTCAGTTGATACCGGATGATATGGAATTTCAGTCAGGAGATATGCCAAATTATACAACCTCAGATGGATCAGTATGCTTCAGGCTTCAACCTTTTTACCAAAAGAGAGGTTATAGTTAATTTTCTGGCTGTTCAAATGTAAGCATGAAATCGATCTCTTGGGATCTTGTAGGTCAAGATTCAGAAGGACAGTGAGGTGCGATTGAAGATAATTGGGACTCGAGTAGATGCTACTGAAATTGTATGCATTTAATCTGATTTTCCTTAATCATTCTCATATTAACTAGTCTTTGACCCGATTCATTCATTTGAATTAGATTCCCTTTCAATAAACTTGAACTTAGTATATAGGGACTTTAGATGCACTTGATAATTAGTAATTACTGGTTTTAAATTACCTGAATTGTGATTGTATTTTCTTCTTGCTTGTTTCTGTTGCCCCATATTTGGAATAGGATGTTTATTCATGCTATATAGTAGGGATTAATTATGGGCATGTCCTATGTAACGGTTTTTTCATGTTGATTTTTGCTTGCTTGCCATATATGTGTTCCACATTTTTTTGAAAGTTCATCAGTAATGATTTACCCTCTGAATTTGATCCGAATACAAACTTTTACTCTAAGGTTGTGTTGGTATGAAATGTCAAAACGTTGAATACATTGTGTATGGAGTGTAGGTAAATGTACACGATTATCTTTTTCGGGTCTATTTTAAGAGCACATATACTGTTTACTCTGACCAAAGTTTGATGATTTAGCAAATAATGCATGCGGCTAATTTTACCTTTTGGTCACTTTTGCAGTTCTGCATCGGCACCATAAAGGATGATTTCTCGGGTGTGATAAATGATCCTACAGCAGTTTAGTGAAGTTGTAGCTAAAATATTTCTTCGAGTGGGAGCTATTTGTTGCTTGTCTTGAGTTTAGTTAACTTTCCTTCTTGTATAGTTTCGACGAGATGAATTTTTACTTGGAAACATTTCAATCGATGTTAATTTAACTATTTAAGAAGTTTTTGCTGTACTCAAAGATGAATATTTGTACAAGATTCAAATTATTGAAATGGATATTTCATTCAGCTTCAATGTGTCTATGACCCTTTTGCCTTTCAACTTGTTTTGAAGGGAATTGGTATTTTGCTTTTTAACCAATGAATTTGAATGCTTTGGGTGAGTGGACAGAGTAGAGAAATGTCTTTCCTTTTTATATGTAATGTACCTCACCTAAAATCACCAAATAACCCCTAAGAATCCGCTTAGCAAATCCGTGTTCGAAAAAAGAGTCCCTGCCGAACCTACAATGTAGGTATCCATACCCGTGAGGGGATTCAATCTCAAGAGGTAGGATTCAAACTCCGGACCTCCTGGGAGATCGGGAGCTCTAGATTTCCTTACAAAATCTTACAAGGGCAGTTTTGTAATTTTGCTTTGTTTTGCCCTACTGGGACTGAGAGAGAGCAGGCCCTTGTAAGTTGTAACATTATGTGTCAGCTATGCGTTACAAAGAGATTATCATGGCTTGTTTTAACGTTATTTCTCATTTGAATTCACATTCTCCTCATCGTCTTCTTCCTCCAAAACCAAAACCAGCACGGCTCATATGTTCCCTAGCCTTGAACCCTTCTTCAACCACCACCACAACTACCGCCAACAGCAACAACAACAATCGAATCCAATCTCTCTGCAAACAGGGCAATCTCAACCAGGCTCTCCAGCTCCTCTCTGCCGAACCCAATCCGACCCAACTCACCTACGAGCTCCTCCTCCTCTCCTGCACCCGCCAACACTCCCTCTCCGACGCCTACACCGTCCACTCTCACCTCTCCGACAATGGGTTCGACCAAGATCCCTTCTTGGCCACCAAACTCATCAATATGTACTCTGAGCTCGACTCCATCGACCATGTCCGCCAGGTGTTCGATAAAACGCGTGACAGAACTATTTACGTCTGGAATGCGCTTTTCAGGTCGCTTACTTTGGCGGGTCATGGAGAGGAGGTGTTGGACTTGTATCGGAGAATGAACCGGACTGGGATTTCGTCTGATAGGTTCACATATACGTACGTGCTCAAGGCCTGTGTCGCGTCGAATTGTTCGAGTACACTCTTGAATCGAGGGAAGGAGATTCATGCGCATATTTTGAGACATGGGTATGACGCGAGTGTCTATGTTATGACCACTTTGGTGGATATGTATGCGAGGTTCGGGTGTGTGACGTATGCCAGTGTTGTTTTTGAGGAGATGGCTGTGAAAAATGTGGTCTCTTGGAGTGCCATGATCGCTTGTTACGCGAGAAACGAAATGCCATTCGAGGCAGTGGAGCTTTTCCGAGAAATGATGCTCCAGACCTGCGATACATATCCTAATTCGGTGACTATGGTCAGTGTACTTCAAGCTTGTGCGGCTCTTGCCGCTCTAGAACAAGGGAAGTTGTTACATGCGTACATATTGAGAAAGGGTCTCGATTCAATTTTGCCTGTTATAAGTGCCCTGGTGGTCATGTATGCGAAATGTGGAAAGCTTGAACTGGGGCAGAGAGTTTTCGATCAAATGGATAAGCGAGATGTTGTTTCGTGGAATTCGTTGATTTCAAGTTATGGGGTTCACGGATATGGAGAGAAAGCTATTCAAATTTTCGAAGAGATGATAAATCAAGGAGTTTCACCGAGTCCTATATCACTTATTAGTGTCTTGGGAGCTTGCAGTCATGCAGGACTCGTCGAAGAAGGGAAGAGGTTGTTTAAATCAATGCAAAGAGATCATAAGATGCGTCCTGGCGTGGAGCATTATGCTTGCATGGTAGATCTTCTTGGTCGTGCTAATAGGTTAGACGAAGCAGCCAAGATTATAGAGGATATGAGGATTGAACCAGGACCTAGAGTTTGGGGATCATTACTTGGATCGTGTAGGATTCATTGTAATGTTGAGCTAGCTGAGAGAGCCAGCAAAAGGCTTTTCGAGCTTGAGCCTTCAAATGCTGGCAATTATGTACTTCTAGCTGATGTTTATGCAGAAGCCAATATGTGGGATGAGGTAAAAAGAGTGAAAAAGCTGCTCGAAGCCAGGGGACTACAAAAGATCCCTGGTCGAAGCTGGATTGAAGTTAAGAGGAAAATGCACTCATTTGTTTCTGTTGATGAGTTCAACCAACCATTCGAAGAGCTGCAAGCGTTGTTGATTGAACTGTGTAGCGAGATGAAGGAGAAGGGGTACATGCCACAGACCAAAGTCGTGCTCTACGACCTTGATGATAAGGAGAAGGAACGAATCGTGCTAGGCCACAGCGAAAAACTAGCAGTTGCTTTCGGACTTATCAACACGAGCAAAGGAGAAACCATCCGGATTACCAAGAACTTGAGGCTATGCGAGGACTGCCATTCTTTCACAAAATTCATTTCCAAGTTTGCCAATAAAGAGATTCTCGTTCGAGACGTTAATCGATTCCACCATTTTCGCAATGGGGTGTGTTCATGTGGGGATTATTTGTAGCAGCTATAATTTTGATGACAGTATGCAAGATTCAATCTTGATTCCTGAATAGCTATAGTGGAGATCAAAACACAGAGAGGGAGAGAGAGATATCAAAGATGTACAGTATCAGACTTTGTTTAAAGATTGATATAATATTCATATGTGTACCTTCACATGCTCATGTATTGCATTCTGGGTCGTGCTTAGTGCTTTTTGCAGTGGTTTAAAAATTAATTTGTACCTTCACATGCTCCTGTCTTTTGCATTCTGTTTAGTGGTTTTTGTAGAGTGAGTTTCATTACGGATTGTGTATGGTATACTCCCACCCCGATCGGGTCAGATTTAAAAAATAAAATGTAAAAAAATATTATGTCTGAGCCCGGGTTCGAACCGGGGACCTCTAGTGTGTGAGACTAGCGTGATAACCGACTACACCACCCAGACAATCTTTTTATTTGTGTATTGAATCGTTTGTTAACTATATAAATATATAGGGTCAACTTCATAACTAGCCAAAAAATTAGTGTCTTTACTGTTTTTGTCCAAGATTATGATTTGTATTGTTTTTGTCAAAATTTCCACTTTTTGGACAAGATTGCCCATCTTTACAAAAAAAAAATCCCTCTCTCTCTCTCTCACATTTTCTCACGCCTCTTTCTTCTTTCTCTCCTTCTCTCTCTCTCCTCCTCTCTCTTTCACGTCTTCTCTCTCTCTCTCTCTCTCTCATGAGTTCATCATCATCATCTTCTTCTTCTTCTTCTCTTTCCCTTTCTCTTTCTCCTTTTTATTTCCAGATTTTAAAAAAAAAATTCAGGTTTTTTTTAAAGGAAAATTTTCAGATTTGAGAAATTTTCTAGATTTTTTTAAAAAAATTCAGTTTTTTTTTTTTTTGAAAAATTTTCAGATTTAAAAATAGGTTTGGATTTAAGTGTTAGTTGTTGATTTGTGGTTGTATTTAAGTTTGGGTTGTTGTTGTTTTTATGAATGGTGGGAGTTGTGTTTGGGTTTGAGTTTTGTTGAAAAAAAATATATTTTTCGGATTTGATTTTTTTCAAACAAACTTTTCAGATTTTATTTTGTTTAAACACACCAAGCCACGAATTAAACACACCAAGCAAATGAATTAAACACACCAAGCAAAATGAATTAAACACACCAGACAAAATGAATTAAACACACCAGACAAAATGAATTAAACACACCAGATAAAATGAATTAAACACACCGGACTAATTAAACACACCAGACCACGAATTAAACACACCAGGCAAACGAATTAAACACACCAGACAAAATGAATTAAACACACCGGACTAATTAAACACACCAGACCACCAATTAAACACACCAGACAAAAACAATTAAACACACCAGGGCAAAAAAATTAAACACACCAGGCAAAATGAATTAAACACACCAGACCACCAATTAAACACACCAGACAAAAACAATTAAACACACCAGGGCAAAAAAAATTAAACACACCAGGCAAAATGAATTAAACACACCAGACCACAAATTAAACACACCGAACTAATTAAACACACCAGGCAAAATGAATTAAACACACCAGACTAATTAAACACACCAGACCACCAATTAAACACACCAGGGCAAAAAAAATTAAACACACCAGGGTCTAGGGTGTTTAATTGGTTTGCACTGGTGTGTTTAATTGATTTGCACTGAGGTGTTTAATTGGTTTGGCCTAGGGTGTTTAATTGGTTTGCATTGGTGTGTTTAATTCATTTTTCCTGGTGTGTTTAATTTTTTTTGCCCTGGTGTGTTTAATTGTTTTTGTCTGGTGTGTTTAATTGGTGGTCTGGTGTGTTTAATTAGTCCGGTGTGTTTAATTCATTTTGTCTGGTGTGTTTAATTCGTTTGCCTGGTGTGTTTAATTCGTGATCTGGTGTGTTTAATTAGTCCGGTGTGTTTAATTCATTTTATCTGGTGTGTTTAATTCATTTTGTCTGGTGTGTTTAATTGGTGGCCTGGTGTGTTTAATTAGTCCGGTCTCTATGGTGTGTTTAATTCATTTGGTTTTTCTATGGTGTGTTTAATTCATTTTGTCCGGTGTGTTTAATTGGTGGTCTGGTGTGTTTAATTAGTCCGGTGTTTAATTCATTTTGCCTGGTGTGTTTAATTAGTCCGGTGTGTTTAATTGGGTTCTCCAGTGTGTTTAATTGGTTTACACCTAGTGTGTTTAATTGTGTTGTGTTTAATTGGTCACTAGTAACACAATTAAACACACCGGTCTGGAAAAAAAATTAAAATCACAACCACAACCAATACTCAAACTTATAATACTCAAACTTGAAATTTCTGAAATTTTTTTTGAGCAAATTAATATCTGAATTTTTTAAAAACAAACAATACTCAAACTTAACCATAACCACAACTCAAATCCAAACCTTTTTTTAAATCACAACCACAACCACAATCACAATCACAACCACAATTACAACTCAAATCCAAAATTTTTTTAAGCACAACCACAACCAAAACTCAAATCCAAACCTTTTTAAAAAAATTTCAACCAAAAAAAGAAAAAAAACTGAATTTTTTTAAAAAAATCTGGAAATTTTTGTTTAAAAAAAACCTGAAATTTTTTAAAAAAATCTGGAAAATCAACCACAACCATAACCTAAACTTAAAAATCTGAAAAAAAATTCAAAATTAAAAAAAAAACTGAAATTAAAAAAAAAATCTGGAAAAAAAACGTGAAAAAAATTCAAAATAAAAAAAAAAACTGAAATTTTTTTTGAAAAATCTGGAAAAAAACATGTAAGAGAAGAGAGAAGAGAGAAAAGAAAGAGAAGAAGAAGAAGGAGGGACGATCGGACGACCGACGATCGAAAAACCACCAAATCTGAAAATTTTTGATTTGAAAAAATCTGATTTTTTTTTTAAAATCTGGAAAAAAAAGAAAGTGAAAGAGAAGAAGGAGAAGAAGAAGAAGAAGGAGAGCGAAAATGACGAGAAAGAAGAAGAAGAAGAGATCGGATGGAGGAGAGAGGAGGAGAGAAGAAGGAGAGAAAGAAGAAGAAGAAGGAGGTGTCAGACAGCAAAAAGGAGAGAGAGAAAGAGGAAAAAAAAATTCTGATCTGGTGAAAATGAGAGAGAAAAGGAGAGAGAAGAGCTTTTGTAAAAAAAATAGGGGCAATTTTGTCTTCACAGCCCATTTGTTGACAAAAACAATAAAAATGATAATTGGTGACAGAAACAGTGAGAGGCCTTAATTTTTGTCTATTAACCCCTATTTCCTCTAAATATATATTGAAATACTTTTATTACACGAACAATTTACTTGAAGCCTTTAATTGCTTCTTCTCTCTTTCTACGTTGAATTGCAGAGGAACTTAAAAATAAAAAAAAAAAGAGCGTAGAAAAACATTAAATCCTCTGCAATTCGTCGCCTCTCTTACCATGGACGCGCATCACGCATCATTGGGTCGACGAACGGTACTGAGTTCGATCACATCATCACCAATTTCGCCTCTTAAAATTTCATCGTTTCTGATTAAATTTTCAATTTTAATTTTTGTTTTTTTTTCGTTTTCGTCTTCAATTTTCGTTGTATTAGCTGGAAGAGATTCGTCAAAAGCGAACCGCTGATAGATTGAGCAAGACTTCTTCTGGACCAGATCTCACCAAACCTTCCTCGAGCCCTATCAACGGTTTCTCTTTCTCTCTCTCGCTCGTTTCGTCAAAAAAAGTTGACTTCACAATCAATTCCATTGCTCATGTTCTCGTTTTTTCAATTTCAATTTTATTTTTATCTATAGATACCTCTGGAATGAGAAAATCAGAGAGTGTGAATCGACTCTCTGAGGTAAATTTCCTTTCTTTGATTTCAATTTTGTTTTCTTTACATAGTTCTAATGTTCTTTTTTTCCCTGGCATGTTATTTTTATTTGTTTTATAAATCCAGGTTATGATAAGATATATATAAAATTTATGTATTTGTTGTCTTGTTGATCATCGTTGTAGACCGATATCAGTGGCTTAGTATCTCAATTAAAAGATCTCCTAAAGAGGAATGGGGAATTGGAAGAACAGAACAACACTTTAACTGTAAAGGTAATTGTTTTCGTTTTCATTTTCGAGCTGCGGCTTTTTGCTTGTAAAGATGTAAAGGAAGGAGTTTTTTTGCTTGTAGAGATGAAAAGGAAGGAGCTTTTTTGGGTATTTTTTTAAATTTGCTGAATTGGTTGTCTTTGTGTTTGTGTGTGTGTATATTCAGCTTCAAGCGAAGGAAGTCGAGAACGAAAGTCTTCAGACGCGGTTAAATGATTTGGTTAGTTAACTCAAGTTTGATAACCTGTTGCGTGATGCTTGCTTTATCGAAGAAAGTAATTGAGGTGGAAATGCTTGTTTATTTGTTTTTCTTGTGGCGAATTGCAGGAACAAAACTCTGTGCCCTCTTTGAGGAGGGCTCTCAAGGATGTTGCAATGGAGAAAGATGCAGCTGTTGTTGCACGGGTAGATGCCACTTAACATTATTTGTTGTTACACATCTATTTTCGTTATGTTTATCTTTCATTCTTGACCCATAAAGTCTATTTTAGTGTAGGAGGATCTTTCAGCCCAACTTCGTACACTGAAGAAACGTCTAAAAGAAGCAGAAGAAGAACAATACCGAGTATGCAAGTGATGCCTGTTTTCTGATATATATGATGCTTTTTAAGTTCTTAAACTTGCTTTTTGTTTCACTAGGCTGAAGAAGATGCAGCAGCCTTGAGAGCGGAACTAAACTCGCTACAACAACAAGCAATTAGTGGTTCACTTGGTGGAATCACGTCTATGGGATATTCACCAGATCACATTCAAACCTTAGAAAAGGAGTTGGTTACTATAAAATCTGAATTACAGGTTAGTTTAGACTGTATTTGTTGGCCTTTTGCATTTTTCTGTTGATCCTGCTGTGCATTGAAACTCTTGGTGGTTGAAATCTATAGAAAGAATCACAGTTGAGACAACAAGAGCAACAAAGGTTGACAGAGGAGCAGACACGGATTTCTGTGCTCATGTCTGAAAAGCAGGAACTGGAGGCGAAACTTACTGCAATCTCTAAAAACGCCTCAGGTAATAACCATAAAACTTCTCTACATTAATTATTGAACTATAATAAATTATCCAGCCTCTACCCCCATACACACCCACAAAAGAGCAAAAAAAGAAAGGAAATAGAGCTCTTTGGTGACGGCTTTCTTAAATATATTATTGTACAACCTTGTTAATCTTCATAATAGTTCTCTTTCTTTCTGTCCGTCTCTAATTTACATGTTTAATTTGCACGTCTTAGCCTTTTACATATAGCTGTATTTGACAAGTGTTTGTTGAGTTCTAATTATTGATCCTGCCAATGCAATGCAGAAGAAGTCTCAGATAAAGCAGCTCACAAGGAATTTTCTCGGGTAAGACAATGGTTAACATAACAATTTGGTTGCAATAGAATGAATGTGAAAATTAGTTATTTGCCTCCCAAAAAAATAAATTTGAAGACAAGATAAAATAAAAGTTTGAATTGCTTCTTGTTATTTTGTTGGCTTTGTATTGTTTAGTAAGGTAGCTGTATCTTTAGGTTAATACATATAGTCTGGCAGCCTAGTCTACATCCAGCGTTCCTCATTATAGCATTAGTATCAAACTATCAAATATATTTTTACTTAACTTTGTGATGCTTGATCACTTTTATGTACCGAGAAAAACGTTGAAGGGCTAATATCTCATAGCATTAATGTTTAGTTGTTATCCTTTATATTTAGTATTTACTTTGGCTTTGTTTTCTATTTTGCAGGAAGACAAGGAGAAAGTCGAAAAGCAATTGCATGATATGGCTGTAGTAGTTGAGAGACTAGAAAGTAGCAGACAGAAACTTCTAATGGAGGTGCAGTCTTTGTGTGCATGGTTGTCATTATGGGATATGAATAGATATTTTTAAGTGCATCTGCATTCTCAAGGCAGAAATTTTATTTTTTTATTTTTTTATTTTTTTGGTGCCAGATTGATAACCAATCTTCAGAAATTGAGAAGCTTTTCGAGGAAAATTCCAATCTCTCATCTTCTTATCAAGAAGCAATGGGCATAGCAAAGCACTGGGAGAATCAGGTAATGATCTGTAGTCAAGCTTTGTCAGAATCAGGCTTATGCATTGATGATCTTTACAAAACCTTTTACTTGTTTTATATTTCAAGATCCAATTTGTGTCTTAGTTGTTGTAGCTTTCCAGGTTTCCAACAATTAAGTTTAATATATCAACTTTTATATGCTCCTAAGTTTAGTTCATATGGCGTACATTCATAATCTGTATAGCTTTCTCGTAATGAGATGGAACTACTTGTTCAAATTTCTGTTAACACTAGAGTTAATTATGTTGCCTTTTATCCTCTATTTATATTTATGAAATCTATCTGAGAGTTGATGTTATTTCTGTTAGTAATAGCGCACTATGCTGTTATTTTGATTTAATAATCTCCTGACAAGTGACTTTGCAGGTGAAAGACTGTCTTAAACAAAATGAAGAGCTCCGTGGAATCCTAGAAAACTTGAGAACCGAACAGGCTAATGTAGTGTCTATGAAAGAGGAGGATATCCTGAGAGGCTCATCAGAACCTCATAAAGATGCTTCACAGGCTGATAAAATTGAATTTCTCTCCCTCAAGGTTAGTTTATACAGTCGGATGTTTTCTTCTTCATGTGATATGTTGTTATATACTATGAGAGGGAGCGCAAGTCGAAAATAATTGTATATGTAATTGTCATACTAACCTTTGTTGTTGTGGTTCTCTTGATAGGGCCAACTTGCAAAAGAACAGAGCAGAGCAGAGATGCTATCGGCTCAAGTAATGCAGCTTTCAGCACAACTTCAACAAGCCACGCAAGCATATAATGGTCTCGCACGCCTGTAAGATATTTTATCTGTTTGTCCTCTCATAATATCTTTTTCGAACCAAATGTTTATTCATTCTCAGAATGCAAGAATCTCCTATATTGAGTTAATTAAAACTATTGCAGCTATAAACCTGTTTTACGGAATATCGAAAGCAGCCTCATCAAAATGAAGCAAGACGGTTCTGTGACTGTGCAATGAACAAAAGGCAATTTTGTACCAAGATTTTGCTTGCAACCAGCAGCAGATAATAGTGTGTAAAAGATTTGAATTTGCTCAAGACACTTGTAAACCATTTTTTTATGATTATGCTGCTTTTATAGTGTTACAATTAGAATTTGCTGGTGTTCGGCCCTGGTTCCCTAAGCGGGTTCGACGGATTTATTCTTTTTCACGATACTATTAACAACTAATAATAATTAAAATTTTGTTCTCAAGTGTTTATTAGTAATGTATTGTACCTTAATGTCGAATATTTTCCCAGAAGTAAAAAATCTTTCGTACACCCGTCCACAGACTTGACATATGGAAGTGTCAATTCTTTCTTTCTGTCTTATCGGTGAAACAATTGTATTCTCATCACCATCAAACCACAATTTCTAATTTCTAATTGAAGAAGGGCAAAATGGTTTTTGGTTTTGAAAACCAACATGAAAGTTGATGAAGAATAGAATACTATAAATAGTGAAAAAGCTTTCGAGAGGATAAATTCCGTTTGGAAATGTCAATATTGCTTGTGTACCAAGAAAGTGTTTTGTGCATTCATGGGCCCAATCAGCTACTATAAAAGGGAAATTAACCAAACAATGAATCAAATCATGAACCAGAAAATTGATCAGAGATATCTTCAGATCAGGTGTGTTAATACTATGCTGCCAAAGCTTGTTTTGTCAAGGTTACTCTCACCACGATGTTCTATTGTGAAGAATTACCTCGAGTGGTTGATCATGATGGTGGCGCTGGCATTGATGGTGGAGACAGTGTTGGTGGCGATAGTGGCAGTGGTGGTTGCAGCAGCGGCAGTAGTTGTGGTGGTGGTGGCAGTGATGGCAGTGGCAGTGGGGGTGGTGGTGGCGCTTGAAGCTGCTTAAAAGTACTTAATTTACAGCTCTATTATAATATGTTTTTTGTTCATATAAGCAAAAGAGAGACTTCTTTAAAAGCAAAAAAAATTGTAGTTTCTGATACTTTGTGTATTATTGTATATATATAATTAATAAAATAGTATGTGAATTTGAATATTTTGTTCAAGTGATGGAAGTTGATCAATTGGTTCAGCAAGATCGTAGATTCAAATCATATTTTTAGTTATTGATATATATTATCTTGCATTCTAATTAATATTTTCTATTAGATGAACAATTTTTTTGAATTGAGAAATTCAATTATTTCTTGCTAATTTTCAGTGTGAAACCTTGTGTATTCTCATCATTATATTTCCATATGCATAAAAAGCAAATAGTTCTTGCTTTTGAAACAACCATTGAAGAAGAATATAGAATAACATAATGTGAAAAAAAGAAATATATTTTGAGAAGAAAATCCTATATAGCTTTTGGAACTGCCAATAATAAGGCTTGTTTATACGAGATATTGTCGGCCACCCACGAGATATTGTTCACTTCGGTTCATAGGTCTCATGATTTTGTCCTTAAAAAGGTTCTCGTAAGGTTAAGCAAAATTATTTATAGCACTCATTAGTCTTGATTCTTAACTTCAACCGATGTGATTGTATATATAACCCCACGACTACACATATTTAATGAACCGTAGGTTCTCTCTCTCTCTCTATATATATATATATATATATGAGAAGTACTGAATTGCAAGAACATATTTTGTTTGTGCATATCCATGGGACGGACAAGGATAGGGAAACCAGCTGGGATCGAGAACCCGACTGAGAAGCTAACTCCTGGCAGTGTTGAAACCAATCATCCTCAGAGTAACAAAGGTGATTTTGTCATGTTTAGAACCGAGATGAGGTGCCATTGTGAACAGCCTAACTTCTGTGGTGGTGGTGGTGGTGGTGGTAGCAGTGGGGGTGGTGGTGGTAACAGTGGGGGTGACGGTCACAGTGGTGGTGGTTGAAGCTGTTTAAAGCTTACTGCTTTAATTAATTATGTTTCTCTGCTTTGTTTATAAATTATAGGACTAATTGCACAAACACCCCTAATATTAGACATAATTACACGTATATGAAACTTTTACCCATTATTATAAAAACCTCCCCTGCCGTTAGTGGTCAACAGTTAAACTTAACCGTTGACTCACTTTTCATTTTAAAAGTCTAAAATGCCCCTACTGTGTAATTTATTATTTTAAATAGTTAATTAAAAAAAGATCCAGTTTTTATTAAAAAAAAAAATTCATATTTTATTTCAAAAAAATCCAGATTTTATTTTAAAAAACAAATCCATATTTATTTTTTATTTTTTTAAATCCAGATTTTTTTTCTTCTATAAATGGATTTTTTCCAATCTAAAAAAATAAAAAATAAAAAACTTATAAATCAAATTCTAAAATAAATAAAAAATCAAAAACCAATTTTCTCTTTTTCTTTTCTTTCATCCATACTATCATAATTTAATTACTTAATCTATTATTATTTATTTAATTTATTAAATGGAAAAGTGAGTCAACGGTTAAGTTTAACCGTTGACCACTAACGGCAGGGGAGGTTTGTATAATAATGGGCAACAGTTCCATATACGTGTAATTATGTCTAATGTTAGGGGATGTTTGTGCAATTAGTCCTAAATTATAATGATGTTGATCATCATCATCGTATATGCTCTATGATAATAAAAGCATTAAAATTTGCAGTATCAGCTGGTACTTTGTGTATTCTAATTATTATTGAATATTTGTTCTGATCTTCTATGATTTGTGTATTAGATTAGATTAACAATTACACGATGTGTGTAAATGATCAAACAAGCTCGTCTAGTGGTGTCAAATGGATTAGGCCAAAACCCGTTCTGATAGTTATTATGGCCCGTGAACCCAGTAATAATTTAGATTAGTACCTAATGATCACAATAATTCAGATTAGCTACAGTACTGTTACTGTATAATCAGATTGCAAATTTAGGTGACAACCATAAATTATTATCATGTAGTTAACATATACTGTCGGGACCTGCTCAGATCAGACAATTTAATTACTCTTAGTCTCTCACTAACCAGGAGAAAACTCCCCACACATACTTGTAAAATGCGCATGGTAGGACTCAAACCCCTAACCACCGGATGTGAAAGGGAGGTGCACTATCATCTCTGGTAAAAGGTGATGTGCACGTAAAATTAAATTTTAGCTGCATGTACAGTGAAGTCTTTTTGCTTAGACATATTGTCTTGCAATAATTGGATTCTAAATTTGATGGAATCCAGCTTAAAAAGTAGAAAAACAATACAAAATAGAAAAAGGGTACTTTGGAAACCAACTTTTTTTCAAGAAACTGTTGAACAAATGCTTACTAATTAAGCAAAAATAATTAAAAACAGATTTGGTGAGTGTGAGTGACTACTCTTTTATTTTATTTTTCTTCAAGTGTTTATTATAAGTGAAAATTAGCACTGCACAACAAGAGAGTGATAGAGGGCTTTTTTTTTTTTTTTGTGATTGATTTTGATCAACAATGAAGTGCAAGAGCATTTGTTTCTGTTTTAAATCTGATCATCAGAAGAAGAAGCAGAAAGAAACCAAGAATGATGGAGATTCAGTGATTAGATCAGAGGAGAAGTCTTCGAATTCGCATCGAAAATCTGGTAAAAAAGGTGGAGGAAACTATGCTGGTAATATTGATCATGGAGGTAGTAGTAGTAGTAGTAGTGCTACAGGTGGTGCTGGTGGGGCGGCTTATTCCGGGATGGCTGTTGCAGCGGTGACCACCGCCCACTTATCTGCCATGGAAGGCAGTGGCTGTGGCAGTGCTCACGGCGGCGGTGGTGGTGATGGTGGTTGATGATCCTTGAAATTAAGTTAGGCAGTTTGTTTTGGTTTCTTTTATTGCTTCTTTGCTTGTTTTGTGTGGCAGAGTTTTTGTGTTGTGTGTAATAAGAGAATGTGCGAATTTGGATAAATAACTTAGCAGGTTTCAGATGCGGGATTCAGCACGTTTTATTTTCTTACGGGTTCCATAAATCTTATAGATATTCTGATTTTCATGAACTTATGTGAAAGATTGAGAATTATTTGAATTGATAATGAAAATCTTTATATTTGTATACTTTTGGATGCTTGAATCTATTTTTATTTTTATTTTATTTCAATTCAATCCAGTGGGATGGTTAATTTCATTTAGGAAAGGGAAATGACAAATTGACAATTCAATTTTGTAAGAAAAGCAATCTGTCAATTATCTGGTTTATAAATTTAATTGAATTTATCAAATTAAACAAAAGTCATGAAAATTCTTTATGAAAGGAATATTTTCCATAAAGTTGTATCCTTATGAATATAGGATTTGATTTTCCCATAAAGTTATTTCCAAATATAAAATAATTCGGGATTTGATTTTTCTTTTATTTCTAAGAGTTTTTTTTTTTAAAAAAATATATAATTTTTATGTCGAAGAGTTGAACAAAATTTTATAAAATTGAATAAAATCCAAAAACAACTTTACTATTTTTTAATTAGATAAAAATTCAAAAAAAAATCCTTAAAGTAAGTTATATATATATATATAATTAATGTATTATTTTTAATTTTAATGGGTTTAAGAGTTGTTGACATTTTCTTTTAATTAACTAACATAAAGAAAAAAAGGAAAAAATATATATATATATTCGAACTGGAACATGTTCAATTTTTTTTATTTTTTTATTTTTATTTTTTTTGTGTGTGGAAATATTACAATATTATATAAATTTGAGATTTTTTTGAGAGCGGGAGGATTCGAACTTGTAATCTCGTGGTACAGGTGTGAGGATTTTACCACCAAACCAACATTGTCTCATCAATCCAACCTTATTCATAAAGCAAAAAGTGCACTATGTCCTATACTCCTAATCTCCTATGTATAGTGTAAATAGTCATCTAGACTGCATTAGTATTTAGTAATACTTGATCTCTAATCCTGATTGTATATAGTGTAAATAGTCATCCGAATTGCATTAGTAATACTTGATCTCCAATCTTGAATGCATTAATAATACTTGATCTCTAATCCTGATTGTATATAGTGTAAATAGTCATCTGATCTCCAATCCTGAATGCATTAGTAATACTTGATCTTTAATCCTGATTGTATATAGTGTAAATAGTCATCTGAATTGCATTAGTAATACTTGATCTCCAATCCTGAATGCATTAGTAATACTTGATCTGTAATCTTGATTGTATATAGTGTAAATAGTTATCCTTAGTGCATTAGTAATACTTGATCTCCAATCCTAATTGTATATAGCGTAAATAGTCATCCGAATTGCATTAGTAAAACTTGATCTCTAATCCTGATTGTATTAGTAATACTTTTTTTTTTTTTTTTTTGAAGGAATTATTAGTAATACTTCATTCCAATCCTTAATGCATCAGTAATACTTGATCGTTTAAAATAATAATAATAATAAACCAAAAAAAAAACCCTAATAATATAATACATAGTATAAATACTTCAAACGTCAGCGTTTTAGAGGACAACCTATCACACAGAAACCTAAAATCCCTAATCCAAAAACTCCCAAACACAAACTCTCTGTCTCTGTCTGTCTCTCTCTCTCAGAGTAGAAACGCAAAGCGATGTCGGTTTCGATGCAAACCCAGCCTAAGATCCGATGGGGAGAGCTGGACGAGGACGACGGCGAGGATTTGGACTTCTTGCTGCCGCCGAAGCAGGTGATTGGGCCCGACGATAACGGTATCAAGAGGGTGATCGAGTACAAGTTCAACGACGACGGCAACAAGGTCAAGATTACCACCACCACGCGCATCCGAAAGCTCGCCAACGCGCGTCTCAGCAAGCGCGCTCTCGAGAGGCGTAACTGGGCAAAGTTCGGCGACGCTGTCCGTGAAGACGTCGGCAGCCGCCTCACCATGGTCTCCACCGAAGAGATCTTGATTGAGCGACCTCGTGCTCCAGGTAATTTAACTCTCTCCCTATATCTTTCTCTGGTTTGTATAATGGTATTAGTTTTTTATTATTATTGTTCCAAAAAAATATATTTTTTATTGGAATTGCTTATTGTTTTGTGTTTTGTAGAAAATTTATAATGTTCTGTTAATTTTTTAATCGAATTAGTTGATAATTTTATGAGAAAAGTTGTGTCCTTTATGTATATTACTCTGTGAGTTTAGTTGCTGATTCTAGTATGATTCTTCGAATTTGACTTTCCGGAAGTAATGCTGGCATGTTATCAAATACCTATATTGTTCACACAATTGGGGATTTTCGAAACGGGATTCTGGTTTGGTGATATGTTTGTGTGAATGATTTCCATTGTTGAGAACCGTTAGGTTAGTCTGTTTGCAAGTTTCAGATGTGTAGTTTTGTTTAGCGGTGAATAGAAGATTGGATAATTGTTTGTCGAGAGTCTCAAGCATTATAACTTCTTTGTTTCAAGTCTGATAAGCATGCTATTACGATAGGCTACCTTTGTTTTCCTACTTTCGTTATACAAGTTTATGCTGCCATGTTGTTTCTATTGTTGTTGTCGTGTGTAATTATTATATTTATGTATTTTTTAGTTGCTTAGAATCGTCATTATCTTTATGATGAATTGTGAACTTGCCAACAGGTAGCAAACCGGAAGAAACAAAGGTTGCAGGAGATCCCTTGGCTCAGCTTGGGAAAGGTGGAGCTGTGCTCATGGTCTGTAGGACCTGTGGTAAGAAGGGTGACCACTGGACGTCAAGGTGCCCTTACAAGGATCTCGCTGCACCGTCTGAGGGATTCAGCGAGAAGCCTGCTACATCAGATGCTGCAACAGCTGCCGCTGGTGCAGGCAAGGGAGCATATGTTCCTCCTGGCATGAGGGCAGGAGCAGAGAGAACTGGAACCGATATGAGGAGGAGGAATGATGAGAACTCTGTTAGGGTTACCAATCTCTCTGAGGACACTCGGGAGCCTGACTTGCTTGAGCTTTTCCGTACTTTTGGTTCTGTAAGCCGCGTTTATGTCGCTGTTGATCAGAAGACGGGCATGAGCAGAGGATTTGGTTTCGTAAACTTTGTGAACAAGGACGACGCTCAGAGAGCTATCAACAAACTGAATGGGTACGGTTATGACAATCTCATCCTCAGAGTGGAATGGGCCACCCCAAGGACAAACTAGATTGCGCTATTTATCTTGAGCTATAAAATTTTTGGCTATTATTATATTTTTCAATTTTCAAAACTCTAATGTGTTCGACAGAATTTTGCTTCTTTTTCACAAGTAATTTGTATTCAGATTATTTATGTTATGGATTAGATTTAACATTTGCAGTCTTCTTTTGGTTTTTGTGTTGTTTTGTGATGATGCTAGCTAGTTCAATCAATTTCATGCATATAAGTTTCAGTGCTCTTTTGGTAGCTTATGCTTTTATTGATCCAAATCAAACACACCAAACGTCAGAAACAAACGATGACTATCAGGAATAGACATGGTGTAAAGTAGAAAAACGAAGAGGTGAAAAGTAGCCTCACACAATGCATTTCCTCACCTATCAAACACTTCATGTATCAAGCTCCAACAAGCCTCTACGGTCTGATACAAGGCAGCTGATAGATGTAATGTTGTCTTGCAAACTGGAGGCTGGAGGCAACGTACTTGGCCATGCATGAGAGCAACCTTTGATGTTGAATGCTCGTTTGAAGTTTTGGGTTCAACAGATATCTCACAAACAAAAGGAGGGTCGTTGGATTTTGAATTTGAAGACTGCCCTGCTTCAGCTATTGAAGGGCTTGAAAATGGTTTCGTTTTTTGACCGAAGTGGAGTGTTTTCAGGCTTAACAGTTGTCATTGCCGGTGTCGTTATATAAATCAAATGATGCGTCAAGTGACTTATCTTTACCATACAAATCATGGATGGTGTGGGTGACATAGTAAAGATAAATCACCTACCATATCATTTGGATTGATTTCTGAGCTTGTCTTTTTGGATTGTGTAGCATTATTGTTTCATGCATAATCTCATTTAATATTTTGAGTTTGGCTGCTCTATACATGTAGGCATGTAGCCATGTAGGTTTCAATTGTTAGGCTCAGCCTACCCAACTATAAACATGGGTTGGGCCACAATTTTACGTGCTAGGGATAGGTCGATCATTGAGCCCGATCCATTTGACATTTCTAATAATACACCTCTAATTCTGATTAAAAGGGTTATAAAACTAAAAAAAAAAATTATCTTAAAATTCAACCCAAATGACGGAGTTGTCCTTACCTTACAAATTATGATATAATATGGTGAATGATATGGTAAATTCATTGGCTTCCCCTAAAGTTTAGTATAAATGCAGCAAGAGAATAAGTATATATTTATCTACTCAAAACTCTAATATTCTTAAATTTAACTAATAAAAAGACAATATTACACTTAATTATTAAAATTAAAAAATGAAAATAAACTTTTTATTAAAAAAATGGTAAAAGCTAATACAAATAATTTTAAAATTTAGAAACAATTTATTATAATAAATTTAAATATAAAAAATGAAAAATAAAGATAATTTCAAAAATTAAAAAATAAAGAAACAATTTTTTTTGTGTAGGATAGTGATGAATTTTAGAATAATTCCAAAATGAAATGTTTTTTTTTTAAGCTATTGGGACACTTATGTGATTACCTCTTGGGCTCTTCTGCCCTCAATTGTTTTGCTTTCCCCCTCTTTAGCATTTTTCTTTACGGTAAATTCATTGCTTCCCCTAAAGTTTAGTATAAATGCAGCTAGAGAACAAAAATATATTTATCTACTCAAAACTCTCATATTCTTAAATTTAACTAATAAAAAGACCATATTACCCTTAATTATTAAAATTAAAAAATGAAAATAATTTTTTTATTAAAAAAATGGTAAAAGCTAATACGAATAATTTAAAATTTAGAAACAATTTATTATAATAAATTTAAATATAAATAAAAAATAAAAAATAAAGATAATTTCAAAAATAAAAAACTTTTTTTTACTTTAAAAATTAAATTTTAAAATGAAGATAATTTACAATTTTAATTTTCCCATTTTAAAATTATTTTTAATTTATATTCCATTGAAAGGATTGTCTTCAATTAATTTAATTATTTTTGTATAAAAAGATTATCTTTATTTTTAAATTTTAATAACAAAGGGCAATTTGGTCATTTTATTAGTTCAATTTTAGGAATAGGGAAAGTCTGAATTGATAAATGCATACTTGTTCTCTAACTGTATTTATGTAAGACTTCAGGGGAGGTCTGTGTATATATCCCTTTTCCTTTTAAGTTAATGTTTTCCAAATCCTGATCGGTTTTGTTATTTAAGTTTGATTAGGATTTCTACTGGAATACTAAAATAAAAAAGGTTTTGATTTTCGTGTTCTAGTAGTTTTAGAAATTCCAACTCCTAATCGGTTTTTTTTTTTTTTTGTTGATTCTTTTTCCTATTTAAGTAATCTTGATTTGAAAAGCTATTATAACTTTTGATTAATATTAATTGAATCGTTCTTTCTTTTGAAGCAAAATACTTGTCATGGATTCTTCGCTTTCGCTTTCGCTTGATCAGTTACTGTGCTATAGAATGCCGCTGCACAACGCTAGTCTCAGCAAACGCGCTCTCGAGAGGCATATCTCGGCCTTGTTCGGCGACGCCGTTTTGCTTGACCCACCTCGTGCTACTGGTACTTTAACTCTCTCCCTCTAATCTTTCTCTGGTTTGTATCAATTTACAATGTTCTGTTAATTTTTCAATTGAATTAGTTGATAGTTTGATAATTTTATCAGAAAAGTTGTGCCTTTTATGTATATTACTTGGTGAATTTAGTTGCTGATTCTAGTATAATTCTTTGTTATATGTTTTCTAGTTGCTTTGAATTGTCATTATCTTTACGATGAATCATGAACTTGCCAACAGTTAGCGAACCGGAAGAAACGAAGGTTGCAGGAGACCCTTTGGCTCAACTCGGAAAAGGAGGAATGATGGCTGGTGCAGAGAGAACTGGAACCGATACGAGAGGCAGGAATGATGAGAACTCTGTTATGGTTACCAACCTCACTGAGGACACTCGGGAGCCTGACTTGCTTGAGCTTTTCGGTATTTTTGGTTCTGTAAGCAGCGTTTATGTCGCTGTTGACCAGAAGACGGGCATGAGCAGAGGATTTGGTTTCGTAAACTTTGTGAACAAGGACGATGCTCGGAGAGCTATCAACAAACTAAATGGGTGCGGTTACGACAATCTCATCCTCAGAGTTGAATGGGCCACCCCAAGGACTGACTAGATCGCGCTGTCTATCTTGAGCTATAAAAATTTCGGCTGCTGTGATATCTTTCAATTTTCAAAACTGGAATGTTTTCGACAGATTTGTATTTTTTTTAAGCAAGTAATTTGTATTCAGATTATCTATGTTATGGATTAGATTTTACATTTTCAATCTTCTGTGTTGTGTTTTGTGATGATGCTAGCTAGTTCAATCAATTTCACACATAAGTTTCAATGCTCTTTTGGTAGCTTATGCTTTTTATTGAACCAAACAAAACACACAAAACATCAGAAACTCTAGTTCATGAAATAAACAACCGACTATCGGGAATAGACATGGTGAAGAGGTGATGGATTTCCGGTAGAAAAACCAGTTGGCGGACTAATTGTAGAGCATGGATGCAGTGGTGTGAACTGACCGGAATCCCCAGGAAGTCTCACATATGATGCCGGAGGAGGTGATTCACGAAACCAAGAATCTGCCATTGTTGGTTCTTTCCCACCAGCAGCTCTGTATTGAATAACGACCTTGTAGATGAAAGGAATGAAGCCTTCCATGGCTTGGTGTGCTCTGGCTGTGTCGGGTCGGATCACAGATGAGAGACTTAGCTTGTTTATAAGGAGAGACAAAGGGTGTTGATATTCTTGAGGGTTTGGTAGAATATCGATCTCCTCCTTGCCTAAAATGAGAGGCATTATTGCTTCAAGTTGAAGACATATTCCAACTAACCTCACCAATGACTATCGTTTTCGGTTCCATTTTGGGCAATTCAATTCATGCATATAGTTGTTTTGTAAACATTATAGACCAAAAGGGTCCCTCAAAAACATTATATCTGTGTTGTAATCTCTCTAGTCTTGATCTTGATGTGTGTTCATTCATCGTTTTCCAGATTTGTGTTCATTGATAGCTTTCCAGACTTGGTGATCCGTCGGATCGGACTTTAGCTTATTTTGCGTATTTAATATTTTGAGTTTGGCCCCCTTAAACATGTAGGTTTCAATAGTTAAGCTAGGCCTACCGAAATATAAAGCTTAAACATGATTAGGCATTGATTTTACGAGCTAGGGCCTAGGGATAGGCCGAGCGAGATCAATTTGACTCCTTAAATCTTTTGATTAAAAAGGATCGCTAAACTAAGGGTACGGAAATTGACACTCATAAATATGATAAGTATACCCATGTTTAAAATTTAAAATTAAATCATTATTATAGACATCCATTTTAATATCATGATAATACCCTTATTTAAAATTTTAAATGAATGTGTTCATTTTAATAGATTTTATTTATAAATACTCTTAAGTTATTACTTAGTAAGTATTAACACACTTGATTTTACAAGTGATAAATTCTTAAGTTCTTCGGGCTCGAAAATAAAAAGAAAAACAAAATTAATCTTTTGATATAATACAAGGCTTGATGTTGTAAATGCATGAGAACTCAGTAAGTAAAAAAAAAAAAAAAGCGGAGTTCTCTTAAAAAAAAATAAAAATCTAGGGTTGATTCGAAGTGCTCTAGAATTTGATGGTAATGAAACTGCGGCAATTTGTGCATAAGATGAGGTGCTCTGCAAATGTTTTATAAAATAAAAGAAAATTTCCAATAAAATATATTCAAATTCATATGTATTCTGCAGTTAAAAATTACATAACTTTTCTTCTGGAAAGAACAAGACGTTTAAAATCATTGAAACATTAAAAAAAAATAATAATAAATAAATAAATAAATTAATTAATTAAAAATTAAAAAAAAAAAAAAACAAAACAAAAATGTTGTAATGCTCTTGATATATATTAGAAACACACTTGCAGGTACCAAATCAACCCTAATTGCCTTCAAATAGTCTAGTTTCAGTTGCTTTACAATATATATATATATATATATATATATATACGGTCCCGATCCTATCAGGATGCACTGATATAACTTTATCAGGATATTGAATGTGAGCCACTCATTTATAACAGTGATTTGACAAGTGCATACATACCAAGTCAAAGTATGTAAAACGAGTGGCTCACATTCAATATCCTTATATAATTCTATCAGGATGCACTGATAGGATAATTTCCGTATATATATATATATATATATAGGTATCCTATTATCAGTTTGTCCTAATATAAAATATATAAGGACCAAGAATGTAGACCATTAACTGATAGTAGAAAGACTATATATATATATATATATAGGTATCCTATTATCAGTTTGTCCTGATATAAAATATATAATGACCAAGAATGTGAACCATTAACTGATAGTAGAAAGACTATATATATATATATATATATATATATATATATATATATAAACTTATGTGATTACCTCTTCTGCCCCCAATTGTTTTGCCTTCGATTCTTTAGCTTTTTCCTTTTTGGGCAAGGTTTTAGGATCCTAATACTTTTTAGTAGGAACTTCCGTTTAAAAAAATATTTTTTACTTTAAGTTTGTAATTTGTTTAGGATTTCTATTGAATTTGCATTTTGAGGTAAATTTTGAGATTTTCGTGTTTTAGTCGACTTAGGAATTTTGAGTCCCAGTGGAATCAGTTTTGTTATTTATTTTTTACTATTCAAGCTGGGATTTGACAAGTTATTGTAACTTTTGATTAATATTTATACAATCATTCATTTGGAGTAAAATTCATCTCATGCATTTGAGAGCGCTTTCGCTTCATGAGTTATTGTACTATCTCTTTATTTATGGTGTGTTTACTAATCGAGTAATCGATAACAAAAATTAAAGGGAACCAAGACTGTTAGATAGAATGAGGGAGTTAAGTTCTCTTTCTGATCCGAAATTAATTTTTGATTTGTATATAGAGTTCATGATAGCTTGATTCTCACGGATTCTTTTTATTAAATTCGGTAATCATAAAATCAAAAATTAAGTTTATTTTCCCTCACCACAATGTCGTATTAGTAAACATACCATTAAATAAAGAGTAATGCTACATTGTCTAAATTTGGTGTTTAAATCTGGTGCCCAAATGACGTGACAACACTCTAATCTATTCATTTAAATTGTATTACATTTGCATGATTTAAATGAATGGATTAGAGTGTTGCTACGTCATTTGGACACCAAATTTGGGCAATGTAGTATTACTCTTAAATAAAAACTTAATAGAATTTCCATTCATTTAAATTGTATTAAATTTGCATGATTTAAATGAATGGATTAGAGTGTTGCTACGTCATTTGGACACCAAATTTGGACAATGTAGCATTACTCTTAAATAAAAACTTAATAGAATTTTGATATTTAGGAAAGATATTCAGCCAATGAATAGAGATCAAGTACCTAAGAACAAATATTCCCCCACCTACCAAATATATATAAACAGAAATTGTAGTAACATTAACGTCATAAATAGTTATTTATTAATGGGGATACAAAAGATATGATATTCTTGCATTGTATAGTTAAAAAACAAATGTGAAAGAGAATCAGCCACGTGAAGGTGACTTTTATTTGGTACATTTTATTGGCTAAAAAACAGCAACACACAAGTTTACCTCCACACCACACATCCTCACAAGTCACAACACAAAATCTCACTACGTTCTCGTC
The DNA here is from genome assembly GCA_030490815.1 of Acer saccharum. Lineage (NCBI taxonomy): Eukaryota > Viridiplantae > Streptophyta > Magnoliopsida > Sapindales > Sapindaceae > Acer > Acer saccharum. The sequence continues at coordinate 52,178,107 of CM059868.1, read as the reverse complement.
TGGTGACTACGACGTTTTCGTCTGGTGACTACGTCCGCACTTTATTTTTATTTGAATATTTAATCTCATTTTATAAGATCGGTTTTAAAACTATTAGGACATGATTCGAATTCCCAATTATATTGATAATGAATATGAGGGGCCACTTCAACTTCCGTCATATTACGTAAGAGTTAAACTTTAAACGAAACTCTTAAATATAAAGAATTCAATAACATATAAAAAGTCCATATTTAAGTAAAAACATGAACAAATTAATGAACATACATATGTACTTGAGTTAATGAGTCTATTTTAACTTTATATGGATATTAAAAGGCCCAAAAGAAGCCCATATTCAAATTCACAATCATATTGATAATTTATGTGAGGGGTTTTCAGTCTTTTCACTAAGCTACCTCAACTTCTGTCAAGTTATGTAAGTTTTTTGGTTTTCTTTTTGAGTAATGTTACATTGCCCAAATTTGGTGTCCAAATCTGGTTCCCAAATGATGTGGCAACACTCTAGTCCATTCATTTAAATTATGCAAATCTAATACAATTTAAATGAATGGTCTAGAGTGTTGCCACATCATTTGGGCACCAAATTTGGGCAATGTAGCATTACTTTTTTTTTTTAGTATTACATTATGAGTAATGCTACTTTGCCCAAATTTTGTGCCCAAATATAGTGCCTAAATGACGTGGCGACACTCTCATCCATTCATTTAGATTGTATTAGATTTGCTTGATTTAAATGAATGGATGTGAGTGTTACCACGTTATTTGGGCACCAGATTTGGGTAAAGTAGCATTACTCTTACATTATTACATAAACTTAGGGTTTTTTTATTTTATTTTTTATTTTTTATTTTTTAAGGGGAATGTGACTCAAACCCGTAACTTCGTGGTTCAGGTGTGAGAAGTTTACCATTAGACCAATCTCATCTTGTCAAGTAAAATATAAAAAGACTGTATTTAAGGAAAAGAGTAATTGGCACAAATCCCCCCTAGACTATACCAGCTTTTGCATGTTGCCCCCTAAACTATTTTATTAGGCATTAAACCCCCTGAACTATCAATTATTGGCAGACCAAGACTAAAGATGCACCCTCAGGGGGGAAAAAACCCAAAGGATTGCCAATAAGTGATAGTTCAGGGGGTTTAGTGCCTAATAAAATAGTTTAGGGGGCAACATGCAAAAGCTGGTATAGTCTAGGGGGGATTTGTGCCAATTACTCTAAGGAAAAACATGAATTAACTAATATAAATAGACGTCCGTACTAGAGAATTTTCGTATTCGTGTTTACGGAGTCTTATAACTTCGTGTGGATATTAAAAGGCCAAAAAAAAAAAAAAAAAAAAAAAGCCCAGATTCCTTTAAGACAGACTGGCTCATCCCGTGGGTGGCTCTTGTTTTCTAGTTGTTTGCCTCTTCACAAATAAACTACAATTCATTCTCTCTCTCTCTCTGTTATTATATCTTGCGCATTGCTCTGTATCTTCCGGAGATCACGTTCTCATGGCTTCGATCATCGAATCCGGCTGGCGGGTATTTCTTCTATCGCTGTTTTAGTTAAATACTCTGTTTTGACTTGATCCTTTACTGCTTCTGGATCTGTTAATGCGTGTATTTGTGCATGTAATTGCTTGTTTATGCATATATTGTGGTGAGACTTAATGGGCGTGTTTTGATTTTTGTTCTTGGTCACTAGATATAGATATATCTATTTCCAAAGTCTTTGAAGGGTTGTTTTGGGTTTTTGAAAAGATTGTGACTTTGGAGCTGCAATGTCTTTGATGTTTGATTTACAACTAATGCTTGAATAAATAATTTTTTTTTCTCTCTTACTATAATGAATTGGTATTGAATACTAAGCTGATGAGAAGAATCTAGCTAGTTGTATATGCATGTCTAGTTGAATATGAATATGAGGCACCATTTTTTAGATATTTGTTATACTAGCAGAGCAATTGCTTGGAATTGAGAATGCAAAGAGCTTCAAATTGATCTTTTTGTTGGTCATTTTGTGTGTGTATACCTCTAGGATTTACTGTTGGAAGAGTTTGTGTGGATGTCATGTTATAGTTTTCGCTTGTCAAGATGGAAAAGAGAATGTTATTTACTTATTTTGGTTGGGATTGATGATTTCCTGAATTTGCTGTGTCATCTTTTCTTCTTTTTCTACTGGGAATTGTCATGAAATATGTGATTAATAATTGAAACTCTTATTTGTTTATGTGCAGTATCTTATCACAAATTTCAGCGATTTTCAACTGGCATGTCTCGGAAGTTTCTTTATCCATGAAAGTGTCTTTTTCTTATCTGGACTTCCTTTTATATATCTTGAAAGGGCAGGATGGCTGGGCAAGTACAAGATTCAGGTTTAACTTCTTCTCCATTGCCGTTAGTAGTGGTGCTACATTTTCAAGAACTTATTTCTTGCTGATATTATATGTGAGCAAGACATTGTAGCAAATAATGAATATATATATATATATATATATATATATAATGCTCTATGATATGGGATAGTGACTGCATGGAAACACTGTTCACTTGCTGCAAGCCTGCAACATTATAATAAATAATAATCAAGATCATGTTGCAACTAGTTTGATGCTTGCTTCCCATTCTCAAGGACCATTTTATCATATTTATCTCAAGCTAAACCTGAACTTGTGCTGAATTTCTTTGAGAAATTTTCAACATACCAAATTTATGTTCTTCAGTATTGTGACAACTTTGTTGTTCTATACAGACAAAAAATAACAGCCCTGCAGCTCAGGAGAAATGTATCGCTCGGCTGCTGCTGTACCATTTTGGTGTCAATTTACCTGTTATGATTTTCTCCTATCCTGTCTTCAAATTCATGGGCATGCAAAGTAGTCTTCCTCTGCCGTCCTGGTATTTTCAGGTTCTTTATATACTAAAGCTTTTTTCATATAGATGATACTCAAACTGATAGAATTATTAATCTGGAAATGTGTCTCATCAGTTCATCTTTAAACATCCATAGATTCCATCTCTTGTGAAGCCTATTTAGCTAGATCCTGCTTCTGGTTCTGCAGGAAAGTGATTCTAACACAGATAATATTCTACTTCATCCTGGAGGATTTTGTATTCTACTGGGGTCATCGTATATTACATACAAAATGGTTGTACAAGCACGTGCACAGTGTTCATCATGAGTAAGTCGGAGTTCTAATTGCTTGTCTCTTGCTCTAATTCTGGACAGTATCCTTTGTCTTGTCTTTCACAGATGCACTTACAGGTTTTTTCGGTCCATGTACAGATATGCTACGCCATTTGGACTGACATCTGAATATGCCCACCCTGCTGAAATATTGTTCCTTGGCTTTGCTACCATTGTTGGTCCTGCAATCACTGGGCCCCATCTGATTACTCTGTGGTTGTGGATGGTACTAAGAGTCCTAGAGACAGTTGAGGCACATTGTGGTTACCATTTCCCATGGAGCCTCGCAAACTTCATACCTTTATATGGAGGGTGAGTTTGTGCATTTTCCTTTTTCTAGTTTACTGAGATTGGTGTTTATGTTTTATGATTACTTTTCGTCTGTTGTTCCTGACATATTTGTTCTATAACCTTTTTCAGAGCTGATTTTCATGATTATCATCATCGTTTGCTTTATACCAAATCTGGCAACTACTCATCTACTTTCGTTTACATGGACTGGTGAGTTGTTGGTGTAAATAGTTTGAAGCATTTTCATTTTTTCTGTATGCCACGACTGCAATCTATAATAACATTTCTCGTTATATTTTTGAGTCACGTGAATGTATGAAGTTATTGTTGCTTTGTTTTCTTATTCATGTATATTATACATTTCTTGTTCCTTCACCTAGAAATGTATAGCAACTATCGTATAGAGATGGTAACAACGATTTTCATATAATCTAATTTTTTAATTGTTGTGCACTTGTGCTAGATAAAATTGAATCCAAATGCATGTAGTTAATGAACATGAACTATTAGTACTTAAAGGTGGTATATGATATCTGAATATTAGATCTAGAACATATGCTATTCCATAAAAGGTACTTGGAGATTGCTAGAGATAAATGGAGATATGGACCGGAGGCATATGAAGGTGTAGAGCTGACTTTGTTCAGATCCTGTTGTCAAATATTGCCAGAATGCCTGTTCTTCGATGACAACGGCTTTTTCTAATTGGTTAGCTGAGGTCCTAGACCTCTTAACAATTTTACTTCAAAAAGGCGATCAAATGGAATCTATGGTCCAAAAATATTGTAAATATAACTTGGATGTTGTTGCTTACCACCTGCTTAAAAAATGCGTTAATTGTATGAGACCATAGCTGCAACATTGTTCATGTAGACAATGTATTAAGAAGGTTAATGTCTATGGTGATGCTACCTTCAGTTATTTAAACTCTCTCAAAACTCAAACACACACCATGACCAGTACTTATATTTATTGCTCATTTGAGGGATTTTATTAATCATTAGTTGATTATGTTCTACACCATTCTGAGTGAGAGTTCTGCACATATTTCTTTTATGACCATTACTTGGTAGAATCCAATGCTTTCCGACTTGCTCACCCCTGCATGTTCCTTATTTCTTTTGGGGTATAAGCTGCTTACTGATTTATTGTTATTACACGCTCATATATGATTCTAACAGAAAGATCATCTCATGAGATGAAAATCTAAATTTTGACTATGTGGCACAATGATACGCTTCGGATATAATTCTTTATATGCTTATCTAGTTTACTAGTACAGCTGCACATATTTCTTTTATGACCATTACTTGGTAGAATCCGATGCTTTCCAACTTGCTCATCCCCTCATGTTCATTATTTCTTTTGGGGTATAAGTTGCTTACTGATTTATTGTTATTACAGGCTCATATATAATTCTAACAGAAAGATCATCTCATGAGATGAAAATCTAAATTTTGACCGTGTGGGGCACAATGATACGTTTTAGATATAATTCTTTATATTCCTATCTAGTTTCCTAGCACAGCTGCACATATTTCTTTTATGACCATTACTTGGTAGAATCTGATGCTTTCCGACTTGCTCACCCCCTCGTGTTCATTATTTTTTTTTTGGGGTATAAGTTGCTTACTGATTTATTGTTATTACACGCTCATATATGATTCTAACAGAAAGATCATCTCATGAGATGAAAATCTAATTTTTGACTCTCTGTGGCACAATGATATGCTTCATATATAATTCTTTATATTCCTATTTAGTTTCCTAGTACAGCTCAGTTTTGATAATTGTTCAGAAAAGCATATTTAGATTTAATCTCTAAACATGCTTTTGCTTTGGTTATCATTTAGATGCCCGTGTATACCTAACCATTCATGAAAATAAGCATAATACTCACCCTACTATGGTTTTGACGACTCTTTTGAATATTCTCTCAGGATATTTGGCACCGACACAGGTTACAGAAAGTTGAAGGCACTGAAGAGTATCGGTGATGAAGACAACAAGAAGCAGACATAATGATAGGAAATTCTTTGTAATGTGCTTAACATTAGAAAATGGGATCCTGTTAAAGGGCATCTCAAAAAAAAAAAAAAAAAAAAAAAGGTTTTTTTTGTTCTATCCCGCTGTTTCATCGCTTGTGCAACCCACCTTTTAGTGTTTACTTTCTGTTCATGTGGGATCATTGGAAAAGATTTCTTTGGACGTTTTGTTCCCGCTTGTTCACTGCATTAATGAAGTTTCTCTTGCTACTCTCATTGTGATTACTGTGCATTCTTTTTAGTGATTTAAATCCTGAATGTGCACCGTTACCCTCTATCGTTCTCACACTTGTAAATTCCTTGTTGCTGCTATATCCACCTTGGTGTTATTTTACTTGATATGAATATATGATCATGACATGCTTTGATGGATGGGAGTTTGTGATATTTCTTTTTTCCCTCTTTAGGAAAGATGAGAATCATGGAGTTGATTTCCAGCTGGAGAGTGGAAATATGCTTTAAAAGTATTGTGATGACTCATTGAATTTATTTGTCCTTTTTTTGTTTCTTTAAATGATGAGAGACATATGCAAGGATTTTCAATAGAAAAAAGAGCTAAAGATAGATATTTGGCTTGATGTTGAAAAGGACACTTGTCTTGTGATTGTTTTTGGTTTTTCATGATGTAAATGGGATTTTCCTAAAAGAAAAAGGTTGGGCAAGTCATAATCATATGAAGTTTGTTGGCTCCATTTCTCTTTCACATGAATCGTGATACCTAACTGTGTCTTTAAGAGAATTCTTCTTGCAAGATACCACAACCTTTATATGTAATTGCTTGCTAAAGTTTTCTTATTAGTTGATGTTGTGGTATCCGGTAATATTGGATAAACGCTAAACGCCCAACTGAGAGATTGAATAAACACTTTTACTATCGAGTCTGGTATAAACGCTAAACGCCCAACTAAGAGATTATATCAAGTCTGGTATAAACGCTAAATGCCCAACTAAGAGATTAAATAAACGCTCTTACTATCGAGTCTGGTAAGCCATGTTGGGCAGTAGGTATTTGTTTAATAATCAACTTAATAGATGTGACCTCCGGTCCAATTTTATATGTTACAAGTTATATCTATGTATATTAATCTTGATCAACATAATCACCAAAATGGTTGGTAGCCGAAAAAAAAGTAGTCGATTCAATGATGAAAAAACACGTAAGTATGTTGATTTGACGTGCATGGATCATCGTCGGTTTTCATTACAGCTTCTTCTTCATCCACATAACATGCATTGTTTTGTTTCTCGCTCTCTTTTGTCAAACGGAAAACAAAAAGACCAAAAAGCCCTTGTCCCTAACCTAACCTAACCTACCCTACCGTACCCATTTCAACAGTCACAGAGAGACTATGCTTACGTGTCTCTTGTAAGATCAACCACCACCACGCTCACATTGTCCGAACTATGTCTCGCTAATGCCAGCTTCGTCAACAACATTGAAGCATCCAAACATGACTTATCCGACCCTGCCACCCTTCCTCCACCACCACCACCTCCCATTACCATCTTCTCCGGTGGAGGAAAGTCTTGACCCTTATTCCCATGCAAGCACACGCGCGCCACCCCACACGCCATCTCGTTCGTCACCACATCCCATAGACCGTCCGACGCCAGTATCAGACACTCGTCCTCCTCCGTCCGATCCACCACCGTCACCTCCGGTGAACATATCACGTATGGTTTCAAGTAGTTGTCTCCTATCGCACGTGACATCGCCAACATTCCCAGAACACGTGGCCCGTCCCAGTATATCACCCTCCCACCCGCTTCTTCGATCCGGTTCAGCTCGTCGGGTCGATCCGGCTATTCCAACAAAAAAAAGGTCAACAATTAATTAAATTTTTTAATTAGACACAATTACACAAACATCCCCCCGAGTTTAGTTATAATTGCAGTTATATTCAACTAGAAATCTCTCTGCTACGGACCTTGTGATCGGACGAGAGAGCGAGGGCTTTGCCGTTACGGCACAAGACGGCTCTTGAGTCACCGCAGTTAGCGATAACGATCTTGTCGGCCGTTACGATTGCCGTTACGGCGGTAGATCCAGCGGCTTCGCACTCTGGCGCTTGAAGCTCACACCTGCAACTAGTGTTCACCACTCCCTTGTTCCACGCGCTCACCTCCTTGTCCATGCGCATGAAGCTTCGCTCCAACGCGCCTCTCCATTCCGTTACTTCGTTAACGTCGTCTTTCTCTAGCTCCTCTCTCACCACCTCGTGCATTCGCTCTCTACATCTCGTCGCCACCTGTTAAAAAATAATAATTTTTTATTTAGAAAAAAATTCAATTTTTTTTATTTTTTTTATGGTTTATTTGGTGAAGTGAGAAATTTATACGTACATGAGAGCAGCCATGGCCGTCGTAGACGCCGAAGTAGTGCAAGTCAGTTGCTTTTTCGTAATTTTTGTGATAAAACGATGGATGCACCGCGACGGCGTCTTCCATGTCTCGTCTGTTTCCACAGACCGAAGTGACACCGTACTTAGGGAGTGTTTTTGGATTCAGTGAAGGTGACGGAGGAGACAAACACTTATGACACAGTTGCGATCTTCCGTTCTCTACTTTCATTTGTTTCTTCTCTTCTCCTTTTTCTTCGTCGGAACAAGCTCCGCTCTCCATAGCGTTATCCCATTCGCCAGTCAACGACGAAGACGACGTCGACGACGACGACGACGTCCCGGATACGTCAAGCTTCTGCCGTTTCTGTTTCTCGTTCTCCTCTTCCGGCGGCGACCCTGCCCCCGTGACGAACTTGAACCGCCTGATCTCCATCCTCCTCCGCCGCGCAGCACGCGAGCTCGGCTCGATCGACGTCGAACGCGTTTCACTCTCGCTCACCACTCCGCAGCAAACATCCGCCATAACCAAACAAACAAAAACACAATATATAAGAAGGATGAGAATGAAATCTGAATAAAGAAAACGCTTGCTTGCTCGATCGCAAAGAGAAGTTTTTTTAGTTTTTTATAAGTAGGGACCTGTGTGTGTATATGTGTTCTATTCGGGCAGCTGCCCGAAACCTTCACGGGCTGACCAGACAGGTATTACTTGCGTGCGTCACGTAGTAGTGCTTCTCCACCTAAATTAACAAATCTCCACCGTTGATTTCCCTCCTCATCTCCGTTAAATCCAACACGTGTGAACTTAATCCTGGTGGGACATACGTGGCCCAATAGACAATCAACAGCGCAATTAACAGAGCCTTCCTTTTCTGACACGCAGCTGTGGTCCTGTCCAAGGGGTCGTTTCGTTTTTGAATCGTTTTATTTATTTATTTATTAAGACTTGGCGACACGTGTCTCCATCGTGGAATACAAACTCTTTTTATTCCAGTGTGTGTTGTGGCCCAATCAGACGGTAGAAGGTAACATCGCTTCCTGATTTTGAAAATGTAGGTCCACCTTTTAACGTCGTTGACGCCTTATAGGAATTTGTACAATAACACGTGTAACAAATCAAGCCGATTCCATTCTTTAAATTCAATATTCACGCTTTGGGGCCCCCACAGTGAGTTGATGCCAAGTACACGTGGAGGGAGATGAATGGACAACGTGTTGAAGACAGACAGGAAAGTACGGAAGAGGTAGGGCTCCACGTGTTGGAAAGATCTGGCTAGTGAAATTGACAGGAGGGTGAAAAGAAGAGTGACACGTGACAGACGTACAGACAAAACACAAACACATGCTGACATGCATGAGGAAAAAAAAAAAAAAAAAGAGTTTTTAACTCTGGTTAAACCGTGTTGTGTTAAATGTAAATGTAAACCAAACCAGGGTTAATAATATATATATTTTTTTTTTGTTGGCTTCAACTTCCAAATGGGAACTGTCAACTGTTGTCTGTGCACTGTGCATGTAGTCTGAACTCTGCTGCATATATGGTAAGAAAAGAAGGAAAAAACGTGACGGTGAGAGAGAGAGAGAGGGGACACGTGGATTGATGGGAAGACACGTTGAGAGAGTAGAGAGTGAGTGAGTGACTGGTGTTGGGGTTTGGGTGATCGAACAAAGAGGCAAGCAGGCGTGCGTGAGTGAGGTTTTCAGGGCTTTTCTGGGTTTACAAATGGCGATGGAGTTTCTGGTTTGATATATTTTTTTTCTTGCTTTGCATACATGAGTACATGACATGTTATAGCAGTACTAGATTTGTCGATTGTTATTTGGATAGATGACACGTACGTAGGTTTCACCGTCTATACATATATATATATATTGTATACTACTGTTTTGAAATATTAGTGAGGAGAGGACATAGCACTGTATGTATACTTCCGTGTTTTGATTTTGGCAGGCGGCCTCTATATTTGAATATAAAATTTTGATCTATACGGCAACCGCATTGACTAAAGTCTAAAACGGTCTCACCGCATCATTTATTTTTACATGATATATAAAGGTGAAATGTCTAGTCTCACCACATCATTATTTTGTGATATATAAAGATGGGATGTGTAGTATATATTACCGCTTTGAGCCCTTTCATAACAGCGTAACATACGGAAACTTTCAAAAAAAAAAATATCTGGTCCCGAATTATAATAGATATTATCAAAAAAAAATAACAGCGTAATATACGGTTGCTATTATTATAACACTGTTGTTAGACAATCTAAAAATTTAGTTTAAATTTTAACCCAAAATGATGTGGCGAGTGATTTTTTCATTAACCATATCATTCCATATTATGTGTGGTGATGACTTACCACTTGTCACATCATTAGGATTGAAATTTAGATTAATTATTTGGGTTGTATAATAGTACTCTTACTCTTAATATAATCATTTGTTGGTTTGATGTTTTTGGGGTTGGAATAGAAGGTTTAATTATGCAGTAGAGTGCTAATAGAAGCGTAACTCAGTTGATAGATGGATGAGCTTGGGGCTTGGGCAAATGACTCCGAGATCAACAGCTCGAATCCTACCAATGGTGAAGCTTTTCAAAAAATACATGGTCCCGGATTAATAGATATTGTCAAAAAAAAAAAAAAAAAAAAAAAAAAATGCAGTAGAGTACCATAGATGTGTGAATAAGTTGAGAGGTGATAGATTTTTAACCATGGGATAATGAATCATGGTGATGGGAAACAAAGCAATATAACAATTTAAATGATACCTCACTTTTGATGAAACTGTCTAAGTAAATTCTATAATTTTTTTTAAAAAAATTATTAAAAAAAAAAAACTTTTATGTGACTTCAATTAAATCTAATATGACTGTTTTTTGTCTCTCCTTTATAAAAAGAAATATGACTATTAATTAACTGATAATAAAATTAACATCTAACAATTTTTTTTTAAAGAACCAATAAATAATATTTAATATAGAAACAAAAATTATAAAGAAAACATGCATATTATCAAGATAAATATTTGTATGTGAAAGTGATTTTTTATTTAAAATAATTTTGTTTTCTTAAAGTTTATATATATATATATATAATGATTTTTTTTAAATATATTTTATTATCAAAGTCTTTCTTAATTTTTAGTCAATTGAAAAAGAATATATTTACGTGGCAAACTGGAAATCTCTTCAGGTAGTTTGTTTATGAATGATTATTTATTTATTTAATAATTGTTTGAAAAAGAATATATTTACGTGGCAAACTGGAAATCTCCTTTATTTCAGGGATGTGTTGGCTTTTTAGTCAATGGACGAAAATGAAAAGAAACGTTTTAGGTCTTGATTTGATTCCAATTAACCACAACAAGAAAAAGCAATCAACTCCAATTAATTTCTTAACAAATAAAATCACATTATTTTTTACTATTAAATGGAATTTTTTTTTTTTTTTTTTTTTTTTTTTGGGTTATAATTGGATTGTTCATTTGAAAAAAATAAAAATAAATAAATCAGTCGATCCCATGAAAGAACAATTAGAAAAAAAAATCGAAAATTTTAAAATATGTGTCTTTCAAAAAGAATATAACCCTTTGGAAAAATATGTTTGTACAATTTAAACACTTTTATTGACAAAAAAAATAAATCGATTTTTTTTTTTTTTTTTTTTTTATAAAAAAAATATCAAACTACAGTATATTGAAAAAGAATAAAAACCCATCGTTCTGGAACCACAATTTAATTAAATAAACAATCAAAACTTTTGTTCCTTTAATTATTATTTTTTTATTATGAGGATGTAATTCTGAAAAAGTCAAAAGTATTTGGGCGTTGAGTTTGGTATGCTTCTACATCTACCGCCCAAGACATTTATAAAAATATAATAATTACTAATTATGGAATTATTACAAAAATTTTGGTCAAAGATTCTCTTAATCAAATAATATAATTCTCCATCATCAGTTCAACTCTAACCCTTCATTACTTAATTATTATTATTATTATTATTTAAATATGACATTAGAATTGTATTGTTGGGATCTATTCAGAGAAATCTTCCATGAATTTTCAATTTAATTGATAAATGTGAGACTCGAATCCGTATCATGGAAATAAAGAAAGAAATTTACAGTGCACACCCACTTTTCTAAGGGTGGATGTAACCTTAATTACTTGTTTAATTTCTCACTCTTTCTTGTTCAAATCAATTAATTAATTTAATTGAGCAACTAATTATATAACCGATTAATCAACTTCTACATCAATCGGTCACTTTCTATCCTAGACAATGTCATTATATGCACCAAACTTTTCATCTCTTTCAACTGATAAATTACGGGTCCTGTTAGGTTGCCAAAATTAAGTGCCCGTCTTTGTAAGATTTATGATGCCGGTTGATTTCTGGACAATGAAGACTTGATCTGAAAATCACTAGCAATAATTGGACCAAAAATAGTTCTAGTAGGTAGAAAATTCTTACATGATGATCATAATATATTCATGTATGTAGAACTTCATCATCATAACAATAAATATTTATGACTATACATTAACGTGTCACATGATCATTGAAAAACGAGTTTAAAACGATGTCCATATATTATTATTTAGTATATATGAAAAGTTCATAATAATGATAGGCATCACAAGATTTATTCAATTGAAAAGAAGAATAATGAAAGACAAGCCTATTCATCGTAGGCAGTTTTTGAATTCAAGTTTCATGAGGAAAGAAGAATCCATTAATTGTGAATCCTCCATCAACACAAATGGTCTGCCCAGTTATATAAGAGGCCACAGGCATATATATGCACAGAAATGCTACCAGAGAAGACAACACGTACTCTTTCATCTCTCCTGTGCGTCCCATCGGATTTCGAGATGTTACTTCCTTATAGAATTTATCATCTTCAGTAATGATTATGTAAATTTCAAGACCTTTAGTTATGTAACGTTATAAAGCACCGGTATGTATATATCATACCGGTAAAATGTCCGTATTTAATATGATAGTAATATCAAATTTATATTAATTCATTTAATTTACAAAGATGGATGCATGACTCTTGCCTCTTGAGGATGTAAAACGGAAAGATCAATGCCAAAAACGATTCTTAATTAATATTAATGGACAATTTTTTTATATTTTTTTAAAAGTAATTTATGGACAAATAAAATTCGAGGATATTATAAATCTGAAATCTTCCTCACATTACTCTACTCTGTTGGCTTGATCACATTATTTGTCCCAACATTGTTTATGATCTGGTGGGATCATCACAATATAATATTGTTCAATCATAATATAATATTTTTGAGTTATCATTGCATATATATTACAATATGATTGATATGTACATACAGGGATATTAAGCTTCCCATTGAACAGTTTGGAGACTTGATCCATCAACTTCTTTCGTTCGGCTCAAGACGACACATCAAAGATCGAACCAGATCGAAACTTTGAAATTCCCATTCTCGTATGCTTTTATTGAGCTCTGCTTCATTTATGGTACATATATGATATATGCACTGTGGATCCAAGCTCTGCTAATTCCCCCACAACAGCATGCCTGAGATATATATATATATATAACAACTCAATAGGATATATGTAAAGTTATATAGTCGATCCCGTATTAAAAAAATGTACAGAAATCGCTCCGGAGTTATATAAAAAGCAAGAAACTTTTCCTGGATATTGTCATCCATGACAAATTTATCAAATACATGGAGGGACTTGTTCGTAAAAGAAAACGTCAACTTAACTAGAGCATTAGCTATTTCATTCGCATTCCTGGAAGCAAAACTAACACTAATTTATACAAGAATACGAACAAGACAAGAAATTAAGAAAGTTGATCACACACCCGAGTCCCCTGGACCCACCGGTGACTAGAGCAGTCATGCCTGGAAGACTCCATCTGCTGATCCCACCACCATTGCTAACCTGAGCCATTCTCTCTATCTCTAATTCTCTATCTTTTTTTTATTATTTTTTTATTTTTTAAACATATCTCTAATTCTCTATCACACATACAATTATTGACATTGCTTTAAGAAGTTTTGGGAGGTATATGATTTTATTAATGTGCATGTCATGCATGACTCATTAGTGACAGTAATTTTTTTTTTTTTAATAATAATGCTACTTTATCTAAATTTGGTGTTCAAATGAAACGAATCTTTGCTTTCTTTGTATTAAAATTGGATGATTGAAATTATTGGATTTTGGTAATGCCACGACATTTGGACTCTAAATTTGGTGTCAAATTTGGATAAAGTAGCATTACTCATACTTAATCAGAGTGACTATAATATGATTATTAAAAAAAAAAATTCAAACATATGATATATGAATACAGGACTGCGCAGGTTAAGGATTGAAAATTGAATATTATTGAAAAAACGTTTTCAATCTTTGTCCACCGGCCAGTTCTTAGACCCACGATAGGCTCATAGAAAATTGTGATTTATAATTGAGAGGACTTTATTTCAAAAGATGATTTGATTTGTTTTCATATTAACATTGGAAATGATTAGGATTGGAATTGATCAGGTTTGTCATTTGTGAAAGTTATCGATAAATTCAAAAGTTTAAGCATAAAAATCAGCAAACACACATGATGGTTGGACACCTCTTATACCTATATGGGTAATTACTCTAGTGGCCATCAATTTTTACCACTACTATCAAAATGGCCATCAAATAGGGAAATGGATGGAAAATGATCATTTTTGACAAACATTGTTACACTAGTGGCCATTCCATCTAATTCCATCCATTTCCATTCAATTCCATTCAATAAGTGGCATTTTGGTAAATATGAGGATAACATTAATTTATTGTAGATATTTTTTAGAAATCAATTTTTTCTTTTGTTTTTTTGAAACAAATAATTAAAAAACAAAAAATTATATTTAGTGTGTACATATACATATAGCATATCTCAAACATATATATATATATGTATGTATTTCTTTTTTGAGAAGATTAAGGCTACAAAATCTAAAAATTCTAAAAAATATATTTGAGATAAGTTGAAAAAATATATATATATTGAGAAGATTAAGGCTATAAAATCAAAAAATTCTAAAAAACATATTTGAGATAAGTTGAAAAGATTAAGGTTACAAAATCTAAAAATTCTAAAAAATATATTTGACACAAGTTGAAAAGAAATATATATGTATGTATATATATATATATATATATATATATATATATATGTTTGAGATATGCTATATGTATATGTACACACTAAATATAATTATTTGTTTCAAAAAACAAAAGAAAAAATTGATTTCTAAAAAATATCTAAAATAAATTAATGTCATCCTCATATTTACCAAAATGCCACTTATTGGATGGAAATGGATGGAATTGCCATTAGTGTAACAATGTTTGCCAAAAATGGCCATTTTCCATCAATTTCCCCATTTGGTGGTCATTTTGATAGTGGTGGCAAAAGTTGATGGCCACTAGGGTAATTACCCCTACACATATTAGGCTCATAGAAATTCATGGTTTATAATGAGTCCATTTTTGCTCACCCCTTTAAGGGGATAAGCATTATCCCCTCCCAAACACATGACATGTGTCCATAAAAGAGTAAAATTGTCTAAAAATATAACAGGGTTTGGACAAATTTACCCCTCCATAGACACATGTCATGTTGTTGGGAGGGAGTAATGCTCACCCCCTTCAAAAGTAAACTCGTGTATAATTGAGAGAACTTCATTTCTAAAGATGATTAGCATGGTAAATGATCATGTTTGTTAAATTTAAAAGCCGGACTGATTGGTAAAGCTACATTTATAGCATGAATTGTGATGGAGGTGTCGGGTTGGCCTGTATCCGTAATGGGCTTTACCTATTTCCTTACGAGCCATCACAGCCCAACTAGCCTTGTTGAGTGCCTAGGCCGAACCCAAGCCCAATTGAGAGGGTGGGCTTGGACATACTTATAACCCCATAAGCCTTGAAAGCTGAACTGGACTTACAGTCTAATGCCCGTCTGGCCTGCTAAAATATTATAACATATTAATTTTATGGACCACGAACCTTTCCTCACCTCACCTTTTTCATCACTTTTTTAAGAGAATGTGATTGATTGTTGATAAAGTGCAAAAGGAAAGCAATCGTATCTTAACCATTCATTCATTATAATGCTTATATGTTATGAGATTAAGTGAGGTGAGAATGATGTGAGGTGAGGTGAGGTGAGGTGAGGTGAGGTGAGGTGAGGTGAGGATCCAAGTCTAAATTTTATTATACATACTTTCATTAATGACATAATTACTCTAACCTTGAATATTGTCAGACTGAATGAACTCTCCTCACCACCAAACTACATTGGATGATAATATTTACCACCTAATAATTCAAATATTCAATCCAAAAAGTAATAAAAATATTCGTTCTAAAATATATAATTGGTTTAAAGAAATCTAAAATAAATACAAAAACTTCTAATAGAGTTTTACACAATAAAAGTCAAAACAAATCAAATTTAAAGTTTACATCTTTGATCAATACTCATGTACTAAGTACTAAACTAAGGTTAATATTATAATATATTAGTTTTTTTTTAATTGTTAAAACTTTAGACATAAATTAAAATAAAAATAACGGGGGAATGAGTTTGGGAGGTGGTTACATTTATAAAATGGGGGCTAAGTTTACCCCCCACCCTCAAAGGCCATTTAAGGGTAAATTTTGCCCCCGATTTCCAAAACCCCATGGGGGCCCGTGGGGTACCAAAGGTAAACGCCCATCCCTAATTATGAATCAGGTTTGGGAAAGGAAAACCCATTTCTCCGTCAACACAAATAGCTAGTCTACACGGCCAGTAATGTAACAGGCTGCAAGCATGCACATAAATTCTACCAAGGAAGGCACCTCCTTCGTCTCTCCGGTACGTCCCATATATACTCCCATGGGAGTTCCAGAAATTACTTCCTTCAAGAATTTCTCATCACTAAGAAGCTGCTAACACATTATTAAAAGGATTATTGCAATTGAAATAATCTTGAGTTACAGTTTTTTTATATTTAACTGGTTGTACAGTATTATGTAACTAAAAGCCTGGTTGTGTTTAACGTTGAGAAACCGATGAAACAACACTAATTTACTCTAGTTACTCCATAAAGAGATCCAACACTCGATGAAACAACACCAGCAACTGCAGACATGAAAATAATACTTGCAGCTCCTGAGCCAGTTGGTACTTGGTACAGGTGGTACAGTTTCATTACACAAAGTTGGTGGCCATTTATAAATCTGAAATCTTCCTCACTGTATACAAAATCTTCACCACCGTACTTGTCCCAACATTGGGAATTTGAGTAATTATTATTGCATATAAAGTGGGGTCACATTATTGTTCAACCATAATATATAATTTTATTATTTGAGTATTCAGTCAGTTCATATAAAATCTGATATATGGAATAGAAAAGTGAAGCGTACTTATGTGTATGTGTACAAGAATGTTGAGCTTCCCATTAATAAGAGACTTTGAAACCTTTGATCATTTGATTCATTTCCCATCCTTGTATGCATTTATTGAGCTCTGCTTCATCTATGGTTACATATATGCACAGTGGCTCCTAGCTCTACCCGATCCTCCACAACAGCATGTAAGCAATATGCATAAACTATTATTACATATTAAATACATAAGCATTAAAGTGTACCTGAATTTCCAGAATCCATGATGACACGAGACAAAAGGTTAATAGAAAGACTTCTACACACTCCTAACTCTTAGGGGTCGTTTGTTTTTTACATTTAAAATTTAATGGGTCTGATTTGAAATTATTAAGTTGCTTTGTTTCTTTTTAAATGGTCAAACAACTTAAAAAATACCAATATATTTTCTACTACGATTATCCTACCAAAATAAAATATTTCCAATTTTATCATGATTTTATATTATACAAATTTATTTTAACATACTTATGATAAACATCTCAAAAAAAAAAAAAAAAAAAAAAAAAAAAAAAAAAAAAAAAAACCATTAATAACATTGTAACTTTCAACACCATTGTTAAACCTTCAATTTTTTATTTTATTTTTTTTAATTAAAACCATTTTTGAATTATTATTTATTATATATTTTTTTTAAAAAATAAATTATTTATCATATCTTAATCATGAATAATATATTGCAATTATTACATAAAAATGATTTAAGATTTGTTAAATTATTTTATTTAGTTGTTTGTATCATATAAAATGAAAATACATAACAATATTTAATAGTAATAAGGGTATATATGTTAAATTACTTGTTTTAAAACCATTTTATATTTAAAAAAAACATGCAAGTTGACATTCTATTCGGAGGTGATAAAAATAAAAAAACAAACATGTCATTCAGATTCAGGTTTCAATCACTATTTAGTTTTCAGGACTGTTCAATTTTCAAACAAAAAATCAAACGACCCCTTACTCAGAATGCCTAATGGGGAGACAATTCTGTAACACACTGTGAGTGAGAGTAGGGACCCTCTATAAATAGTATTACTTACTATAATCCTAACCCATAAAAGATTCATAATCCTAATGGGATGGCTAACTCCTAACCCCAAAAGGAACCATAATATTAATAAGATTATTACCATACCCACACATATATAATAGCTCATACCATATCCTACATAAATAATATGTAGTTAAGGTACACCAAGTCCAACAAATATTGATCACATTAGTAACGGGTTTTATCTGATCAACTCTTCTACTTAAATATTCCAATTAATTTGATTTTCATAAACTTCAAATTATAAACTCATATGTTGCTTATAATTTTATAAAGAACTTAACAGCATGCTCGAGCCATGATATTACTTTTAGTATTGTTGGGAAGTATATAATAGGGATGTCAAAATTATCCATTGGTCCGGGGACCCGCCCCGTTAGGGGCGGTTTTAACCGTACCATTTAAGTTGTGGTATGCGGATGGTATTTTTTTCAATCCCCAATTTAATTTCGGTACGGTTACGGGATTTCAAGTCCCCGCCTCGCCTTGTCCTCGTACCCGCTATCAATATATGTATATATATATATAGTGGTTCTTTAGTAATGACGTCTTGAAATTATAAGTTAAGGACGTCCAACTACAGCTATATATTCATATTGGGTGTGGGTATTTATTAATGTGGGGCTGTGGGCCCACTGTGAATGAATGGCTGCGGTTAGACGTCCTGAAATTATAAAGTCGGGATGGTTCTGATTATAGAAGTATTATATATATATATATATATATATATATATATATAGTCTTTCTATTATCAGTTTGAACTGACAAAAGTTATATCAGTTCCTTATATGTGGACCACTGGATTTAAATACTTTGACTGACAAGTGCATACAGCCAAGTCAAAGTATTTAAATCCAGTGACCCACATGCAAGGAACTGATATAACTTATATCAGTTCGAACTGATAATAGAATTTCTGTATATATATATATATATATATATATATATATATATATATATATATATATATATATATATATACATGGGGAGGGATCGGGGGACACGATTTTTGACACAAGATTTGACACGATTTTTTAACCATTAGATTTATGAGATTTGGATGGCTTAGATTTATTACATTGATTTTATTTTATTTCCTTCTCATTTATCCTTTCATTAATTTATTTTCTTTTCTCTCTCCTCTATCCTCTTTCATAGATTCACTTTCCTAAACATGAAGTCTAAACTTATTCATTTGTAAAGAAAAAAAGGCAAAGTGAACTACAAATTCCACCAATGTGTCCATAAACAGTCATAGAGGAGAAGAAAAAAGAAAATGTTTACAAATGAATATTTACATATGCAAGTTAGACGTTTTTTATTTTATTTTATTTTATTATTTATTTATTTTTAACACAAGTTAGACTTATTGAGAAAGAAGATAAATTAACATTGAAGAGTAAAAATAAAAAAATGCAAGACTGGAAGAGGAAATATTAATTAGAGATTATTTAGGAAAGTGAATCTATGAAAGAGGAGGGAGGAGAGAGAAAAGAAAATAAATTAATGAATAGAAAATGAAAAGGAAATAAAATAAAAATCAATGTCATAAGGGACTTACTATTTAGCCGCCCCAATTTTTTTGTAAGTCTTTCTTAGAATAGAATTGTCATTTGAGCTTGAACTTTCCTTTGAATTGACATTTCTTTTATGAATATTTTTCTTTTAAGAGATATTAATATTCTACTTATGTACCGCCAAATACTGGTCACTCTTTTCCATGAAAACACACAAACCACTAGTCACTAACTACCAGAGAAGAAGAAAATGCATGTTTATAGACACGTATTGCCTCCTCAGAAAATAAAATGATTTACACCCTTTTAAGTGAACAAAAAACACGTCCCTTCAATTTTTGTAAATGCATGCAATGGAGTTGGTAAATTTAATTACTAGCTTTCATATAATGATATATGAGTTCTTTCTTTTAGTTTTTGTGTATATATATTTTTAGTTTATCTGCTTAACAGAAGAAAATTTGTAGCTCTGGTCATGAATTAAATTTCAATAACAAAATTTTCGTTCATTCAAAAAATTGTAGATATGGGTACTTTTCTTTTCACATGATGCTTTCTACAATCCAATTTGAATATGTCTAAAAAAAAAAAAGAAGCCAATTTCGATTAGTCGTCTGTTTAATTAACCTATATTACAAGAGAGGAAAAATAAAATGAGTAATAGATGTGTACTTGACAAAAGAATAGTCTCTCTTGGCAGGCAAGTTTGGTCCACAACAAAATAGGCTTCTACGGACTATGTACGTATTACGTAGCAAAATTGGATTATACAAGGGAGGTCCATGACCATGAGTGGTTGCATGAATAAGTAATTGTGGTCCATGTGTTTATGTGAAAGAAGAGATTCAATCCACCATCGGTCACCGTCTAATGTAATTTAGTGTTTAGTGGTGGAGGCGTTCATAAAAGAATAATGTTTTTATTTCAACATAAATTATAGAACCGTTTAAAGTACACTAAAGAAATTATATGCAAGTTATATATCATGATTCATGAGGGAGAAGAGAAAATTAATACGCAATATAGAGGAAGAGGGAAATATAAATTGGAAGAGAATATAAATAAGATTTTAATTATGAAAGTAAATCTATGAGAGAGGAGAAAGAAAAGAAAAGAAATTAATGATAGATAATGTAGAAGAAAATAAAAAAGAAATCAATTAATTAAATATAAGCCATCCAAATCTCATAAATCCAATGGCTTAAAAATCGTGTCAAATCTTGTGTCAAAAATTGTATCCCCCCGATTGCTCCCATATATATATATATATATATATATATATAAACATAATTTTCCCTCTCTTCTTTTGCCAATTTTTCCCTCCTTCTACTCTATTCCAGATCATTATATATAATATATCCCTCACACTATTATTTTAATATTTATATGATTTTAATCAAAAAGTCATAAAAAATTTACATTAATGGGATGTGAATGATATGGGGCAAAAAATTGATCTGCTAATGGGGAATTCCTATACCCGCACTGTTTATTTTAAGTTGGGTATTTATCGGGATGGTATTTCTCGTACAAATTGGTATTAGGGATGGTAATTGAAAACCCGTCCTCAACCCGTACCATCGACATCCTTAGCATATAATTTGATTAAATTGCACATGTCATCAGTGGCCTAAAAATCTTTATTAAGAGTAATGCACAACATGATTATTATTATTATTATTATTTTTTGGAAGGCAAGATTATTCAAAATTTTCAATACATGAATATAAGACGCACACATTAAGAATCGAAAGATTGAATATTATTATTGAAAACATTTTCAATCTCTGTCAGCGTCGACAGTGGTGGAAGATAGATATCGATGTATATGCCAAATTGCCAATCAATCTGACTAGGAAGGAGTGGCGACCCACGTTAGAGTCGTAGAAATTTGTGATTTATAATTAAGATTTGCCAGGACTATTTCAAAGGATGATTTTATTTGTTTTTTCACGATTAACTTTGTAGAGAATTGATCGATTGCAAGATTTCACATGTTTTTTCCTTTTTTTTTTTTTTTTTTTTTTTTTTTTTTTTTTTTTTTTTTTTTTTTTTTTTTTTTTTTTTTTTTTGTTAGTTCCGATTGACTTATACCAGTGCTAATTAGAATCCTATATGAAAAAAATGTATGAAATTTTCAAACCGGATAATTTTCGTAGCTTTGTAAATTATGTTTCCTAAATTTAAAAGCTTAGTTGATTGGTAAAGGGCTAAAAGCTGTACATTTATAGCATAAATGATGAATTTGTGACATTGATTTATGAGCAAGTAGTCCATTTCTTCAAAATTTTCAAAGCATTTTTGAAATAAACTCAGCTCTAACATGTTATTTACCACTTAATAATTCAAATTCTAAAACTGATAGTAAAGGCTCTACAACATTAATCAACCTCATTATTAAGACAATAGTCACATGTCATGTAAAAATATAAGAGAGAAGAATAATTTTATTATTATGATACTAATTCTATTAAAATATAAGCCTATTTATAGGCATATAATATCACATCAAAACAATTCAAATTCAAATACAAAAGGTAACCATATAAAAATCATATATATATGGTAGATAATAATTAGGAGAATCAAATATTCAACACATCACAATATCATTTAAAGTTTAATCAATATATGATTCTTCATCAGGTTCCAGGAAAGGAAAACCCATTAACCGTAAATCCTCCGTCAACACAAATAGTCTGCCCAGTTATGTAAGAGGCCGCAGGCATGCACAGAAATGCTACCAGGGAAGACACCTCCTTCATCTCTCCGGTGCGTCCCATCGGAGTTCGAGAAATTACTTCCTTGTCGAATTTCTCATCACTTAGAAGCTGCACACACATTATTAAAAGGATAAATGCAATTGAAATAATCTCTTAAGTTACGTAATCTAATGAAAATCGTACATGATAGACAGGTTCCTAACATATTGCATAATGTCCGGGGATTTTAAATAAATTTCAAACCAATCACATATTATCTTACGACCAAATACTTATACTAAAATCGATGAGCTGAGAAGAGTTGTTACTTGTCCAACTAGGGGAGTTCTGATGAAATAAGGTGCCACAGAATTACTCCTTATGTTGTCTTTTGCCCATTCACATGCCAAGTTCTTGGCAAGCTGGTTCATGGCTCCTGCGGATGAAAAAAAAAAAAAAAAAAACCAATTAATAACATCACAATATTCAAAATTTTATCAGGTGCAAGGTTTCCGTATATTTTTTTTACATATCTCATGATCCTGCATGAAAAAACTTACGGGAATTTTGTCTATATATATATATATATATATATATATATTAGTCTTTCTTTTGTCATTTCGACCTAAGAATAATAAAAGTTTAGGACGAACCATCTTAACATTTGGATTCATCTGATGGGTAAGATGTTTTGAATTAAATTATTAAAAAAAGAGCCCCCGACGGCTCGAATCCTACCAATAGCAAAAACTTTTTAAAAAAATACATGGTCTAGATAGGTGAATAGATAGATACTGTAAAAAAAAAAAAAAAAAAATTATAAAAAAAGAATTATCTCTCCTAATTAATCATTAAATAATACATATCAAAGTCTCTATCTCTCATAAATCTTTAATTACCATATTAAACTACCTCCCTTCTGATACATATCTCTAATTCTCTATCTCCATTCTTTCTCAAGTAAGACTTTTTTTTTTTTTGATAAATCAAGCAAGACTAGTTAAAAATAAACTTATGAATAAATTTGATTTGTATGAACTGTAAATATGTATATATTAATAAATAAATAAATAAGATTTAAAAAAAAAAAAAAAAAAAAAAAAAAAAACTAGCCCTAGTCCATGGATCATGATCACAAAAAAGGGCTAATATGAAAACTTTTTTTTGTTTTTGTACAATACCTACTTAATTGAAGAACAAATTACGTTTGTTTTCATTTGTAGGCCATAGGCTATACATACTGTTTTCATTTGTATATTTCAATTTTTATTTTTTTTATTGAAAAACGAATTACTAGTTTTGAGTTTTTATTTTATTTTATTTTGTTTTTTTTTTAATAATGAGGTTAATTTTCGAATGTCGCATTTTTATTGCCAGATACCAACAAGCCAATAATTTTATACAACCTAATAATTATACTGTTTTGATTAATATATATATATATATATATATATATATATATATATAGATATATATTTATATATATAGTAATTTTCAAGTTCGTACCCCCTCATTGTATTACTATTAGCACATTTTAATGAAAGTCATTGGATTTAAAGATACTTTAAGATACTTTAACAAGTATCTTTAAATCCAATGACTTTCATTAAAAGGTGCTGATAGTAATACAATGAGGAGGTACATTTGAAAATTACTATATATATATATATATATATATATATAATAATGTTAGAGGACCTAAAAAAGTGACCCAAATCTTAGACCCAAACCTATATGGCAACATCACACACAACATGGGCCCACGTCACTCTTTCCAAAGATCCCATGTGATGTTGCCACATAGGTTTGAGTCCAAAATTTGGGTCACTCTTTTGAATCCTCTAGCATTATTGATATATATACACACACGTGTGTACGCGCGCTGCACGCACCTGTATTATAGAAAAATTATACCTTTAGTTGCACCATAAATGGATCCAACACTGACTGAAACAACTCCAGCAACTGAAGACATGAAAACAATGCTTCCAGCCCCTGAAGCTTTGAGCAGAGGGTGAGCCAGTTGGGACAGGTGGAAAGCTGACTCAAAATTGGTAGCCATTAAAAATGAGAAATCTTCATCATTGAACTCCACTGTAGGCTTTGGCACAACTGCCCCAGCATTGTTTATCTGAGATGGGGTCACACAATTCAATTATAAGTACTAATAGCAATTAAGCAACCGTACAACAGACTTTAGGTGCTGGATCATGTACGTTTTTTTTTTTCATTTTAAAAATATGTACACAAGATGAAAAGCACTTCCAAACAACTTAGAATAAAATTGCATATTTACATACAAGGATGTTGAGTTTGCCATTGAACAAAGAGGAGACATTTTTCATCAGCTTCTCTCGTTCTGCTCGAGAAGACACATCACAGACTGAACCAAAGACTTTGAAACCATTGATTTCCCATTCGTGGATACATTTGTTAAGCTCTGCTTCATTCCTGGAACATGTATGCACAGTCACGCCTAGCTTCGCCAATTCCTCCACAACAGCATGCCTGTGATGGTAACAATAATATCTTCATAATTAGTAATTAATATTTAACACAAACATTGAAATATATATATATATATATATATATTAAAGAAGAGTAGTTCTACAACCCAATTCCTTTGGTTCCACCAGTGACCAGAGCAGTCATGCCCTCAAGACTCCATCTGTTGATCACTCCATTGTTATCTGCCTCAGCCATTCTCTCTCTCTCTCTCTCTCTCTCTCTCTCTAGTATATTGATATTGCTTCAAGTAGTTTTTAGAAGGTATATAAATTGCTTTATGTGGATGACATCAGTGACATAAATTGAGTACAATAATAGAACATGCCATGTCAGGCTTACAAGAAATAATTGAAGGCCGAAGTGCCTACTTTAAGATAAAACAGTGGTAATATTTGCACTCCTCTGAAAGTTTATACCGTAAATTTATAAAATTTTAAAATTCAAACATTACTCGTAAATTAAATTATAAATATTTTAAATAAAAGATGTTGAATTTTTTTTTTTGACTAAATAAACTAAATTTAAAGAGGAATAAAATAAAATATGCATATCTTTTAAATGAATAAAAAAATTAAAAATAAAATAAAAACCTAGATCTTATTCTTTATTTACATATATATAATTTTTAAAAATATTAAAAAAAAATGATATCTTTAATAATACATGGCGGTGTGGGATTTACTTATGAGATATAAAATTTTAAAAAATTTAATGGGTGGTGCATACGTGCCCATACAGTTATTATAAAACAATAGTATCTTGGATTTTTGTGATACGGAGGCCACTAGGCCACTAGGCCACTGACTTTAGACATCTCTTATTATATAGTCTTATATCCATTCATGATTTTCGCTCGGTCAATATAATATATATCAAAATTCAATTGTTATGATGGGTCTTAAAATTTTCCGTGAAAGATTCCGATTTGTCATCAGTACTGCAAAATGAAACTTTTTTAATATGATAACAATCGGATCAGAGGTGTACTGTCGGGATTTAATAAGAGAGATGAATCTTTCTACAATTCACAATTTAATAGGAAAATATGAGATTTGAACTTGTATAACGGAAGTGATCTAAAGTTCATTACTTATTTAATTTCTCATTCTTGCGTGTTCAAATCAAAGACAAATTCAATTATTTAATTTCTCATTGTTGCCCTTTGTTGCTCTTTGTTTTTCTGTTTGGTGGTTTTTGAGCTGGGCTGCGGGTGGCCTCACCTGTTTTGGCCTTTGCTCTATTTTCTCTTTTGGCCTTTGCTCTATTTTCTCTTTTGGTCTTAGTGTCTGGCTGTTTTGGTTGGCTGGTCCTTGTTTATGGGGCTGGTTTTTGCTCTGTGTTTGCCTTTTATGGCTTATAATATATTTACTGTTAAAAAAATATATTATTCGACGGAGATATTGATCCTTGGTCATTTATATAATTTAGCAACTAATATAACAAATTAATCAACTTCTACATCAATCGGTCACTTTCTATCCTAGACAATGTCATTTTATGCACTGAATTTTTCTTAAAACGTGTCTATAGGCCGGGTGGATTCATCTCCATCAACTGATAAATTACGGATCCTATTGGGTTACAATAAATCTCGATGATCATTCGTTAACATGTTACAAGATCATTGAAAGAGCAATACAACTCAAATTACAAATAAGATCAATTAAAAACGAAATGTATATATTGTGGTCAGTGGTAGACTAACGCCTAACGCCTATGTGGACGCCTAGGTGGACGTCTAGGTAGCTATTTTTTTTTTCCCCTACTTATAAAACCAATAATAAAACTCATGTTAGGACCAAATTCAATCAAAATCATCAACATATAGTTCAAATCCACACATTTCACATTTCACAATCAAATATTCCAATCGAACTTTTATTTGTTTCTCCTTTGTTTTATTATGAAACTTTTATATGTAATTTCTTGGATCATTGGCTAGTGTAGTGGGAATGTGGGATACCTCTTAGCACCATTATTAGACTAGTACTCACATGTGACTTTTTTTATCCTTTATTATTTACTTTTTATTTTTATTTTTTATCATTTGTCTTTTCAATCATTATCACTTGTCAGAGTTGTGTTTAATTTTTATTTTTATTTAAGCCACTATGTCTTTTCTTACGCCACAATCAACTCTCTCACTCTCTTTTCAACTCTCTCTTCATCTTTTCAATCCTTTTATACTAATATTTGGCAGGAGAGAGGGAGAGTATGAGGGATAGATGAATTAAGAGAGAGAGAGAGAAGGAGAGATGGAGAGGATAACATCTATCATTCATGTTGTTTGGTATTGAAAAGAGGGTTGAATGTATGAATTTGTATTTAATTTGTACTATATTACCCTTAAAAAAATTGGAGGGCATTATGGTCATTTCCCTCCAATCCTCTCTCCCTCCTTTCTCATCCGTTCATCATTGGACGGATTCATTTTGGTGGGCCTAGATGGATCACATCTCCCTCCTCTTCTCATCTCCTCCCTCTTATCCCTCCAACCAAACAAGGGATTAGAGCTCTCTCTTCAACCCTCTCCCTCCCTCCATTTCCCCCTCTTACCAAACACAACGTTAGGGATAATTACCCCGGTGTCCATCAATTTGATGACACACTATCAAAATGGCCACTAAATTGAGAATTGGTTTCAAATTGGCCATTTTTATCGAAAAGTGTGACACTAATGGCCATTCCATTCAATTTCATATAATTCCATCCAATGTGTGGCATTTTGTTAAATAAGAGGATGACATTAAGTATTTAAGTTGTTTTTTGGAAATCAATTTTTTATTTTTTTTAAATGAATAATTATATTTAATGTGTGTATATATGTATAGCATATCCAAATATATATGTATATATATATATATATATATAGATATATAGATATATATATTTAGGGGCAGGATCCATAGCCCCATTTTTTTACACAAGTTTTGACACAACTTTTTGTCCCTTGAATTGACAATCATTGAATGGCTTGGATTAATCCTCTTGGAACTCTTCTTAAATGATTTATTTGTGTTCTCTTTCATCTCTCCTCATAAATTCTTTTAATTTATTGCTTCAAAAAAAAAAAAAAAAAAAAAAACTCTTTCAGTTTAAATTTTTTTCCTCTCTCCACCATCATATCTATTGCCTAATTCTCTCTCTCTCTCTCTCTCTCTCCCTTAACAAATCAAGTATATTTACAAAAACAAAATCAAAACAAATCAAGTATGATATGGGGATATTACTGTAAAAAAAAAAAAAGGTATGCTATGAGGATACAATTTTACCATCCGTTCCATAGAGACCCCAAACCTCTTGTTCACATAAACCTAAAATTACTTGAGTAATCTGATCAATGTCTCAAACTATATAAAGGGTAGCCAAAACTACTTAAATATATTCTAATAATCATACAAAAAATATATATATTTCTTTTATGGAAACCATTTTTTATTTTTATAATTTATTTGCACGGTTAAAAACCAAACCAGTTTGAAATGAGAAAATATAGGAAATCCTTTAAAAAAAAAATTTAAAACAAAATACAAGAGATGAGAAAAAAGTAACCAGACATGGAAGAAAAGTAAAGGAGAAAAGATACAATAACTTAAAAGCATTAATTGATGAGAGATGATAGAGAAAATAAATGAAGAGATGTAAAAAAAGAGAAGAAAGTTACAAATGGATTAATTTAAGTGGAAATTACCAACAATAACCACATATATTATAGGAAATTCGTTTTTAACCACATGCATAACTTTAATTGTTTTTAACCATGTTTTTGAGAAATTACTCAAAAGCCCTCATATAAAAACCCCCAAATCAGCTCTCTCTCTCTCCTTTCTTTTCTTTTTCTCTTCTCTCTCCTCTGCTCTCTCTCACGATCAGCCTCTCTCTCCCCGGTTTGCCTCTCTCTCTCTCCCCGATCTACCACACTCTCTCCCCGATTTGCCTCTCGCCGGCGTCGCCGAGCTTCGGCGAGCTTCTGGGCGTCGCGGCAACCCCTCACGCGCAGCTGGATCACCGGTCGTTGCAGCTTCGCCGGTTCGCTGCAGCTTCGTCGACGAGCGTCGGCGACGGGACGACGATGACGATGGCGTTGCTCCTTCGCTGGTTCACCGTGGCCTCCATGGATCTGTAACAAAAAAGAAAAGAAAAAAAAAAACCTAAACCTAAGGAAGAAGAAGAGGAAGAAGAAGAAGGGACAATTTCATTTTAGTCCAGATTTCAAGTTTTAATATTTCTATTTTAGGCATGATTTCAAGTTTTAATATTTCCAGTTAGGCATGATTTCAAGTTTGTGTATTTCAATTTAGTCGTGATTTCAAGTTTGTTTCGAGGTTTAAAGAATACTATTTTCAGGGGTACTCTGGTAATTCATGGTACTAAATTGAATTTTTTTTAAAAAAGTGGTTATTAACAATTAAAAATTCAAAAGTGGTTAAAAACAAAAGTATGATAATTGTTATGGTTACAAATGAATTTCTCTCTTAATTTAAGCCATTCAAAGATCATTCAAAGATTGTCAATCCAAGGGTCACAAACTTGTGTAAAAAAAATGGGGCCGTGGATCCTACCTCACACACACACACACACACACACACATATATATATATATATATATATATCAGATTTTCTATTATCAGTTCGTCCTAACAATAAATATATCAGGATGAAGATTGTTGACCACTAGATTTACATACTTTGACTCAAAGTGTATGCACTTGTTAAAACTTCTCCATAATTTATGGTCCACATTCTTCGTCCTGATATATTTATTGTCAGGACGAACTGACAATAAAAAGATTGTATATATATATATATATATATTTCTTTTTTGAAAAGATTAAGCTATAAAATCTAAAAAAAATCTAAAAAACAAAGGAGAGACACGTGTATTGATCTAAACTATTTCTTTTGTATTTTTAAACGAATAATTATATTTAGTGTGTGTATATACATATAACATATCTCTCTCACACACACACACACACACAAATATATATATATATTTACACATACTAAATATAATTATTTGTTTCAAAAAACAAAAGAAAAAATTAATTTCCAAAAATATCTAAAATAAATTAATATCATCCACTTATTTATCAAAATGTCATTCATTTAAAAAATTGATTTCCAAAAAAATCTAAATAAATTATTGTCATCCCCTTATTTACTAAAATGCAAGTACTCATTGGATGGAATTAGATGGAATTTGATGGAAAGGTCATTAGTGTCACACTTTTCGCCAAAAATGACCATTTTGATAGCGTGTCATCAAATTGACGGTCACCAGGGTAATTATCCCATTCATTTATTTCTCTACAACACATTTCAAATTTTCAACTCCAACTCTCTCTCGCTCTCCAACACTCTTTTTATCTTCTTCATTTATATTGTTTCTCTGCACCTGGGTATTGTTCTCCAACGTCTCATGAAGCTTCTGGTATGAGTGGTGACAACCCACTTGCCGGCGGCGGTGACGGTGACGGTGGAGAAGGATGGTGACTGTTTACCGGTCAAGCGACTTCTATCAACGGTAAGTCTTTGCAACAACTAGGCGGAGTCAACGACTTTGACTCTGCTTAGCTCGATTTTCCCGGCCAGATCTCTATTTTCCCGGCCAAATCTCAAATTTTCTAGCAAAATCAATTGATTTTGCTAGCCAAATCGATTGCTTTTATCGGCTGATTTTTTCGACCAAATTGACTAATTTCTTCCGACTGCCAAATATGGCCGATTTGGTCGAAACAGGACAGCTGGTGTCCGGCTAGCGTATAGGCGGCCAATTTTTTCGTTTTTTTTCAACACTGATTGTGTTAGCCAAAAATAGCACACCAAATATTAAGGCCCAATTTTGGAAATCCAAATGAGGAGCCAGATGATTTGCTAATATCAGAATACAAGCATGGTCAGAGCCAATGAAAGACATGCCCAACGTGGGTCCAAAAAGGACTCAAGCCTTGACCAAGTCTTTGAAGGACTAAGGCTTAGTTTGCCGTTGCTTTGTTGTGCGGAGAATTGCTTTTGGTTCTGTTGTAGGGAGAATTACTTTTGGATTTACTATGAGAAAAATCAACTGAGTGTTTGGTAAACTGATTTTTAAAAGTGTTGTTAGAATCGAAAGCAATTTCAATGTGTTTGGTAAACGGTAAGTAAAAAGTGTTGTGACTGTGCAAAATTACTAGAAAAGACACGATGAATATTGAAAATGTTTTGAAAATAAATGATTTGTTTTATTTTTGTGTGACTACAAACATGTTATAAAATAAATAATTTGTTTTATTTTAGTGTGACTATAAACATGTTATAAAATAAATAAATAATTTGTTTTATTTTTGTGTGACCATAAACATGTTATAAAATAAATAATTTGTTTTTATTTTGTGTTACTATAAACATGTTATAAAATAAATAAATAATTTGTTTTATTTTTGTGTGACCATAACATATTATTACTTTTATTTATTTATTTATTTATTTTTATCTATTACCACATATATTGCAAATTTATCAAGAAAATCCTTTGTAAATAATTTGTTTTCATTATTGCTTCCGCACGAAGTAGTTTTTTAAAAGCTACAAAATGTAGTTTTGCACAGCTTAAAAAAAAAAAAAAAAAAAAAAAAAGCAAAAAAGCTACAAAATGTAGCTTCTCATTTTCTTGTTTGGGAGAAGCCAAAAATGACGAAAAGCACTTCCTTAAAATTTTACCAAACACCCTGATCTATGTCTAAAATCACTTTTTATCCCAAAAGCACCTCAGGAAGCAATGCTAAACTAAGCCTAAGTCAGGTGTGCAACTCAAGGAACTGACAAAGTCAATATTGCTGAAACAAATTTAAAATATTGAGATCCCTAAGATCTTGGAGGATAAAATCACAACCTCAACCCACGATCTCAGGTGAAGATAAGGGAGATCATATTAGTAATTCACTTGAGGAACACTTCTCATTCACTATAAGTATCTAACACACCCTTCATTTAAAGGGGTCTAGAGTTTTTCTTCTTTATGCTTCATTGAAGCTCCCATTCACTTGCATCAATATATGATAACGTCCAAACAAAACTTACAGCTCCACACTTGCTATCAACCACATCAGCTGTTTCCATATCATCATTAAACCATTCGACCAACACCCATATTCTACAAGACCGCTCGACTAGCACACACATTTTCTACATCATATAAAACTCATTCCACAACAGTCTTGCCTTGCCCTCTGCTGGCCTTTCAACTCCATGCTCTAAGTCGCTAATTCACTTCTACGAGCACTCAACAGGATCAACGAGTGTACTACGGTTTAAGTTATTTAAATATTCATTTTAATAGTCTCTTGAATTAATTTGTTCTACAATATTAATTCTCCACAGTTTGTCAATTGCAATCCTAACTTACGTTCAGCCCAAGCAAAATAAGGCTAAAAGAACCGCACAACCCATGACTCGACCAGTTTTATTTATGGTTTGTTTTAGATTTTATTCAGTTTAATTGTTAATTTGAATTATCCTATTATTCACAAATTGTCTAACTTGAGCATCGGAGAGTCTCCCACGGGACACCCCCTCTCGTTCCGTTTTACCTTTTCATCTTTATAGGATCTCGGAGCACTTGATCTACTATTTATTGCTCTACCATTGTCGTTGCCCACCGTCCTACAAAATTCAAATGTAGATTTTCGGGCTCTACATATATTATATTTAGTATATATGAAAAGTTCTTAATAATATATGACAGGCATTGCAAGATTTATTCAATTGAAATGAACAATAATGAAAGACAATTTGATGTGTATATTTCCAATCCTGGTGATCGCCACAGATTTGGTTTACGCGATAGTTCTATAAACTATCGTAAATGATTGGACGTGCGAGTTTTTACCCTCTCGCAAGTATACGAATCGTTGGCCACGTATAGTGGTTACGAGTACGGGTATCGTTCCCACGGAGGATGTAGTGTTTACCTTAAGTCGGTCCTAGGTCGTATATTATATATACACACTATATATATATATATATGTATGTATATATAATATTTACAATGTATTTACACTATAAACATACAATAAAAGTAAAGGAAGATGGTCAAAGCAATTAAACTAATTAATCTAAGATACACTAAGAGAGCATTAATCTAATTACCACTAAGTTAACTAATTCTAACTACAACCAAGGTTTGTCAATCCTTAGCAATTAACTAATCTAAACACTAACTTAATTACCAATAACAATTATACTAAATTACACTAATTAGCTAAACTAATTACCACTAATGCAAAGTTATGCAAGAGTGATAATGAGATATGTTATGGAACTAATGGATCATGTAAATTACCTAATTACTAGTTGATTACAATTAAGCACTTCAATTAGAGGTTAACTAAATTAAGCAAGGTTTGCATTAATCTAGTAAATCCTATTTTGCATGTTAACAATTGGATTAATTAATTAACAAGCATATATCAATTAAAGCTCAATTCTAATAATAGATACAATTAATTCATAGATATAATACATAAATACACCAAATCTTTAACATAAATGTTTAATTACACATTAACAACAAACTAAGGAAATAAGAGAGACAATAGAGACAACCCAATGATGTTGGAGAAGTCTTCAAGCTTGCTCACTCATCTTGCTTTCCCAAGCTTGGAATCAACATGTAGATGGCTTGGATCGAGATTGGTGGCTGGAAAACCACCTTACTTACAAGCTAAGTGAAGTTTGGTGTTCTAAGGTGTATTTGTGTGTAAATTAAGCTATAGGGTGTAATATTTGCTTCTTTGGATATTTAGGGATGTGTTTAGGTTTAGGGAAAGGATAGTATATATAGTAGGGAAGGTTTGGGAGGAGTTTGGACATGCAAAAAGCTGAGTCGGTCTGGTCGGCGGGCTTGGAACCGTCGAGTTGGCGGGCTCTTGCCCGTCGCCAAAAGTCGCCGCATGAATTTGGACATTTGGGGCGAGCTTGAACCTTCTGGAAGGCGGGCATGAGGTCGCCGCATGAACCCGCGGTCTTTCGGCGAGTTCAGACCATCTGGAAAGCGGGCAAAAGGCCGCCCAACCAAGCTTGCAAGCTTGCACATCCATGGAAGTTGGTGGACTTGGAGGACATGCAAAACTTGTGCATGGAGGCTTGAAAATGGGTCCATCGTGTTCGGGAGGAGGAGGACAACCGATCTGGGCGGAGTTTAGCCGAAAAAGGCGTCGGAAATTGGCCGTAATCGGTCGGAGAAGAAGTCGGGTCACGGGTCGGGTAAATCGGGTCAACCGGGTCGCGGGTTGACCCGGCTGAAGGTTGAAGACGCCATGACGTCATCGTGACGTCAGTGTGACGTGAGCCTCCCTCCAAACGACATCGTTCTGCACGTGACGTGGCAGGCTGATCTGTGCTTTGGCTGGCGAATTACCATTTGTACCCCTGAACTCTGCTCAAATCACAAAATGTCCAATATATTCTCTAATTTTACACTTTTACCCCTGATTTCTCCATAATTACCAAAATGTCCCTGAACTTCCCTACTTCCCTGAAACACTTATTTACACCCTATTAAATATATAAAAATGCTCGGAAACGTATACAAAAGATAGGAAAAGGGAGCGCTAAATGTGAACATTTGGAGCGCGATCACCTGGAAAATACACGGAAGAATTTAGAGGAGAGTAGAACAATTACAGAGATAGATAAATAGGAGAAGAGAAGAAAGAAGAGGTTTGGGAAGTATTTTCATTAATATTCAATATCAAGAAACTCATTACAACAGCGGACTATTTATAAGCCAATCCTTCGAATGAGCAACATTAATTAACAAAAGTGACATAACTGAATGGGAAATAATGGGCAGAAAAACATGTGCATGATTCCCATACACTTCCTGCATAACAGCTTGAAAACAAGGCACTAAGCCCTCAACTTATTTGCATAAACAACTAACGTCCCACAATGTCCACTTCCTGCATGCATCATGTGCACAATTGTGACCATATCATTCCATCCCCCTAAAAAGGTCCTTGTCCTCAAGGCCGAAATTTGGATACATCCTAGAGAAACGCCACCCAAATTGCAACCTAACGATCCTACTTCTTCAATCGATCCATTGCCTCCCGGATCGAACACCGGCAATGGAAATACCATTAGTTGCCTCTTGAAGCTCGATCGGAGTCAATCTATGCCAGGAATCGGCATGGGTAGTGTGGTGGTTGTCCATGTGTTGAGGTGGATGACGACGACAGGCTTGTCGGCGACGAAGGCAGTGGCGCGTGAGGGAGTATGCAGGTTCCTGTGTTGGAACTGATCCAAGTCACGGACGGTTACCTGTAAGACTTGAAGTTGAACAGTTTTCTTAACAATTTTCTGGTCATTAATTGTGTGGTGTGGAGTGATATGGGTGGTGGTCGAAATTTGGGTTGGTGGAGGGATGGTGGGACTGTGGACGGTTTCTACCAGGACAAATGGGTTGATCTCCTCATTGATAGTGTTACCGTTACGGTTAACTCGTAGGGTTCGGAGTTCAGTCAGAACGGTTTGAAAGGTGCTATGGATTTGGTTGATTTTGTTGTTGAAGAGGTTAAATATGGACTCATGATGAGCCAAAGTTTCATAAACCCCATTACGGAACTGGGTATCCATGGAACCGAACGACTCTAATACCAATTGGTGTGTATCAAATATACACAGCAGAATTTAGAAGAGAAAAGAGTGAGAAAGAGAGACAAAGGAGATTTTAGGAGCAATATTCATTCATTCATAATCCTCTACAAATAACTTCCAGGCCTTATATAAGCCAAACGAAAGCACAATGAGAACACATGATCTCAACTGCTATCAACCGCTAACAATGAGAACACAAGACCTCAACAACAACTAATAACCAAAATACACCACTAAGCACTAATACATGAAATAAGAGAAATATGGGGACAGTATTGCACTTCATGTTGTACATGTAAGTACCCATTTATTATACTAAGACTAAGACATAACTGCATGGCCTTGCTGCGGCTTGGCTTGTATGAGAGTTGCATTAGAATAATGCACATATCACAAATCATATTCATCATAGGCAGTTTTTGAATTTTGCGTGTCAAGTTTCATGAGGAAAGAAAAATCCATTAATTGTGAATCCTCCATCAACACAGATGGTCTGCCCAGTTATGTAAGAGGCTGCAGGCATGCATAGAAATGCTACCAGGGAAGACACCTCCTTCATCTCTCCTGTGCGTCCCATCGGATTTCGGGATATTACTTCCTTATAGAATTTATCATCTTCGAAAAGCTTCAAGAAATTAAGAAATCAAAAGAATCAATTAATATGCAACAGAAATGATCTCCACACAGACTCCACAGACTTAGAGTGAATAAAGCAAGGAAACAGACTAAGCTCAAGTATCGTAACTACTGAACTAGCTCTGTAACGTTGTAGAGCTGGTTCTGTATTGTTACAAAACTGAAGGTCTTGAAATATCCAGATGTTCGCATTAGAGAAGAACCTTGTATATATAAACCATACTAAAGAATAAATATGATCAGGAACAGTTGTTATACAGGTTCAGTGAGGGAAGTTCTGATGAAGTAAGGTGCCACAGAATTTGCCCTTATGTTGTCTCTTGCCCACTCACAAGCCAAATTCTTTGCAAGCTGGTTCATGGCTCCTGCATTTAATAATTGAATCAATCACCACCCACAACATTCAAAATCAGATATACATTAATCAATTAATTATCCAAATCTATATATATAGAAACTTTCTAGTGCGGGATCTTGCATGAAAAATTTGTACATGATCATTAATTCCCACCGGTGATAATCAATGTAAATTTTTTACACTGATTATCACTTGTGGGAATTAGTAATACCGTACAAATTTTTTGTACGTTGGTTCCCGCACTCGATAATTTTCCTATATATGTATATTTGTGTGTGTGTGTAGGTTTTAGGTACAGGATCATGTACGTTTTTTTATGTTCGATTTCGATTTGCACCCATGCAAAATAAATACAAATCCTATTGCAAGTCAGAATTCTATATGAAAAAACGTATGGAATTTTGCACATGATAATTTTTATTTATATGTATACAATTAGAATAAAGGAAAATGAATTACCTTTAGTTACACCATAAAGGGAGCCAACACTCACCGAAACAACACCAGCAACTGAAGACATGAAAACAATACTTGCAGATCCTGATGAGGCAGCTGATTTGAGTAGAGGATGTGCCAGTTGGGAGAGATGATAAGCTGACTCAAAATTGGTTGCCATTGCAAATCTGAAATCTTCCTCACTGTACTCCACTGTTGGCTTCACCACAGTTGTCCCAACATTGTTTATCTGGGTGGGGGTCACATTTTTGTTCAGTCATAATATAATTTTGGGTAATCATTGCATATAAAATATGATTGATATGTACATACAAGAATGTTAAGCTTCCCATTGAACAAATTGGAGACTTGGTCCATTAGCTTCTCTCGTTCAGCTCGAGATGACACATCACATATTGAACCAGAGATTTTGAAACCTTTCATTTCCCATTCTTGTATGCATTTATTGAGCTCTGCTTCATCTATGGTACACATATGCACTGTGGCTCCCAACTCTGCCAATTCCTCCACAACAGCATGCCTGAGATATATAATAGCAGGATATATCAAATTATATAGTCGATCCCGAATTAAAAAAAAAACGTACAGACCTCTAGCACCTAGGCCCGGCCCAAGGGGGAGTCCAGTGTGGCAACCACCTAGGGCTTCTGATTGTAAAGGGCGCCCAAATTGTAGTTAAAAACAAATGATTTTAAAATATAGTCCGTATAAGATTTTAAACAAACCAAATTCATAAATGACTATAAAAATGACTGACAATACATATATATATATTTGTAAAAAGACTCACCAATGGAAACCCAACTCATAAATGACTTTTAAAATGGTCCACCATACACATAATTTTTTTTTTTTTTTTTTTCAAAAAAGACCCACATGGAAACTCATTTATCATTCTTACAACAACAATATTAGATTAAGGGTGGCAGAGATTTGAATTCTAGCAACAATTGTGTTTGTTATAAATAATCCTCTTGTATATCTCTAAAAAAAAAAAAAACTCAAAACTCTCTTGATACGAAAATTTAGAAGTCGTTTTGAAAGTAATCAAATCCATACACTTTTTTTTTTTTTTTTCTTTTTTGAAGACCTTTATTTATTTATTTATTTTTATTTTTTATGTAAGCTTGATTAGTATTTTTGCTGTTAAAAATGTGAGACAAGTAATGTTTAAATGATATATTTTTTGATGCAATTATAAAATTTTTATTTAGGTAACTTTTTATTTGCTATTTTATTGTGTTATAGTCTTGAGTTTGAGTTATTATATTGATTTTTACAAGTATTACTGGAGAAAAAAATAATAATCATATAAACATACATAGAATATCGAGGACATTATTTTCTATAGTTTATCTTGGGCCTCGAAAATTTCAGGGCCGACCCTGCCAGCACGCTAGCACCCGATGATAATTATTAAATTTATCCCTACACAGGCTATATAAAAAGCAAGAAAACATTAGAAACTTTTACTGGATATGTCATCCAGAACAAATTTATCAAATACATGGAGGGACTTCTTCGATTCAAGCTAACTCGTTCGTAAAAGTTAAACTTATACTTAGCTAGAGCATTATCTACTTGATTCGCATTCCTGAGAACGTAACAAAACGAATATTTTCGACAAGAATACGAACAAGACATAAAATTAAGAAAGAAAGAACACACCCGAGTCCCCTGGATCCACCAGTGACTAGAGCAGTCATGCCTTGAAGACTCCATCTGCTGATCCCACCACCATTCCTTGCCTGAGCCATTCTCTCTCTCTCTCTCTCTCACACACAATAATTTTTTATTTTTATTTTTATTACTTTCGGGAGTTTTGGGAGGTATATAAATTGATTAAAGTACGTGTCATTAGTGACTTAAAACATGATTAATCAAAGTTTTTTTTTTGGAAATATAGGATCATGCACGTTAAGAATTGAAAAATTGAATATTATTGAAAAAACGTTTTCAATACATCTCTGGTTGTTTTCAATTCTGTCAGCTCAACCACAAAAATTAGTGGATACACATCCACATGCTGGTTAAAGTGAAGACAAGAAGTACTTCAAAAAAAAAAAAAAAAAAAAATTTTGGATTTATATTATGGCACATCGTATTCCTCTTGGACCTACATTACAATATTCAGAGAAATTCATGATTTTATTTGTTTTTTCAGTATTAACATCATAAACGATCAGATTTGTGGAAAGTTATCTCTAAATGTAAAAGCATGACCGTAAAAATTAGCAAATTCACGCGATGACCGTACTTCTTTTAGACCCATATTAGGTAAACAGATAATTTAGAAAACCTCATTTGAAAAGATGATTTTATTTGGTTTTTCACTATTAATGATGTAAATGATCATATTTGTGAAGGTTATTGGTAAATTTAAAAGATGGGTAAATGTATATTTATAGCATGAATTTATGATGGAGGTGTCGAAAGGGTCCGGCTGGCCTATACACATATCGGGCTTTATCCGTTTTCGTACAATCCTGCCTGGCCTACCATATTGAGGACCTCGGCCTAGCCTAAACCAGGTAGAGAGGGCAGATTTGGACATATTTTATAGTCCTGTGGGCCTTGGGACGCATTGGGCTTACGGTTTAAAGTCTGTCAAGCCAAAAATTAACACATACATTATATAATATATTAATTATAATAAAATATTAAGCTGATTCTCTTTAATTTACCGATCCACTTTATAAAATGGATATGAAGTAAGAAATGGTGCCAACAAAAGTATACTTAAAGCCAGTAGTTAAGTTGATAGATGGACGAGCTTAGAGCTTGGACAAATGACTCCCAGGCCTAAAGCTTAATCAATACATGGTTCAGAATCAGGTTTTGGGAAAGGAAAACCCATTAATTGTAAATCCTCCGTCAACACAAATAGTCTGCCCAGTTATGTAAGAGGCCGCAGGCATGCACAGAAATGCTACTAGGGAAGACACCTCCTTGGTCTCTCCTGTGCGTCCCATTGGAGTTCGAGAAATTACTTCCTTGTAGAATTTCTCATCACTCAGAAGCTGCAAGCACATATTATTAAAAGGATTAATGCAATTGAAATAATTAATCTCGAGTTACAGGTTCCTAAAAATCGCATAATGTCCGACGATTTCAAATAAATTTCGAATCCATTCATTAATTATCTTAAGCTTGAGTACTTATATACTAAAATTGATTAATCGAGACTCAAGAAGAGTTTTTACAGTTTCAGCTAGGGGAGTTCTGATGAACCAAGGTGCCACAGAATTAGTCCTTATGTTGTCTTTAGCCCACTCACATGCCAAATTTTTGGCAAGCTGATTCATGGCTCCTGCAGAACAAAAAAAAAAAAAAAAAAAAAAAAAACCAATTAATAATAATATCACAGCATTCAAAATTTCATCTAACAGTATTAATTAATCAAATCTAGATAAATAAAATTCTCTAGTTAGATCGATCCTGAAAAACTAGTTCCACAATGTTATGTAACTAAACATCAAGTTATGTAACCGGTTTCATGACATTTGTAACTTCGGTCCATAATTATTATTTTTTCAGGACCAACCTGACCAGAGAATGTGAGAATGATCCCTCTCTCTATATATACATGCTTGTATTACAGTAAATTATATTTATACCTTTAGTTGCTCCATAAATGGATCCAACAGTTACTGAAACAACACCACAGACTGAAGACATGAAAACAATGCTTCCAGCCTATGAAGCTTTGAGAAGAGGATGAGCCAGTTGGGACAGGTGGTAAGCTGACTCAAAATTTGTTGCCATTAGAAAAGAGAAATCTTCCTCATTGTACTCCTCTGTGGCCTTTACCACATTAGTCCCAACATTGTTTATCTGGGATGGTGTCACACATTTCAATTATTATAATATAATAAGTAATTGTAAGCAACCTTACAACAGGTTTTAGGTGCGGGATCCGCAGTGGCCGAGCCACGTTAGGGTTTGATGGGGCCATGACGACAGACCCACAATTTTTTTTAAGTTTATTTAAATTTATCCAATTTTTTCTGTTATTTACGTTTACTATTAAAAGTTTAATAGTTTTTCAAATTGGCCTCCATTCCTCGAAGATAAAAAACACTTCCAAACAACTCATAATAACACTGCACATATAATTACATACAAGGATGTTCAGCTTGCCTTTGAACACAGAGGAGACTGTATTCATCAGCTTCTCTCGTTCGGCTCGAGAAGACACATCACAAACTGAGCTAGAGACTTTGAAACCTTTGATTTCCCATTCATGGATGCATTTATTAAGCTCTGCTTCGTTCCTAGAACACGTATGCACAATCGCGCCTAGCTCCGCAAATTCTTCCACAACAGCATGCCTGTGATGGCAGCAATTCATATAGGTATATATTCTATAGTTAATAAATAGCAAAACCAAGGCAAAGTAGAAAGAAAAAAGAACAAACCCGAGTCCTTTGGTTCCACCAGTGACTAGAGCAGTCATGCCCTCAAGACTCCATCTGTTGAGCCCACCATTGCCATCTGCCTCAGCCATTCTCTCTAGTATATTGATATTGTTTCCAGTAGTTCTACAAAGTGTCTGCGCACACACACACACACACACACACACACACACACACACACACACACACACACACACACATATATATATATATATATATATATATATTATATGTAATGTAAATCTTTGACAGGAAAGATTAGTCGCACAAAGTTCTATCACCATGGTATATACACAATCATGTTTCATTGGATGAATATTGCCACTTTAACATCATGATAAAGGACCCATTTCAGGACTTTTTTTTTTTCATTTGCATCCATAAGATGCTGGCTGATGAAGAAATCGGGGTCCAGGAAAAAGACCGCAGTCTGATACTTCAACCACATAATCAGTTTGACACTTCAACCACATAATCACATAATGAGGAAATTGGGGTCCAGGAAAAAGAACGCAGTTTGACACTTCAACCACATAATCAGTTTGACACTTCAACCACATAATCACATAATGAGGAAATTGGGGTCCAGGAAAAAGACCGCAGTTTGACACTTCAACCACATAATCACATAATGAGGAAAAATGTAGAAAAAACAGGAAATCTTGGATTTTTGTTATAATGAGCTGCTGGAGTATTCAAAGACGAGGGATTACAGCTTCATTGTGTGGAAATAATTACAGATGTATCATTCATCACAGCAAGTGGGGAATATGCCTTTGAGCAGCTATCTGTTTCTATATATGTCAGGTACTTAGAATTACAAGAATCAGTTCACTGTTTACTCCGGCTTCGACACAAATAGTCATATAATCATCAATGAATATGAAGTATGAACAGCCTAAAACAAAGATTGCCCAGTAAACATCTACTTTTTCATAAGATTGAACCTCAATCTTCAATCAGTACCACCAAATTATCAGGTACGGAATTTCGACATGTGTTTTTGTACGAGATAATATTTGGCAATAATTATATAACGTTGTAAAACATATTATAGAACGTTGTGCAATTAATCCTGCTCCGTATAAAAAGAAGGAAAATGCTAAACAAGGCTGCCCGTTAGTTGCCCACATTTGCTTTTGACAACATGTGGCAAAATTTTGACTTTTATTTCAGAATCATCCTTATACCTCATATTCTCATTTATAGTTCTGCATTTTATGACAACAATACCATTTATATGGATAAGTATTATCAAACGAGTAGTGGAGAGTGTCACAGTCACTCACATGAACTACTGTGATAAATACATTGCTCGAATGATGATGTTTGTCAAAGTTACTCTTTCACTTAAAAGGATATGAATTATCAAATGCAAAATTCCGAATATTTTTTCGTACAAAATCATATCATATCCAAGATTATCGTACTTGATTTAGACTACACAAACAACAGATCAAACAATCAAAGACTAGTTAGTACAAGTTATAATAAGTAGATATAATTTTTATTGATAAATATTAAAGTTGATGATGCTAGGCATTACAAGATTATTATTGAATCAGGTTCTTGGGAAGAAGAACCCATTAACTGTAAATCCTCCATCAACACAAATGGTCTGCCCTGTTATGTAAGAGGCTGCAGGCATGCACAAAAATGCTACCAGGGAAGACACCTCCTTTGGCTCTCCGGCGCGTCCCATCGGAGTTCGAAATCTTACTTCCTCTGCGAATTTCTCATCACTCAGAATCTGCAAGCAGGAAATAAGTGTGGCATCAATCAACTTAGTTCTACCAAAATCAGTCACTAATTTTACGGTTTAGATAACTACTATCACAACAAAGGAGAGTTGATACAAGCTTGTTTTTATTTTAACGTGCAGAGCTTGAACTTCTCTCACTAATAGGGAGAGAGAGGTGCACATCAGCACAACCAACCAACTAAACTAATAGTTGCAAATTTATTTATTTATTCACTAATAACTTTCTTTGCAATCTAAATTTACGTGACAAATTCCAAAATAAAGAATAATTGTAAGGAAAAGTTGTTTACAGGTTCAGCTAGAGGAGTTTTGATGACCCAAGGTGCCACAGAATTTGCCCTTATGTTGTCTCTTGCCCACTCACATGCCAAATTTTTTGCAAGCTGATTCATGGCGCCTGCAATAAACCAATCCATGTCACAGCAGCATTCAAAATACACAATTTCAATCAATTACATCTAGATATTTTACCTTTATTTTTATTGAAAGTCAGATATTTTACCTTTAGTTCCTGAATAAATGGATCCACCTTCCACCGAAACAACCCCACCAACTGAAGACATGAAAACAATACTTGCAGCTCCTGAAGTTTTGAGAAGAGGATGAGCCAGTTGGGACAGGTGGTAAGCTGACTCAAAATTGGTAGCCATTAAAAATGAGAAATCTTCCTCATTGTACTCTACTGTTGGCTTCATCACATTTGTCCCAACATTGTTTATCTGGGGTCACATAGAGATATATAGTTCAATTTTACTATAACAAGTAAGAGATTTTATCATCCAAACTAATCGATAAATAATAAGCAATTGATCACGAAATCAAGTTTTGCCCAGAGATACTCCCCTCATGTACATATCAATGAAATTGTGAGTTTGAGTCATACTCCCAGCCTCCTCCTAGTATTAA
Organism: Acer saccharum; assembly: GCA_030490815.1. Lineage (NCBI taxonomy): Eukaryota > Viridiplantae > Streptophyta > Magnoliopsida > Sapindales > Sapindaceae > Acer > Acer saccharum. The sequence continues at coordinate 52,133,804 of CM059868.1, read as the reverse complement.
ATTAGTAATAATAATATGGAATTTGAAGGGTGATACATACAAGAATGTTAAGCTTTCCATTGAACAGAGAGGAGACGTTACTCATCAGCTTCTCTCGTTCTGCTCGAGACGACGCATCGCAAATTGAGCCAGAGACTTTGAATCCTTTGATTTCCCATTCATGGATACATTTATCAAGCTCTGCTTCGTTCCTGGAACACGTATACACAGTGGCGCCTAGCTCCGCCAATTCTTCCACAACAGCATGCCTGTGATGGCAGCAATTCATATCTGTAAATAATCCATAGTTAATAAATAGCAAAACCAAGGCAAAGTAGAAAGAAAAAAGAACAAACCCGAGTCCTTTGGTTCCACCAGTGACTAGAGCAGTCATGCCCTCAAGACTCCATCTGTTGAGCCCACCATTGCCATCTGCCTCAGCCATTCTCTTTAGTATATTGATATTATTTCCAGTAGTTCTACTAGGTGTCTATACTAATATATATATATATATATATATACAAATATATGTATATATATATTATACGTAATCAGTGATGTAACTCTTTGATGGGAAAGATTAGTTGCACAAAGTTCTATAACCATAGAGTATATATATATATAATCCGTAATCTATGATGGGAAAGATTAGTCACACAAAGTTCTATCACCATTGGATGAATATTGCCACTTTAACATAATGATAAAGATTTTCTCCATGATAAAGAACCCATTTAAAGACACTTTTTTTTCCATCTGCAGCCAAAAGATGCTGGCTGATGTGGAAATTGGGGGCCAGGAAAAAGACAGCTGTTTGACACTTCAACCACTACATAATCACATAATGAGGAATATATGTAGAAAAAAAACAGGAAATGTTGGATTTATGTTATAATGAGAACCCTGCACGTCTCTTATAGGTCCTTATATGAGCTTTGGAGTATTCAAAGATAAGATATTACAGATTCTTTGTGTGGAAGTAATTACAGATGTATCATTCATCATAGCAAGTGGGGAATTTGCCTTTGAACAGCTATCTGTTTCTAAATATGTCAGGTACTTAGAATTTACAAGAATCAGTTGTGATAAAGCCAAGCAACAATTGTGATATAAAGTAAATGAGCTGACAGATCATGCAGTTAAGGAAGATTGATGACTTGGCCTACAGAGATATACAGATCATGCATGCATATGAAGTATGAACAGCCTAAAACAAAGATTGCCCGATAAACATCAACTTTTTCGTAAGATTGGACCTCGATCTTCAATTAGTACCACCAAATAGCAATTATATTCCAATATGAATCATTCTATTATTACAAGATATTGTTAAGGATACGACTGGACTTGAGTGGAGAATGTGAAAAAGAAAATCTAATGTGTAGCTCATCAAACATTTAAGATCCAACAGCTTGGTCAAATTGACTCGGTTTGTAGTGTAGTAACTCTGCGGCTTGAGCACCACATCTGTCTCGTTATAAGAAAGAGTTGATCTGTCGAAGGTGAATAGACAGGGGCAAGAAAACGACAGGGAAAGGAAAATGGGTAATGGCTAAGTGGGCATTTCTAGTCATGTCTTGGGTAGAAACCATTCACAGACATTCCTCCATCAACACAGATAATCTGGCCAGTGATGTAAGACGATGCGGGTAAGCATAGAAATGCTACCAGAGATGAAACCTCCATTGGATCTCCAAGGCGTCGAAGAGGAGTTCGAGAATATACCTCTTCTAGATATTCTTTGTTGCTGAGTACCTGGAACATTAAGTTAGTCATATCAATAAAAGAAAGAGTTTTTCCAAACAAGTTCCACATACAAAAGCTACATACACAACCTGTTTGCTAGATGAATTGTACAATATATTACACACAGTAAATTCACCAGATTCAAATTCTGCACATTGTGTATCAACATGAGTTTTTTTTTTTTTTTTTTTATCAGATGATACTGGCGGATGAGGAAATTGGCTCAACAACAAAAATTAGTGGATACTGGATACACATACATGCTTGTTAAAGTGAAGATAAGAAGTACTTCAAAAAAAAAAAAAAAAAACAAGAATTTTTTGATTTATATTATGGTACATCGTACTCCTCTTGGACCTACATTACAATATTCAGAGAAATTCATGATCTTATTTGTTTTTTCAGTATTAACATCATAAACGGTCAGATTTGTGAAAAGTTATCTCTAAATGTAAAAGCACGACCGTAAAAATTAGCAAATTCACGCGATGACCATACTTCTTTTAGACCCATATTAGGTAAATAGATAATTTAGAAAACTTCATTTGAAAAGATGATTTTATTTGGTTTTTCACTATTAATGATGTAAATGATCATATTTGTGAAGGTTATTGGTAAATTTAAAAGATGGGTAAATGTATATTTATAGCATGAATTTGTGATGGAGGTGTCGAAAGGGTCCAGCTGGCCTATACACATAGCGGGCTTTATCCGTTTTCGTACAATCCTGCCTGGCCTACCATATTGAGGACCTCGGCCTAGCCTAAACCAGGTAGAGAGGGCAGATTTGGACATATTTTACAGTTCTGTGGGCCTTGGTACGCATTGAGCTTATGGTTTAAAGTCTGTCAAGCCAAAAATTAACACATACATTATATAATATATATTTTCATTAACGACATAATTATAATTATAATAAAATATTAAGCTGACTTTCTTTATTGTACCGATCCACTTTATAAAATGGATATGAAGTACGAAATGGTGCCAACAAAAGTATACTTAAAGCCAACATGGGCGTAGTTTAGCTGGTAGATGGATGAGCTTAGAGCTTGGGTAAATAACTCCTAGGCCTAAAGTTTAATCAGTACATGGTTCAGAATCAGGTTCTGGGAAAGGAAAACCCATTAATTGTAAATCCTCCGTCAACACAAATAGTCTGCCCAGTTATGTAAGAGGCCACAGGCATGCACAGAAATGCTACTAGGGAAGACACCTCCTTGGTCTCTCCTGTGCGTCCCATTGGAGTTCGAGAAATTACTTCCTTGTAGAATTTCTCATCACTCAGAAGCTGCAAGCACATATTATTAAAAGGATTAATGCAACTGAAATAATCTCGAGTTACAGGTTCCTAAAAATCGCATAATGTCCGACGATTTCAAATAAATTTCTAATCCATTCATTAATTATCTTAAGCTTGAGTACTTATATACTAAAATTGATTAGTCGAGACTCAAGAAGAGTTTTTACAGTATCAGCTAGGGGAGTTCTGATGAACCAAGGTGCCACAGAATTAGTCCTTATGTTGTCTTTAGCCCACTCACATGCCAAATTCTTGGCAAGCTGATTCATGGCTCCTGCAGAACCCAAAAAAAAAAAAAAAAAAAAAAAAAAAAAAAAAAAAAAAACCAATTAATAATATCACAGCATTCAAAATTTCATCTAACAGTATTAATTAATCAAATCTAGATAAATAATAATTCTCTAGTTGGATCGATCCTGAAAAACTAGTTCCACAACGTTATGTAACTAAACATCAAGTTTTGTAACCGGTTTCATGATGTTATGTAACTTCGGTCCATAATTATTATTTTTTCAGGACCAACCTGACCAGAGAATGTGAGAATGATCCTCTCTATATATACATGCTTGTATTACAGTAAATTATATTTATACCTTTAGTTGCTCCATAAATGGATCCACCAGTTACTGAAACAACACCACAGACTGAAGACATGAAAACAATGCTTCCAGCCTTTGAAGCTTTGAGAAGAGGATGAGCCAGTTGGGACAGGTGGTAAGCTGACTCAAAATTTGTTGCCATTAGAAAAGAGAAATCTTCCTCATTGTACTCCTCTGTGGCCTTTACCACATTAGTCCCAACATTGTTTATCTGGGATGGGGTCACACATTTCAATTATAATAATATAATAAGTAATTTGTAAGCAACCTTACAACAGGTTTTAGGTGCGGGATCTGCAGTGGCCGAGCCACGTTAGGGCCTGATGGGGCCATGACGCCAGACCCACAAATTTTTTTAAGTTTATTTAAATTTACCTAATTTTTTCTGTTATTTACGTTTACTATTAAAAGTTTAATAGTTTTTCAAATTGGCCTCTATTCCTCGAAGATGAAAAACACTTCCAAAGAACTCATAATAACACTGCATATATAATTACATACAAGGATGTTAAGCTTCCCATTGAATAGAGAGGAGACATTACTCATCAGCTTCTCTCGTTCTGCTCGAGACGACGCATCGCAAACTGAGCCAAAGACTTTGTAACCTTTGATTTCCCATTCATGGATACATTTATTAAACTCTGCTTCGTTCCTGGAACACGTATACACAGTGGCACCTAGCTCCGCAAATTCTTCCACAACAGCATGCCTGTGATGGCAGCAATTCATATAGGTATATATTCTATTGTTAATAAATAGCAAAACCAAGGCAAAGTAGAAAGAAAAAAGAACAAACCCGAGTCCTTTGGTTCCACCAGTGACTAGAGCAGTCATGCCCTTAAGACTCCATCTGTTGAGCCCACCGTTGCCATCTGCCTCAGCCATTCTCTCTAGTATATTGATATTATTTCCAGTAGTTCTACGAAGTGTCTGCACACACACACACACACACATATATATATATTATATGTAATGTAAATCTTTGACAGGAAAGATTAGTCGCACAAAGTTCTATCACCATAGTATATACACAATCATGTTTCATTGGATGAATATTGCCACTTTAACATCATGATAAAGAACCCATTTCAGGACTTTTTTTTTTCATTTGCATCCAGAAGATGCTGGCTGATGAGGAAGTTGGGGTCCAGGAAAAAGACCGCTGTTTGACACTTCAACCACATAATCAGTTTGACACTTCAACCACTGTTACGTGCAAGTTAAAATAAAACAAACTAATTTTTCGGAGTTTTACAAAAGAAATCTCCAAACGCTCTAGCCTTTGATCCATAACCAGGCTCTGATACCAACTGTTACGTGCACAATTGGATCAAAGGAGAAATGGTACTGGTTTAGTTCGAGAGAAACCAAAATCTCCAAAATGTGAGGGTAAACTAACACTTCAATTTCAGGAATAAATTCTAATCATATTATTTTATTACTATAAGCCATAATTTATACAACTGAGTTGACAAACATGAAACAACTAAAATTCTAAAAGACATCTGATTAGATTGGGTAACTGCAATCTAATCTTATTAAACAATTATCAAGAAATAATCCTAAAAAACTAAAATAACTAAATCCTATTAAGAATTATCAAAACTAATCCTAAAAATAAAACAAACTAATTTTATTTTAACTTGCACGTAACAACCACCCAGGAAAAAGACCGCAGTTTGACACTTCAACCACGTAATCACATAATGAGGAAATTGGGGTCCAGGAAAAAGACCGCAGTTTGACACTTCAACCACATAATCACATAATGAGGAAAAATGTAGAAAAAACAGGAAATCTTGGATTTTTGTTAAAATGGGCTGCTGGAGTATTCAGAGACAAGAAATTACAGCTTTATTGTGTGGAAATAATTACAGATGTATCATTCATCACAGCAAGTGGGGAATATGCCTTTGAGCAACTATCTGTTTCTATATATGTCAGGTACTTAGAATTACAAGAATCAGTTCACTGTTTACTCCGGCTTCGACACAAATAGTCTTTTTTTTTTTTTTTTTGAACTGCTGAATATAATACCAAAGCCCAAAAAGGCAAAAAAGCACCCCCCAAAACAGGGGAAGAGACAGCACAAAACAAAAGCCACCGGGGGCAGAGAGCACGAACAACCCACGCCAAAAAACAAGAACAGCGCAGAACCAAAAGAGAGAAGAAACAAACCAGACTGTCACCTTACAACGCCAAGGAGACAGCCCAAACAAGAGGAGACAAACAGAACAATAACATCAATCCACCTCCCACATAACGACCTCCCCCTCCTTACTCGAAGCTTTCTTCGCTAAAGAATCAGCAAAACAATTGGTCGACCTCGGGTTGTAAATCACAGACATTCTGTCCATACTGCTCAACAGAGAACGAATATCATAAATGTAACTGACGTGCTTCAAACTGCCCAACCCCGACCCATTCACCCAAGAAACAGCCACCATAGAATCACTTATAATGCTGATCTGTTTTCCAAACAGGGCTTGCGAACCAGCACACAAGACACACGCCTGATGGATAGCAAAGATTTCTGCCGTGTTTGCATCCGCAGTTCCAACAAACCTGGAAAAGGAACCCAGAACCTTTCCCTTGTGATCACGCAAGACCCCTGACACAAATAGTCATGTAATCATCAATGAATATGAAGTATGAACAGCCTAAAACAAAGATTGCCCTATAAACATCTACTTTTTCATAAGACTGAACCTCAATCTTCAATCAGTACCACCAAATTATCAGGTACGGAATTTTGACATGTGTTTTTGTACGAGATGATATTTGGCAATAATTATATAACGTTGTAAAACATATTACAGAACATTGTGCAATCGATCCTGCTCCGTATAAAAAGAAGGAAAATGCTAAACAAGGCTGCCCGTTAGTTGCCCACATTTGCTTTTGACAACATGTGGCAAAATTTTGACTTTTATTTCAGAATCATCCTTATACCTCATATTCTCATTTATAGTTCTGCATTTTATTACAACAATACCATTTATATGGATAAGTATTATCAAACGAGTAGTGGGGAGTGTCATAGTCACTCACATGAACTACTGTGATAAGCATTGCTCGAATGATGATGTTTGTCAAAGTACTATTGCACTTAAAAAGGATATGAATTATCAAATGCGAAATTCTGAATATTTTTTTCGTACGAATTCGTATCCTAGATTATCATACTTGATAATCTCTTATTCTCTTATATATTAATTATCAGATTTGATAATCCATTCCCACACTTGAAACCTGCTGCAGGACTTGGTTTCCCTTTTTTAGAAGTAACATTTGGCGGTGGTTATACATAAATTTGTATGCCCATCTCTACCCGTTCCTCTGCAACAGCATGTCTCATCCTGCTTTTAATAAATATTAAAAGGGTATATAAATCAATAGACGTGCATGTCATCACCGATGAAAAATCTTTAATAAGATTGACACAAAACATAATTATCCAAATTTTTGTGACATATTTGGATATAGGATGTCATCACTCATCACACGTTAATTAAGGGTCCGTTTGGTAATTTTTTTGTTTTATATATTTTCGTTTGATAACAAAAAATTGATTTCAATATTTTTAGAGGTTGAAAATGTGTCTAGTAGAAATAATTGAAAAAATACCCTGAACAAAAAGTATATATAATATATATTTAGTGATTTTTTTTATAAAAAAAAAAAAACATATTTTCAATATATTGTAAGAGTAAAAATAATATTGTATGTAGTTAAGCCATACTTTTTTTTTTTTTTTTTTGAAAAATCTGAAAAACTTGAATTTGAAGAAAAATCTTGAGATACATCAATGGAAGAAGAAAATGTTAGATTAGATTTAGATGAGCCAATTTTTTTTTTTTTTTTTTTATAGTTTTCAAACATTTATATATTTTAAATTCAGAATTTTTTTATTCAGGGACATTTTTGTGTTTGTAGCGCCCAAATCCAGTCAATGGTTAAATTTGACCAACTTTGACTAACATTAGGGGAGGTCATTGTCAATTAATAATAAAATTATTTTTGGTTGTCAAAGGCCAAACCTCAGGGAGGTTGGCTGCAATTTGCTCTATTAAAAACCTCCCCTCACTTTGAACTATTATTGGATGTATAGTTACAAATGCTTTTATTTTAGAAATCTCCCCTACAGACTAACATTGTTACCATTCCGTTTGTATTGACTGAGTTTGACCATTAAAAAAGTCTAAAATGTCTCTATTTAAGCTTCAATGTATGAATTGACCATTATACCCTCATATGTTTACCAAATAAAAATTAATAAAATAATACAAAAGGTGGGAATGTTAACTTGCAAAAGATAAGTTATTTTGTGGACAATTTTATCCCTAAAAATAACAAAATTACAAATGAACCAAAAGTATTGAAAATAAACCAAAATATGTATTTATTTATGTATTTATTTTTATTTTATTTTTATAAATCCAAGCAAATACTCATTTTCAATGCTATTGGTTCATTTGTAATTTTGTTATTTTTAGGGATAAAATTGTCCACAAAATAACTTCTCTTTTACAAGTTAACATCCCGCCTTTTATATCATTTTATTAATTTCTTTGATAAAAGTATAAGAGTATAATGGTCAATTTATACAATTGAAGATTGAATAGGGACATTTTAGACTTTTTAATAGTCAAACTCGGTCAACACAAATGGAATGTTAACGGTATTAGTTCATATGAAAGGTTTCTAAAATAAAAGCATTTGTATGTTTAAAGGTGAGTGAGAGTTTTTAATATTAACCCTTTTTTTTATTTTATTATATTTCAATTATTAATAATTAAGTTATTAATTATTAAAAAAGTGTATTTCGTAATATAGCAAATTAGTAGAAAAAGAAAAATTAAAAAGCAAAAAGAAAAATCATTGAATAAGGTGGACCCCATAAAAAGTGAGAACAAAACATTGAAAACATCTAGAGCTCGTCCTGTAAGCGTTTTTCATTTGATGTTTTTCAAAACTAAAAATGAAAATGAAAACAGTGTTTTTGGTTTCAGTTTTAAATTCTGAAAACGCGTCTGGTAACATATACCGGAAGCTGTATTCTAAAAATGAAAACGAAAAAAATGCGTCTGGTAAATTAGCCGAAATTTTTTTGCAATTAGTTAATCAAAATAATTTCCCTCAGTTAATTAATGAAATCTTCCGCAACGAAACCCCTTGATGTCAGCGCCGGGGTTCCTGAGGCACCAGAGAACAATAAATTGTAAAATTGGAATACTTGGAGAAGATGGGAAAATAAGTACGTGTCATAAAGAAATCAAATTTCACTACATTCAACAAAAAAAATCCCCTTTCAAAAAAACCCCACCAAAAGACTAGGGGTATATTGGATTGAGATTTTAATAGACAATTTTGGGGTGCAAGGATTGTATGCATTTACAAGACTATTAGGATTATTAAGATTGTTAGGATTATTCTTTTAGGATTATTATGATTATATGGATTAGACTTTTAGGATTCTGAAAGAGTTTTTGGACTTTATTTATAGACTATTATGATTATCTAAACTTTATTTTAAGACTTTTTGGACTTTTAAAAATATAGACTTTTAAGAGTCAATTGTAGTATTCAATTTTCTCCCCAAGTTCTAGTGCTCTATAATCTTGTTGAGGGCAGTCATTGAACAACAAAAATTGAATGAGAAACATGTATAAGCTATGAAGAGAAGTAATAAAATTTTAAAATACCACCAACCAACACATAACCTTCAGTTGGTTCATATGGTGTAGAAAATGTCACTATATGAAATAAATATAATAACCAACAACCCATCCCCCACTACCTCACTAGAAATGACATGAAACAAGGAAAAAAAAATAGCTTGAACATTGAAGTCTTTCCGTTTGACTTGTTGGACTTCATTAATTCATATGTTATCAAACTCCAATATTCACTGCTCTTTAATCTTTTTTTTTTTCTCTTTAGTGGTGTGTACAGTGTACGTCCCCCTTTCATGTTAGTGATAGATGATTCAAGTCTAGTGAGATGAGTTGATATTCAGACTATGTATGCATTGGTTAAATTTGGAGGGTTGGGACATGACAAGAATTTTTTTAATATAAATGTAAATAACAAAAAAAATTGATAAATAAGATTTAATTATACATATATTTTTTTAAAAAAAATAATTCCAAACGGTCAACTAGTGCTTGCTCTCAACAGGTTTCAGCATACCCTTCCGTTATCGGATTTCAAAAAAAACCATGCATCTAAATTTTATAGAAGCAAAAAACTATTTTTAATTCATAGAAGCATTTTATCAGTCATTTGGTACTCAAACCAAATTGCGTAAACAGAAACAAACAATCCTTTTAAAATAATTGTTATGTGCTCCAACTAAATTTTCAAATTCCAAAGAGAAAATAAAAAACTATTTATACGTTGGAATCATATCGGCCTGAACCATGTATAGTTGAATCATTTTGGAAATAAAATAAAATAATCTTATAAAAAATAATCATCTTTTTTTTTTTTTTTTTTTGAAGAAACCAAAATCTCCATATATGTACTCAAGAGCAAAGTCAGATACATGGGATAAAACATAAGAAAATCTCACAATATGTACAATAAAATTCTGGCTCTTCAACAAACCATCAAGGTATCAAGCTTGAACTCGCGCATATACATATACGATATGCATAACACTAGAAACCAGTTGATATACATTTTTTTGTTTTTAAGTACCTATATGTACACTACACACTGCACATGGAGTTTCTCGACTCAAATGCAGACTTGGACTCATCAAACTCTTAAAAGACTTCACCAGAAGCAAGACAACACATCTAAATAAAACTATTTAAACAGGCATTTTATCAGCCATTTGGGATCATGGAAATCTAGCATAAAACTATTTTTAACTCATAGAGGCATTTTATTAGTCATTTGGTACTCGACTTTCAAGTGTAGTTTTATGCTGTCTTTTGTATGTTTGACCACCACATTTATTATATAACAATACACCCACCAAATATCTGAAATCAAATAAAAAGTCTGGAAAGTATTTAGGTAGAGGGCAAGACAATTTTGGGTTCAAGCTATTTATACATATCACTAAAAAGTCTGGAAAATCCATTTTGTCATGAAATCCTAAAATTTTTTATCTCAATCCAAGGGTTCAAAAATTAAATAGCACTTTTTGAGGGGGGTCTTGCACAAATAGCACCACATTAATAAGTGTTGTTTTAATAGCACTAAAGTATGTGTTCAGACAAAAATACCCTCATATTAGGGCATTAGCCATTTTGGATTTTATTATTTACTTTTAACTTTTTTTAATTTTTTTCATCTCAAATTTTCTTTACTCGTTGACTTAAGGAAGGAAAGAGAGAAAGAGTTGAAGCAAGACAACTTCATTGACGGCGACAACCGCGAGGTCGTCGACGGCACCGGCAACAACTGCGAGGACTTCGACGGCAGCCACAAGACTCCGGCGACACGTCAAACAGATTTCTCGCAAGATTTGAGGTATTTTCGTTTGGGTTTTGTTTTCAAATATGATATTGTTGATTTTCTGAAATTTATTTCGTTTTGGTTGGTTTTGATTTAGTTTTTTGTGAATTTGATGTTAGTGGTGATGTTTTGTTGTTTGAATATGAATGGTGATGTTATACGAGTGAATCTGTATTTATTTTGTTTTTTTGTTGTGTGGTTGATTTGAATTTGTTTGAATCTATCTTTAAAAAAAAAAATTGCTTTTCGATTTTTATTTTTGTGAATTTGTTGTCAATTTGATGTGAATGATGAGTTTGCATTTTTGTTTGAATTTGAATGGGATTTGTTTGAATGTGAATGGGGTTTGTTTGAATCTGGAACATTGGTGGTGTTGGTGGGTTTGTGCTTGTCGAATAGGAGAAGATGAACAGTTGTGGTGTTGGTGGGTTTGTGTTTGTGTTTGACGAATAGAAGTTTATTCATTTCGAGACTTTTTCAGGATATTCGAGACTTACTTACACTTTATCTAGACTTATTCATTTGTATTCGAGACTTATTTAATTATTGTCGAGACTTATTGGTGAATAATCGAGACTTACTGGAGGTGTGTTCATGTTTTCCCGAAATAATTTTTCCATTGGAGACTAACTGTAGTTATATGATTGTATGTTTTGTTTGGAACTTTATACAGATGGTGAATCTTAATGTGAAGCTTTCCGGAACTCTAGGCTATGTTGCCCCAGAGTACCTTTTAGAGGGTATGCTAAAGTTCGATATGACCTTATTATGCATATTAATGATTACTTGACCTATTTACATATGTTGCTTTTACTTGTATATGTCATCGAAAAGTTCTTCTGTCTTGTAAGCTCCTCAGGCTTCTGTCATGTGCTATTATAGTTCCATTTCTGATAAACATTCTTGTTTGCGCCTTAATTTGACCGTAATTCTGTTCCATGAGTCCATATGTTAAGGTTGCTAAATTTTGGCCTAGAAGACAACTGCTAGTGCCTAAACATAATAAAACTACAAGATTATTGCGCAGTCGTAGTGATATGAATAATCTTGAGAAATGTATTATTCACTTGCTGTCATTTTGCAAACCATGTAAATTTGGTGTAGTATGGAATTTGCTATCCAGGACTCTCTGGATTACAAGAAGTATAACAGAATTCTCTTAGAACATTTTCAGCATAATTGTTTTCTTTATTACCAGATAGTGATTCCATGTCGATTTCAGTGATCATCGAAAGCATGCAAATTATAATGATAATTACAATTTCAGGTAAACTTACCGATAAAAGCGATGTATACGCCTTTGGAGTTGTACTGCTAGAGCTTCTGATGGAAGAAGGCCAGTGGAAAAGATGTCACCATCTCAATGCCAGTCAATAGTCACCTGGGCAATGCCTCAGCTCACTGACAGATCAAAGCTTCCAAACATCGTTGATCCTGTAATCAGAGACACCATGGACTTAAAGCAATTATATCAGGTTGCTGTAGTGGCGGTACTATGTGTACAGCCCGAACCAAGTTATAGGCCATTGATTACATATGTCCTGCATTCTCTTATTCCACTTGTACCTATCGAGCTTGGAGTGTCACTCTGAGTTGCATAACCCTTGCTCCGTCTGCCTGCACCCACCCAGACGTCTCACTAATTACATGTCGTGCCAGCCAGGATCAATATCACATCCACATTCTCTCTAATGCTGCCAGAACTTTGAAACATATATCACACAAGTGGCAGTGATGATGCTAGATTGCTAGTTAGGATTTGTGTATCTCTTATTGTTTGAGCTGTATATTAGTTAAGCAAATGATTGTGTCAAAAGCACTTTCAATGTAGCATTTTCCATTCTTGAGACCTGCTTTTCTTGTAGCTGATTTAGTTACACATCTTTTGAGATAGAAAAGGAGAATTGTAATTTTTGAATTAAAAAAAGAAAGTAGATAGCACTGGAATGCAGAGACAAAAGATTCTAATACTTTCAAAAAAAAAAAAGATGGTGAATCTTAAGAGGAAACTGAAAACTTCCAAGTCAGCTTGGTGCAATGAAAAATAAATTTGAATGGACTGATGACCAAATGGAACAGATGCGACTTAGAATGGCAGTTGAAGTTTTTTCGAACTCCACCGGTGTTTCAGAGCAGTGAATATTATTGTGTAATGTATTGAATGTTTTTGAATCTGGCATTGAGTACATGTAGGTTTCTGAATGGAATTGAGTATGTTGATTTTTGTTTATGAATATACTGTGTTCGATTTTCAAAAGATATGGCTTAGTAATTATCTTTAGAAATTTTTCAATGAGAACGAATTATATATGCCAATTAGGGTTTTTCCAGAAATATCAACATTTTTCGAGACTTAATTATGTTTTTCGAGACTTATTATATAGTTTGCGAGACTTGTATATGTTTTTTCGAGACTTAAATATGCCTTTTCGAGACTTATATATGTATTTTCGAGATTTATATATGCCTTTTCGAGACTTATTTAACATATTTTCGAGATTTATATATGCCTTCCGCACGTCTATTTTGCTTGTAGTTGTTTCGAATGTGCTGCTTGAACCCGATTTCTAGCTTCCATCCGGTAGTTCATCGTCTTGGAAACATGTAACACTATCAAAAAACCATATGAAAACTAGTCAAAAAATTACTGTCAGCCTAATTCATCCCAGTAAGTCTCGAATTCTTCCATTTATATCTCGAAATTGATATAAATAAGTCTCAAAAATGATATAAATATGTCTCTAATATGATTTAAATAGGTCTCGATAATGCAATAAATAGGTCTTGAAATTTATATAAATAGGTCTCAATAATGATATAAATAGGTCTCGAAATTGATATAAATAAATCTCGATAATATATAAACAAGTCTCGATAATATATAAATAAGTATCCAACATTATATAAGTCTCAATTATAGAATAAATAATTCTCGAAATTATAAATATGTCTCGAAAATAATAATATTAAGTATCGAAAACATCAAATAAGTCTCAAAAAACACAAACTATTCCAGCAAGAGTGTTGAGGTCAAGAACATCCCTAGTGTTATTCATTTTGTTCACAGGGGTTGTTGGCGTGGCAAGACTTCCCTGAGCTGAACTTCCGAGGGAACCACTTTTTATGCTCTCCTTCTTGTGACTAGTAGTAGCTTTCAGACCCCAATAATTCCCATAGTTCAAATCTTTGTAAGAAACATTGGAGGTGGAATATTTCGTGGACTACAAAACAGAAACGAAAGAAGTAAGCAAATGAAACTAACAATTCAATCCAATACAATTCCAGCATTAAACAAGCACCAGTTCACAATAAGTGCATGATCAATATCATTAATTTGTGTAAGCCGTTAACAAATATGCACGAATTGTTCTATCACTTACAAGCAAATCAATTTAAAGCATGATCAATGTTTCCAGTTTTTCCAAATTGGGTCTGTTTCGTTGGAATCTGTGATTTCATGAGTTAAGAACAGGAAAAAAAAAAAAAAAAAAAAAAAAAAACTAGAAACAAATGATTTGATCTGTCCAAAACCACGCAGTTTGACTCTCGCAAGTGTACGAGGTCGGTGTGTACTACAATGGCCGAGTAGGGATCGTTCCCACGAGGACTAAGGATTGATTACTGGCTTTTATCGATTTATATACTATTTGAACAATTAAAAATGATAGCTTTTAGATTTCTAACACTAATTTGAATTCTACGAAAGCAAGTAAACACCAACCACAACTAATATGAATGTGAATATATAAGGGAAATGTGCTAGAACTTGAATCCACCTCACCTATCTAAATTGACTCTTGACTCACTTAATCTCTCATATGTGCAAGTATGGATTATAGGTTCATATTCCCTCAAATCAACCTCTAATCTCTCTCGATGTCTTAGAGATTGTATCCAACATATGAAATATGCATGAACTCATTAAGATCAATGGAATACATACATGAACCCTATAAGCTAGCCTAGTGCATCTCTCACTTTCTAGTCATTTATAGTGAATGTTTTGCTTATCTATTGATCATTCAACAAGGTAGCTAATCAAGGCAAAAGCATTAAGCACACATAGCATTCATATAACCATACAAGCACTTGTAGAGAAACTAAGTAATCATTATCAATAAATCAAGGTTTTGGTTTCATCTTTGTTCTAGCACAAGAATATTTAGCCAATATTACACATTAAAATCATACCAAATATCCAATGAACATAAATCATAGCAAATACAAGAAGAGAAAGATGAGTAATAGAAGTAAACTAAGATGATGATCTCCTTCTTGCAATGCTTGGTCTCCAATGGCTTCCTTCCTCAAGAATCAACTCCTCCAAGCTCCAAAGATGTTGAAGAAGCTTCAAACTTAAGAGAAAAGGGGATGTTTTTCTGCTGGAACCAGTTGTGGTCGGAGTTGGGGTGAGTGTGTGAATGAATGAATGCTCTCCCTTGCCATATGCCTCATATCTCTCCAAAAGACCAAGATCCTTTCCTATTAAATGAAGGGGGCCCACCAAGATTTCCAATCATCACCATCCCCTCTCACAGCCCACACAAAATCTCAGACATTGTCTGAAAAATCCAGCTGAGTGGCTCAAGAAATCTCTATGAAAAGACAGAAATGGGTACCTGACGAGCTAAATCTGCGCCCTATTTTGCGCCCTAGGGCGCAGAAATGAGAAAATGGGAATCTGAATTTAAGGAATCTGCGCCCTGTTTTGCGGTCCATGACCGCCGAATAGGGCGCCGAATTGAGGCGAGAAAAGGTGACATTCTGGTCCCTTTCTGCGCCCATTTTTGCTGCCCCTTAACGCAGAATTAGGGCGCATAACTCCAAGTCTCTGCAATTACACTTTTGCCCCAACATTTCCATCTTTTTGCAAATAAGCCCCTGATCTGGAGAAATTCCTGAAACACTTATTTAAGCTATTAAAACCCCGGTTTTACCTGGAAAACAAGCATAAAAGATACAAATAAGGGGGAACCTTTCATGAATAAATAAGAGTTATCATGATTTATCTCCACATAGTTCAGAAATATCAAGTTGGATACTAAACAAGTTGTGCACCATTCAAGACCTCTACAGCCTTTCTTGCTTTTTCTAGTGATTTAAATTTGACAAACCCAAATCCTTTTGATTTACCCTTTACATCCTTCATGATGACAGCATCTCAACTCCCCGAATTTAGAAAACATCTCACGAAGGAAATCCCCTGTCACATCTTTAACCAGATTTTTCACATAAACATCTATGAATTTCCAAGTCTTCACCGGCAGCTGTCCTGTCATTCTTCTTGAAAAATTTGGAGACATGTCTGAGGAAGAAGTGCAGCAAACAAATCATTTATATGAGAGCAAACTTTTTTTTTTGAAAAGCATCTTTATTCAGAGGCTAAGAGACCACATGAAAACACAACACCAAGGAAACAAGCAACAACCCAACAAGCATCAAAAGGCAGCAACAGAGGCTACAAAACACACCAGACCCTCTGTCACTGCACTTTGACAGGGCAACCAGAAAAAAAACAAAAACCAGCCCAACCCCAACACACACAAAAACCCATCAGGACAATCTCCATTCCAACATATCACCACCCCCTAGCACCTTTTTTAGCCAACGCATCCGCAAAAGAATTGATATCTCTCAAATTATACTCAACAGATAAAACTAGCATTTAGAACAAAACATATTAAATAGGAAAAGTGAACAGGTTATGACACAAGCTTCACCTATTTAGAATACAGCACAACTAACAAATAACTAATTAGAAAATTGGCTATATTCCAAAATATAATTCAACTAACCTTTGAGAAAAGATACATTTTGTTTCATTTCATTTTAAGTTACTTATCACTTGTGGAAACTCGAACAATGCAAGTGTAATATTATAAGAATCATATATGAACTCCCACAAATATCAATTGCCCACCAAGAAAGAATACCCCAAATGCATATTTTCTACAACAAATTTACAAACAATAAACAGCATAAGTAACAAATAGACCTCAAGAAAATGGAGACTCACAACTTCCTCCCACGAACTAAAGTATCAAGCAACCATGGCTGATTCCTCTAAATCAAACTGAACGAATCTGAAGCCCTTACTCACGGCACCTTCTTCAACCACCTTGCAAGAAAGTACATTCCCGAAAGGGTAAAACAAACCCAACAAGAAAGTACCATAGCTTTACACGTTGAAGCAAATTTACAAGAGGGCAATAACAAATCAAACATTGATCTCCAAAGTAAAACAAACCAACACAGTAATACTCAATGTTTTTTTTCTTTATTTTCCTAGATAAAAACAGAACATTTTAATGTTGTGTTTCCACTAATTTCAAGCAGAAAAACAATTTTCAAGAGTTTCCCAATTTCCCAATAGCAAGTAAACCGCACTATGCATATCAGAGAAAACAAAGCAAAAAGTTCACAAATCAAACAAGAGAAATATATCAAACACAAGAAATGCACAAATAATAACACAAAGTTGATAAATAATAGATAATACCCAAATAAATCTGGATCAAGAAACACATTGAAAAGAGAGAACACAAAAACATGTAAAGCAAACAATTAAAATCGAGAAGCAACTTTTTTCAGAAAATCAAATGCATAAAGAACTCCTCTATTAACCAAAATTTTAAACAGAACTCCTTCATACAATAACATTCAACCAAAACGAAATTAATCAACAGAATCAAATTTCAAAACAAAACCCTAACTTTCTAGAAAATACCTTCAACCGCCACTCTTCAGTCGCTGATAACTGTCGTCGTCGTGTCGCCGGAGTCTGGATTCCGTCGTCTTCCGGTGCCGTAGTAGTGGTTGCTGTCGAATCCCTCACTCTCACTCTCACTCTCACTTCGCTCGGTTATCGTCAACGAAGAATACAAAACACAAAAGTAAAAGTTGAACGGAATTGAAAATTGAAGAATGAGCTGTGAAATGGAAGAAAGGAGAGGAAGAAAGGAAAGGAGAGGAAGAATGAGCTGTTCGGACAAAGTGAGGAAAGTGAGGGAAATTGAAAATTGAAAATGAAAATTAAAAGTGAACAAAAGTAAAAGTGGGGGCATTTTGGTCTCAATACCCTTTTTGGTGCTAATAAAACAAGACTTAGTAATGTGGTGATAGTTGCACAAGTCCAACTTTAAAAAGTGCTATTTTGCCCCATTTCCTCCTCAATTCAATACCAGTAGACAATTTGCTGCCTCTTGAAAGTCTAGATCTAATACCACAAGATAATATGGACTTTTAAAAAAAATCTTAAGAGTCTAGATCTAATACCACAAGACAATATGAACTTTTTTAAAAAATCTTAAAAGTCTTGATCGAATACCACCAGACTTATCTAACTTGTTAAAAAGTCTCAATTCAATACCACCAGACTTTTACTTCCACAAATTGTCTAATAAAATCTTGAACCAATACACCCCCCTTAACAATCACTTGATAACCACTTTTATAGTTTGTGGCTATTCATCATCATCTTCATCCATCACTTCTCCTCTCAAAATTTCATCTTCAGAAACAAGACCTAACCAAAAAAATCAATTGAAACAATTAAAAAGATAACAAAATAAAAATATATTATGAGATAAATATGAGTTGAAGTGATTTTTTACCTCGTCTTTGAGCTCATATCCAGTTTTGGGTTCACATCAATGTCTCAGCTGTATGTGGATGCAGTCTGCTGCGATGTGAACTAAAAGGATATCCTTCGGATTCAAGGATATCCAAACAGAATTATACGTAATTAATATATATATATATATATATATATACAGTCTTTCTATTATCAGTTCGAACTGACAAAAGTCATATCAGTTCCTTATATGTGGGCCACTGGATTTAAATACTTTGACTGAAAAGTGCATACAGCCAAGTCAAAGTATTTAAATCCAGTGGCCCACATGCAAGGAACTGATATAACTTTTGTCAGTTCGAACTGATAATAGAATTTCTGTATATATATATATATATATATATATACAGAAATTCTATTATCAGTTCGAACTGACAATAAATATATCAGGACGAAGAATGTGGACCACTAGATTTACATACTTGACTCAAAGTGTATGCACTTGTCAAAATTTCTCCATAATCTATGGTCTACATTCTTCGTCCTAATATATTTATTGTCAGTTCGAACTGATAATATAAAAACCGTATATATATATATATATATATAGAGAGAGAGAGAGAGAGAGGCAAAACCACCCCTAACATTTCCCATATATGTAGTTTGAAATATAGGAAATACCGCCATATCCTTCTGATATCAAGGATATCCAACCAGATTTGTATGTAATTTATATATATATATGCAAAATCACCCCTAATATTTCCCATATATGTAGGTTGAAATATAGGAAATACCACCATATCCTTCGGATATCAAGGATATCCAACTAGATTTATACATGAATAATATATATATATATATATATATATATATATATATATATATATATCAATAATTTTTAAGTCAGCATCCCCTCATTATATTATTATTAGCACATTTTAATAAAAGTCATTAGATTTAAAAGATGCTTTGACAAGTGCATTCAGCTAGTGCTGGCAAAATGGGCCGGGCGTCGGTGGGCCGCCCGTCCAGGCCCGGGCTGGCCCGGCCCGCCATATTAACAGGCCAGACCCAAGCTCGTTAATATGGCGGTCCAGGCTGGGCCTATTTGTGGCCGTCGTGGACCGGGCCCGGTAAGGCTTGCTGGCCCAAAAAAAAATTGAAAATTTTGAACCTGGCGGGCCCAAACAGGCCGGCCCACGGGTGGCCTGGTAGGCCCTCCAGAATTCAAATTTGAAATTTTTTTATTTTTATTTTTTTTCAAATTTTGAAATGAGGGGTGTCTTTTGTAATTAACCAACTAACCGTTGGTGATCGTTAGGGGAGGAAAAAAATATCCAAAACTTTTCAAAATTACATTTTTTTTAAATCTTTTACAATTTTTTCCAATTATACCCTTACCTAAAATTTTCCTATAAATACCCCATCACCATCACCTCATTCTCTACATTTTCTCTACTTCCCTAATCCCTACTCTCTTATTCTTCTCTCTATTCTCTACAATCTCTCACTCACTCTTTCAACTATTTTTTTATTTTATTTAATATATTATTTATATAGTATATACTATATTACTATATACTATTATACTAATATACTATACACTATACATTATATATTATATATTTACATACCTCCCACTCTTTAGTCTCTACTCTCTACATATTCTAAGGCTTTTACTCTAAGGTACTGTCTTGTGTGTTTTTTTTATTAACTTTCTTTTGTTATTTAATTATTAACAATTATTAATATGTTTATAACTAATGTTATTATTTGTTATGTTGTTAGGTATCCAATTGATTAATTAATTCAACACTCTCAACTCTCAAGTCTCAACTTTCAAGCCTCCAATTTAAGGTTAGTAATTATTATTATTTAGTGATTAGTATAATAGTATGTGTGTAGTTAATATTGTTGTTAGTAATATGTTAATTTTATGTTGTTTTTTTTTTTTTTTTTTTTTTTTGTGAGTTTAACAACAAAATAATAATCAAAAAAATTAATTCATAATTGTTTTCAAAATTTTCGAAATTATTATTATATTAGAAAGATTATGTTTTTTTTTTGTGAGTTTTTGTGAGTTTAACAACAAAATAATAATAATAAAAATTAATTCCTAATTTTTTTCAAAATTTTCGAAATTATTATTATATTAGAAAGATTATGTTTTTTTTTTTTTTTTTTTTTTTTTTTTTTTTTTTTTTGTGAGTTTAACAACAAAATAATAATAATAATAATTAATTCCTAATTTTTTTCAAAATTTTTGAAATTATTATTATAATAGAAACTAGAAAGAATATGTTTTTTTTTTTTTTTTGTGAGTTTACAACAAAATAATAAAATAAAATAAATCCTAATTTTTTTCAAAATTTTCGAAATTATTATTATATTAGAAAGATTATGTTTTTATTTTTATTTTTTGTGAGTTTAACAACAAAATAATAATAATACAAATTAATTCATAATTTTTTTCAAAATTTTCAAAATTATTATTATAATAGAAACTAGAAAGAATATGTTTTTTTTTTTTTTTTTTTTTTTGGTTGTTGTGAGTTTACAACAAAATAATAAAAAAAAAATTCCTAATTTTTTTCAAAATTTTTGAAATTATTATTATAATAGAAACTAAAAAGGATATGTATTTTTTTTTTTTTTTGTGAGTTTAACAACAAAATAATGAAAAAAAAAAAATTAATTCCTAATTTTTTTCAAAATTTTCGACATTATTATTATTATATTAGAAAGATTATGTTTTTTTTTTGTGAGTTTAACAACAAAATAATAATAAAAAAAATTAATTCATAATAATAATAATAATTTTTGAAATTATTATTATATTAGAATTTAGAAACTAGAAAGATTATGTTTTGTTTTTGTGAGTTTAACAAGTAACATTAAAATAATAATAACAAAAATTAATTCATAATAATAATAATAATTTTTGAAATTATTATTATATTAGAATTTAGAAACTAGAAAGATTATGTTTTGTTTTTGTGAGTTTAACAACAAAATAATAATAACAAAAATTAATTCATAATATATTATATTAGAATTTAGAAACTAGAAAGAATGTTTTTTTTTTTTTTTTTTTTTTTTTGAGTTTAACAACAAAATAATAATAACAAAAATTAATTATGATTCCGAATTTTTTTTTTTAAAGTAATAATATATTAGAATGAATGAATGATTAAAGTTGAAGAAATAAGAAGAAAAAATTAATTCCGATTTTTTTTTTTGCAAAATTTTTGAAATTAATAATTTAAATAATTGGCATCATAATATCAAAATTCAAATATTATAATTATTAAGTTTGCGCACATATAGTTGCTACTGAGTACTCTATCTACAAAATTTTCAAAGTTACGAGTCCTACCAAGCAACAAGTCCTACCTATGAAAGTCCAAAGATTCTTCCATCTAGATGATAAAACACTAGTTTTAACAGCATCTCAGTCCTCAGATGCTGTTAAAACCTATGTTTTGTCATTGAGATGGAAAAAATCTTTGGACGTTCATTACAATCTTAATTTTAATGATTAAGATTATAAACTTGGTATGGACGAGTCACTTTGAGAATTTAGTGGATAGAGTACTCAGTATTTGTCAATGCAAAGATATTCAAGATTTTACTCTCTCTTCTGCTTTGCAATAGATTAGAACACAATGTGCGCAAACTTAATATGTTTTTTCTTAGAAAAATTAATTCCTATTTCCTGATTTTTTTTTTTTTGAAATTAATAATATTAATATATTAGAATGATTAAAGTTATTTAAAGTTGCAAAAATTTTGCAAAAAAAATAATTCTGATTTTTTTTTGCAAAATTTTTGAAATTAATAATATAAATTATTGGCATCATAATATCAAAATTCAAAATATTAAGTTTACGCACATATAGTTGCTATTGAATACTTTGTCCACAAAATTCTCAAAGTTACGAGTCATACCAAGTAGGCAAGTAACGAGTCCTACCTATGAATGTCCAAAGATTCTTTCATCTAGATGACAAGACACAGGTTTTAACATCATCTCAGAATTTCAGATGTTGTTAAAACCTGTGTTTTGTCATTATGGACGAGTCACTTTGAGAATTTAGTGGACAAAGTACTTAGTATTTGTCAATGCAAAGATATTCAAGATTTTACTCTCTCTTATGCTTTGCAGTAGAACACAATGTGCAACGCAATGTGCGCAAACTTAATATGTTTTTTTTTAGAAAAATTAATGTTTTGTTTTTTAGAGTTTAACAACAAAATAATAATTAAAAAAAAATTACTATGTTTAATTAATTAATTGTGTAAATGTATAATTGTATATTTGTAATTTTGTATGTTTAATTTGTTATTTGTATAAATGTATAATTGTATCTGTGACATTTAATCAATTATTTAATTATAATCTTAGGAAAATGAATCCTGAAAACTTGAACCTGAACCTCGGCGACAATTTGTCAGACGAGGACATCGACCGATTATTCAGTGACTTCCATACCAATCTCGATCCCTCTAGTACTACAGGTGCGGGACCTTCTTCCTCAACACTGAATACGAATAAGAAAAGGAAGAAGAAGAAATCTGAGGTGTGGGATTGCTTTAACCCTGTAATGGTAAAGAATACAAATGGTACTGAAGTTGAGCATGCCCAATGTAAGTATTGTCAATCTTTACTCACTGGTTCAAGTAAGGGAACTAGTCATCTCAGGAGACATAAAGACAAATGCATGGCTTCCCATGGGCAAGTCGATACAACTCGACAAACCCAACTACAGCGGAACCCAGATGGTTCTGTGAGTACATGGCAATATGACCCCGACCGGGTCAGAGAGCAAGAGGTGTTGTACTGCGCTGCAACTGACCAACCCATAGGTTTTCAAGATAACCCCCATTTTCAATTTTTTATTAATAATGCTTTTAACCCCCAATATGTCCCTGTTTCTAGAAACACAGCTAGGAGCGATTTGATTCGAACTTTTCAAAAATGTAGGACTGAATTGATTTCTGAATTGCAAAACATTTCTTTTTCAATTGCAATAACATCCGACATCTAGAGCGGACGTTCAAAACAAGATTTTTTATGTGTCACTAGACACTATGTAGACACCCAATGGATTTAAAGCTCATTGGTTTTCGTGTCATGGATTATTCACATACTGCACAAAATATTTTTCAGGTTATTATGTCTGTTATACAAGATTATGGCATTCATAACCGCATCATGTCAATTACTTTGGATAATGCATCTGCTAACTCCAGAGCTATAGATTATTTCATTAATTCTAACATCCCTAATATTGCGGGAAAATTTTTCCACGCCCGTTGTGCATGTCACATTATAAACTTGATTGTAAAATCAGGTTTAAAGCAGGTGGAAAGTGAAATCGACAATATTAGGGGGGCTTTGGGTTGGATTATGGCATCTAACCAAAGAATTGCTGAGTTTGCTAGATTTTGTAAATCAAAGGACCTAATACCCCGTAAGTTCCAAACAGATATGCCGATAAGGTGGAACTCAACATATACAATGTTGAAATCTGCTTTACCATATGCTAAGGAAATTACTAGTTTTTATAACCTGAACACCGCCAACGACCCCGGACGTGAAAAACTCACGGATGGTGATTGGTATGTGGCCACTGTTTTTGTTGAATTTTTAAAAGTTTTTTATGATGCTACTGTAGAACTTTCTGGGGTTTATTACCCCACATCTCCTCTTGCACTTCATAAGCTTTATGACATGGCTGATTTACGTAGACAATATAGTGAACATGCGATGATAGATTCCGCTGTTGCTGATATGCAAAAAAAAATTGAAAAATATTGGGGGGAAATTCCTCTTCTGTATGCCTTTGGTATTGTTGTAGATCCTATGTTCAGATTTAATGGTATATAAGTATTTTCCAAAGAATTGGGTAAGGCTTTGGGATTAAGTGAAACGGATGTTGCTGAACATCTTACTACATTGAAATCCCAAATGTTCGAGGTTTTTTCTATTTATGAGAACAGGTACAGCGACGGAATAGCGGAACTGGCGCCTCCTCAGCAACAATCCCAACAACAATCGAAGCTCATGAGAATTATTTTTAACAAGGCCACAACTTCTCGCGCTTTAGGAAGTTCGAGTCAAAGTCAAGGTCAACGACAACACATAGAACTAAACAGATATTTGAGTACAGAGTACTCCATCACGGAGACCGATGACTTCACAACCAACGATCTTCTGAAATGGTGGCGTGGCAAGAGAAACAGCTTCCCCATTCTATCGAGATTAGCATGTGACATCCTTGCTATCCCGGTTTCAACAATATCATCGGAGCAGGTGTTCAGCACGGCTGGACGAATACTAGAAGAAAGAAGATGTTCATTGGCCCCTGATGCGGTGGAAGCTTTGGCATGCCTTAAGGATTGGGAAAATGCAAGATTCAAACAACAATATCAACTGGAAAACAAAGAACTCGTGGATGACTTCTCCACCATGACCATCGACGAGAGTTCCGGTAGCAACCAACCAACGAGCTGATGTAATTGTAAATACTTAAATTTTTTTTTTTCCGATTGCACTCTTTTTCCCTTACCAAGTTTTTATCCCATTGGGTTTTTCTTGGTAAGGTTTTTAACGAGGCAATCATGATTTGTAATTTATACTTTTCACCACAAATTTAATACGAAATTACAAAAATTTTATTCATCGAAAATTAATTAAGTGTTGTATGAATGTATGAAATGAAAAATGTTATATTTCATATTAAAATTATTATTAATAATTACACAACATTATTAGTTATTACAATGTATAAAAAATAATATTGTATAAAAAAAAAAATTTGAAGCCCGTTGGGCTCGGCCCG